>BLKR01000210.1:0-701816 GCA_011170035.1 Teleogryllus occipitalis | reverse complement strand
AAGAAAATGGGCTGATTTTAATGAATCATTACACACACGTTATGTGGCTATTTTTTATGAAGGTTCATTAGGTAATTCAACTGTTCACCAGAGTAGGTAGACCCTCAGAGCAAGCGTAAGTAATTATGCAGTATTTTCCGGTCACTGGGCGAGCGCAATGTGCTCGTTTCGTACCTCCCCCTGGCCGGCGCCTTGCTGGGAACTTCCCCACCGCAGTTGTCCCCGCTCCTTCATTATCCCGGCTGACTTAGCTGAGAGCCAGCGTTGCAACTGACTGCGGTGGCCCTCTGCCCGGGAGATCCTAGTGTTCGAGATCCGACGTTCGCGGAATTTTCCATACTGGCTGTTCAGTTAGATCAGTGCAGCTGTTGTGGGGGGCAAGAATTGGCGCGGCCGGCTGTCCTGATAGGTAGTTTTTCGTGATTTCTCCGATCAATACCAGGTGAATGCCGGAGAAGTATCCTAACAAACATACGCTATCTTTCCTTCCTATTCCTGGTCCTCTCCTCTTACTTACTCACTTACTTACTTACTTACACACACACACACTTATTTTCCCCCCACTAGCACACATGTCGGAAGATCAGTCGGAAGTTTAGAGCCTGGCCCAATTGGGACGGCACCCCGTTGCGGGAGATTACTGGATGAGAAATCCCCAGCAAGCGAATGTGTAGGTCGGCGCCGGACCTCTCCCTCCAGTGGGAGAGGAACACCGCCCTCCTGCGATTGAACATCACTATACTTACGGGACTAGTGACCATGGCAGTTGACATGCCCGGAACATCAATCAATCAGTCCTTCGTTATTTCATTTCTTCTCTGCCAGCGGACGCTCGCGGGGTATGGCCAGACATGGCTGCAGTCCGTTACGCACATGGGATCTTTCAGTTAAGAAACAATGGCCAGGAAAGAAAACCCTTCGTTAAAGAAATATTTTCCCTGAAATTTGAACTAAAAAATACATTTCATTAACATTTTGCAGCTTTGAAGAGGCTATTGTTCACATAATTTTAATTCATTAGCGAAATTATTTATTATACTGTCTTAGGTAAAAGTATTTGAGCATCCCAATACTTTTTTTTATTTATACTGTAAAGTTACACAAAGATGAAAGATATTACAGGTCTTGTATGTGCTATAATGTTCTACAGACCTATATAAAATGCAGCCAATTCGAAAAAAGGACATTTTCCCTTTATAATATTCCTCTCAAGATCTAACTGAAAAACAATTTAAGTTATACAAAGATCAAATACAGGGAATCCTTCAGTGTACTTCGGAGTGCTTCAGATGGATGGGTATAAAGCATCCTCATAAATACCTTTGTTTTAATGAGTTTCTTTATATCGATGTTCGTAGCATCTGCAATAAATGCTAGGACTCGGTGATCGAACAGCGTTATATTTTTTATTCACTTTTTATGCAAATGATAAACAGTCCATAAAATTGAGAATAAAGTAAAAGAAATCGCAGATGAAGGGAGAAGTATTATTCGGGATCACACACATTTTTGCCTCTTTCTCGAGTATAGAAAATTATTAAAAATGTTTAATTATTATTCATTATAGGATTGAAAATAAATAATTATATATTTGCTAGCTTCTGATGTTCTACTTCCGTAATGATTACTGAGCATGTAAAGTGGGGAACGCGGTGACTATTACAGTAATCGCCTTTCACCTGTGTTACGGCTCGAATCCCGGCCAGTTCAGAAGGAATTAGTGGCGGTCGAAAGGGGGACAGCTGAATTTCACGGAATACTCCTGTGTCTATTCACTCATACGAGGCATCCAGATCACGGTATATCACCCATTCACATCATTGTTCTGAATTCGAATGTTGAATTCTTCTGCCATCGAGAAATTTGCATTTTATTCTTTCATTACAAAGAGAAAAAAGTTTGTATTAAAGTGTAACCTAATTTTTATCTGTAAACATGTACAAAAAGTCAAAAACTGAAATGTAAAACTGACAATTTCATTAAATAATTAGAAATGTAAATTAATTTTTACCTAAAATTATTTACCTAAATCATTTAAGGTTAACGCCTAAAAAGTCTACTTGGACCAACTGTCCATTGGTTCTAGCCGATCCACTTCAACAATGGTACTGGACGTTGCATTGGTCCAAGATACATGATGGTGCGGCTTTTAAAACTTAACTTGTTCAACTTTCTAGATTAAGTTTAATACTGAAATGTGAAATATTAAATTACTCGCCAATACGCACTGATTCAGGAGAATGTGATTTGAAACACAAATTACAATAGTCAAGTTGGCAGTAAATATACAGTGAAAACAGTGATTTTCTTTTCTGGCGCTGAAAAGAAATATTTCTATTTCACTCGAAAACAGTAGCACACACACGACCAATCTTTCACTTGCTTGCTAATTAATGACTAAAGTTTGTATTAGTAGAATTGTTGTCACGTAAATAGTAGCATCTCTCAAGAAACTGAAGGATAATCCAAGGTACATTATTGCATCCCTACAGATATTGCATATTTTATATTTCTTATATTTCAACTATTCTGTGCAAAACTTTCTTCATGAAACCACTCGAAACACAGCTCACTTTACTTTCTAATATCTTCTAAAATCTACTAAAAATACTGACCTATTTGTTGCATTCATGGCCAATAGTTTGCTTAGCAACATTGAATTTGTAGAAGTACATCTGAATGACATTCAACGGCAATCATTGCTGTAACAAGTTTCTTTCGCTTAAAAATCGTTTAATCCCGCACTCTTTAATAAAATTAGTGAACCTTATAGGAATGAGGTATAATACATTTAGAAATATCAACTAATACGACTGTTTAACTTCCTATAACTTCCTATAACAGTTCTCACTTTCCTTTCTTATCCCCAGCAAGCTTAAACAGTGTCGCCTCTGGCGCACCGGATCCCATTCGGTCGAATGTTTTCGTACACCAATTTTTATCAATTTGTATATTAAAACATTTCCTCCGATTGAAATTCGTGCTGCTCTACCACACTACATTCATTCTACATTCGACCATTGTTCACGCCGTTCTGCCTGTTATCGTGCTTCGACATATCTACACGATTGCTCGAGCTGTTCTGAACATTATCGTGCTGCGACACGTGTTCACGCCACCATCGCTCGCGCTATTGTGACTTGCGACAACTTGTGATTAACGCCGGATGTTTTCCCCTTCCTGAGGAGTAGCGTCCAAAGCTCTTTCTTTTTCTTGAATTCTGCGCATTTCCTCTATTGTATAATGTATAAGCTCTTTCTGATTGGCTAACCATACATTTACCGATCGATCTGATTATTCCTTGATTTCCGGACTCTTTATAATTCATGAAATTGAATTATTATTCATGGAAATTTCTCATGTGTCCATAGCTAAACTGATTACTAAAATCAACACTATTCTTTATCGTATCACCCTTCCTTCTCGTTCACTCGTTATTTCGACATTCATTGCGCAGCTAATGTCCACCTATATTGTTGCTGTTTGTAGCAATTTATTTATTGAGCCTGTTTTAATTGTGGACCTTATATGTCTATTTGTGTATAAATGTGTATATATATATATATATATATATATATATATATTGAGATATACAAAATTTCTCTACATTAATATCTTGCAAAGATCTTAGCGTCCGGCTTGCTGGGTCAATGGGTCACGATATATTATAATCCTTATTACCTTTATAATGGATTATAGGATCCGCAGACTATACAGCGCTGCTGGGAATCTGAAATAGAATGATTCTATTCTTAGTCCATTACTGTTTGGATTGACTAAATGAAAGATCACTTTCTTTTCTAAAGAACAAAATTTAACAAAGTTTATTGTTACCTTTTTAGCAAACAATTTAGTGAATTTAATAAATGATTTGATGTTAGGCCTTTGATCAAGATATCTTTGAATTTACAGTTTTATACCGCGGTTAACTTATCTATTCTTCGTAGATGTCCCTCGTAGACTTCTCAGTCGAAATATCTTGCGAGCTTGCCGTAGTCCAAAGTCCCAAGAAATCCTCTTCTGCCCCTATCCAAGCTGGTCTCAAACTATCAAAATTATCAGTCCCGATTACGTCCTATGATATAGTCCCGAAATCTATAACTCAATTACCAATCCCGACAAAGTCCCAATTTATGCATCAATATTACTTCCACATGCAATATCTGCAATATCATTTACTGTCCTTAAAATTTCACGATTTGATAACCCGATTCTGACTATCTGTATTATACTCGTTCCCTCTCACGAACCTACGATCAGTTCAGAAACGCGATGCCGGTCAGACTGAAATCTTCCTGTATGATTCACCCCTCGAAGACTTCGTATTACTACCTTCTCTTTTTTCATAACATTTGACCGTCCTTCTCTCACCCAGCCAAATTTTCTACTTTCGGCATCTAGCCACCTCTTAATGCATATATATATATATATATATATATATATATATATATATATATATATATATATATATATATATCTGTGTGTGTGTGTGTGTGTGTGTGTGTGTGTGTACAAATATTCATTAACATGAACAATGACAATTAAAAAAAGGCATCTTGTGAAGTTTGAGAACATGTTGAATGGTTCCTTTTATCAACAACGAGGGTTGGCCGCATTTTTTTCACTACACCTGCTTCGACTTCGCTGGGTAAGGACCCCCCCGAAATATTTACAACTTGCCTCGTGTTACCGCATGATTCGGCACTTCCAGAAAGGTTATTCAAAAAGAGTCAAGAAACACATTGATTCGAAACTATTTTACTCGCACTTTTGCTTTAGAGTATTTTCCATAATCTAGCTACACAAATTGAAGGTTAAAAGTACAAGTTTCTATACCCAATACTAAAAGATTCTGGATAGTTTGCCGTCTACACTGACGAAACACAAAGGCTGTGGCGCTTCAGTAAATGCTGTTTCTTTTCAGCAATTTTTTCTGTGCTTTTTCATTGATGTCATTTTAATATTTTTGACGCTATTCATTGTCAATTGTACAAACACACTTCTCAGAAAAACCAATACTCTAACTTCGGTTTTTCGAAACGCATTAAAACGTAGCCTACTACATACGTTTACACAATAAATTTTGGTTTTCACATGCTTTGGAATGGATTTGAGATTACAACTCGCTTTAAAATTTGCAAACAACATTCGAATAACACAATACTTATGAATGCAACACTGCAAAGCAATGCGTTTGCGTTTCGTGCGTTACTGAAGAATTGCTTTGGAAGCGATGAGAGCTCATTTAAGTGGAGAGGTATCTCATACTTTCATCGTTCAATGTCACACTTACTTCTCTTAAAATGGAGTGCCGCCGAGTGTTACATCTTCACGACATGTCAAGGCACTTCCAAGAGTCGCCACTACGTCTGAGCAGTAAAATCCACAGCGACCGGAGTCTGCTCCAACCGCCCTTAAGTGACCATTTCCCCCCCCCTCTTTCCCCTCCAGCCCCGTTGGAGCCACCAACGCCCTCGGCTCGTTCGCATTTCCCGAGTGTGCTGTCACGAAGGGCATTGGCGGGGGACTGTCAATCGCAGCTTTTGAACCGCGCGTGTTTTGAAGTAACATGTTTAGGAAACGCTCTGAGAGAACTTGTATTCCCCTCTTGTTAAGAAATGTTTAAGAAAAATTGCCCCGCAATTATTTGAGTGTGAACGTGCGAATACCCACGAGCAGCCCCTGGTATATATATATATATATATATATATATATATATATATATATATATATACATCCATATACCCGTCCTGCTGCCCTCAAATTCCTGTAACCTGTTTCCGAAATTCTAATAATATATGGGCGCCAGGAAATGGTTACGAGAATGAGCTCCGAAATTATATTTAATTATAATTCCGTTGCTGACTCAGTCGGCGGGATCTTTACCGAAATAATCGTGAATACTTACGATTACTTAATTGCCCCCTCCCCCATACGGAGAAGCGTGGAATCTGAAATGCAAAATTTAAATATCGTACTGGATTGCATGCGACTGCAAATGATATTCAGCTTTCATCAATAGAAAATAACAAATTTATTTGTAAGTTTTAGTAACTTCTTTTAAAAAAACAAAGTATAACATTCTTTTTGGTCATGACCTTTACTATAGCGCTTTAGAACCTGTTATCCTTGAGAATCTTGGGCGCTGTCCTGGTAAAGGATGTCTCCCCATAGACTTCAGCAATTAGCCTCGTCCAATCTTCTTTCTTGCTACCGACCGAATCCGTATCTTGTCGTTTCTTCTCATAAACCAATATGTACACTGTTTATCCATTGGCTTTCCATCCCCATTCACTTGCTTGAATTGCTACAAGTTATAATACTCCTTATTGTTCATTACCTAAGCAAAATCTTAAGTGCTGTTAAAATATTAGCATATAAGTTCACCAAGTTATTATCGGGTTCCTATCATCGGAGACCAAGTTCGATTATCATTGTCCGCTTAATAAAATTTATAAGTCCCACATTTGCCATTCACTGTTCACTTCGTATAACAATTTCTGAGTTCTATCTTTTTAATACTGACGACGACAAATCACTACGTCCGAACTCGCGTAAATTTTCTACGTTCAAGTAAACTGCTATATATCTAGCACCCTCATCCAATTGCTACCGTGTCGAGAGCTCGAATGAATATTCTTGTATCTTTCTTCAACATGTCAACTTTTTTCATCTTTTACTCTCTTGTTTCAAACAAAATTATGCGATCTACTTATCGTCCGCTTTTGAACTAATGGGCTAATGGGCATTGTTTATATGTTGCACTCCGGTACCATGGCAACCAGCGTCTTTTCGCTAATAAAGTGTTATTTTCAATGAAATTCGCTGAATTTCATATTGGTGACAATCTGATATGTCACTATATATATATATATATATATATATATATATATATATATATATATATATATATATATATATATATAAACATATACTGAACGTGGATTTTTCTGTAATTGAAAAACACGACGAATTTTAATTCAACAACTGATTCTTTCATAACAGTTTGATTCTATTTTTTGAAATATGTTGTTTCTTTCCTTGATTTTTAATTCCCTGTTCCATATTATTCGGATATTTCATACAGCATGAGTTTTTTTACGTGTTTACATGTGATGTAATTTCGAAATCTAATTTTTCGAAACATAACTACCAATTATATAGTTGCACATTGTGGTAGTGTTAGGTTTCGAGTTTTATAAAAATTGGGGTGACTCAAATGTAAATGGAATTCCATAATACCCTCTACCTAAAAAAGCGTCGTAGATAGCAACATTCAGTAAATCCATCCATTTTAATGGCGAACGGTCATTCTGCTTAGAGATAATTGCCCAGAAAATCACCCAAATTTCCTAGCTTTTAAACTTACTAGACAATACCCAAGACTTAAGAAGATTGTGCAGATTTCATCCTCTAGATCTCTTAAATAGGTTCGATCCTTAAATGCAAGATATATGGTCATATCCGAAAATTATCACAATTATTTCTTGTTGTATTAAGAGTGGATACTATTTATATTTGCTAACTACAGAAAATGAATTCATGAAGGATTTTGACAACCCAGTTCCTTCACATGTCGTTGTAAAATTGTCAAAAGATTTGCCTATTGTTCGAACGTAACAGATTGCAAATAAAAATATATAAAATAAAAAATAAAAAAGGAATTGCTGGATTGCAAAGACCTTTACCGCCTTATGCCGGTTGGAAACCATTTGCATTAGTTCCGCGTTTGTGCTCGCCTTCCTGGTTGATTATGGCCGCGTCGATCGTGTGGAAAGAATTAAGCCATGCCTTTGTCTTCCATAATTATCTCACATAGAGTTTTCGCAGATGCTGAACGGTACCTGATAGCGGGAGTTTTATGCACCTGATTGCATCAAACACGCTCCTTCCTGCGTCACGCAATATAATTAACTTGTTATGTGGGAATAAACAACCAAGTATAATACATAGTGGCGGTAATATATGAAAATTTTGTGCACAATTTGCTAACCTTTCCCAAGCTTAAAGGTGAAGTGATTCCTACTTTAACGTGAGCTTTCTGAGACATCAAAACAGTGACATGAAGAGAAATGAGGTGTTGATGTTTTTAACTAGCAACACGTGTGAACGATTGAGGTTTTCATTATGCAAAGTGTTAAGCTATTGCCTTCAAAAGTTTATAGTTTCAGCGATGTTAGAACTATCTTCTTCCTGATTTCACGCTCCAGGTCATAAAAATTATTCTCTTTTCTAAATGTCTGTACAGGTTCCTACTCTCTACGCACTAATATCTAAAGGGAAGATATATTGGGTTCAGCACTTGAAAATTATTATATTTGTTGCAATATGGCGTGAAAAACACACGGGCAATCTAGACGGGAAAGCACATATTTCGATATAATTAAGAGGAGAATTATATGTTAATATGAAGATAATACATGTATCTTCTCTGTGTTGAATTTTTCTGTTTCTCAGGTTAGGAAGTTTGGATATACCAATGATGAAAAGCCTAACATTAATTATCTATTTGTAATTTTTCTCAACTTCTATACTTCGAGAAAAAGGTGTGTGAGAGAATTTACTTTTAATCATACACTGTACGGAAGACAATTACGTATTGGCATTTCGCTGTATTATTACTCGAATATTACTTAAATTTTATAAAATAATTTTTCAAAGTTTAAAAAAATGCATATTAAACCTTTATAATTTGACAAATTTTAATTTTTCCATTTGCTTTCGCCAGAATTACGTCGGGATTGAAAAGTGTTTGATAGATAAAATGCATAGAAATATCACACTTACTCAACCAACAAATAGTGTTTTCTTTGGACAACTTTTGTAGTTGTTGAATCTTATGACATTACTAATTACAAACTTAATGTACCTAATGGCTAAATTTTATGCTTGAAAAGTTCTTCACGTATAAACAGTATTTATTATTAAGTAATAATTATACAGAATGTCTCAGAATATGTTATAACAAATTTATAGGGCACGTAGAGGGGGTTGAAAGTGATCACTCTTTGCCAACGTTTTGTCAGTGATAAATTTCATATAACGGATTTACGAAATTTGCTCCTGATTGTTAGGCAATTCCTTATGCATGTGTTCTCCACAGGTCACATTCTGACTCTGGCATGGAGATTTCAAGTACCTGCGGAATACACGTGTATTATGAACACATATTACCTAAAATTCAGGAACAAATATTACATATGTAACTCCCTTGAATGAAATTTGGCACTATATGCTCAATGCCCAAATGTGATCGACCTCTCCACGTGCCGTAGAAGTGCGTAACGTTTATTCTGAGACAATTTGCATAGTAACTGAGTAACCTGCTTCTGCTCGACCTTCACTCGGGTTTAGACCCCTTCCGGTCCACTAATCCTGACAAATGAGGGCCCTTCAAAACCCCTCGGTCTTTGGGTGGAGAACCGGTCTTTTTCTGCGGATCTATCCAGAAAATTCCTAGAAATTTCATGAAAAACTTGTTATTAAGCTAAAAGCGTTTCGGGTGACTTGCGGAACTGATGTTACTGCAATGCCTCAGACCGGGAGGTACTAGGTTCCAGTCCCGACGGCGACAGGATTTTCGACACTAGCTTTTCAGCTAGGATGTATTCAGTCGCTGTCTAGAGGAGAATTCTAGAGGCTGGCTCTCTGATCGGTAGTTTTTCGTGGTTTCTCCGATCAACACCAGGCGAATGCCGGAGCCCATCAAACGGGCTACGGACCGCGCGCGATCTTTCCTTCCTCTTTATTGTCCTATCCTCACCCCTTACACACACACTTACACAAACATTCACTACACTACCACACATGCCGGGAGAATGTCGGGAGCTTAGAGCTTGTCCCGGCTACGGCGATGCCCCGCTGGTGGGAGATACTTGGTTGGGGAAAACCCCGCTAGTCGACGGTAAGTCGGCGCCCAATCTCGCCATCCAGTGGGGGAAGACCACCTCCCGATGAAAAACATGCTCTACACTTACGGGACCAATGGCCATTAGTAGTTGACATGCCCGGAATCACTAATCAATCAATCAAACAATCGGGTGGCTTACGGTACCTATAGAGGTGATCAATAGCTCTCCCATTCTTTTTGAGAAGACAAATCGAATAGCATAATTCTTAGCCGACTCCCTCTAGATTATTCTGGGGGAATTCTATCAAAACACCTCTTTTAATAGTTTCAATGAATCTACGAGAACATTGGTGAAACGCAGAGAATTCTAATTCTCTCCGCCCAAAAATGGACAATTAGACAACTGCAAGATGATTAACAATCATTTTTATTAAGTTCTTGCAAAGCTCAAAAACAAAGCTTTTTGACATGAAAATATCCCCTGGAGGCGGTCATTTACTGCGGATCCATCCAGAAACTTCTAAGAAATTCCTGTGATATTTTCACGCTAAGATATTAGTCAATGATTTCGTTGCTACTAGAAGAAACTAGAGGTGCTACAGAATGACACAGACTTTCTCGTAGTATAGTTTTCTAATTTCCTAGGGGTGGTCTGGCTTCAAAGTTGTGTACTATTCTCTGGCCAGCTGCCATCTATCGTCGCCCAAAGCACATTTTTTTGACATTTTCACAGCTTTTTGCTTTCCTAGTAGTACAACCGAATTATTACTTCAAGAACATTAAAGAAGAGTAAAAACGCGTTCTAAATAGAAATTTTTATTGAAAAATTTGAAGCGGTATTTAAGAAAATGGCGATTAAGCATTACTGTAAATTCGAAATTTGAAGCTCTTTTTCACAGGAATCTATTGAATTATCGAAAAAGTTCATTTGAAGCACTTCCACTTACAATTTTAATAATGAATACAAATTGATGGAAATGTTAACAATAACGGAGGGAGAGATATTGAAAAAATATATTTTTGTGTAATTAATAAAAAACAAAAGAATACACCAAAATGAACTTTACGTCATATTAAACAGTTCAATTAGCACTATCTATTGAAAAAATTTGAAGAAAAAATTTTGAGCCATTTTTGAGAAAATCCCATTTGAACGTTTCTGAAAATGCGGAATTTTGAGTTCATTTTTACGGAAAACTGTAGAGTTCTCGAGAAACTTTAGTTGACATTATTTAAAGCACATGTACTTTTAAATTTAATAATGTGAAGAAATTGCCTCTAATGTAATGTACCGACGTGAGAGACAAGTCAAAAAATTACATTTTTGTAATTTTTGAAAAAACAACACAAAGAGCAATATGGTGTTTATGTTATTGGATAGGGTTGGTTGGGCACTAACCTTACCAAAAATTTAAAGAAAAAATTTGGAAGCGTTTCTGAGATAATCTTGTTTTTGTAATTTTTTAAAATTGCAAATATTGCACGCACTATCGCACGAAAACGACTAGAATTTCCAAAAACGTTTACATGACCGTTATGAAAGAATTATTTATGGCCAACAAATTTCGTTTGAAGGTAAAATCTCTGTCTTCAAGTATGTAGTTGTAGGAAGACGCCGAATAAAATTCAAATTTTGGCAATTTTCAA
This sequence comes from Teleogryllus occipitalis, assembly GCA_011170035.1. Lineage (NCBI taxonomy): Eukaryota > Metazoa > Arthropoda > Insecta > Orthoptera > Gryllidae > Teleogryllus > Teleogryllus occipitalis. Next base: position 690,319 of record BLKR01000210.1, on the reverse strand, counting down.
AAATTCAGAGTTACCGTGAAAATCGGACCTATGCTACTATTATAAGTTTATTATGCTTTATTTTTACAAGAAATTTAAAAAAATTGGAGACGTTTTGAGAAAATTTTGAAAATGTCCGGGAGTCTTCACGTAAAGTACCCCCAAATTTTAAAGAATGTTTTTCAAAATTTCAAAGCTTCAACTAGAGCCAGATGGACAGGGGTTTCTTTAATTTGGAAAAAATCCTACCCATGGCTTCGGCGCTAGCAGTGTTCACAGACGGACGGACGTTTTGCTTTCAATTGTTTTTTCGGCATCACGGACCCAGGAAACTGGGATTCTGACTGCACGACGTGTTAGAGGATTTTCTTCTCTTAATTTAGCAACTGGATTTATCCACTTTCTTATTTTCACGGCCCGACAAAGAATTTTTTCTGCCGAAAATTCGCCGTTTTTCTCGCAGCATTATATAACTTTCTCTATACTACGTATATTACTCCGTATATACGTACGTATACGAGAAAGTAAAAAGGAATTATTACGTTAACTTTACGTTATCCTTTACGATTAGTTAAATAAACTATTCCAATGTAAAAGTGACATCACAATTCACCGGCTAGACGTTATGAGAAAAGTACACGAATGTTTGAGTCTATTGCTTTGCACCTCAATTCACAGCTCCAAGATGGCTCAGCCAGAGTTGGTTCCTTCGTAGCAAAACGACAGATGCGACCTCGAAGAGTCATCACTGCTAAAAGAAGAAAACCTTTCATTATTTTGACAGGGAATATCTAACTACAGTCCTACTATTCTGCTCAAGAGTAAGGTAAAGTTGAATGAAGGCCAATTTATGTGTTGTCAACACAAGGTTCACTGTATTGTTGAGAGAAGAAATAGTTTGACTTAGCGCGTTTACTTCAAGACCTTCAAAAAAGAATTAAATCAAGCAAACCAAAATATGTACATATTACAGACCTTAGATAATTATGTTGAATCAGTTCATTCTATTTATTAAAAACAACGACAATAACAAACAAATAAGGCATTAAGCGAACGAAAGTAATCCATATGCAATAAATTATACTCAAGAGACTGTCCATAACATAGTATGTACTTTTGTAAATGAATTAAATTATGTTCAAATGGACTACATTTTCTTTGACATTGTCTTCTTCAGACATATTGTGCTTTGGAATACAACTATCCTCTTGAGGATGATTAAACCAAAACCAAAAGATTTAACGACACAACGCAATGTTTTGAACCTTGTTTGCTGCTCGCGAAGAAGACAAGTTGTGAATGAGCAATTGACAAGTTTTCCTTGCGGTATTATGCGGTTGTTTCCCTATGTTCCTGTCAACAATAGTTCTTAACTGAACTAGCAAGCTCTGGACAGGAGAATTACCACGTACCGTGTGTTGCGAAATGTGCATAAGGACTTCGGGCGGCCATGGTGATAGGTCATTGCTACTGTGTTTCCTGCACACACGACTCCAGGTCACAAACCTTTGCAGCTTTGAACAGTTCACGACGTATTTATTTTCTCTCAATTTCAATTTCCGCATCTGAATTATTGGTTTAACATACCACTGTTTTATTGCTGTTACGTATATTACGTCTGCTAAAAAATATTGTTTACATGTGACAAAAATGTACACGTACATTTTTTTTCATTATTTTTTCAGTTGTTTTTTTGTTGTTGTTGGTGTCCTAATACATACTCATCAATACAGTGTTTTCTTACCTTCAATTGAAATTTTTTTTCGTCGATTTGAATTTTAAATGTCGCTAGTAATGCATTTTACGAATTGTGTATTTCTCTTTTTGGAAGCAATATTTGTACTCTGAATTACAAATCGTTTTAATGCTTCATTTGTTTTTAAACAATTACCAAATAATGTGCTTGAGACGTTTTTAATAAATTAAGAGGCGCGTGCAAAATTTTTACAATGATTACCATCTTATTTTAGAGATGTGAACAGCCATCCACAGACACGCTATTAAGATTTCCCATTCTCATCATGATTACGAATTTCTCACTTCAGCACATAAATACTGCCCACGAAATCTCAACAATGTTTCAAGTACTTATTATATTTACATTTCGAGGCAACAATGTCGCAGGAATCTGTTGAGACATAGACCAGTCACGATAAATCTCACCTCTCGTTTCCTGAAAACCCGAGCCAGACGTGTGCGAATGCGCAGCGTCACAGGTTCCCGGAAAACCGTGATTAGTCGCGCACACAGTGCCCGTGTGTGTGTAGCAGTGCTCAATTAGCACCTCTCTGCCCACGGACTTCGCATGCGAACGTAAACGCTTCGCAGAGGGCGGTACACTTCACCGGGCGCCTCGGCCGAGCAGTCCGCTGCCGGGGCTCCGCGCGCTCACCGGGCATCCCGTCCGCGTCGCACACCCCGCTCGCTTCTCACCGACGCCCGCCGCGCCCACCCCCAGGGGTGGACCGGGAGGGGTGGCTCAGGGTATCAACTGCAGCCCCTCTGACCGGAAGGTCCTAGGTTCGAGTTCCGACGGAGGCAGGATTTTTGACATTGGCTTGTCAGCTACGTCGAATTCAGTCGCACTTTGGAGGAGAATTCTAGCGGGTGGCTGCTCTGATCGGTACTTTCCCGTGATTTCTCTGATCAACACTAGGCGAATGCCGGAGAAGTACCCTAACAAACGGGCCACGGACCGCGGGCGATCTTTCCTACCTCTTCCTTTTCCCATCCTCACCTCTTACTATACACATTTACTCTTAGAAACACTACACTACCACAGATGCCGGGAGGCCGGACGAGAGCTTAGAGCTTGTCCCGGCTGAGGCGGTGCTCCACTGATGGGAGATACCTGGTTGAGGGAAACCCCGCCAGCCGATCACCGCCACCTCCCGATGTAAACCATGCACTACATTTACGGGCCCAACGCCCTCGGTAGGTGACGCGCTCGAAATCACTAACAACCAACCCACCAACGAGGCGAGTGGCCGCCCGGAAGCGCCGCGCCGCGCCGCGCAGTCCGCCTGGGCCGACCGTGGCCGTGGCAGAGCGGCTGCGCAACGCAGCTGCGCGGGTGGCCGGCGCTGCAGGCGCTCCCGCCCAACCCACGCGCCGCTTGCTCTTCCGGCAGCCGAGGAAAAGAGGTCGGCGCGGCGGAATTCTTGAGTTACATCGCTCGCTGACGCCTCTCTCCCCGCGCTTCCATCGTAACGAGCTTCACCTAAGGAATTCCCGTTTAGTAGAAATGTGGATGGGTTTGATGAACAGTGGAAGGTAATATCGTCCTTGAGGAGGTATTGTTGTAAATTAGTTGAGATTTTAGACAAAATAATTTTGTTATTTTTTCTCTCGAAGAATTCGTGATCTCTTCGTTTAATGTAGTTATTGTAAATAATGCTTGTGTGATCCATTGTTATTCAGATTCTTTGGTTAAGTGAAGTTGTAGAAACATTTTATGCATATTTTATTTAGATTGCATGATATCGAGAAGAAAAACCAGTGGGAATGTGCGGCATGCCAAACATCCTCCTCCTAGAGTTATTACTCGACAGTTACTCAGTGGTTTAAAAAAGTGCATAACTACGTTATAAGATCTACAATTGATTGCATTTATGCAGAAAGCATTCAACCCACAAGCATTTCACAGTGGTTTAAGAAGTGGCTTAAGAAGTCGGGACATTTCTTCAAATTTTCAGTAGCAATAATGCCCGTTCAAAATAAGATGCCACATGTGTAGGATGTGACTACAGAAAAGTTATAAAAGTCCTAGATTTTCACTACACGGAAAATAGAATCCCCCCAAAACATTGTTTTATGTTGTTCAGTATTAGTAAGTCTCGAAGACTAATGAAATAAGAGAAATACACATTCTGAAACGATGAAATCACTATTTACTGTGAACCAAAAGTTCAAATTCGTGCTGAAAATGTAATGGTAATGTTTTATGTTTACCACGATCTGTACATGTATGCTGAAAGAAAAATATTGCAAAGAAATCCTGCTATCCATCGTGCCTTAACAACGTAATACCCCTCTCAAATGAAATAAATGTAATTCAGACGATTGCTGGACATTGTATTTACATATTCACAAATATATGTATATAAATACACTCACCAAAGAAGACCAACTGTATTAGCTTCTCTAACCTAACATAGGCATTTGCAAATATTTTCTCGAAAAGGAGCAAGCAGAATGCTTTCAATAAATCGATTACAATTCACAAAATGAAATAATGAACTAGTGAATGTTGATAAGCGTTCATTCTATTAAAATTATGGTTTTATTAACATTTAGTGTTTATACTACAAAACCCGGTTAATAACAGTTAGCGATAAAATATCTGGAGCTTTTACCTTTCATTTAAAGCAAAATTCACGAAATTTTGTTGAGTGGAAAACGCAAACTTCTTTTTATCGAAAACTAAAGTTTAAAGCTTGATTTTTTTAAATGTTTAAAATTTCAGAGATTATTTTAAATACATTGTGTTTTGAATTATTTGGGAGGACGCTGTGATTCAATTATGTGTGTACATGACAGCATTGATACTAAATAAGTCCGCACTACCTATTTTGACGACCGCTTTCTTATTTTAAAGTCCACAGGCGTAATTCGTTGTTTAGATGGTTCGTTGCTACGTATCTAAAAGGGTGTTTAATTTTTTGTATCTTATTAATATAAATTGTTAACAAGAGGAAGTAACTCAACGGCAATCATTTAAACAATTTTATTGACAACCCGGTGTCCCGCTCTTCCTACTCTACCCCGCTCCACTCCGCTCTCACCGTGCTCGGAGCCACACTCCCTCTCCCTCTTGGCCCCGACAACCCACGCCCTGCGCTCTTGCCGGAATTATTCTCAAATTTGAATTTCAAAGGTAGGAAGCCTAGTTGCGCTATCTTATTTATACCAAATGCATTTACTAGAAAATGGAATGGGCACTCAGAAGCCTTTAATCAGCTTGGTGGATTTCCGCTTCGTATTTTAGATATTTGCTTAATATTACGATAAATAAATACTTATATACTAATATAATATATTACGATAAATAAAGTACGATATATGTGCAAACTAATTCAAGGGGGAAATGGAGGAATGGGAGAATTTAAAAAAAGCATTTAGACAGTCTGCTCTGTTGTTTTGTAGGTAAATTTACAACATTTACAACAGTAAGACTTTAATAAAACTGTAGATTTATATCAAAACATTTATTTTAAAGCAAAAAGTAATTAAATGAAGTACCCTACATTATACGTAACAAAATACACTATCAACAAAATAAAAACACTAAAATTATACCGGATAAACATAATGATGCATCAATTATTATTATAATGGAAAATGACAGTTATCCAGTATTACGGACATTAGAGTTTATAATAGACTGATCTGAAGCTACACTAAATCTAGAACACTAAAAATAGTACAACAAATCATACTACTTTTTAGGTCATTTGAAAGTTGAAATTGCATTCCTCTGCATAAAATATCACAATCTGCAAATAAATCCACATAAGGATATCCATTTTATTAAATTGATTATTTGATAATCGAAATAGATTATTTTTCAATAATTCCATCTTTTAACGCTTTTACTCTATAATATCACATGCCGCACTAATCCAATTTGCTTTTTAGTAAACAATCATAAGTATAGAGCTGACAGCTGCTTCTTCTGACAAATCTCGCGAAAAGAAGCATGTTTTTAAAATTTTCTCATATCGAAAGCAAGAGAAAGTCATAACATATATTTTGAAATAATTCAGTTCATAATTTTTTGAAGAATTTCAAGGAAAGCGATTTTCGAGGGAATTTAGTCACTTATTTTTCTTAGAGAATACAGATTACTGATGCTTTACTCTAGTATTTTCTTCAAGCTTTACGTGAGAGATGTCAAGATGATGTTGCACATCGTTATAATGCAAAAAATAACCACAATCATTTCACAATATTCTTCAGATTACTCGTTCTGTCATTTCAATGCCAATATGAATATCACTCTCCGGATGTGTCACCATACTTTAAGTGTCTTGTATGACGGAATCGTTTCATTCATGTGCATGCAAACCAGCTCAGATGATCGGTCAAAACTCAGAACGCCGAGAGTGAAAAACTGAGAATGAAGAAACGAACGAAGAGTGTTGCCAGTTGAAGAAAATGAATATCATACGGTTGCCAGTCAATTCCGTTCATAAATCAGAAGCCTTAAATCAATAAACACACCACACATTGGGCATTATTTCAAATACCAATAACAAGTTGCCTGTAATAATTTCCAAAGACATCAAAAAGACTGAGAAGTTCTTGTCATAGCGTTTTTGGGAACAACCCATATTTTACACAAAGTATAGAAGTGCCACCGACAGTCACTAGATCTGCTCCACAGGAAGCTGGTTGGAACCTTGATTAGATTTTATATGTAACAATTCCATTATTGACGATATCAAACGCACAATAATCTCCAAACAGACACGCGCGTTTGAGCGCGAGTACTTACTGAGCGGAGCGGAGGCGGTGGCGGTGGCGGTGGCGGCGGGGGCGGGGTGGGGGCGGGCGGGGAGGCCGCGGTCCGAGCAGGCGCGGCGAGAGGCTTTCGCGAGACGCTGGGCGCGCACTGCGGCCGCGGCCTGCGCGCGCCTTCTTTTGAAGGCTCCGTTCGAGGCTCCGAGAGGCCGCGCCGCCCCGCGCCGCGCCGGAGGGCGGCGAATCGCAGTGGGCCCGAACAACACCCAACGCGAGCGCGAGCGTCGAGATTTTTCTGCCTTTTCCAAGGAAGTGGGCGTGATCGTGCGAAAAGAATGTATGAAGTGTACATTGATGATTGAAGATGTGAATTTAATACCATGCGTGGTTTTGTTAATGGCCAGTCTGAAACGTTAAGTGTGTTTCATGGCAAAATATTGAATATTTGCGTAATATTTGAATAAATCTTTCGATTTTTTGCAAATACTGCACGTTTTGCTTTCTTTTGGAGGCCAATATTTTTCAATTGGTTGCGTAAAAGAACATTTAGTTGGAAGAAAAAATTTTACCCAATGCACAACGTAAAGTTTCTTGATGATTCAGGCAGATGTATAAAACACCTTTAGATCACGGGCGGTCAGGACCGGCGACGTGAAATTTAAGGTATCGAGTAAATATAGAATGGCTAAATGGTAAAATGGGAAGATGATTCTCTAAGGAAAATGCATTCCATATGTACTTGTATTTCAGAGAAAGTATTTAGCATAAATCAAAATACAAATATGTCAAGCTGTCAAAATATAAATATGCATCCATCACATCATGTGATGTGAAATAGTCTTTTTCAATATACAAGGTGATACTGTCTGATAGAAAGCGCTTCCTGAGAACAGAAAATCTTAACAAAATTTTTATGATGTTGAAGGGTGGCTTTAAGATAATCAAATCGTAAAAATATATAGTTCTTTAATTATCGATAAACAATTAATAAAATACAAATATACCTTCTCCTGGTGAGATTTCACATTTACAAATGCCTAAAAAATAGACAATTTAAACAAATCAAACCTCACAATAACCAAGAACTTATGTGTGATACAATAACTTCATAATTCTTATTTGAAAAGACTTGCAAGAAAAAAGTAAGACACTACATTTATTCCGTTATTTTTAGCTCAAATAAATAACATTATCCAATATTTAAAACACATAAGAGTAAAATATTGGCAGGTTTGGGAAAAATACTTTAAATTTAGAATTTAAATACTTCGCCAAAATACTTTCTTATTAAGTATACATACACAAAATACGACACATTAGGACATTAGGGCAAATAGTACATTTGGACTTGACGTGTCAATATATACTTTTTTTAAAAACTTGAATTTCTCAAAGTACTGTGATAAATAATGATTATGTACTGAATATTTTTTATTGCAACAATATATTGTCAATTACAGTAAGTTAGTAATTGACAGTCACGCAAATTTCTGAACATCAACTATTGTAATATGTTGTAAGAATATGTACAAACATGTTCAAATATAAAATGGTGCCAAAAATATGTCTAACACAGACATGAAATTTACTTTTAAGACGACTAATTTTTCAAACAAGTCGTTTCTGAACAACAGTTGGCGAGTGTATAAAACCTGCACAGGAAAACACTAAACTGGCAAGGATGTACATAAACTAGTCTTATAACGAATAAACGCTTTTCACTTTCTCTTATACACACGTATATACGGGAGTAATATTCGTAGTATAGAGAAAGTTATGTAATGCTGCGGAAAATCGATTTCGAGGTTTCAAAGGAAATACACGTTTTGGGGTGCCCTGATACCGAGAAAGTGTATTTTTCAAAACGTCCGTCTGTCTGTCCGTCCGTCCGTCTGTCTGTCCGTCCATCTGTCTGTAAAACAAAAATATGCTTTTTTAAAAATATCTCTCACGCCATTAATATGCACATTTCTGTTGATTTGTATTCATTATTGCATTTGTTAGTGGAAGTACTTTAAATGACTTTAAATGAAGTTTTTCGAAAACGCAATAGATTCCTGTCAAAAAAAGCTTCACATATCGCATTTACAGTAATGCTTAATCGCAGTTTTCTTAAAAACGGTTTCAAACTTTTCAATTAAAATTGCTTTTTAGGACGACGTTTAGGACTTCGGAAAATATATTTCGAGATTTCGGAAATACACTTTTAGAGTCCGCTGATACCAAAAAAGTGTTGTTTTTTTTCAAAACGTTCTTCCGACTGTTCGTCCGTCTGTCTGACGTATGTGAACAAACTTAGCACCTAAACCACACGTACCATCTTTTCCAAATTGAAGAACCTCCTGTCCATCTGGCTCTAGTTGAAGCTTTAAAATTTTGAAAAAACGTTCTTTAAAATTTGGGGGTACTTTACATGAAGACCCCAGGCATTTTCAAAACTTCCTCAAAAACAGCTCCAAATTTTTTCTTTAAATTTTTTTGTAAGAACAGTTCCGATTTTCACGGTTAACACTGAATTTTCGAAAATTGCAAAAGTTTGAATTTGTTCCCGCGTCTTCCTTCAACAATAAAATTTAAGATAGAGACTTCCTTAAAATGAAATGTGTTGTCCGTAAATATCTCTTTCATTAAGATCGTGTAGATTTTCTGAAAATTTTAGTAGTTTTCGTAAAATAGTGCATGCAATATTTGCAATTTAAAAAAACAAAACAAGATTCTCTCATAAACGAGGAGCAATCACTTAAAAACTACATATTGCGAGGGGAAAGAGTTCGGGTGGGGCTGAAGGAATGGGAGACGGAAAATGTGAGGAGGAAACTATTAATTTTACGATTTGATTGTATTTAAAATAATTCTTACTAACTACCATTCAACAAAATATTAATACAGGCAATCAGTAGAATATATTTTGCCGATAATAATGTTGTTAAAATGTTTATGATATTCTGTGTTCTTAATGAAAAATGAAATGTGCAGAAGTTGATAATCTATTTTTAATTTTTAATGGACTGTGCATACTAAAACAGGTGGGGGACAACTACATTTCTGAGATCATTTCATATTTATTTATAAATAAATACTATTAAATAAATAAAACACACAAGAAGAATGAAATTATTACTTTAAGGATATTAATAAATACAACAGATTTTATGTTGAATCATTGACAGATTTGGTAGATGGCTTGGAGAGTTTATTTTCTAAATGTCGTATACAATAATCCTTCCTTAGACTTAGGGTCACCCCTCATCGCAAGGTTAAACTAGTGGAATGATAGCATGGCACATACTTTCTCGCACTGCTTAGTTTCTTATCTATTGAGTCTAGGCTAGCTTTTCGTTTACATATTTCCAACTTTTCGGTTCCCTAATAGCAGAATAAAACGTGTGGTGCTACAACAACACATAATTCATTGTAACTTTTGCAATTTTCGAATATTCATAGAGGTCAATGACAAGACTTGCGTCATTTTTAAGTCTTTTGTTTTATTCCAATAAGATATTAAATAAAACATTTGAAGCGTTTGTGAGAAAAAAAATGTAAATTGTCCTACCTCCAAGCAAAACACACCCGAAAATACTCGTTGTTTCTTTTTTCAAATAATTGTACATTTCCTAACTTGAAGAACTATTTTCTTAGAACAGATTACAGTTAGTAAAAATGGCATTCATACCTACCAGTGGAGGTAGCTGTAGACACTACTGTGCATTTTGATGTATTCTGACTTAGCTAGAATTGAACGAGCTGAGACGATGTGATCAGCTCTGCATATTTATTATTATTATTATTATTATTATTATTATTATTATTATTATTATTATTATTATTATTATTATTATTATTATTATTATTATTATTATTATTATTATTATTATTATTATTAATAATAATATTTTGTTTTTGTTGTTATTATTATTATTGTAGTTATTATTATTAATTATAAAGGCGCGTTTTGGCCCATTGTGACCCGGTAGGCAGCAGCGGTGGCGAGGCCTAAGCGTGGAGGCAGGGGTCGGCGCCGCCTGAGAAGCAAGCTCTCATTGGCCGGTGGCTGCGCGGCGTGCGTCGGTGTCCGTGTTCACGGGGAACGCGTGCCTAGCGATCGCCTGCGTCGATGCACTAGTTATGCTGGAATTCTCCGACGTAATTCGCCCCCCTGCTCCCTCTCCGTGTTACCGAAATTTCCCATGGCCGTGTTCTCGATGTAAATTTGGATAACGTTCTTTCCCAAGGCTATTGTGGTGGGCATAAAACAGTTATTCGATCATTCTCTCAAAACGTTATTCGTGTGAACTGAAGAATTGAGAGACTTAAAACATGGTTGTTAACATTAACTGTAAACATGGACTGTAAACATGGTTGTGGTAAACATTAAGACCGTGTAATAGAAATTTTGGGTAAACAAATGACAGTAATATAAGAAAGATGTTTTCCAGTTTCTCATAAATAATATGCCAGTATTTCGTACCGTTTTCTAAAACTTCAAACGAATTACAGTTATTTATGATACAATTCCTCTAAATTATCCTTCCAATACGAGCTCGGAAGGTTAACTAGAGGAGTAGTGACGGCGAAGTTGAATAAGCAGTCGAGTTCCCAAAGCCTTTTAAGGGATGTGATATATATTTTTACTTTTTCGTGATTAAGAAGAAACTACTTAAGAAGAGAGATATGTAATGCTGCGCGAAAAAAACGGGGAATTTCCGGCCGAAAAACTCTTTTTACACAGCCTTGGCAACAAAAAAATGGATAAATTCAGTTGCTAAATTTAGAAATAAAATCCTCTAATACTTGTTTTACCCAGAATCCCTGTTTTGTGGGTCCTTGATACTGAAAAATCGATTGACGGCAAAACGTGTCTGTGTCCGTTTGTGAACCACGCTAGTGGCTAAACAGTTCAGCTGATTTTCTCCAAAACTGATATTCCTCAATCGATCTGGTTGATGTCATGGCCCATTGAATTTGAAAGTTTTTTTTAATTTTCAGGGTACTTTACATGAGGCCCTGGGACATTTTCAAAAAAATGGCGCCATCTATTTTGATTAAATTTTATTGTTGGATAGTCTGAAGGACGTTTGGCGCAGGTTTCATTTTGGTTGAAAGCTATAATTTTGCGACAATGGAAAAAATTCAATATTTTTTGGCATCTTACTACAATAACTATAAAAAGATACCTTTTTTCCTTAATGAAATGTGGTCGAAAACAGATCTTAAAATAAGGTCATGTTGAATTTTTCGCAATTATGAGTATTTTTTGAGTAATTGGGCATCAAACTTAATAGCCCTCTCTAAAAATCCTATGCTTCATGACTGTAATTTGACAGGTATTTTGAGGCAGCTGGATGCCACGTAATTTAGAATGTGTGTATTATTTCATATTTCTTTATTCATTTCTTACATTGTACTTTTGTTATACGTTTACAAATCAATCTTTTAGAAATTATTTAAAACCTATTTGAAGTACATATAAAATAAAGATTGCTAGCCTTCAGTTTCCCGCTCTAATTAACACAGCGCAGGTGGCACGTGCCTATGGCGACAAAATGTTAGGGACGGCAAAAATTGTCTACAGAGCCTATTCATCGTCGCGTGCGATTGTTTCTTTTTTATAATCAATATTTTATGAATTTTTGAACAAAATGGTTAAATACTCGCAAATTAATTTATTAACGTCTGACAATACCTTCTGTTACAAAACTTATGATAAGTCAAAATGAATTAATTTATTGTGAGTATGAGTATATTAACAAGTCAAAATGCTCGGATTTTGAGAAGTCATACAATTAAGTTTTTTTAATTTAATTAAAATTACCAAAAGTGAGTCATGTTACCTCGATTCGAGTTACCTTGATAGGAATTCTTAGAATTTAATTCTCTGTTGTCGTCAGTGTTGCCAGATCAGCCTGCCAGATATGTTGTTTTTTTTTTATTAAGTCAGCTCGAAAAATTGGTTTTCAGAGATTAGAGGAAAATTTAATCAATTTTATACAAATAATTATGTATATTCTAAATAATAAAATATTCTAATATAAATTTTATAAATTATACATATTTATAATTATACATGTAATTTTGATAATCTTTTTGAAGATGTCTTAATTTGTTCATATTTCCTAGTATTAAATGTAGACAACTATGTAACTTTAAGAATTTAACGTAGAACAGCGGTAGAATAACAATATATGTACAACTAAAAAAAACAACAACTGAATTTATGTAATTTCTATTCATCAAAATATTTGATTTAAAAATTAATTTATTTCTCGTAGAAAAAATTTAACACTAATAAACTATTTAAAAAATCGTATTGAATTTTAATCATATACACGAGTCCAATTCGTAAACACGAATTATACTTGTTATTATATAAAACTTGTTTCCTGGGTTATTTGAAAAAAAGCAGCAATTTCTTGCCTACCTCCAGGCGACGAAGTTGTTAATCCACCTCTGGTAGTATCGTATTATTTATTAATTTTTAATTATTTTACTTCCTCGCATACTGCTTATGAAGAATATTGTAAGGCTAAAAATACATCCGATATGTTCCTGACTGTATACCTTACCCAATACATTGCATAACTTATACAATGAATTCAATGCCAGAAATATATTTTCATTGAAAGTTTTGAATAAAACATCTATTGCTTGAAACTATTTTATTTCCATTACTAATGACGAAAAAGTTTTATCACTAGCAGTTTATTTTAAAATGATAATTTAAGAAAGAAATAAAAATAAAAGAAGAAGTTAGTGGCCTACGCCCTTACTGTTTTCTGGTAAAACAATACTTGCCAGCTGATTGTTGACTTCTTAGAGAAAGTCGTTTTCAATCTGCTAAAATATGATACTTTTGTGCCAGATGATATTCTCGAAGAAGCAGAAGGTGTACGTCACTCTGTTTTTGAAGACTTCGCAATCGAGAACTACATAGACTTTTTTTTTAAATGAATGAAACGAAATGAAAGAAATGTTCAGAGTTAAATACCGACAGATTTTGCGATTTTAACTGCGATCAGTTCAGTAAAATTATACAGTTAAGAAACTTAATCTCGATCAGGTTTTTCGTCCAGTTTCCCTGATCCATTGAGCAAATGCTGAGATGGCCCCTTGTTTTGCTTCGGACATAAATGTAACTTCATTATCTATGCACGTCTTCTAAAATTCATTGGGAAATATAGTTATTCAAATTATCGTTTCCATGTAGTTGCGGCAGGAAGTATTATTCCTTGACGAAGGACATCATGGATAAGAGCCCAAAATTTATTGCTTATTTATCCTTGAAAATAAATTTTATTACATGAGAGCTTTTTCTATTTTTTTTTTCAATTCAAAATTCATGTAGTATATGACTTAGTGTAGGTATCACATAATTTTGAAAATGTGCACAGAATTCACTTCTCCCCATAGCACGTCATGCGCAGTTTTGACTGTTTTTTCACGTAAAATAAAAAGAACTTTGTGTATATTTTGTGTAGTGTTCAAAACGGGCATCCCGATAAATATTTTCTCGTATATAGACCCCCTTCTCGTATATAGGCCCCCCTCGTTTTTTGGATGCAGAATTTGGAACATATCGTTGTGTACTTCGTATGTTAGTTGTTGCAATAATGTTTAAAAACTGTTAATTTCCTGCTATTTTCATTGTCAGTAGCCGTAAGAAAATTGCAGGCCGGATGTTGGAAATAAATATACTTTCTCATTTGTAACATTGTATGAAAAATAAAATAAAATATTTGAAAAAGTATTTCGCTAAATTTGAGATACTCGCGTACTCGTACACATATACTCGAAGCCCCCTCTCCTCCATGTTTTGCTGCCAATTTTCGAAAAAAGGGGCTTACATTCGAAAAAATATGGTGTATGAAAAGATTGAATAGTGCGTTTTCTTGCATCGTGCAATAGCTAAATCGTTGTGGTGATTTAAAAAACGAGGGCTTTAATACGTGTACCATAATAAAATTTGATACCAAAGTATGTTCTGAACTATTCGGGAAAATGTAGTTGTGAAGCAATGAGTCATCAACTCAACGATCTAAAAGCTATCATCTAAAGTTTACATTCTAACGATCAAAAACCCGCTCCATGTTAACACTAGTTGTTATAAATGGAGATTTATTGTTGCTTAGATTGTTCGTTGCTATGGAGCTAAGAGCTTTTATTTACAAGAATGACAAAAAAATGATCAAGTTTAATACGAATCGTAGTCTACCTTTACTTAAAGTACTTACTAATCTTCAAAAGCGTTATAAACAATTAATTAGCATACACAAAATTGTGCGATGTATTGTCAAGCCAGTTACCTAATTTCGTGGCTTCGATGGTGTAACGGTTAGCGTATAGGATCCAAGTTCGCGAATTCAAATCCGATCTAAGCTGTATATTATTAATCGTGTAAAAATCCTTCGAAGGGGAAGTATAGCCGGCTGTCACGCGCAGTAGATTTACTATATGTAAAAGATCCTTAAACGTAAAGAAGCTCCTGAGCAAAATTAAAATTATCCTATTTCGTCGCCCGGTGATACCTCCTTTCTCTCCTAGACGATAGAAAGGAGCCTAGCGAAATTTGCTTGGTCAAGCGAAAGAGCAGGCATCATGGCCTGAGCCTCGCCACGGAAAAAAAGACATTAATGAATTGGATTGAATAATTTTTGCCACACCCCGACACATGCAAACCTGGAAATCCCCAGATACCTCGTGACTGACTGTACGTATATTTGAAGGACTTTTTGGCAGCATAGAGCAAGACAGTGTGAATTCTTAGGTGTTGGCTGATGGCGGTTGTCTGTGACATTTCAAGCTCGAACTTGTTTGGTCATTATACTGAATATTAATCCTCGGGAAATGGTGCTGAAAATTAGAAATACATCAGGGACGGCATTATCACCCATTGCATTTCTTTATATGAACAAAAAAAACTTTGACTTCGGACACCTTCATAATTAGCGTTATATCATTACGCAAAGAAATTGAAGCGTATCGGAATCAGAATTAGAATTGTAAAGCAATTCTATGCGCAGAGAGGGAACGGAAGTTATTTCCAGACAACTCAAACGCAACACTTCTTGATAAAATGGACAGACTAGGTAAGACAAAACTATCTTCATTATTATCTTCTTCGAGTGGGTTCTTTTTGATGGAGTTTGATGGTGGAAACCTGTCGAAACTTGTTTTTAACTTAAGATATTCGACACATCGGCCACAGTAAATTTCAGAAAGTAGAAACGTGTTCCTGACTCTTGCAGCATAGTTTCGAAACAGAATCTCGCTCACTCGTTAATATTACGGAAATAGAATTAATGCTTCTCATCTCTCTCTTTATTTTTTGTTTTAGAAAAAGCTAATATTTATCCGCGGAATGTGAATGGAATGTATTTCGTTTTACTTTTCGGTTTTAATTTGTTTTTTATTCTTTTACCTCCAGTTCATTCGCCGCATTTTTTACTAAATTAGCAATACACAAACGTTCAAAAACATTATTGCGTTTTTTAAAGCAAGACTTTAATATTCTCGTCTTCTTTATCCACTGAAAACCATGGGTTTCAACTTGTATTAAGGAAAACTGTTGTACCTTTGACACAGAGCACCTTTGGACATTTTATCTTTTAGGTCTCGTCAGCGCCGTTTTGGGGTGACCTTTAATGTCAGTTTGTCAAGTACAGACTGACAAGAAAGGGTAGGTGGGGGGAGACTAAAGGTAGAGGGTACCATTAATTACCAATGGCTCCCATGTCAGATAATGAGAAAAGCTCATCAACACGGTCACTTAAGTGTTGAAAAGACAATGAAAATATTACAAAGATATTAGTGTTTTCCTAAGATGAGATAAAACGTTGAAAAGGTTATACATAAGCGTTGGATGCATTTTAGTAGAAAGCAACAAAGGTAAACAAGAAAGGTTTTTGCATCCGATTGAAAAAGGGGAATTTCCTTTGATATGTGGATCATGTTGGTTCGCTTACATCGACTAAGAAGGGATATTTTTATATTTTGGTGGTTATTGATGCTTTCAGTAAATTTACTTGGATTTATTCGAGAAAAGGAACCGGTGTTGTTGAAGTTCTTGAGCAGCTTCGACGGCAAAATATCCAGGTGCATATAAGTAACTCCTCCGGCCCGGCTCTTTCTTCTTGATACTTCTCGATTGTGCTGGACGTGACACTGCCTTCGGCAGGGCTGCAAACTTTCATTCGGTGTACTTTGTGTTTCACTACGAGTGATTACACTGCCTACGGCATGTCTGCTAATTCCGACGCAGACGGACTTTCAGTCCCGATTATTATTCTTACAATCAGTCTCGATGAGGTACTGCTGCTGATCGAACGGCTGTCCGCAGTGCATTTATGCAATTCGAGTGATAAGTTTGCATACTGATTCTACACCGGCACGTGTTGTGCGGCATTAGTTTTCCAGCCGACCAACGCGAGCCACGTGACCCGCTGCTATCCAAGTGCTGCTCGTTGTGTGCACGTGTCCCTTTCTGGGCTCCCGCTGCGGCGGGCGCTGCATTCGCGCCTTGCTATCGGTGGAGCCAGTGGGAGCGCGCATTTCAACATTGACCCGGCTGTGCTACGCCGAAATCACACCGCCTCACATCACTGGCAACTGAAAGGTACCAGTTCACTTTGGCGCTTCGTTTAAAATTCGTGAAAAATATTTTATTTTCCAATATTTGAACTATTTTCTTTTTCATGTAATTGGTTGTTTCTTTTCATTCGTAGACTGTCAACTACAATTGAAACTGTATTTCTAATCCTGAGGAAAGGTTAGGGAAGTCAGGATTGTATTGCTATATTATTCAGATTCCCGCGAAATATGCATCTCGAAATAATAACTATTGTAAGTAATCTGACAATGGGTCCTCACTGAATAATCAGAAATCGTCCCTATCCTGGCATTTCTTAAATAGTTACGGGTCAAACAGCAAATTCATCAGGAACTTTTGACCGACTAATACGGTTATTCCACAGTACGAGTGCCTGGCCACTGACGGCGGGGCCAAGTGACAGGTTGAAGGAGGGAATATTTACACGTGCCTTAAGGGAAAATCACTGGGTTCCACAAAATCTGGCCATTCATAGAGATGAGCTATTCACAGAGGTGGCCGTTTTAGCAGTTATCACTGTAAATTCATGCGAAATAATATAATAAAGAAGAAAATAACGTGATTTTCAAGCAAAAAGGGAAAGAAAGGTACAATAATCATGGCTTGGTTTTTAAAACAAAATATTATTGATAGTTTGAGTTCCAAAACACGTCAAATCTGTCATCTTAGTTGTCAGCCAACACAACGTTTCATTGTATTCAGAAACACACTAATTTATATTCAGTGTAAAACATTTCTTTATTCAACAAAAGTGTTGACAAGACATACAAATCACGTTAGTATAATGTATGAATGATGTAAGTTTATTCAAATGTCTTTAATTTAATTATTTTATATGACGTATTCGTTTAGTATTGATCGGAGAAACCACCGAAACCGAAAATTACCGAACAGAAATGCTGGCAACTAGAATTTTCCAGAAAGGGCCTGAATTCGACCTAGCTATACAGCTAGTGTCGAAAATCCGCCGCCATCGATTCTGGAATCCTGGAACTTGCCGGTCAGAGTCTTGGGTATCATCTCAGGCATAGTGAACTTGCGTTTGGTGATATCGTGTAAATAGTAATTGAGACACCGTAGAAACCGAAAGTAGTCCACTTGCCGCTCTCTAGCAACTACAGGCACACCTCTGTATGTAGCAGAACTTCAACTCGTCGCCGTTACATTCACTACCTACCCTAACCATCTCGTATTGGCTTATGTGCCTTCATCCGGATAAAGTCCGAAATATACTTCGGCACACTCTGAACTTTGACTATGGATAATGTAACATTAAGCGGCCGATTCGGGAACAAGCCAGATGCGTACTGTATTCCTAACATGTAATTCATTTTATGGCACCAACGACCTTTGTAGATATTCATACATGAAGTTGGATCTTTTTTTAAGTAAACATTTATTGTATCGTATTTCTTTGGAGTTCTTTTCATACATAATTCATTATATACCTCAATGAAATGTCACATTCGTATACCTCGATGAAAGTTCTTATTCATATCAGCATTACATGAGTATCGCTGGTGCAGTACATGTCACGTTTCATTATTGTCAATGCGAGGAAAATCCATTGATTATCTCAATTATTTTCATATCAGCATTGTATGAGTATGTGAAACTGGCGTACCACCGACTTTTAATGCCGACTTTCAATGCCGACTTTTAATTTATATTTACGGAAATATCTCATTTGAATAATTGTTCCACCATTCCCAGACACAATCGCATTGGATTGTGTACAGAACATTATCGTTTTTACTTTCTCGTATACGTACGTATATACGGAGAAATATACGTAGTGTAGAGAAAGTTATGTAATGCTGCTGAAAATCGATTTCAAGATTTCAACGGAAATTCACGTTTTGGGGTCCCCTGATGCCGAAATAGTATATTCTTTTCGTCCGTATGTCTGTCCGTCTGGTGTGTGTAAACAACACTAACGCCTAAACTCTTCGTACGAATTTGTCCAAACTGAATAAACTCCTGTCATTTTGACCTGAGTCAAAGCTCTGCTATTGAAACACATTCATTAATTTTTTGAATAATATTCAATGCTCCGTTGTAATTATATGTCTAATGGTTCTTGAGTTTGGGTCAGACGAAAGAAAACAGACACTTTACATTGTCAACATTTTGGCCATATATTTGACATTCATCAGGGCTGAAAAGTTATTAATGTCGTACATTCTACAGTTACAGTACAGTTTTTTGTAAAATTAACTCAAAATCTCGCATTTTCAGAAACGCTCAAACGCCATTTTCGGAAAAATGGCTCCAAATTTTTTCTTCAAACTTTTGCAAGGGATAGTGGTAATGGCACTGTTTAATATGACGTAAAGTTCATTTTGGTGTATTTTTTGTTTTTTAAAAAAATACACTAATGTAACTTTTTTTTAAAAGTCTCTCACGCCGTTAATATGCACATTTCCAACGATTTGCATACATTATTACATTTATGAATGGAAATGCTTCAAATGGTTTTAAGAGACGTGTTTTTAAAACTCAATAAATTCGCTGAAAAAAGGATACCATAAATCGCAACAAGGTTTTAATAGTTACACAAAACCTTCGTATGCGAAACGGAGACCTTGTTGCTTTACTCCTTTTCCTGGTTACAAAAGAATCTAAGATAAAAGTCAACCTTGATGGACCAACCAGCCTGTGATTTTTGAGAGGTTGATGTTGCTTCATAAACGGACCTGTCGGCCTCATCAAGTACCTTGTCAGATAATTTATGTAATGAAAATATAAAATTCATTAAAAATCATTCAAAATCTGTTAAACAAACGTGTGTAGATAAATCACATTATTTCAATTACATAATAGAAGCATGATACGATAATTATGACTTTATCAAGCAAAGAAAACATATCTGTCATTCTTGCTCAAAACGGAAACGAAGTTTGAGACAAACTTTAATAATTATATTATTTTCCGTCTGCGTTGTTACACATGTAAATATAAATGTCGAAAGACAGACTAATTACGTTATATATTTATCAGCTACCAGTCCCAGGCCTTCGGCGGGCTCTTGGAAATGTGTGTGTGTGTGTGGGGGGGGGGATAGGAAGTTGCGCGCGCGAGCCAAAGCTTGCTGCAACCTGACCGCAACGCAATATTATCCGTTCATCCTAAGAAAAATCCTGATTGAAAGAAGTACAAGTGTAAGTTCACTACAAAAGAACTAATTTGAGCCATCGGTTGTTAAATTAATTTTGCATCAAAACTACTGCAAACGAAGAAGGAGACCAGTGCGAACTGCACGCGTGTTGCTGGGCGATAAGGACCAGATATCAGCCGAGGGTCAGCAGCGAGCGTGGGAGAGGGTCAGGAGGAAGCGCGTGACGCGGCTCGTTGGACCGCAACGTCACGCCGTCGATCGGCCTGCGAGGTCATACTATTCAGTTCATTTTGGAAGGGCTAAGAGAGTGACTGGCCCTTAAGGAAAATTTCTTCGAAGTGGTCAAAAGCGCATCGTTCTGAAAGTTTTCAATTTGTTATTGTAGAGGAATACGTCGTTGGCGAAGCAAATCGCTGAACTTACTAAAATTTCACTGGTAAGCATCGTATTGAAACTTATCGTGCTGCATCAGTGTGAATTATAATCTAGAGGATATTGGTAGATATCTTTTAATAGGCGCCAGACTACAGAGTCTAAATTACCTCTTTGAAGTGAAAATCTTATTTCACTGCGAGTACACAGGCGAATGAAGTTCGAAAGAAAATGATACTTTCATTTACACCGCCTATATGAAATGAAGCAAGAATTGTCAACAAAGATTAAAAGAGAATGGTGGAATGGAATTGTTACTTTTAGGTACGTATATATTTCTATCATGAGTTGTAATAATAGAAAGGCATATATTAGTTTATGTGCATTTCTATTAGACATAACGTTCAAAACTTGGCCATTAATCCAGCTCAAAGTTATTTTAATGTAAATTGTAAAATTCCTCTAAAAGCTTATGTCGAACAAGATAAACAATTATTTCGTTTTACAGCATCGGTTTGAATCCTTTCAATTCAAATTCTTATGTTAAGTGGATATAGAGGGTTAGGCTTCCAAACTCATTATTTTGCATTCATTTCATAGTCAAAAAAGTGCATATTAAAAAAGGTTAAGTTATTTGATTAGTTTTTAATACTCAATTAAGCATTGCAAATTCGTATTAAAATTTTAAAAAATAATATTTACTATGTAGCCAATTCAGTGAAATAAGTTTAATATAGTCTTGAAGTGTCATTAATGGCAATTAGAAATTGTAGAATTAATTGTTGTGTAGTATTCCCATATGTTATAAGTGTACAGAGTTTTGATTACCGTATTTAAATTGTGACTAAAGCCTATCATGTTCTGTAAATAGTTGAACAAAGTAATAATGCATTGCTCAAAAAACTGATGTAAAACACTTTCTATTTTTTATTTTCAAATAATTATCACTTTAATTATATTTTCAAATACTATTGTATTAATTTTATTTTTCAGGTAGTTTTTGGCACAGGTAATGGAAATTGATCATTGAAACAGGTGATGGTTCATTGATGCAGATATTCGTGAATATTGTTAATTCTAAATGCCTATTGAATTCTATGACAAGATCATGAACATGTATTCGAAGGTGATGTCAATATACATTATGCTAATTTTGCAAGCATCATGGACTTTTGTGATTTCATTCATATTTAACATTCACAAAATGTATATACATTAACGATTCAATTTTTTTAGTGTGTATCATTTTTGACCAGGCAAGGTATTTTAAAATTCTCATTAGGTAATATAACTTGTGTTATAAATCTGTTATAGTTTCAATGTGTACTATGTAATAGTACTCTCAGAATGACTACAAATGAGAATTTTATTTTTTATATACATGGTTTTATAACATTATTTATTTTATTTTTTTGCATGCAAGCAGACTAAGAGTCTGCACCTAATTATTTTCCCCTCCCTTGTATCACTGTCAGTTACCAGTGATACTGAGTAATCTATGAGTGTGTGAAATTAATCAATAGTATTTGAAGAATATAATCCTAAATTTTCACTTCAGAATTGGTTATTAATTTTCTAAGAAAACTTATTATTTGACTCATCCAATAAAATGAAGACCAATCATTTCGTCCCATGCTAAAGTGATAAGTCCCGCCTTACACAATACTAAATTTATGACGTATCCCGACTTCTCACTATATTTATTCGCTGTTATTGAGTGCACATTCTTCTCTACAATTTTTTAATTTTTGCATTTAGGTGATAATAACAATAGTTAAGTTAACATCATTACATTAACTTGTTGGGAGTGTAGGATTTGTAAATGCAGGCCAATGAGCTTATTCATTGTCAAATGGGCAAAGAGGTTTCTAAGCAATGAGATTGATTCAAATTGCAGACCCAGCAGGTAAATCAATGCTGGGCAATACATTTTAATTTAACTAATTTGATCTGATTTTTATAGTATGTTTGTACATTTAGATTACAGAAATTGAAATGACAGAAGTAAAAAATATAAATATGATTTATGTTGGTGATTTCTTCCATTTACTTTTTTGATTTTAACAGTATGTAAACTAGTTTTGACTTCATTATAATTGTAAACTAAGTGTTAATTTTGTGCTAGTGAATGCAAGAACCCTAAGTATACTAAAGGGACTAATAGAATTGAACCTTTTGTTACCAAAATTAATATAAACATAAAACAAAAATATTAAATTTGTAAAATGAAAGGTTAAAAGAAATAAACAACAAATACATTCGAAAATAATTTTCAGCTACCTAATTAGGCATAATTGAAATAAATCTCGACGTTTTTATAAAAAAATGTGAATTAAATTTGTTTTTTGGGGATCAGTAATAAAAGTTGCTATTTAAATGTACTTGTGAAACAGTTTTAAAATAGTTTTGAAACAGTTTTAAAATAGTTTTGAAACAGTTATAAAATGTTTTTGAAATAATTACTGATAACTATAAACATGTTCTTAGTCTCCTTCTTTATTTAATCCACTTGATCACATAAATGATTAATCGGTATATTAATATTCATTATAATTTGTTAACTATGAAGTTGATGTCAATATAATCCATTTATTGTGAGTTATGTTATGTTTTACACATTTTACTTCACTAAATAAATATTCTAATGTTAAATTCTAATATTTTATTTCTAGGTACATGCTGTTTCAGAATATTCATTATATATATATAATGAACCTATAATATATATTTTTTATTCAATAACAATGCAGGCATTATTGATGTATGTGAACCGTAATGACAGTCAGACTGCAGAATTTAAAGGCTTTTGAGTTTTTTTGTGTAATTTATTGTGAAATTTAATTATCACTAAATGCGTAATTTTTATGCAATTATTTCCATTTTTACGGTGTCTGATTGTGTAGGATATTCTGTTGTTGGATCAAAAATAAATAATGAATATTCTATTAATAGTAAGTACTAGTACATAACCCATCCTATACCCGTCAACGATCAGTACTTGTAACACCAATAAAAAATTGCTTAAATATGGCAACACGTACGGCTGACCCTTCAACCAGTATAGCTGTGTAAGACGACTCGGAAGGACTGCACCTTCTATCAGTTTCGTCCGGATGCATCATGATGGTAGGCTGGATCCTCCAACCTGTGTTGCTCGCTTACGCCGAGCAGATAGCCAACTCTTCCAACAAGATTGCTTGGGCTCGGCAGCTTCTACCCGTGCACTTCTCACAAGGTGAATTCAGAGGAGTGCAACAAGGGACTCTTCATGATGCAACTTTTCGTTCCAACTATCTTCGTCACGACACAGTAACAGTGAACCTGATTGGGCCTATATTATCATGCATTCCCTTGATATAGTATAATGATCAGGTATACTGCAACTGTTCTTTTTTCTCCATGTTCCTGTAAAAAAGAGCTTCAAATTTCGCATTTACCGTAATGCTTAATCGCCATATTCTTGAAAACGGCTTCAAATGTTTCAATGAAAATAGCAATTTAGGAAAAGGTTTTACGTGTCTTTAATATTCGTAAAATAATATTTTGGTTCCACTACAAGTAAATTGAAAAGTGGAGAAAATGTCAAAAAAATGTACATTAGGCGATATGTAAACAAGTATTTTGATCAGTACTTTTTATTTTTATTATAAATTTGCAAAGCACAATAAAACTTTTAACGTAAAAATAACCTCCGGTGGCGCCCCGCTAAGATAGTAAGATTATCAAATGCAAAGTTAGGAGAATCAACGAAATGAAAAGAAATTCGTTTTAATGAAATCCGTCACGGAATTCCTTTTTCCTCGAAGTTCACTTTAATTCTTCCAGACGTAGGCAATTCCTTCGATTTTATGATTTGTAAATCACTACACAAGAAACCTGTTCGTCTAAAGCAACACACATACGTGTCTTTGAAGCGATTCTCCGAACACCTACTAATCTCCATGCGTTGCATGGTGGGAAATTCCCATGATACGTCGGTGCTCCGATAGTTATAAGGGAACTACCATGGTCAGTTTCGCTAAATATCTCGTTCACAAGACAGGAAATGCGTCACATAATGGGAAAGGGCCTGTTTAAGACATGTTCGTAATTCAACAGACATGTAGCAGGAAAAAAAATAATCTTCTTCCCACCCCCAGAGTACAATATTGTTTAATCTAACCATTACATTTTCTTATTCCAAAGATTCTCATAACTGAGGTTGTTCACAAATTAAACAAATAATGCTAATGGTCCTTGATATCTCTTTACCTTGTCGTTGATCGCCGGAACTGACTGAAATTACGTGAAAACTGAACTTATATTCTGAAACAAATTAACACATAATTTAAAGATCTAACTGTGATGATTATTTTTGTGTACAAAAACCTCCGTTTTCAATAAAATTGCTCTAAAAGAGAGTACAAAATTAAACATGGGAAAAGTTAAAGAAATTGAGAAGCTGTAATTAAATCGGATAGACCAGACATTTATAAGCTGGTAAGAGGCTCCGTTGGAGAAAAAAATAGTGAGACAATCTCTTTTTGGTAAAATTTCAAAAATTAGTTTTGAAATTATTTACAAACAATTCTTATTTAAACTTCTATCAATAAAAAATTTAGAACAAGTTTGGAACAGGTTCAAAGATAGAAGACAAGTTATTTATGACAATATTCATTTTATATGTTCAAATTAACCTGATGTGCTATTAAAAAAATTCCTTTAAATGCAGAATGAAAAATGTACGAACATATTCAAATATGGAACAAAGTGAAAACGATATTAATTACGTTCTACAAAAAAGTAGGTAACTTGCAAAATTGGGGACAATATGCAAGTACATTAGTTTCGCAGAAGTGGTCCTGGATCCCTCCTCTTATGATGTTGCAACCACTTTCTCGCGTTTACGAAATGAAGCTTTCAGAAACTTCTGCTTCCTACTGATCAGCACTAAATTGTTGACCGAGTACCCACAACTATGGATAGAGGGCACCGCTACAAATTCCGACTCAGCGAGTTATACGCTTCATTGCTCTAACCTATCAGGAATTTTCTCTACCAAAATTCACAAATTAATGAGAAGAAATACTTGAAAGAGCGCACGACTACTTTGAGTAGTGACCTCCCTAAAGAATGTGCTCCGGAAGAGTTGCCAGTATCAACGGGAACGAAACGGAAACGCTATAGGAAAAGCTCAAATGAGGTAATGCTATTGTAATATGCCGAAATATAATGTGTCTTAATTTAATTAAAATACATAACATTAATGAACATAAATTGAAGACGAAGAAAAGCCATTTGGATTCACGTGAAGAAACAAAGTGTATTTTCGTGTGCATTAAATTCGTAATTTAGACATCGATCTAATAAGTAACATTTCTCCCTTGCAGCTTTTATTTTTTCCTTTATATTTTATAAATGGAATTTATTTCGTCTTGCAATTTGATTTCGTGTATGTTTGAACACGAAATTTCAACACGATTATAATCTCTCATTGGAGAACTGCAACATAGAATATGTCTATGCAAAGCGACGGAACGAGGCGGCGAGCAAAATTCTGCGACAACGGTGGAGAGCGACACGTAAGGTACCTTCGAGCGTTCGACATTGGCAGCCGTCGACGACACCCGAAAAGTCACTGTTCTCATTTCGATGTGGGAAGGTTACACGAGTCGACAAACGCTTCTCAGCGGTCTACAGTAGCGAGTTCCCCCTCTTTAGATATTTGCATAAATTCAGTTCTGAAGTCATTTATAAACACGAGAAAAATTATAGAGCAAAAAAATAGAGCTCGCTCGTGGGACATAGCGAAGTCGCTAGTCTTGCACCACTGAGGTCTGGGTTCGATTCCCGTCGAATTTTGTTCCAACAAAACGAGTTTGGCTGCTTCACTAGGGCTAGTCCAACCCCCTGTGCAGTGTCCTAAACCCCACTCCTATCCTTATTCCTTCCCAATTCTGTCCGCTGGGTAGTGACGCAGGAGCGCGTAGCTAGAGGCGCGTACGCGGAGGTGCTACCTGGCGGTCCTCTTGACAACTGACTGCGACGTGACGTGGAATGACTAAAAAAGTTAATGGAGGATTACTTCCCAGCGCCAAATGTTAATGCAGGATTACTCCCCAGCGCAAAGCGCTCAACTCCACTTAAAGGGCTTGGAGACGCGTTGCGTCGAATTGTAGACGCAACGAATTTTAAAAAAAATCTATTAGAAGAGGAAATGTAGACGAGGAGAGACCTTGAAGTCTTGGAGAAGACAATCACTCTAGGCCAAGGGAAGTCCGGAATAACCACCCTCTCCTCGGGACAGAGGTTCTGCGGAGAACGCGGGTAACGGCCACCTATATAGAAAGCCTCCCCAATGTTTCGTGACGTCATCACGGGTGGTTACATCTCGTCTTGCCCCTTCTCGTGCTTGCCAGGCGAATTACATCCTACGTTATACGAAACTCTAAATTCTATTACTCTTTTGACTACAACAATTTTTCATTGTGAAACTTATAAACACTTGAAAATGTGTATATTTGATCCGAAAAAATATTACACTTACTATGTAATGAATACGCAAAAGCATAAATTAGCAAAGAATATGGCGTAACGAGTACAGAACCACCAATTATCAGAATTCATGTAGTTACAATAAGAACATTTGTTGTTATACTAAAGTCAATATGACAAGTTGATAGCTTCAACTAAAAATAACGTAAATGAAACATAATTTAAAGAATGTGTACAATGGAATTTAAGAGTATCTGAAATAGATGATGTATTTTAATTTCTCGTAAATAAACTAATCTGCAGCAAACTTTCATTAAAACTTTATGCAAACAAATACAGTTAATCAATAAATAAAAACCCATTTTGCTAACAACCTAAGATGCACAAATTTATTAAAAGAATACAATAAATATAAACAAGGTCATCACATCAGGATTTATTAAGGGAGACATCTAAAACTTTTAAATGAATATGGTCCAGAAGCTCTTTTAAAATTGTGCACAAAAATATTCCACACTTAAGGGGAACTGCTGCTTTTATAAATATAATTCATACTCGGTGGAGTATTATACAAGGTGGGACGCCGTTTTTTCCGCAGCATTACACTACTTTCTCCGTACTGCGTAAGCAGTAGAGAGAAAGTAAAAAATTAAGCAGTTTTCTTTGCACACTGTTCAATAGTTTTCTCGAAGACTCACAAAATTCACTTTCGTCTTGAAGGTTTGCAGATTGTCGTTGTACGTCATAGTGAATTTTCTTCAGAGCACTATTTTCTAAAGTGAAAGCTAATTGATTTTGCATCTTTCTGTGTCTTCTGCTCTCAGGTTATTCCCTCTTACTTCCATCAGTTGACATGTAGACAGGACGGTTTGGTAATTTGGAAGGAATTGCACCCTCCGTAAGACGAAGAAACTGTAATGGTGCTGTAATTGTCCTACTGATTTGCTCATAAACTCATATGCCCTCTGATAATATCACGCTGAGAAAAATATAGTTAACAAACCTAAAGTTATTTTCCTTTATTAGCCACAATACAGTACACTGGATCTTTTGAATTACTTCTCTAATTGCCATGCAAAGATATTGCAAGACAAATTAGGTTATACAACAGGGCCACCGGGCTGCGGGTTGTAGAAACACATTTACGTTTGGTTGCTCTTATCCTATATTTGTGCGAGTTTTGGATCCCTTGGAAAACCAAAAACTGTTCCTTTGGATCAATGCAACATTGTAATTACTAATTACCATTACAATTTGACATAGAACAACAATGAGACAATAAATCTTCAGAATTTGTCGAGAAAACTTTCACCACAGAAACGAAACCAATATGAATTTTACAGTTACTGTTATAAGTAAATAAAATACACAAAATTTCACTATAAAACTCATAACACTTCATCACCACATGATGTACGAAACAAAACTTAACATTCAGCGATACTATGATTCGCCTTTGCACTTCCTGTGATGTAGACGTGACGACACAGCTTATTGCACAGCCCTTCTATTACGGTGGCCATGTGGTAACCCACCCACGTAAAAAGTAATTACTAGCAGTGTCTAGAATGAAGCACTCTGAATGAAAATTATGACTACTAAAGCAAAAAAAATGGGAGCACGTAAACAGTTATCGAAATATTTTAAAACTGCTACCTGGATTGTAAGAGGTATATCAAGCAAGGACATTGAACTGGCTAAAAGTTTTGAAAAGATGAATCTCAACCTAGCTGTCGTAACAGAAACTAAAAGGAAATTAAAAGGATCGAACTATGTATAAAATTATGCCATGTTTTATAATGGAGTATACCAGCAAGAGAGAGCTTCAAAAGGATATGTCCTACGTCTACAAAGAGAATAATGGAGGTCTACAAGGATAAAGTGCGAATGAAGAATAATGGAGGTTCAATATATAAACGACTTGATAATTATGATAAAATTTAAACACGAAAGAGGACATCTAGTTGATATTGGAGTTTATGCCCCGAAAGAAGGAAAGAGGGGAGAAATGGAGGAATTCTACTAAGCCATAGAGATATTAGGCAGGTACAATTCAAGATATGAAGTCCGTTTTGTAAGGGATCTAAATGCAAGATGTATGATAATGAAGGTATACCAAAGACTGCAGGAAAGTGGAGAGAAATTGTAAAAAAATTACAATGGAGAAAAAGTGAGAGAAATTGCAGATTTCATTTGTATATTACGAATTCTTTTAAAAAGAAGGAAGACATTCGTAAATGTACATTGTCAGCACGAGATATTAGATCCATAATTGATTATATAATTGGAAACAGAATAACAAAATTCATAGAGGATACGACAGTTAAAAGAAGTTGTGATATAAACTCTGATCATTTATTAGTAATATCCCGTATAAAATTGTTAACAAGATGGGTGAAAAAAAATTCAAGATTCATCGAGAATGATAAAGAAGAAGTTGAACAAGGTATATCTTTTAGAAGTCGAAAGATGAGAAACCTATAACAAAATATAATACATAAACCTTGTCACAAAGGAGGAAATAGAAAAAGAATGGTAAAATATGCAACAAATAATAAAGGAATCAGCAGATGAAGCAGTCGGACGGAAAAAGAAATTTCCTTCATTAAGGTCATACATATTTTTTGAAAATTCTAGTAGTTTTCGCGCACTTTTGCGTGCAAAATGGGCAATGTTTAAAAAATAACAAAAACAAAATTTTCTCAAGCCGTTAATAGGCCCATTTCCAGCAATTTGTAAGTTCCATTCAGCAAATAGTAAGGTTGTATTTGCAGTTTAAAGTACTTCAAACGACTTCCAACTTAGTTTTTCGACAACTGAAAAATTTTCTGTGAAAAAGAGCTTCAAATTTTGCATCTACAGTAACGCCTAGACCCCATTTTCTCAAAAATTGCTCTAAATTTTTCAATGAAAATTGCTATGTCGAGGTTTTACTCTTCTTTAATAATCTTAAGGTAATATTTCAATTCTACTATTATGGAGCCGATATATTTATTTATTTATTTATTTATTTTACGTCAAAAAACAATTCAAACTGCGTATGACGTGCTATGGGGAAAAGTGAATTGTGTGCACATTTTCAAAATTTTGTGATCCCTACACTAAGTCATATACTATTTAAATTTTGGAAAAAAAACACCTCCCATGAACTAAAATCTATTTTCAAGGATAAATAAGCAATAAATTTTGGCTCTTATCCATGTTGTCCTTCGGAATAATACTTCCTGCCGCGACAACATGGAAACGATAATTTGAATAATTGTATTTCCCACTGAATTCTAGAAGGCGTGCACAGAAAATGAAGTTACATTTATGTCCAGAAGCAAAACAAGGGGCCATCTCAGCATTTGCTCAATGGATCAGGGAAACTGAACGAAAAACCTGATCGAGATGGGGGTCATTGACCCGGAGGCTGTACTACAATACTTGTTACAGGTTGTTTATACACATTTATACAGTCCAAATGGTAAATAATGCATTATGTATCATTGTGAAAATTAATGTTACTTTTCTTGTGATGCTCAGTATAGTCTCTAATTGTATAGAAACAGTTATGCAGCAGAAACGATTTCACTTGGGATTTAAACTTTTCTATCGAATTTAATCGTTTAATGTCATCTGGCAATGCGTTGTAAAATAATGTACATGTATTGTATGTGAAATTTTGTTGCCTTAACATCAGTCAATGGTACACCGTTCATTTTCAATAGAGCACAGAATTGTTTATTTGAAATGGAAAACTGCATTAAAACCGTTTTCTTTTCGTTTACTATTAATTTGTTATTTCGGAACCAATTTGAAACATCTGATATTGTACTATTTACGGTTTCTTTATTACAAAGGATGTTCGTATCATCTGCAAAGAGAACCGTTCTTCCGTTTCGAATCGTCGAGGGCATATCGTTTACGTAAAGTAGGAACAGAATAGGGCCTAAAATCGATACTTGAGGAACTCCACGTGCAATGGGCAAAGGGTCGGAAAGGTGCATACATAATGTTCCATCATTCCAGTAAGGTATTTCAACTCTCTGAGATCGTTGTTTAAGGTACGAACATAACCAATCTAGAGCAATACCACGGATTCCATATGAAGGTAATTTTGAAAGTAAAATGTCATGATCAATGGCGTCAAAAGCTTTTGAGAGATCTAAAAATAATCCAATAGGTGCCTCGTTTTGATCCAATGATGAGGGGACATCTTTAAGAAAAGAAAATATAGCTGTTTCCGTTGATTTAGATTTTCTAAAGCCATGTTGGCAATGTGAAAGCGCGTCGTGTTTACTGAAAAAGGTTTCCATTCGTACGTAAAAATTCTCTCTAATCTTTTTGAAAAAACTGATAGAAGAGAAATGGGCCGATAATTTTGAATTTCATTTTCGTTGCCTTTTTTGATGAGCGGCTTAATTTTAGCTGTTTTGAAAATATCTGGAAACGTTCCGGTGCATAACAATGAATCAAATACGTGAGTTAACGGGTGTATAATGGTATACGCACAGGTCTTTAACAAAGCATCCGGGAATTCATCTAAACCGGCCGAATATTTATTTTTTAGTTTACCGATTATTTTGAGTATTTCATAGGAAGAAGTTTCGGAAACGAACATCGTGTTTAAATTTTGGGTGAACTGTCTATTATTGAATTTTGTGGCTGAAGACCCTGAGTGAGATCGGCAGCAATTCTCGAAAAATATTGAGAAAATTTCAAAACAAAATATATTTTGGGCAGCAATAGATAAATAGACGGCAATTGGAAAGAAGATGGGGCAAGTCAGTGAAGCCAGCCCACACTAAGTAAATTAGAGAACTTTACTACGAGAAAGTCTCTGCCATTCTGTAGAATCACAAGTTTCGTGCCCGTGTTCGTATATACGAAGTAATTCACGTAGTATAGAGAAAGTTTTGTAATGCTGCGGAAATTCAATTTTGAGATTACAACGGAAATACACGTTTTGGGGTACCCTGACTTCAAAAAAGTGTTGTATACAAAACGTCCGTTCGTCCACCTGTCTGTGAACACCACTAGCCTCTAATTCAGAGTAAACAGTGAAAAAACGAGCCTATCCATCTCTATGTGTATGTTTTACTCTCTTCTTTAAAACAAATCAAAGAAAAAAATTTGAGTCATTATTGGGAAAAATGTTGAAAATGTCCCGGCGGCTTCATATAGAGTATCCCCAAATTTTAAAGAATGTTTGTCAAAATCGCAAAACTTCGAGTAGAGCCAGATAGACCGGGGAATATCCATTTTGGAAAAAATCCTAAGAATGATTTAGGTGATAGTAGGTTTCACAGACAGTTAGCTGTAGTTATCTTAAAAGTAATATTTATAATCTAGCATTAGGAAACCGAAAAATTGAGAAAAAGTCAAAATTATAGTATTTTGGGCGGTGATAGACGCTGTCTACAAATTTGGAGCCGGTTTTGAGAAAAATTTGAAAATGTCCGGGGGGCTACATGTAAAGTACCTCCCAAATTTTAAAGAATGTTTTTGAAAATTTCAAAGCTTCAACTAGAGCCCGATCGACAGGGGTTTCTTCAATTTGAAAAAGATCATACGCATGCTTTAGGCGCTAGTAGTGTTCACGCACGGGCGGACATACGGATAGACGGATGGACTGACGTTTTGGAAAAAACACTTTTTCGGCTTCAGGGGACCCGAAAACATGTATTTCCGTTGAAATCTCTGAATCGATTTTCCAAAGCATTACGTAACTTTCTCTACTTTGCATTTACGAGTACATGTGCTGCAAATGTCTTATAAATTTTCTCGAAAACTCAAATCTTTTCTGTGAAAAGGAGGTAAAAAGTTGGCATTTTCCCCAAATGCTTTCACAATTTCACCACGAATCTAAATCAGCATGGATAACTTCCATACCTAACCTCACAATGGCACGGTGCACTGGACTGCACTGACGCGATCGTCGGTGCAGTTTAGTGCGCCCTGGGTCCGTGTCGATGTGCGAATGGAACACGCAGTTCTTGCACTGGTGCACCCTAGCGGTCGAATGGAACACGAAAGCTGCCCTGAGTGCGCACTGGGTGCGCACTAGTGCGGCGAATGGAAAACGCTATAAGTGTGGCGCAAGACTGACCTGACCTGACCTGACCTGTCTGACCTGTCACTCAAAAGGAGGGCGCTGCTAGGAGAACGTGCACGTCATATATAATGTAAATTTAATCCCTTCTTATGAATACACTGTTCTACACTCTACAGGTTTTTTAGTGATTCCAAACACCAGTGTACATATAATAAAGTTGTGTGCAAATCAATACGGTGTCTATTGAATCATTTTATATTTTAATTGGCCTGATCAATGACAACATAAAAAAGAAAAAATGAATATTTTAGAAGCCAATGAACTTCACGGTCACCGACGAATCATTTTTTGAAGGTCTTGGCTTTTTCAACAACTATTATATTCAAATGGAATTATCGGGTGTTTGTATATTATATTGTTGCTTAATGGTTGATATTTTTAATATCTTGTGGAATATCCAGGGCTTCTTTCAATGGTTAGCTAGGTTCAATGGTTGAAATATATCGAACGATCTTGTCCGGTTCCACGTCACCACTCGTCGTCCAGATCATCTTTCAAAACGACTGTCGTATTGGGGCGACTCGTTCTACAGCTGAAATACAAGTTAGAACATTTAATCCCTGAACTGTTGCCATTTTTTGAATATTTTTGTATTTTTTGTAGTTTTTGCAGGAGATAAATTTCAGTAAAACTGGGGGAGCAAGGAGTATCAATGTTGTCAGTGGCTCAAGACCATTTTTGATCTTTTTTCATCTCCATTCTTCACAATTTCTTATCATATCTAACCATTGCTGGATCTGATGACAGCATTTTAAAAAGTGTTGTGGTGCAGATGAGATGGTGGTAGTTCAGCAGTGATTAACTTGTACCTGAAATCTGGTTTGCTGTAGCAAACATCTCAACTGGTTGAGTTGAGGAACGCTCTTTCAAATGCAATTGAACAATGATTCCCGGAAACGTTTACCAGCGTTAGCCACCATCTCCTGCGTTATGTTTGAAAACGTTTATACTGTTAGGAAGATTAGATATCAATATAGTCAGTCTAAAAGAATTTCATTTTTCCTTGTTTGACCAATGCCAAGGTGTTTACCTTAACTACACATTTTAAATGACAAGGATAGTATCGGAAATCGTTTTATTTTCAGAAGCAATCGGTCAAATGTAGCTGGAGAACCTTTGCCTATACAAGTTTCCAAAAATAACACATTTTAACGCTTGTACAAACGTAACAATATTGCGAACTGATCTATATTCTCTCACTAATTACAATATGCGCGGTGCTCTTGTGGCTAAACAGTTGGTTGAAGAAAAAAACCCTTTAAGACATTAAATGTAGGTAATTTAATATTTTTTCTTTTCATATGGGGTAATTATTTACGAAAAATTGATGGTGTCCGAGTTATTTTGAAAATAACTGAAAAAGTCGATATTTCTGCACACGTTTACTTGACAAACATGTTTTGAGCAAAATTCTAGTTGAAATACATGATATTCGTTATCAGCACCCCCCCCAAAAATAGCAATAACATACGAACCAAATATCAAAACGACACGAAAACTTTCTGCTATTTGCCTATTTTCAGCAATATTTTACTGAACTAGATTCTTCTGGTTGAAATTCTTCACTATTTCAATTCATTCACCATGTAATTTAAAATAACATTTCGCATATGAACTGTCAAATCTCCCTTATAATCATATTGACACCACTGGAAATGGGAGAATGCGCCAAAAAAACTTTATGTACAGACATTTTGATCAAGTGATCAAGTGACACTTTGATCAACCTAAGAGAATTTTGCCAAAAATAAAAATCATGTTTTTCGTTATAGATATTTTTATCCACCTCTCATCCAAACGAAACACAGAACATTTGGTAAAATTTATGCAACCATAATTTCCCACATTCATAACATTAAAAGGATAATATGGCTGACATATTTAATGGATATTTACAAGTTTTCTAAGCACAAAAACCATTGAACGTCATAGACGGTTGATAAAGTGGTCGCCACGAATCTAATGATAATCAGAGTGCGTTGAATCTCAGTACATTTTCTAGATAACTTCAGCAATGAAGATAGTTTTTGTTTTGGTTTGTATAACAGCGGGATAGAATTCTCATTGAAAGTATTGCGAAAGATGTTGCAGACAACATAGTTGGGAAACAATAAATATTTCATCAAAATATCTAAGATTTTTACGGTCGATCAGCTCTTGCTTCAGAAAAAAATGACGTTTTCTTATGAAGAAAGACAAGGGTAACGTCACGAGCAGGTTAAACCGTTTGATATACACGACTGCTCCTTATACGTTCGTCCATGATTGCACGGATTGATTGATTACTAGTGATTCTGGGCACGTCATCAGCTAAGGTCCTGTAAGTGTAGTGCATGTTCTTTGCTCGGAAGGTGGCGATGATCTTGCCCCGCTGGATAGCGATATCCGGCGCCGACCTACCGTCGGCTAGCAGGGTTTTCCCCAACACAGTATCTCCCACCAGCGGGGCACCACCCCAACTGGGAAAAGCTCTAAGCTCCCGACCGGTCTTCAGGAATGTGGTAGTGTAGTGTATGTTGGTGTAAGTATTTGAGGATGGGACAAGGAAGAGGTAAGAAAGATCGCGCGCGGTCCGTGGCTCGTTTGTTAGGGTACTACTCCGGCATTCGCTTAGTATTGATCGGAGAAACCACGGAAAACTGCCAATCAAAGCAGCTGGCCACTAGAATTGTCCTCCAGGCAGAACTCGACCTAGCTATCTGGCCAGTGTCAAAATTCTTTGCACAGTCGGGACTCGAACTTAAAACCTTCCGGTCAGAGGCACTGCAGTGGCCTTAATTGATGCCCTGAGCCACCTCTCCCTGTCCATGACTGCCAGGAATCAATCATATTCCTGCAAGCAGGAAGTAACTGCGGTATCACTCCGACCACGTTTGAGCAAGGTAAATTAGACTGTCCATTTATTCAAATTATACCAGCATCTTCTTTCCAAAAGCGACGGAATACGATTTATGTAACTAGTGTCATAAATATTAATGTCAGTTGAGGGTAAAACTCAGTGAAATGTTTAAGTATTGGTCGAAATGGGGATATGTTTTTCTTCTTCCATGGGAAAGTATTTATTTTCTAGAATTATAAAAACCATTGCATGCATGTATATCAGTGGAAGGAAAATTTTAATTTGGAGAGTGTTCAAACAAACTGGACGCAACGGCTGAACGAAACGCACCGGAGGTAACGCCTTGAATGCCGTCATAGAGGTCGCAACACCAAAATTGCTAATTAGAAAATACACAAGCGGTTGCTGTCATCACCAAGGTCATGGCTACGTGTATTTTTCACAACAACCAAACAAACAATAAGAAATAAGCACCACGTGGCACAACAAGAATTAAGTAACCACATTGCAAGGCAAACGTTTTGTCATTAAACGGCATTCGAGGTAAGTAATATATTTGATGTGTAAATTTTGAAATGGGGTGGTACGGGATATAGTGTAAATATACCATTGCAACTGCAAAAAGTTTGGAAGTTGTATAACAGGGAGGGTAGCCAAATTAGTAATTTTTGCATTACAGCATTCCAGACTCGGTACAGTGGTAATCTTTCACATGTTAAACGTCGAAACTCATTGCACAAAATATAAAATGGTCAATTAAATATTGCAGATATTTTCAGAGTCTGCCTTTTTTCATCCATCGCTGCTTAAGACTGAGGGTATACAGAAGAGCTAAACTTCTGCAAATGTAATAAAGTGTTCAAGAAAGTTGGACCTCATCTTTCTGTCCACTCGTCCCTTACACCTTTTCAACATATTTCCGACTTCTTCCCTTCTGTGTGTTCCATTACATGTTCCCCTGCACACTCCTCTGCATGTTCTTCTGCATTTTCAAAGGCACGTTCCTCTACTGATTCCATAGGAAGGTCCTCTACGTGTTCGCCTATACGTTTTCGTGCGTCTTCCTCAGCTTCTTTTGTCTGCTCGTGTCCCTGTGTGGTCCCCAACATGTTTCCCTGTATAATCCTCATCATATTTCCCTACCTGTTTCCCTTATATGATCTCTCCACTGGTTTCCCTACATGTTTTCTGCATTCTCCAGGTTTTTCCACATGCTCCTCACGTTCTTCACATATTCTCTGAATATTTCCTCACTTTTTTTTCTTGAAAATTAAACTGAAAATTGAGAAATTAATTTTAAGTGTTTATATAGCAATATTTTCTTAAACATTACGACGACGTACAATGCTTTTGCTTCTCTGGCGAATGAAACGGGAAATTCTGAATAGATTAAGTACCTAGATGATTCGTATCCCCAAAGGGTAATAGAAGCATCCAGATCTCGTTTTTTGCAAGAAATTTCGCAATCGTTAAAACATCGCACGTTTAAAATCATTGTTTAAAAAGTGACAATAACTTCATGCCCGAATTCAAATTTAATCGCTTCTTAAAACTTGAGCTTAGGAGTGAAAATACTCTCCCAAAATGTTATGGATGTTCATTGATTGGTTGATTATTTCTTGTCAAGTACATCAACTGAGTTCATTAGTCCGGTAAGTGTATGTTTTACCATGGGACGTGGAGATGTTCTATCCTCGATGGATGGTGAGATCCGGCGCCCAACCACTCGTCGGCTAACGAGGTTTTTTACACGCAGGTATTTTCCACCAGTAGGGCACCGCTCAACAGTAGGGCACCGCTCACAAGCTCAATGCTACCGACTACTCTCCTGACATGAATGGTAGTTTAGGGAATGTAAGTAAGGGGGTGAGTGTTGGGATAGGGCAAGGCAGTGGAAGGAAAGATTGCGCGCGGTCCGTGACCCGTTGGATTGGGTACTGCTCCAGTCCGATGTTGATCGTAGGAACCACGGAAAACTAACGATCTGGGAAGCCGGCCATTAGATACTCCTCCCCTCAGTTTAACTTAGCGTAGCTACGTAGCTGGTGCCGAATATCCTGCCAGCGTCGGTACTCAAACTCAAGGACCTCCCGGTCAGAGGTACTGCAGTGACATCAGTTGATGCCCTGAGCCACCCCGCCAATATGTATGAATGTCCAAAATGTATCATTTGTGTACTAAATCTTAAGAGTTCAGCTCGTGTCCCGTAAGGAACACGAAAACAGTGACTGAATGTCATGGGATACATCGCTTCATAGTTATGCATCATCAGCACTATCTAATGACAAACAAGAATATACCAACACGTTTTTGCAAAAGATTAATCATAAGCCAGAAAACGCTATTTTCTTCTTCTGTTTCTTTCTTTTTTAAGGATTGGGAGCCAAAGGCCCGTTCCGACAGTCCAAACTGTTCTGACCACCAAATTTGTAATATTGTTCTTTGCACTTAAGTGTGTAAGTGTCGGGTTTTAAGCTAGAGAAATAATAGAACTTACTCACCGTATTTACAGATAAAGACTTGTATAAAGGTGCGCCTTCATTAAAAAGCCTACTATATGTAATAGTGTTTAATGCGTATTTTGAAAAAGATTGTCGGTTTCTGTTTTGTCATAGAGCAGGCGATCTGCGAATAATAAGCAGCTTAAGTATCTCCCATTGCTCGGGTATTCATCACATTCACATAAATTAAACAGGAAAAGGCATTCTATCTATTCTCACCCAGCCCAACCTACTTCTGGTTTAGTATATCTCGCACTGACCGACTCTGTTCTGACCCGAGCCGTCCCGTCATGTCCGAATCCGCGTTGCCTCCTCCCAACCGCACAACCCCACCCTCTCCTTTCTCGCCAAGCCCTACATCGGGCGGCCTTGCGCTGCCTCGCCCTGTCCCCCGCTCTGTACTACCCTCCCTTGACATACCCTTCTTCCACCCCCCACACTCTCAGCCTACCTCACTCACTTTCTCATTAAAAATACGACTCACGTTCACATTATTGGAGATTTTCACTTTCCAAAGTCCGGCTCACTTTGTAACTAAAATTATTAACAAATGTAAACTAAAAGCAAAACATATTCAACCTATGCTTTTAGTTCTGTTATATCTCACCAACACTTATAAATAGGCACTGTATTTCTACGCAGATACATATTTTTCCCCATGCAGTCAGAAAATATGCTCATGTGGTATGATCCAATTTCTAATTATTTAAACACCATTTTAGGATGCACATCTTCGGCCAGTTTTCTTACTAATCATCATATTTACGCAAATTGTTCATTATTCTGCGCATTTTGCTTCACAGTTAGCATTGTCATTTATTCTTACTTTCCCATATACGTACGTATACACGGAGCACGTAGTTTAAGAGAAAGTTATGTAATGCTGCACGAAAATCGGCATATTTTCGGCAGAAAAACATTCATTGCCGGCACCTGTTCAGGAAAAATTAGATAAATCCAGCTGCTAAATTAAGGAAAACACCCTCTAACACGTGATGAACCAGAATCTCTGTTTTGTAGCTCCTTGATACCGAAAAGTCAATTGACGCCAAAACGTCCGTCCGTCCGTCCGTCTGTCCGTCTGTGAACACTACTAGTGCCTAAACCATGAATGTTTATACAAATTGAAGAAACCCAAGTCTATCTAGTTCTAGTTGAAGCTTTGAAATTTTGAAAAACATCCTTTAAAATTTGGGGGTACTTTACATGAAGCCCCCCGAAGATTTTAAAAGTTTTCTCTAAAACGGCTCCAAATTTTTTCTATAAATTTTATAGTTGGTGGGATACCTGTATATGCCGAGCCTAAAGATGAAAAGGGTTCTGCAGACTCACGAAAACAGGATGTGAAAGAATAATAAAAGGTTTAATACATTTATTTGCAAAGCAATTAAAAATATCCTCTAGGGACCCGAGCGGACAATTCTTGTATTTTATTTCATAAATCATATTTTCTTACCTTTCTTATGCTCAATAAGACGAAAACTATCCACATTTATGAAAAACAAGAATCGTTTATCTTATACAAATATGTGTACATTAGGAACCCAATGACATGTATTCGGTTATGATATAAATCTGTGTGAAAGTGGTAAAATGAAGTCAAAAACAATATATTTTCGTATTTGAGTCATTAGAGTTTGTGGTGTGTACTTTAAACGACGTCTACAATTTATTCCAGCCCTTCTGCCCTCTCCTCTCCCTCTTGCAGTTCCTATTACTAAGGGAAGGTTTACTTCATCGGAGATCAAAACCTGCAGTATTGGAGACGTGATCGAATTTTGCTGTCCTCAAAATTGTCTTTTATCGTCACAGATCTCGTCAGAAGAATCGGTATCCACGTCTGAGGAGGAAGAGGGTATTCAGCATCTAAATCGCTATTACCTTCGAAATCGCTCTCATCAAGGATAATGAGAATGGCATCATTATCCCTAAACAAGTTATTCATTCCCTCGAAAGTGTTTAAGATATTATGTAGATAACGTACAAACAATAAATTCCATGATTTAAACGGAAAACAAACATTTATTCGTTAGAAGTATTAAAAACTCGTCATAGAATGTACAGGTAACAATGCACAAAAATATGTCGTTGAGTCCTCATGTCCACAAGCGTGGACTAATTAGTTTGCAAGAAACTCTTTCTAGTGATACATATTTTATAATAATAAGACTTATTGCAATAAGTTATAACAATAAGGTCATCAGTCAACAATAGTTACCTGGGATAAGCCCACCAACTTCTTAACAATTACAAAAGGTTCTTCTGCGAACGCAACTCGCGGTACAATCGCTGAATTCACCCTCTCATCTGCTCAGTTCTCGTAAAACACTGCCAGAGACAGAATTGTCGCCTGAGAGCGTCAAAGAAGACTCCAGGAAATCATTGGAAAAGACCACCAGCGCTAAATTGAAATCCTCAAACCCGTGGGAACTTCAAATTAATCTGTGCACATATGTGTACACCAGGACTATAGAGGATATTCATATGTAAAATTAATCCAACATTGTATGTGAAGCTATCACGTTTCTTGCATACTAATGGATAAAGACTTTCCAGGAAGCAATTCAAGAAAGTTGAGATATGAATCGTATAATGGCATGCTTTCTTACGACTACCATGAATTACAAACTTCTCTGAATTACAAAAAAATGAACATTCAACATTTTATGAGTAAGCTTGATCTAAGCAAACAAACGATTTTTTTTCATAAATGGTGTCCAGAGAAACTAATAGGTCAAGGGCAGTAAACTTACAAGGGCCCCCCATTTCAAGCACAGATTTCAACCCATATACATGTATCATTCGTAAATTGTACTTCAACTGAAGTTGCAAATTATTTTTCTTCCACAATCATTAATGAAGAAAATATGTTTGTATAAAATTTTATAATTACATTTTAAATTTTACTTATAACAATTTACTAGCTGAACTCTGCCGATTAAATCGCACGAAATAATTTTAGAAAAGATAGAAAATAATTTTAGAAACAATAGAAAAATACAACATATACACTTCAGGAAAAATCGAAAGCCGCGAAATATTGTTTCATGTAGTTCAGTACTTACTCTACTAGAGTTATTAAATATGGGAGGTTTACAAATTCTGATACAATACTATCACTATTCACTGTGAACAAAGGGATGAGACCAATGAGACACTGAGAACAATGACTTTTCTGAACATGTGATTGAAATGTTTCATATTTACTAATATCTGAACATGTATGATGCAGTGGATTGTAGCAGAGAATTCTGCTATTCATCTAAACTTGAAAACGAAGTGTTTGACATAATTATAAACACTTAGTTTTTGTAAAAGGTCACATGTCAATTGATTGCTATAAATTACGTTTTTTAATCAATAATCTTTGCTTTTCGAAACAGTTCATCCTCCCCAAATACCTCCATTTACCGTTCGCTGATGATTCAGTTATATATTCCTTACGCCGTGATATTAATACCGCACAAGAAGACCTACAACATCACCTCTCCCAGTTCTCCGACTAGGCCAAGAAATAGCACATACAAATAAGTCCACAAGTCATCCGAAAGTCAGTCAAGTCATAACATTCACGTTCCGCAGACAATTAATTCACCCCTTCTCAAGTATCAAGGACAAAAAATTACTTGTCTCTCAAACAACAAGTCAAATATACACTCATGTTCAAATTTAATATTTGAAATAATACTCACTTGGAAATAAAATATCCTTCACCTAATAATTCTGGCCACAGGTAGAACCAATCAATTACTGATACATCCCATACTTACTTAAAAAGTCATCAACACAGCAACTTCATGTCGCTACTCACCTATATCAATCAATAATTTGTCCAACCCTACGATTCTACTATTTGGTTCTCAGCCAGTAAATTAAATAAAAACTAGTGGTGTTAAAACAGCACATACTTCCTCGTCCGTATTCTCACGCAAAATTACGCGAAAAGTACTCAAATTTTCGAAAAATCGTACATGATCTTATTTCAAAATCTAACTTTCAGGAACAGATTTCATTAAGAAAAAAATCTCTATCTTTAATATTTTAGTTGTAGGAAGACTGAAAAAAATTTTAACTTTTGCAATTTTCGAAAAATCAGGGATTTCAACGAACATGAAATCTATCCTGTTCTCTTAAACGTCGCTCTAAAAACGATAGAGCTATTGTTTTGAAAATTTCGGAAATTTCCCAGGGGCTTCATGTATAGTACTCCCTAAAATTAAAATATCGGTTTCAAATTCAAGGGCCGTGACGCCAGCCAGATGAATTGGGGAATATACATTTTCAAAAAAATAGGCTGAATATTTTACCTGTTAGCGTTGTGGACGGACCACCATAGACTAAAGTAGAAATAGTTCTTCGAACCTCCTTGACCATCATGTACCTGATACGGCTTCAGACGTTTAATTCATAAACAATTATTTATTACGTTTAATTAATGTATCCATTACTTAATTTAGTCATGAATCAACCATTTAGTTTTGAAAACCATGTCGATAGTATTCAATGTGCTGTAAATGTACCGTAATCGGCCGCTGAGGTCTTCGCGTCAAGCAGAAATAATTTTTAAAAAAGTCAACTTCGAACATAACAAGCTCTGTATTTTCACTTTGCACACTCTTATCTCAAGCAGCGTCGGTAGAAAAATTTCAATTCGCCCTGCAAATAGGCCAATAACAACTACATTCCAACAACAATGTAGATGGTCTTGATCACGACCTATACTTCTATTTTTTTCTATTGTGGCCGATGACGTTAGGTCAATTTTACACATCCTGCCTTAGAAAATGAATATTTTTAACAGTGGTGAGCACACTTCTAAGGTCAAGAGCCCCATTGAGCAGGATATTTAGGAATGAATTAAAGGATTCATTTTATAAGGGAGAAGGTGTAACAATTTCATCAGCTACTGTAGAAAAATCGAAGTATATTGACAAATGACAGCAGATTAGCGTTCATTCGATCAATTTTAAGATTATGTACTAAATAATAATAAGATATAAACTATAAAATGTGTTAAGAAAAGCAAGTGATGACATATCTTGATCCCACTATCTTTCATTTAAAGCACGTATCATTGACTTCGGTTGAGTAGAAAGCTTAAATTTCTTTCGAAGCGAATATCCTTACTGTTTTAAATACGGAGATTATAAATTACGATAGACTTGTTCCATAAAATATTTCACTATACGCAACAGGTGGCAATCAATTTGAATTAGAAGTAAATAGGTTCAGGTTTTATGTTTTAAATGAAAAAAAAATAGTTGATTTTAATATGTATGTATCCAAAAACACCTTCTTACGTGACTGTCTGAAACACTTTATGGCATTGAGTAACCATAGCATTGTAAATGCATGGTCTACCCGTCATAATTTCTTACCTCAACAATAAACACAATTGACATGAGTAATTTCAGTATGAGAATATTGTAGATATTAAACCTGCTATTTGCACATTTTCAGTGAAAAAATT
Source organism: Teleogryllus occipitalis (assembly GCA_011170035.1). Lineage (NCBI taxonomy): Eukaryota > Metazoa > Arthropoda > Insecta > Orthoptera > Gryllidae > Teleogryllus > Teleogryllus occipitalis. The sequence continues at coordinate 646,404 of BLKR01000210.1, read as the reverse complement.
GGAACAGTTTTTTATAAAATGTCCTTTAAACGTTTCTGAAAATGCGTAACTTCAAGCTCATTTTCATGAATAACTTTTGAGTTTTCTTGGGCAATGCATTAATTACAAAAACGCCCTTAATGCCAATATTAACGATGTGAGATATATTTCAAAACTAGTGGTGCTATAACAGCAGCTTTCTCATGTTATTTCTAAATTTTGCAATTTTTTAAAATTCAAAGAGATCGACTAAAATGAGACCTGCGCAATTCGTTTATGCGTTCTTTCACACATACGAAGAGAAAATTTTAAGTAAGTTCTGTGCCGATTTTGAGAAAAAAATGCTGAGAAAAAAATTGACTACAAATATTTTACACTACATTACGCGAACTCATATTTTCAAAAAAATAATTTACATTATATATTTCAAGATCTAATGTTTTCGAACAGATTTCATTTAAACAACAAAACCTGTCTTCAATATTGTAGTTGTAGGGTGGAGCTCAAAAAATTCAAACTTTTGTAATTTTCAAAAATTCAAAGTTAACAGTGAAATTCAAATCTATGCCGTCTACATAGTGTATTTCACTTTACACATCAGAAGTAGAGCATTGTCTGACGTATCACTATCATTATCATACATTAAATGAATTTGGCCATAGAGTTCACTTAGTTCATAAACAAAAACAAAAAATAGAATTACATTACAGAAAGTTTTATTGTGAATCAACATGATTTTATGTGCGTATTTTACTTAAGTCTTACAAGAAATTTAAAGAAAAAATTAGGAGCCATATTTGAAAAAATTTTGAAAATGTCCCAGGGGCTTCATGTACCGCCAAAATGAAAATAATGTTTTTCAAAATCGCCAAGATTTGAGTTAGGGAAGATCGACCGAGGAATATTCATTACGGAAAAACTCCTACGAATAATTTAGGCGCTAGTATTGCTCACAGGCGGACCAACTGACGGACGAACAGACGGATTGACAGACAAACGGACCGACATTGTGAAAAAAAACTCGGTATCAGCGGCCCCCAAAACGTGTATTCCCGTTAAGTATTTACTGATTATTTATTGTCAGAAGCTTGTTTACCTTAGACAAACGTACGTTTGCGATACGTTCCAATCAATCCTCAAAATATATTATTTTCTAGATCTCCTTCCTCCAACATTATGAAGATAAGCGACAGAATATTAGAGAAAGTGGCTACTTCTCACTGTGGGTATCATTTTGAAACTCGGTTCCATAGAATGGGCCAATTTTGTGAGGTTAATTGAGACCGTATCATAAAATACGTTTTAAAGTTGCACTTACTAACTTTTTCACAAACATTGTTTGGGAGCACAACAATTAGTACAGGCAAAATCTTATCTCTCAACAGAGAAAAATATCTCATGGCAATCTGCCTATTTCATGGATATTTCAGTGTTGCATCCGATTTGGAGGACAGGTCGCAATTTCTATCTATTAATATTACCGTTAACTGATATTTGGCCATCAACCAAAAGTCAAAAATTAGTGTAGAGAACTAAAAAACGTTAAGTACAAAAATAAATGTAAATTAAAAACTTCTGTATAAGTAGAGCTCGACAATTTAAAAAAAAACTTCTTTGTGAATGCGCAAAAAGGTTGTATGGTCAACTTTTGTCATCAACTCCAACATCGTTAAATAAGGATTCAATAAACAAATTGTATTTAAATGTAATACATGCAAGAAATCGACACAACAATATTTATCTTGAATTTTTGATTGATTGATTGATTGATTGATTGATTTTTTCGTGTTTCCGGGCGCATCAACTGCATTGGTCATTAGTCCCGTTAGTGTAGTGCATGTTTTTTTGCATGAGATGGCGGTGATCTTCCCCCGCTGGATGGCGAGATCCGGCGCCGACCTACCGTCGGCTAGTGGGGTTTCCCCCTAACCAGGACTCCCCCACCAACGGGGCACCGCCCCATTCGGGAGAAGCTCTAAGCTCCCGACCAGTCTCCCGGAATATGTGGTAGTGTAGTGCATGTTAGTGTAAGTGTGTGTGTAAGGGGAGAGGATAGGACAAGGAAGAGGAAGGACAGATTGCGCGCGGTCCGTGGCCCGTTTGGTAGGGTACTGTTCCGGCATTCGCCTGGTGTTGATCGGAGAAACCACGGAAAACTACCGATCAGAGCAGCCGGCCGCTAGAATTCTCATCCAGACAGCAGCTGAATTCGACCTAGCTGAATAGCTAGTGTCGAAAATCTTGCCGCCGTCAGGACTCGAACCTAGGACCTCCCGGTTAGAGGCGCTGCAGTATCTTGAATAATTATAATGTTCTTTGGTTCAGACGTATGACTTGTCAGACGATAGAAATGCGCGTATTCTTCCTAAGTTACTGAATCGTCTTCTAAATCTTCTACTTTACTTTTGTAGGTAGAAATAATAAAAATGTGTAGTAACTCAGCTGTTGTGGTATCATGATGTCAAGTCGCCACACAGGTTCCCGCGCCTTGTGGTTCAGATGCTTCTGAAGAGACTTCACAATGCTATATTTTTAAATTGTCTTGCTTGGGGCGCGAAACCACTACATCCTGCGGCCAACTTTTCCAAAGCCGTTTACCTACCATCCCAAAAATTCACAGCATCCCGTTCCGTTTAATTTCTACGTTTACTGTGGTTCCCTTAATATTATATTCATTGATTATACTTGATTATGATTGATGATCTATTTTCAATACAACTTTTCACTCCTTTGAGAGCACTGTCAACGTTGAAAACCACACATAAAAGTTTGAGGAAACTAAACTTGAAACCTCCTATCAAGAGCATATTCTCGCTTCGCTGACTTAATAAAGATACAGCCATGATCACCTATGTTGAAGGTTTTCTCTGGACTGGAGCAAGAATATCTGCTTGCGTTACTTATGAAGGGACTCCTTTCAAAACCCCGGATGAATGAAATGGAATGCAAATGGTCCACGCCTTCTCAGGTAATGAAAGTGAAAGGAAATTATCTGGGTAGCGGAGGTGAGAAAACTGACCGCGGGATGCAGTGGAGCAAATCCCTCTTGCTTGACTCCGCAAAAAAGAAAGCAAGCTTCTGCGGACACCCATGTATTTATGTTATATAATACAATAATACAATTCAGTAGTTCGTGCATCTCTTATTTCGCTTCGCCGTGTTTACGAGCATGCTGATGATAACACAATTCAAAGATTTCCCATGTTTGAAGTTCACTTGTACTTCTTTCTTAAACAATCACTATGAAATGTTTGTGAATTACGCCGCATTTAGTAATGTAATTATATGTAAATTATGTAGTTTCATATAGTTTCATGTATTTACATATGACTAAAAGTATTAATATAATTGGACGGTGTTAGGCATCAATCGACTACGTGACATTATACAAGTTTTGAAATAATCGTGTTCACAAGATGTTTTTACATTTCAGCTCTAAAAACTGTAATTTCATTATTTCTTACTTTATAATCACTTACATGACAATATTGTTTATGCTGATTCGTAGCGCAGGAGTAAAAATCCTCTATAATAATATTAACGGTCAATGTTTTCATATTGCACCTACACGGAACGAGAATTTTGTCATTAGTTTTGCAACAATCCGTTAAGCGCCGCGAGAGGGCGCTTAACGGACCTTGACGCGTTTTAGTATGGCTGGTAATGGTTTAGTAGTTAAGCCCCATGATAAGGAATGTAGACTGTTGATGCAAAATAATGTATGACAGTTGGTTTCCACGCGTAATACAGTTATTTGTTTTTGCATTTGTATTCATAACATTTAAAAATGTACATGCGAAATAAACTTGTTCATACAAATACTCACGAAAAACAGGAAATAATGCAAAAATTAACTGAACCATTGTCAAAATTTTATTGAATCCGTTATTTTTCATTACAGAAAAACATTGATAATTTTCCATGAGCTTCTTCACTAAATTCTAATGACAATAAGCACATGACACCTGAACCCCAACCTAGTTAACCGTCGACTACTTTCTCCCTTCTCTCTCTTTACTTCGCTGACCCTTATTTTATTGGCAATGAACCCCATTTTTGCTTGACTATACTTTTGTACGACTGAATTTCAGGATATTTCAAATTCATTTTTCCAATCTTCAGTTCTGAATTTCTCATTAGTAGGGCCCGAATAATTGTGTATTAAAAATTGGGAAAACATGTACATATATATGTATTATAATATTCAGAAATATGTACTAAAAAGTTAAAAATATGTAACATTAATTATCATTATAACACTTATTTTTATTAAAATACTTTTACCTAAGTGTACAGTGCTCTATTTTATTAACATTAAGGCCAAAATTAAACATTATACTCTTCATAATCCTATTATTTTAAACGTTCTCCGTAACAAGAAAAAAATATTTGTTTCAAATTTTCAGCAATGAAACTTTTCCTATTATCTTGTAAGAGAGCCTTGTACTGACTAAAAGAGCTTTCTACATCGCACGAAATCACTAGTGAGTTTTTAAACTTGCACTTATACTCTGGCGTGTAGTCAATACCCAAATGTGACGGAATTGTCCCCTGTGATATGCTTTTGGATGCTGTCGTGTAAGAATTAAATTGATAAATAACTTGTGTGAATAAAATGAAAATTTTAAGCATTGTATCTCATAGAATCTATTCAGATCTCGTTAATTCTTTTTTTTTATTGGAAATCAATGAATCAACATCAGATCTTATTAGTTCTTCAACACAACGCATGTACAAGTCAGGTTAAGAGTAGTAATTTTGGATACACCTGCAGGGCTTCCGCTGCCTTGTACGTGTAAGACACTACTGTGTTTATCTCCATGAGACCACAAACATCCCATTGTTTAGATAATAGTTTTGCAGTAGGTTGATGGTTGCATTTGGGTAATACCTCACAAGTTATCAAAACAGACTTACACTTTTAACTATTCATTAAAATCTATTCCAACCTTCAGAATACGATTTCCCTACACATCAGTTGTTTCGTTAGTTGATACCCAAATGGGACCATCGCCTATTTCCCATAAATGGAATCCATTGTTTCCAAAAAATGAAAGAAATTCATTGTTTCTGTACAGTCTTTCTTATTGTAGATGTGTGGAATTGTTTCGTGTGGATATCTTTACAGAAATTATCGTAGCATTGGATTGCTTAGTTTCCATATCGGAATGTCGGCACAAACCAAAACAAAACATTCAAAATTTTGATTTATGACGCTCAATACTTTGACGATCATGCGAATCAATTAATAAGAACTGCTTTTGGGTTTGGATATGAATCTTCGAAATACGTATTTGATGACACGACGTGAATGTAAGTTGAAAGATTTGAAGTTGCTGAGCATATGCCACATTTGTTTTATGTAACTGGCAAAGAAGTGTTTTTCCTTGTGTAGAGAAGTTTTTAAATTCTTCTGTGATGTGCTTCAGTCATACACTCATGTCAGAGATATTTTGTCCTTCGGCATTTTTAAGTAAAATGTAGAATAAGTTGTACTAAAATATAAACTGAATCCACAATGTCGCTGTTCAATATTTCTCAGGGATTAATGAATAAAAACAATGATGAATTAAATTTAACCAATTGACTCTTGGATCGTTTAAATTCCACTTAAAATGTTTTATACGATAGCGATATTGGTAGACTGCTCCGAAAACTCGTACTTACCTGTGCTAAATTCTCACTCAGCGTTACCACAGCCCCAAGTTTTGATCCAAAAGCTTCAGTGCCGCGTCATGATTTTACTTCAGATTTTGGTCTCGAAGAGATAATTTACGAACAATGCCGGAGGCTCGCGTGTGACAATCGGAGAAATAAAAATGTCAACGGCGCCTCCTGTGCTAGCGCGTGTAGTTTCTGGTGAGGGTATCAAGGTCTAGGGAGACCCCTGAAAGAGTCCCTGAAGGTCTAGGGAGACCCCTGAGTAGTGGGTGCGCAATATCGCCTTCTAAACGTATCATTTTCACAAACCAAAAATTGCGTTCTATTTTCTCCAATACTCGTGCTGAAAACTAACCCACTAGAAGGTTTGGATTGCGTCGTCGCCTTGCCCTTTTATTTGCAATACCGACGGTATAATGAAAATACTCTTTTCAACGCGATGCAATAGCAGCATTTTAAAGAGGAGGCTAAAAAAATGTTTGGCAATGCTGAATTGTTTGTCTGGAAGATTCTTTAACAAAAACATACAAAAAATTGAAGAATTAAATTTAAAAAATTGCAGAAAAAATGGAAAAATTCAGTAATATGTAAAAATATGTATTAAAAAGGCATCGTTGCACTAACTGATATGAAACGTGAATATATCGTTGATTCGACTTGACTGAGTTACGTTAGGAAAATATGTTAATACATAATTATCCGAACCCTACTCATTAATAATGAGGGTCCAGATAATTAAGTAATCACTTATTTTCCTAAGTTATCTCAGTCAAGTCAAAATGCAATTTTTTATGTAATTCGTGTCCTTATGTTGTTGATAAGGAAATGCAGAGGCAAACGATTCAGCATTCTCAAATACTTTTTCCGGCACCCTCGTCTCTAAAACGGCTAAAACGCTATTGCATCGTGTTAAAATACGCCTGTCGACGAAAACTGGAGAAAAAAAACCGGCAAGGCGTCTATGCAATCCATAACTTCCTGTGTGTTAGTTTCGAGCGCGAGTATCGTATAGAACAATGACTGCTTAGGAAGGAAGTTGGTAATGACACGTCGAACAGGCGATATCGCGCGCCCACGTATTTTTCAAAGGTCCCCCATGACCTTGGTAACATTTGCCACGTTATAAGCGAAGGTCATCTCTGTTCATGCTACATGCGTGGCACAGGGACCTTCCATGTTCATTGAAGCGCCAACTACCCCAACATCAGAGTAGAAATGTCTGGCGCTCACCTGCATAATGCGAAATTAACAACAGCAGATATTAAGATCTAGGTTTATAGCCGGTTGTTGCGAAATATAAAGTCCTTGATGTGACTGATGTTGTTCATATTTTTCATTAATTATAAGTCTTCTTTTGCAGAAATGGCGCCAAACATTTGCATACACTTAGTGTGTGGTCCAATGCAATTGATGACGTCCGTATCTTTCTTTTTTGGCTCTTAGCTTTTGATGCATAACACCATCCAATTATATATTGTATTATTAATAAATTTATGTAATAAATTATTAATATAATGATATATATATAAGAAATTATTTCTCTTTTCCTCTTTTACATGTCCTAAATGATATGGGTTTTCAATACATAAAAAACTATAATAAATGAACTTTAACATTATCGAAATCCATGGACACCGAATCCGATAAAAAGTAAACCACACCATATCCACGAGACTAAAATACATTTGTTTTATTCATCAAGTCTTATTTCCCCCACAAATAAGGAAGATTGAATGGAATCCCAACATAATAATCGAAATAGAACATTCAGAATATTACGTAACAACTAACAAGTAAAAAATATAACAGAAAAACATCTTCCAGAAGAATGAAAATACGAGTGGGTTCAACGTATTTATTATACAACATTCTCTCCAAAACAGCAATAGTCAACAAATATCAAATTATTTGAACGTATGTGTAGCAGGGAAGCGGGGAGGCCGCAGAGCTCTCCCAGACCGTCATCCCGTCGATCGCAACCATTCGCCCGCTCTTCCAATCATCTCGCACGCTCGGAGCTCCCCGTCGAAGGAACCCAGAGCGCTCCGTCTCCGCCGCCCTCTCTTAAGGGCTTCGCCCTTCTCGCCTTCAATTGAAAGAAATTTTGATCTAATTACGCCAATATGAAAATATTAAACCAATGTTTAAACCATCGACATAGAGACATTTAGAGGTTTTGTTCTCTTGCGTATCGAATTGTCTTTAGAGAGAGAACCTACATATGGTGCGTAGTTATCGTTGTTCATTGGCCTATTGGCGTAAAAGATATCAGCATGTGATCGCTTCGGGGTCGGACAAAGAAAGCTGCGACGCAGACCACGGATGTCTTTTCTGTTGAAAACCTCTTCGCAATACGACACGCCATCCATATTTCTATGTCGATAGATTAACACTCGTCGTGTTGAGGTCTTTGATTCCGTACTTCAAAACACACTAGTTTAAAAGAACTTGATGGATTTGGAAAGAAACAATTTTTTGTTGTTGTTTTTCAAAAAAGCAACAACATTATATCCTAAAATTAATATAATTTATGGTATAATAATTTAACCAAAGTGTAGATCAAGAATGACAAACTCATCTTGAAGGAGCGCAAAGTTTCTAACATCAATATCAAGCGAAAAGCAATTAGTGTTATTTTTATTTGAGAGATTGTATTTGTGAACGTTGCAAAATATACGTAATGTCATACTCTGAACATTTAGACTGAGTACTGGTCAATGAGAATCATTCCGACATCTTTCAAATATTTCGATTTCACACCATGAAAACGAAAGAAGTTGAGTTCCAGATTTCCTTCTGGGTGCAACACTATTTGGGTGTATCCACAAGTGGCTCACTTAAGATGTCTTCGAACTATTAGTTATTTGAAATACGTGAATAATAATTAAAACCATTAGTTATTAACTGAAAACTTGGAACTAAATTCTGCTATGTAGATTATTTCCGACAATTTATTCGTCATTATCAGCTAGGCGAACGTTCAGTGGGGTCTGTTCACGAAGCAAGAAACGTTATGGGTCTTCCCATTTGTCAGAAAATCTATATTTCACCACGCATCTGACGTTCCATATAGAATGAATATGAATATAAAGTGGAGGAGTTATTTTTTTACTGTACTATCATTACACTGGTCAATTACATCAATTACACTTGTCAACACACATTTTGATGCCTAAGATACTAAATTTTTCCTGGGTATTTCGATGTCATTGATTGCAAAAAATGCATTAGTTTTGCCCTATTAGCTCTAGTTTTGTAAACACGGAATTATAATCGTATTCCGCATTTCCATACTGTGTGCGCGCTAGAATTTGGGAGAATCAATGACATATGGTCAAAAAATATTTACTTTACTGGTGTTAATTTGTTGTAAAATAAAATAAATTTGTTTCTATAAATGAAATGTATGAATTAGATAAATGTAAATCACGTAATTTCTCATCAAAATATTTTAAAAATTCACAAAATCAAACATTTATTCAAGACCCAAAAAGTTTTTTTAATAGATTTTGAAGTGTCAAATGCTCTAAGCAGCCTTGCTGCATATTCCAAAAGTAGTCTGCCATAATATGTGTATTTTTCTTGGTGTCTCTCTTCAATTGATGAATATCTGGGTGAAATCATTCACCTTTCTCTTCGCTTAGATCAAGTGAAGTAAAGCAATCCAAGTGGCTCTGTAGGTAACGGGCCTTAATTCTCATTGCAGCCAAGCACGTGGAAATTGGAAAGCATTGTTTCTACAAATTTTGGAAAGTTTTCTGCTTTGTATTTTCCTAGAAAGTTTTTCACAATTAGAACAAAATAAGACCAGGCACTTGATTCATTTTCGCTCATGGATTCCAAGAAATATGAATCATTTACGAGCTTACTTATTTGAGAACAATCAAAACTCCCTGATTTCAGTTTTGTTGTTGGTGACTGCCGGAAATTTATGCAATATATACTGTAAACACAAACCTTCCCATCCGCACCGACTGTACTACTTCATCAAACCTAGCTCGATACGCAAAGAAAAGAGAATAATTTTTTCTCGAGCAACTAAAGGTAAAGTGATCACATTGTTTTCCCGTACAGTTATCTTATTTCCCTTACAGTTCCTCAGAGGCCAAGTTTTTCTCAACCAATTCTCACCGTTGGCTCTGCTGTTTCGCAGAAATATAAAGCAGGGATAGTCTGTGTAGCCACTTTATTGAGAGAAGAAAATTCACTATCTTTAGATCAACACAAATTACCCACTGATGTCCATAATACTTAATCTTCTTTAACTAAATGAATTGTCTCGCACTCTTCTTTCATATAAAATTAGTGACCAATTGGAACAGAGCCGTATTTGTTGCCGTTTTATAAGAGTACACACTTATAACTCTCTTTGTGATGTCAGAAATAAGTCGCCATTCATCTGACTTATATTCTGTAAATCCAATTACATTGCTAAAAAGGTACAGAGAATTAAAATTTGTCGGTTTATAATGAAATAATAAAGAAATATTAATTGAAAATGAATTATGTATATGATTTCGAAAGTGACTAAAATCGTTCTTTTCACTGATGCAGCCAAGCAGTTAGCATTTTTGGAATCAACAAAATTTAATAAGCTCTAAAATTTCAGGCACAAAAAAGCGTTTTTTTGTTGCCCTGTGTTATCAATAGTTCGTCTTCTAATATTTTTCAATAACACCCTCAGTACTATTTATATGAAATATTGGTTGAAAACAAGGTAAATGACAGAATATTGAAAGAAGTCAAATGCACACTATGAACATTTACACTATTCATTTACATAATTTAATTGACTGTTTATATTATTGTTTTATACATCCTGACGTGTACATTACTCACAGTTACGTTGGGGAAAAGAAGCACTTGCAGTAACTGAAGATGTAACAATCCCTCTAGATTCTTCTGTACAACAGTACCTACTCCCGGAATATTCGCTTAAATGTTCGCCAACACACTAACAGTCGAAACTAGTTTGCCTACCCTCATTTCTAATCGCTATCTAATCGTCTTTTACAACGAAATGGTGTGGGACTTCAAGGTCAAACAAACCTCCTGAAATAAATGTTTCTTTTTCCGTAATGTTTAAGCATATTACCTACAACTCACGTCTTTTCCCATATTTTACTCAAAATTGCGCGAAAACTAATAATACCATACTAATAATACTCCTCCTCCAAACTACATAGTAATTCTTCTATTTATTGGCATGTCTGGCACTGGCATGTCTGGCATTGGCACTGGCATGTCAAAGTGTTGCATACTTACTCGGATTTATTTATTTATTCATTCCGTTCGCGATCAAAATACCGAATGAAAAACCATTCAAACATTGTGGCTTTATTATTGCAACGAGTATATCTAATGCTTGTATAGAATTCTTCTACTTCTTCCTTTAAAACAATTCGAATGCTTTGGAATTTTGTTAACACGAATTTACCATTTTCATTTCGACAACTCCACATATGCCCGCGCTGCAGCAGGGCCACGGCAGCTAGTCTAGTAGCTTCCCATGCATCATCTTCTCCAAGATTCACTCTTTTAATAACTCGTATTAATGCAGTCGATGGGGAGTCACAAGGGGGTCCACCTTGCATAAGATGAGGTAGAAGATTTTATTATTTATAATTTTGTTTATATTGTTTTTGAGAACCGTAAGTTTTCCACCACGAAGTACTTCCAGAAAAGTTTGGTAGCAAGATCAACATGACATTTTCGGTAATTTTTTTATTTTGCGTGATAACTTTTTAATAGTGGATTTTCGTGCAAAAATAGTTATGTAATTTTATAGGTCATGAAACTCCTTACAAATTTGCTTTATGTTTTTTTAAACAAGCAGGAAGAGAGCTACGAGGTTTTATAATTTTCCTTTTTATTCTGAAATTTTCCCAAAATAATAAAGCTCTCTCTAATGTATTATTTTTGGGCCCCTAAGGTCATTATAAATAAAAAGCGATTGAATACTAATGATTTTAATATTTACTGAGGTAAAACTCACGTTTGAAAGTCCTAGTAATAGTGGCAGTAGGCTGTATGTTCTGGCAACTAACACGATTTACTTACATAAAAACCACCTGACGTTAATTTGTTTCTTTCTCTTCTCATTAGCATTATCATTTTTATTATTATTTACAATCATAAGAAAGACTGTCTTATACACTAAGAAATTTTTTTTGACCTTCGCTGGGACTCGGAGCTGCGCGTGCATCTTATTCACAGGGCCTGGGGTAGGCGGCGATCGGGGAGAGCCGTATCAGATAATGCACTGAACACAGCTATACAGCGGGTTTTACAGAGCTGCGTTTGAAGTAAATCAGTTGTTATGGTGTCATCCAATCGGAAGGCTGTTCGCCACCATTATGACGTCACTGTAGTGACGTATAAGGTCCCGTTTGGACAGCGCCGTAACAGCTGATCAAATGTCAAACGCAGCAATGTAAAAATTGCACTATAGCTAGGGATAGATGACGTTACTCCTCCTACGTTGCTTCAAGACGTGACAAGACATCTGACATTTACTCGTAAGCCAGTGCTAGCACAATTCATCATTAATTTAAATGGCATGTTTTGTCAGTATACATTACCGTAAAGTTTGTCCAGAAGTTTATAATTTACATAATGATTATGGGGCACATATTTCTCTCTCGCTGAAATGAGAGTGAACCAGAATTAGAGACTTTATTAATTATTATGAGGAAGGTTGTTCTGACGCACGTGATCAGAACACCAGATTCCCCGAATTTTCGCCTAGCATACCGAACCCTTAAGAGAGTCATTATACTTGGGTTTTTCTAACGTGGCGTCTGAGGGAAGAATCTCCTAGATGGAATTCGGCACGACTTTTTGAGACATTCTCAGTCCTGCCGCTACAGTCGCTTAATCTGCAGCACTGCTTGATGCGGTTACGATCATGCGACACCTTGCGGCAGGACCAAGACAGACGTAAAAAGTCGTGCCGAATTCCATCTTGGAGATACTACCATATATTCTTTTGTTTTTCAAACATTACACAAATTTTTTTTTACTTCTCTCGCGTCGGTAATATTTATATTAGATACAATTTCTTTACGATATTTACATGTGTTTAAATAATGTCAAATAAAATTTCTGGAAAACTCAACAGTTTTCTGTGAAAATGAGCTCAAAATTTCGCATTTTCAGAAACCCTCAAACGCCATTTTCTCAAAAATGGCTCCAAATGTTTTCTTCAAACTTTTCAAGTAGAGTATTGCACTGTTTAATATGAGGTAAAGTTCATTTAGGTGTATTTTTTTGTTTTTTAAAAAATTACACAAATGTATTTTTTTTCAATATTTCTCACGCCGTTAATATGCACATTTCCATCGATTTGTACATATATTTGCATTTGTAAGTGAAAGTACTTTAAATAAATTCAAATAAAGTTTTTCGAAAACTCAATAGATTCTTGCGAAAAGAGCTTCAAATTTCGCATTTACAGTAATTGTTGTTACGATTTTGAAAAACATGAATTAATTTTTGGGGATACATTACATGACGCTCTCAAAAATGGCTCCAAAGTTTTTTTATTTTATGTTCTTGTAAGAATGAGCAAAATATGAAAATGGCGTAAGTCCGATTTGCACTGATAACTATGAATTTTTGAATATTGCAAATAATTGGAATTTTTTCGGCGTCTTCCTGCAACTACAACTAGTGGTGTTAGAAAAAAGCACAGACTTTCTCGAACTAGTTAATTTTCTGTTGTCTTTGGTCTGAGCTATGTCTATGTCTGGGCTGTGTATTTGGCCCCATCCTCTTGCCAGCTGCCATCTATCGTCACCCAAGTGCATTTAAAAAAGTCTTAATTATTCGTTTTCCTAATGGCAACTCTGAAATATTACTTTAAAAATAAGTTTTTGTTTAAATTGGGTGTTTTATTTAATTTCTGAGTTCATTTTTCATTCTGAAAAAATTCGTATATTCATTTTTTGTTAATAATAAACAATTTACATGTTTCTGGAGTGTTTCTTTGCTTCTGCAATGCAAATTTTGACATAGAAAGAATTTTTTCAAACCAACTTTTGAGTGCGTATTGCGGCTGAACCATTTAGAATATCCAAGTAGACAAAATATTCTTAAAATTGTCTTAAGAGCTTATTTTCCAATTTTCGACCTTTTCTCCCTGGACATCCAGTATTTAGAAAATTATGAAATACGCCATAAAAGTATAACCACTAAATAGGTTTTTTTCCATGTTGGAACAAAGACAACCATGTTGCACGTGAGCATTCCTTAAGTAATACAAATAATAATAATAATAATAATAATAATAATAATAATAATAATAAGAAGAAGAAGAAGAAGAAGAAGGAGGAGGAGGAGGAGGAGGAGAAGAAAAAGAAAAAACGAACGTCAGGTAGTTTTCATATAAGTAAATAGCGTTAGTTGGCAGAACATAATACCATATTGCCACTATTACCAGAACTTTCAAACGTATGTTTTACCTCAGTAAATATTTAAAAAATATTATTCAATCGCTTTTTTATTTATAACGCCGTTAGAGACCCAAAAATACATTATAGAGAGCTTTATTAATTTGGGAAAGCTTCAGAATAGAAAGGAAAATTAGAAAACCTCTTAGCTCTTATTATTTTCTTTAGAAAAATAATTTATCATGCAAATTTGTAAAGAATTTAATGATTTTTAAAATTGTACATAACTATTTTTGCACGAAAATCAACAATTACAAAATTACTATTCAAAACTCAAAAAATGCCCGAAAATGCGTTTTTTTGGGGGGGCGTGGATTTTGTGTGTGTGTGTGTGTGTGTGTGTGTGTGTGTGTGTGTGTGTGTGTGTGCGTGTGTGTGTGTGAGGGGGGAAATTACCAAAACGTTTCCCGAAGTATTTCGTGGTGAAAAACGTAGGGGTTTCTTGCTAATAACAATATAAACAAAATAAAAAATAAAAAAATAAAAATGACTTCACCTTTTGGAACCTAAAATGACTGTTATATATATTTTTAATAATATCTTTCTTGAAGGATCCGCAAAATGTTTTTAGAAAACCGACACGCGTCGAAACATATCTTACTTGCCTCGAATGATGGATATTAAATGTGGTAACCTTGAGTAAACGGAATGAGGACCGGCACAAGCAGACCACCGGACTAATATATTATATAGCATAACCAATTTCAAAAGTACGAGTACTTTCTATTCCTCCTGACACATGCGAGAAATATCTCTCCTGACATGCGAGAAACATCTTGTTGCAGGTCAGTATGACAGTGGATGCTGCAGTTGCGTAGCGAAGTGTGGGCGAGAGGGTGCGGCGGTCCACCCCAGGCGGCAGTTTTAGGGTGCGACAAAATTTCACAATAAATAATTTATTGTAAAATTTAATTGTAAAATGCTGTGTAGCTGCTACAGAATTTGGCAGATAAGTTTACTTATCTAATGCCGGCTTTATTACTAAATTCAGACGATACTAAATGTAATCTAGACAACGCATCTGCCGAAATTGACGAGCAGCTGGAACGACTTCGACTGCGGACTTTTATTGCTGTGACAGGCAACGAAAATATATTAATTATTGCGGGCCAACTTGAATTATTAAAATTTATTGTAAAATACAAGCTTGAAGATACTTTGCCGAATATTAAAATAATGCTTTGAAGATTCCACACAATTGCCATAAGCAATGTCAGCTGTGGGAGGAGTTTTTCAAAATTGAAATTGAAAAAAAAAATTAAGATCATCGAGTAATTTAAAGCTCACCAATCTGGCTGTATTGTCTATTGAGCAAGAGGTATATGATGCTTGAGACATTGATAGTGCAATAAAAGACTGCTCTTAAAAAAGTGGACGAATGAAATTTTAGTTAAAAACAGAATTTTTGTTTTTAATTCTAACAATTATATTATTTTTCAATAAAATATAAATAGTAACAGTATCATTTAGAGTTCTAGTTGAATGCCGATTTGTGTTTTATATTCCTTATTCAATAATAACTTAATCTTGTCGATCGACAAGGTATAATCATAAGTGTTTTATACCTGTTATATTAAAGTAACTGGCATACATGTAAGAATTTTTTAAATAAATGTGATTTATTATATTTTGAAACATACGTATATGCAGGGGCGGCTCGTCCTAAGGGGCCACAGAGGCCGGGCCCCACCAGTATTTAATAAATACACAAAAATGTTTATTTATCTTTACAGTAATCTCTTTGTGATAATTACAGTACTTTATTGGAATTGTTTATTCGTGAAGATCGACAATTCGTCCCCAGAAATCATTCCAAGTCCCAATAACAAGAATTGGGGGGTCATAGTTACTTGCCGCACTCAAAGATAGCGTTAGTAGTGCTCACGGGGCCCGACCAGCGTGGGCCCTAAAGCTCTATCTCCACTCCCTTCACAAGGTCAGCGCCCTTTCGTACTGGGCGCGACCACTCCTAGGGGCCCGCGAGTATATACTCTCTGGGCCCGCACCAGCGGGCCCCTCTCAGAGAACGGCAGTCTGGCCGCGCATTTTCCAAGTGAACGTGAAAGTTCTGCGCGCTGTAGGATGAACACGGTGGATTCATTACGCCTTTTTCCGTTTTCTTCACTGAGACTTTATTATTATTATTATTATTATTATTATTATTATTATTATTATTATTATTATTATTATTATTATTATTATTATTATTATTATTATTATTACTAGTGAAAACCCGTCAAAATTTGACGGTGAGATCTGAGATAAATGTAAAATACTGTGACCAGACTAATGTTCACAATACGTTGCATTTTTTGGATCTTCAGGGTATAACGAAGATATTCTGTGATGTGAGTACCCAAAATTTTGAACACGTATGGCCCATGGGCAGGTAGCAATGCAATATCGGCGCCAAATTGCACAAAAGAAAGAGCACTATTATACTGACGGATATTATTTCTAAAGTTTTTTGATGTGTCATCATCTCCTATATACAATTTTTATTTCTTCTGGCATATCGCCTGAAGGTAAACTTATTTTCCCATTTAAGCAACACAGTAAATCGTTTGCAGAATTTCTCTCACATGCGAAGTGCAAAGCAGAACAAAACTGACATTTCATAGGCAACGACCCAGCAGAAAACGAAATGACCTCACTATCACGACACTTACGCTGACTTTCTCTTTCCCTGCGTCCAGTTAATGTACGTTTGCGTCTTTTGGGACGCGTGGGCAACGATTCGGAATTCGACATAACAACTTCGTTATTTCAGTACAACTGAGCAAAACACACTGTCCAAATGTTCTCTACAAAATTCACCACAAAAGCAAATACATGCAAACTGTCAACGCCACAATGCAATAATTACACTGAAACAAAACCTTGATGAATTGTAAACAAATCTCAACAATCAAAACAAAACATCAAACAGCGCCACCATGAAGCATCTATCGACTCATATATATCGATTTTGAAACAGCCACCCTTTGGAAGAAAACAATTGACTATTGATAAGCGTACTATTAAAGAAATATTTAATTAATTAATTTACACACTAAATGTTGGTGAATCAACACAAACAATATCTGATAACACATCTAGGGATCACATTCTTTCATTTAAAGGAAAAAATACTACAATCGGTTCAGTAGAAGCTCTAAACGAAGCCATGGCAAAATACCTTATTTTTTTAAATATATAGATTATTATTATTATTATTATTATTATTATTATTATTATTATTATTATTATTATTATTATTATTATTATTATTTGATATTAAACGGTTAGCACATCAACCGAGTGACTTTTCATTTACACAAATTGATGGAAAGAAGAAAAGAACTCTCAGTATTCCGAAAGATAAGCTATGGCATTAGCATGATTTTTACAAAAATCTTTTGTTTCTGTTGACATAACACTATTTGATTAAGTCTTAATAAAAACTCATACTTCTGATTTTGAGGAAAGTTTATAGATTTAAAGGTTTAATTAATTAATATTAATTATATGAATGATTAAATGACAATTCTTTAATTAAATAAGTTATTGATTCTGAGATATTCGTGCTTTTGCACCTAGCCTCACCAGGAAAAAATGTCACGATCCGCCACTGCGTGTATGACTTTTTCATTTGTAACCTGTACAAAACACAATAATGATTGTTCTTGCCGAAAAGTTCTTTAGAATCGCTGTATATTTTAGACTTTTTAACAGAAATACATAAATAAGGGGGCAGCGAAATGCTCCTGCGCCTCGGGCGGCGGACACCAACCCTACGACACTGGGGTGCTCTGTTCAGGAAGTAGTAGCACTACTGTCGTTTCAAATAATTTTTGTTACAGGGAACGAATACTATCTTATTATGAAAACTATCTAAAATCTCTCGTTGCTACCTGCATTCTTCATTCAACTTAATGTAATAAAATAACTAGAATAGGAGTTTCAGATGTTAGGAAAACTGCACAGATTGCACTTCCCTTTCATAGTACGTTAATCCCCGTTTAAATTAAATTAATTAAATAAATAAATAAAGTCGCTTAAGACCTGTCAGCGTGCGGGCGTCGTAGCAGGGCGTGGGCGGCAGCGGGGACGGCGGCGTCCGCAGGCGTGGGCGTCGTCGGCTCCGGGAATCTCAACTGGCGGCCCGCGCGAACACCTCTGCGCCGTCTCCCCCGCCGCAGCGCGCGCCATGGTGCTGTTCGCGGGCGCCTTTCCGGTCACGTGCAGTGCCGCGCTCGCCGCTCCCAAAGCACACTGTTGAAACCACCCCAGTCAATGTGATCATTACCATAATGCAATGTAACCAACCTGCAGACCTGAGAGGCCATTGACACACGGAAAAACAACACGCCGTTGAGGGTGAGCGGTGCCGTATGCGTCAGGCTGAGAAATGCAAATGGGAAGTTCCAACTCCGGAATTTGCTCGGTGTAATGTGTACGGATGTTGATGTGTCGTTACCAGCTCTCTCATTCATCACCTCGGCAGTAACAAGAACAAGCGATCTAGTTGTGTGAGTCCGATCCCGGTTTCGCTTCCCGACGAGCACGCTTTTAATGAAGAAATAAGCGGCGTAGAGTTTCTTGAATGTTTGGATGCGAAAATCGAATTCTAAAAAGAAAATGATTCATTGTTCGATTTACTCACTCTTTGGTCTCAGGCACTCCCAGATGGGATATTATTTCTATTACATTCGTATTGTAGCCATAAGATTAAACACTTTTTAGACCTGATCAGCAACTTATTAGAATATTCACAGTATTTTTCTCGTAAATGTTGATCAAATGCATCGAAGAATACGTCTCATGTCTCATACACATCATCAGGTCTTTATTCTCGAAATCCATGGCTGTTTTATCATCTTGTCGTGAGAAGCGCTCAGGATCGCGATGTAAGCACAACGGACTCAGGATCCACATTGTTTTGGAGGAATACCTACATCCAACTAAACACGATTTGTCACAGGCTCTCAAATAAGATTTGCATTCATGAGGTATGATATTTTAATTTCTCGAGTACGTACGTATATACAGAGTAATTACGAAGTATAAAGGAAGTTACGTAATGCTGCGGTAAAAAATGACGATTTTTCGACAGAAAAACTGGTGTTGTGGGGCCCTACAACGGAAAAAGCGGATACATCCTACTCTAATATGAAGTAAAATACTTGCTCTATCTCGTTACGTAGACAAATTTCACACGTAGTGAATCCTTGATGCTGAAAAGTGTTGTTTCTTTTTTTCAAAACGTCCGTCCGTCTGTCTGTATGTCCGTTTGTCGGTCTGTCGTCAGTATACAACGCTAGCACATATGTTCACTATTCGTGCGATTTTTTTCAAACTCAATCAATCCCAGATCGATCACGGTCTACGTGAAGCTCTGCAATTTTTAAAATCACTCTTTAAATTTTGGCGGTACATGAAGTCCCTGGAACATTTCCAAAATTTTCTCAATGGTTCAATTTTTTTTCTTTGCCGTTTTTGTAAGAACAGACTGAAATAAACTGATAAAAGGGGCATAAGATTTTTACGATTAACTCTGAATTTTCGAAAATTGGAAAAATTTGAAATTTCTTCGGTGTCTTCCTCCAACTACCAATTTGAAAACAGAGATTTTCCTTCAAATGAAATTTGTTCTCCATAATCAGATCATTTAATAATTTCATGTACATTTTCTTGAAAGTCTTCCCGCAATATTGCATGAAATATGTGCAATATTAAACAAATATAAAAAACACAAATAACTCAAAATCAACTCCAAACTTTTTGTAGGGATAGTGCTAAATATATGCTGTACAAGGCAACATAAACGCAATTTTGCTCACTGTTTTTGTTTTTTCAAAAATTACACAATTGTATTTCTTTTGACATCTTTCTCACGTTGTTAATATTTTATATTAACGGTGATTTGTATACATTGTATTTATAAGTACATGTGCTTCAAATGATGTATGAGAAAGTTTCTCGGAGTCCCAACAGTTTTCTGTGAAAATGAACACAAAATACTACATTTTCAGAAATGCTCAAATGCCATTTTGACATAAGAGCGATTTTCGCGTATTATTTTGTTGTTTTTTCAAAATGTACGCATATGATTTTTTTTAAATATTTCTCACGCCGTTAATATGCACATTTACAGCGATTTGTATACATTATTACATTTGTGAGTAGAAGTGGTTTAAATGACTTCCAATGAAGTTTCTCTAAAACTCAAAAGTTTTCTGAGAAAAAGCTTCAAATTTCGCATTATGGAAGTGCTTAAACGACATTTTCTTAAAAACCGTGCCAAATTTTTCAACAAAAATTTCCCTTTAGGACGAGGTTTCTCTATTCTATAATATTCTTAAAATAATATTTCGGTTATACCATTAGGAATCAAAAATTGCGAAAAAATGTGATTTGAGCGACGATAGATGACAGCTGGCAAAAAGATGGGGCAAAGTAGCCCAGACTAACTTGAAAAAACTGTCTTTAATGCAAATTACAAGGGACCAAAATAGTTGGTGTTGTAAAAATTCGTGTTATCCGATTATTATGAATGATCGAATTCCTGTTATCCCTTGCCAGGACCCATGTTCGTGTTACGGCGAAATACGCGTTGAGCGAGTTCATGCTAATGAGTGTTTACTGAATTACGAGAAAGACTGCCATATTTCAGCTCTGACGGTGTTATGGGAGTCACAGGTCGCATTAAAATGAGTATGTGAGTTAAATGTATGTCCGTGATTGAGAAACAGTCGCGTTAATTTTCAAAGAAAATTTTGAACCATAATACAATCTTCCAAGTCAATATTTTCAATTTTATTTTCATATTCACAAATACAGACACTGGTCTTGATAAGCAATGCAAAGCTTCCAAACAATTGTTTCATGGAAATTGTCCCATTTGCATGAAGATTAATATTGAGTGAAAGAATATTTGATATTGCGGATGTCACAATATAAAATATTCTTTCACTCAGTATTAATCTCCATGTAAATGTGATAAACCTGAATAAACTAATTGCTTTCTTCGTAGCAATCTTATACGGCTCTTTTCGCATGTTTTACATCCTTGCTTGCTACTAAGGAGTACAGACTAAATATTGTAAACCTAAAGCAAAAAACAGCGACTTTCGACAGGAAAACTCGTATTGAAAGGTCCTGAGAAAGTAAGTGAATTTAGGTCCATTATGTAGTAAATTACTTTCACCTGACTGACGTTACGGACCTTGGAATTTGAAATGGAAATTTTATTTTTCGGAGTTCTTTACGTGAATCTTTCTCCAAAATCATTTCATTCTTTTACTTTCTCGTATACGTACGTTTACACAGAGTATGTATGTAGTACAGAGAAAGTTATATAATGCTACGAAAAATCGATTTCGAGATTTCAACGGAAATACACATTTTGGGGTCCCCTGATACCGAAAAAGTTTTGTTTTCAAAACGTCTGTCTGTCTCTGACTATCTTCGTCTGTCTCCGTGTGTCTGTCTGTCTATCTCCGTCTGTTTGTCTGTCTGTCTGTCTGTCTCCCGTTTGTCTGACTGTCTCCATCTGTCTGTCTCCGCCTGCCTCTGTCTGTGTATGCCACGAATGCCTAAACCTAAATACGTAGGATTTTTTCAAAAATGGATATTCTCCGATCGATCTGGCCTGACCTGAGGCGCTGCGATTTTGAAAAACTTTCTTTAAAATTTGGGATACTTTATATGACCCCACCCGACATTTTCAAAATTTCTCAAAAACCACTCCAAATTTTTTCAGTAAATTTCTTCTTCTTCTTTAACATCAAGGATTAGACCTGTTGACCTGTTCCGTCCAGTAAATTTCTTATAGAGTAAAATACACTTATAAAGGTGGCACATGTCATATTTTTAGGATTAACGTTTAGGATTAATTTAAAAAAACAAAATTTTGAATTTTTTCGGTGTCTTCCTACAACTACACAATTGAAGATAGCAATTTTTCGTTCAAATGGAATTTGTTGTACACAATTATTTCTTTTATTAAGGTCATGTATATTTTTTTGAAACTTTTAGTAGTTTTCGAGCAATATTGCGGGCAAAATGTGCAATTTTAAAAAATTACAAAAACTAGGTAAATTTTTTTCTTTAAACTTTGGGCACGAATATTGGTAAATGCACTCTATAAGACGACCCGAACGCCATATTGCTCTATTTTTTCTAGATTTTTTTTTGAAAAATTACAAAAAATACTTTTTTGACTAGTCTCTTCACTTGAGTTTTTTTCAAAAATTACTCAAATGTATTCTTTAAATATCTCTCACGCTGTTAACATGCACATTTTCAGGGATTTGTAAACACTATTGAATTTGCTAGTTAGAGTTCCTCAAATGACTTCAAATAAAGTTTCTCGAAAACTCAAAATCGTTTTGTGGAAAAGAGCTTCAAATTTCGCATCTACGGTAACGCTTAAAAGCCATTTTCTTACAAATTGCTCCAAATTTTTCAATTACAATTGCCATTTATAAGGCGGTTTTACTCTTCTTTACCATTCTTAAAGTACTATTTCGGTTCTACTATTAGGATACCGAAAATTTTAGAAAATGTCAAAAAAATACACTTAAGGCGGCGATTGATGACAGCTGGCAAGAGGGTGGGGCAAGATCGTAAAGCAAGTTGACACCAAGGAAATTAGAAAACTACTACGAGGAAGTCTGTGCCATTTGTAGCACCATTTTGGAATGTCCCCATCTCCTCTATTGAAGTTAGAGATTTTTCCCTTCTAACATTTGTTCAAATTTCGATCTTTAAATAAGGTAATGAACCATTCTTGAAGAATCTGAGTATTTTTCGCGTAATTTTGAATGAAATATGGACAATATTAAAAATACAATTTTCTCCAAATCTGCTCCATATATTTTACTTTAGACTTTTATATACGAATAGTCCTAAAAGCACTGATTAGCATGACATTAACGCCATTTTTATGAATCTTTTTGATATTGAAAAATTACATAAATGTACTTTTTTAAATATCTCACGTTGTTAATATTTGAATCATGAGTTTTTTTGCAATGGTGATTTCAAATGTTTCAAATGATTTCTGATGAAGTTTCTACAAAACTCAAAGGTTTTCTCGGAAAATTAGTACAAAATTGAGCATGTTCAGAAACGCTCAAACGACATTTTCTCAAACATTGTCCCACATTTTGAACGAAAATATGCATATAGAACCAGGTTTTACTCTTGTGTAATATTCTTAAATTCATATTTCAATTCTATTATTAGGGGACCAAAGAACTAAAATAAAGTTTTAAAAAATGTTCGGAGCCGATAGATAACAGCTAGGAAGAGCGTTGCTCAAAATACCAAACGAATCCGAAACTAAAGGGATAGATAACTAGCACGTATGAGAAAGACTATATCATTCCAAAGTACAAGTAGATTCTTGTGAATTCATTAGTAGCATTTTCGGAATCAGTAGAATTCAAGACGCAATTTGAATATTCGTTATTTTCATTTAATATTTTTAAGTTGATGTGACGTTATGCCACAGTTATACTTTTTTAGTATTATTTGCAATTCGCTAAAATAACGATCCCCATGACAATGAGTGTCGTCTCCTCACTCTGGACCTAGGGCGTTGGCAGTGGAGGAAAGTGTTAACACCCGCCCTACTGTTTTTGCTTACATATTTAGAGTAAAATTGAATTATGTAAACAAAATCCTTATTTATTTTAAATTATGTTGGAAGAATGGGGGAAAGACAGTCGCAAAGTAACAACAATGAGGATGTATTTTTTATTACAAAGATTGAAATAATACATGTTAAAGTTAAAAAGACATGTTCGACGCTTTTCCCACTCTCAGGTTCTCGTTTTAAAAATTAAACTCTGAAATATTATTGGGTTAGGACGTGATCGCTCATTATCAATTACTTGTTTCTTTTCTTCATACGAAAGGGAAGGAAAGCAATTATTTAAAACTATTGTTTTACTTTTTCACTATCTTTATAAAAAAAAGAACGCTAATTTCGTGAGTATCGATACAGACTGCAATGCGCAACGGAGAATATCACTATCACGGACGCCAGCAGGCTATTAAATCGAGATCCAACGCCTTCGTACGCTTTGTCCTTGAGTGGGGAGGGGGACGTTGCGCGCATGTTCTGCCGCCTTCAGATTCGTCCTGAAGACGTTGGAGGCATTCGCCAACGCCCCGAGCTGCGCTCCAACAATACCTGCCTTGCATGGACGCGCAGGTGCCAATCTACGACGGAAATCGCATGGAGGTCCGAAAAAAATGATTTTTTTTATTTCCTTGGGCGTTGACACACGACTTGCACACCCAAAGAAAACGCCACTGACGACAAATTCTTTACCATCAAAGATAAATATATTTGCAATAGAATTTTGATGTTCAGAAAAGTTGATCTAACAAAAATATAAAAACTGGCAGTAACCTCGTGTTTTCATTTCCTTGCTATTCCTGGAACTTTTTAAATGTGATTTATTGCAATATAATTAGTTCTCTTAAATATTATGCAATGTAGAAGATGAAACAAAAATTAAGGGAAAGTTTTTATACAAACCAGTTTCTTTCTTAAGTGAGTTTCACGAAGAGATGTAAGTAAATATTTATACAGATTAAAGCCGCAATCGGTAGATTCCGCAATTGTGGCACGTTAGAGACCTTCTGGTTTCAATGTTTAGGTTGCAATACTTATGAGAAATGCTGACAAAAAGTTTTGGATTGTACGATTCAAAAAGGTTCAAGAATATATGAACGCGTTGTGATTTCACTCTCCAAAACATATGGAGAGTAAACGTCGATGAAGATATGTGAGCACCACCTTAGTGGAGAGAGCGGTCAATGATAAGCAACAAAAATGCCTTGTCTTTCCTTCCTGTGGTTTCGTCATTTACATTTACTCATTGTTCCGAGTGCTAAGGCAAGTTTTTCCTCATTTAGTTCCCGTGACAATATTTAGTATGAATACAACATCCTAGATCCCTTCGCTGGGTCTTAGGCGATATTTGAATCCGCAATTTTTGCGAAATTGCTGCTCCCAGATCCCACGCCACCCAGGCTTTTACGGGGTTAGTGACAAATGGGTGATCACGAGACAAAAGAAAGAAGCAAAGAACTTGCTTCTTCGGTCAATGGCATCCTCTTAATAGATATCAAAAACCTTCAGTTCTCCCCTTTCATTGACAAAACAATCGTCTGCATTTTTTCTTGCAAGGTAATGCTTTCGACATGTGTACTTACATATCCACAGCTACCCAACATAATGCCCTCAGCAAGCTTAGAACACGTGGTGTGGAACTCTCGACTTTCAGTGAAAAATCTAACGGGTATTTGCTAATTCTGAGACAACAACCATGAATGAATCCGAATGTTGACAGTATGTCATACATGCAGAGTGCAAAAAGTCTTCGGAAAACATTCCGTTTGAGAATGTTATTCAAACTTTACAGTTGTTGTACAATAAAGTTAGCTGCAGATATTTACTAGTAAAGCTGATGTTGTTAATAATTAGGCAATCTCCCCTGTGTTGAACAACTTGTAAACCTACCTTTTTATTAATATTTAGCTGTCATTCTTGATTCGTCACCAATCATTCCCGATCGGGGTACCATTTGCTCCAAACACTTTTCTCATCATTAATAAAAATGGGTGTGTTGTATAATATCTCTACTCTGACGTTCATCTTTACTTATCGAAAGTCTACATTTAAAAACAATGTTTTGAACGTCATCAAGTTGTTTAGTACGCCTGTTTGTTGTCGTTCGTAATTTATTCATAGAATTTCACATAGCTTAATGAAATAAAATGTATGCTGAAGAAAATGAGAATGAACGTGTGAATTCAAAGTGTGCCGCGACGTGAGCTAATTTTTAAACGATATTAAATTCAAGCCTTTGCTTCTGGTTTAATTGGTTTTACCTCTTTTTACTTTCTCGCACTCACACGCATATACGGGAGTAATATAGGTAGTATAGAGAATGTTACGTAATGCCGTGGAAAATCGATTTCGAGATTTCAACGAAAATACACGTTTTGGATCTCATGGCATAGAAAAGTTTGTTTGTTTGTTTGTTGTTGTTGTTATTTTTTTTTTTTTTCAAAACGTCCGTCCGTTTGTCCGTCTGTCTGCCCGTCAGTCTGTGAACACTACTAGCCCCTAAACCACACGAGCGAGCTCTTCCAAATTGAAGAAACCCCTGTCCATCTGGCTCTAGTTGAAGCTTTGAGATTTAGAAAACCATTCTTTAAAATTTGGGGGTACTTAACATGAAGCCCCCGGGATATTTTCAAAATTTTCTCAAAAACGGCTTCAAATTTTTTTCTTTAAATTTCTTGAAAGAATGGAGTAAAATACACTTATAAATGTGGCATAGGTCCTATATTCACGGTTAACTCTGAATTTTCGAAAATTGTAAAAGTTTGAGTTTTTTTCGGTATCTTCCTACATCTACAAAATTGAAGACACAAATTTTTCTTTCAAACGAAATTTCTTACCCATAAATAGTTCTTACATTAAGGTCGTATAGACTTTTTCAAAATTTTAGTCGTTTTCGTGCAATAGAGTTTGAAATACTCGCAATTTTAAAAAAATTACAAAAACAAGATTTTCTCAAAAAACGCTCCAAATTGTTTCATCAAATTTTAGGTAAGGTTAGTGCCAAATGCACCCTATGCGATGACAAATGCCATGTTGCTCTATTTTTTCAACACTTACAAAAATTTAATTTTTTTTACTTCTCTCACGTCGGTAATATTTACAAAGTCGACTTCTTCACATTATTATATTTATGAGTACATGTGCTTTAAATAATTTCAAATAAAGTTTCTCGAAAACTCAACAGTTTTCTGTAAAAATAAGCTCAAAATTCCGCATTTTCAGAAATGTCATCGTCTTAAAATAGCTCCAAATTTTTCTTCAAATTCTTCTTATGGAAAGTGCTAATTGCACTGTTTAATATGACGTGATGTTCATTTTGGGGTATTCTTTGTTTTTTCAAATCTTACACAAATGTAATTTTTTAAATACCTCTCACGCTGTTAATATTGCACATTTCCATGGATTCGTATGCATTATAACATTTGTGAGTGGAAGTGCTTCAAATGATTTCGAATGAACTTTCTCGAAAACTCAATAGATTTCTGAGAAAAAGAGCATGAAATTTCGCATGTACAGTCAAGCTTAATCGCCATTTTCTTAAAAAAGGCTTCGAATTTTTCAATGAAAACGTCTATTTAGGACGAGGTTTTACTCTTCTTTAATATTATTGAAGTAATATTTCGGTTGTACTGCTAGGAAAGCAAAAAGTTAAGAAATTGTCAAAAAATGTACTTTGTCGACGATAGATGGCAGCTGGTCAGAGAATGGTGCAAGACCTTAAAGCCAGACCACACTAAGGAAATTAGAAAAATTGGGTACGAGAAAGTCTGTGCCATTCTGTAGCACCTCTAGTTTGTAGTTGACTAAGCAGTTGTTATTCCAAGATATCTATTTAACCCGGGAGTGCCCACAATCGTTAGTCTCACGCCAGTGCACGCAATGTATCTCTCAGATATAGCTGCAACGTTTTGTGAATGCAAATGATCTGAAGGTCCATTTACTGAAATACGTATTTTCTTCAGTTTGCACACATCCCCCAATGCAATTATTAATGAATATTACACTGCAGAATTCTAGTCTTGAACACTTATGGTAAGGTAAAAATTGACAAAATTCAAGCGA
This sequence comes from Teleogryllus occipitalis, assembly GCA_011170035.1. NCBI lineage: Eukaryota > Metazoa > Arthropoda > Insecta > Orthoptera > Gryllidae > Teleogryllus > Teleogryllus occipitalis. The sequence goes on along the minus strand of BLKR01000210.1, from coordinate 618,621 downwards.
AAATCATTAACCATCTTATTATCCTATTAAATAATATTAAATACATTTCTACAAATTATTTCGGTATGTTCTAAACAAATATATATTTTACTTTTTCTCAAAAATATTTACAAAGTCTTTATTTCTATCCATTTTGCAAGTTTCGCATTTTTTCATTTCCCTACATTTCCTGCACATCTTTTTCTCCTTGGTAAAAAAATCATGACAGCCAATTTTAGATGAGACCAATTATCACATTTTCTGAATAGACACTTGTCATATACACGGCTGAAAATAATCCCATGATACCTACTGCTCAGGCCAGGAGCTCACAATGCAGTGCTGCCATTGTACCCCACATCCATGACCGACATCGCGCAGCGCAGTGATCAAGTTTGAACATTCTCAAGGGAAATAATTATTTTCATTTTTTTGATAATTTCATTCCTCTTCCACACTTCGAACATTCACGTCTACTTGCAACAATTCCAACATTCATACACCACTTAATAATTTCTAATTTTCCTTTCATACGTAACTCACAAAAAAATTACTATTTAAAATTTCACTCATTCTCACCAATACAATTGAATTCACTAGAAATGCAATTAAAGAATAATTTCAAACTTACCTTTATCAATATATGGGGAGAAGAATGCATAGACCAAATGACTTCCATTAAATGAAACAAACGAATGGAGAAAAATAATTGCTTAGAAACGTATGTGACTTAATGTAGCCTTGGCATAGGGGGGTAGCTATTCTCCCGATTAGCCGGGAAATTATTAAGCGAAAGGATAAAAATTAAAGGCCAGACGATCTGAGAAAAGTGCAATGAAAGAAACATGAAATATCAGACGACTAAATACATCGTAATACTTTAATTAATTCATTTTTTTCATCGCTTTATAGCTTCTCCTAGGTAGGTGGCCATGAGTGTGATGTGCGTTCTTTGCATTAAAAAATCTTCTGTGTTAAAAATCGTAAAATCAGTGGCAATATTGTGAAGCGATTTGCATTAAAAGAGTCTATAATATTATAATTTGTAAAATCAGTGAAATATTGTGAAGTGATTAGTAATTGTGAAGTGCTAATTTAAATGTTTCTCAAAACAATAGAAATTTTCCCCACCAAAAAAGAACTTCTAATAAACAAGGGAAACGAATCTTTCGGCTAGTGAACTGGTATACGTATAACGGAAAACTGCATCACATAAAATTACATACATGTGGAAGATTGTTTTCTTTTCAATATCTTCTAAATCATAGAATTCAACAAAATTTCAGCCCTAACCATCAAAGTTAAAGGAATTATAAATTTATTCAAATACCTGAGCAGTAAGTGTGTACATATAGATTTGTCTTCTCGCATTGCGCCAAATCTTCTACCAGCACTCTTCAACACTATACCACTTACCCAAAAGCAAAAAAATGCTGTTTCGTTCGTGCTCGGGTTCCTGTGCGTTGGCCAGCAATCGAAGAAATTCACAACGAAAAATCTTGTTCGTACTGTTGAAAACAGAGGCACTTTGGGGGAAATATACGAAAAATTTTGAAGCCAAACTGCTGGAATTTTGAATAGAATATTTGTACCAACAGAAACTAAAACAAAAGATTTGTTGCCAGGCAAGTTGAAACGAGTGAACTTTAGATATAACAATTGAAGATAACAATGTCGTTTACTGTTTAAAATTGTAGCATTTTAAGCAAATAGTAGGTTTTAGTCACAGATATACAGAATTAGATTGCCAGTGCTGCCCCTACAAGTAAATCCAAGCGGGAGAAGGTAAGATGGCAGCGCACGCAACTCTTTACTTTATTTATAGGGGTATTAATAGCTTTGGAAACATAGTTTTATAGTACTTAAAGTAAATGTTTTGCTTGAACTTAATTTGTTTGCCAGCCGCCATCCTTCGTATTTAACAAAATGAAAAGATCAATGTATTATCATGTATTACCGTACCTAATAGTTCCTGTAAATTATGGTTTAGCAACTAGAAAATTACGATATAGTTTAATCATGTGTCAAGTAACCATGAATAAACTGTAAATACTATTTTTTTCATTCAACGTACGGAGATGAGAAAGCGAAATTGTCAATGCCATTTATTTGTTAACTTTGCTCCTAAAGAATTCGCGTTACTGATTTTCCATCGTATCATCAACTGTTACATCAAATTTTAATCGTTCAACTAATTAACATTTGAACAAAATAAGGTATCTCCAGCAGTTTTCTGCGCCGCTCAGAAATGTATAATACTAATCGCGCACTTTTTCTTGATACTCCACAGCGGGGAGAGGTGGGTTCTGTCTACGTCGCGGCAGTGCAGGGCTGTCAACTTTATTGTCAGAAAACTCGGCGTAATAACTCGTCTTAGAATAGATAGCTATGAGAAACAACGGAAGATTTTTTTTTAAATTCTGATGAAATAATTGAGTAACAAGAAGGAACATGGTATGCACAGGTCTATAGAAAGAGAGACCGAAAACTAGGAAGTCGGCATTGGAAAGGAAGAAGGTGGGCAGCACTGCAAAGTGAGCCGTGACGTTCCGAGTGGAGCTCATACTTTCTACCGGTACATGCTATGCCGGGCTGTGCGAGGACTAGGGAGCTCGAGGATCAAGAAAAAGTGCGAGCATAGTACGTCAGGTATATAGAACGCAATTGAAGTTAGGGAAGTGCAATGCCTGCGAATACAGTGAAATATTTCAAGTACCACCCACTAAAGGAAATCTTGAAATGTTTAAAATTAAACATATCTGAGACAGTAGATCATTTTGTTGCAATTATTACCCATAACTCTTAAAAAAATGAATGAGACTACCACCCAACTTTTACACTTATGTACAACGCCTCAGAGTGAGGGTAGTAGTAGAAAGGCGTCATGCGCAATTTGTCTTCAGTGCTACCCTAGCCTCCAGTATAGACATTGCCAGTCTATATACTATATATCTGTGGTTATAGTTAACTTTATAAACTATTTGTTTAAAGTATGACAGTGAAAATAAACTTGACCCGGCAAAGTTTACGTCCTGCTTATACTGCGGGTCTCTTAATTATTATTAGTAGGACCCGGATTTTAATGACAAGTCATATATTTTTTCTGGACCTTCGGGTGAATTTTAAAATAATTTATGCACGAATACAGATATTGTCGATTAGAAAAACGTATGTTTATTGGGCATATTACGTCATATTTACACCGTTTTTTGTAAAAGGTCGTATTTTGGCCAAATTTTGCCCCAAATGCATACATGTGTCATATTTTTAAGAACACAGGAATAAAAGGCTTGAGCATGTGTCTCGCATGACAATGTATCAGGTGATATTGTCACAAATAAACTCAAAATTGTATCACAACGAATTATTTGAAACGTGAATTTGAACGAAGTGAGTTTGGTCGAGCTTTTGATCATGTAGCTGAAAAAGTGTCAACAAATTGCTGAGTGTTCTTCAGCGAAATTCTACAATGTGCAAAATTAGCGATATAATTTCTGGAAATGCCGCAACATTTGAAGACAATGAACCAAAGCTTCCCTGCAGTGACATCACCGCCTTCTAATACGCTCCCGTGACGTCATGTGATGTGGAGAGGAGTTTTCCCAGATACAAAACTATCCTCAGCGACAACCGTAGGTCTTTTAAGATGGAAAACCTGAAAATATACCTTGTGATCTAATGCAACTCTCTAGAAACTGATGACTGAGAGGAAATTAGAGCACATTAAACAAGAAGTATGCAGTAGTAAAGCAAGACATTTTGTTTGATGGGTTTTATTGTACTCTACTTGATTTGTTTTACAGACACAAGCAATTTTTTTTAAATGCTAGTTAGTTCCAAAGACTGCAAACCGTATGTACCGTACTTAAAATATGTTCTTGAGTGACTTTTGTATTTATTACACCTAAAAAATCAACATGCAATTTTTAAAAATAAACTTGTATAACGTATTTTATTTTTGAAGGTCATATTTATACAGGTTTTCGGTCATAAATGCTTGCATATTTTGCTGATTTTTAGGTCATTAAAATCCGAGCCCTAATTATTAGACATTGACAGTTTCGTACTTATTTATTTAATGTCAAAACTGTGTGTGAAGCACTCTGGAGAGAAGTGTACAGAGATATCAACATTTCTATTATGTCTTCTATTTTGATTCTAAAAAAGCTGTTCTTAAGAAAACATATCCAAACGAGGAAAGTCTCTTGGTAAATATAAATTTTACTGTGATTAAGTTTAGTTATAAAAAAATTGGTTTGAAAACGGCTTAACCCGTAAACCGAACGTTGACCTGTTTCGTAACCCACATCTTCCCACCGTACTTTTAAAAGATCACAGTATATTTTTATTTCATACCATTATTCCAAATATCTTATAGTGGTAATTTATTTTAATAAATAAAGACATCCAAAATTAAACATGCAAGCAAGTTTTGGCATTCTTGTATGCTAGATGTCGATTTATCCAAGATCGCTAAAGCATTGTTCGCTCTTGGCCGTCCTTAGCTCCTATATGCTTGTGGTTAAGTCGGAGGGAGAGTCCGGTGTAAAGCAAATGATGGTTGGTCCGCACCGAAGTTGACGTTAGCAGCTAAGGTTCAGAGGTTTGGCTACATCTAGAAAAAAATGCACAGACAAGTAGTTAAAGCTTTTGAGTACTATAGCAGTATAATATATCAACCTAGCAATGTTTTCGCACTAATGGTTGCCAAAACCATTAGTGAAGCTGAACTCGTGGCTCATTGCAAAGTCGCAAGCCTTTCACCACTGAGATCCGGGTTCGATTCCCGTCGAATCTCATGTGAAATTTGTTCCAACAAAACGAGTTTGGCTGCTTCACAAGGGCTAGTCCAACCCCTGTGAAGTGCCCTAAACCCTACCCGTATCCTTATTCCTTTCTAATTCTGGCCGCTGGGTAGTGACGCAGGAGCGCGCGGTAGGAGGCGCGTACGCGGAGATGCTACCTGGCGGTCCTCTTGACAACCGACTGCGACGAGACGTGACAGACTATACTAACGGAGGATTACTCCAAGCGCTATTAGAGGAGGATTACTCCAAGAAGCGCGAAGCGCTCAACGCCCCCCCAAGGGGTTTAGAGACGCGTTGCGTCAAAATAGACGCAACAAATTTAAAAAAAAACAAAAAAAACATGCTATTATATGCGCACTTTCTCTTGAGTCCCGGAATACCTAACCCACTCCTATAACAACAATAGTTGAATTAAGAATAAATGATGGCTATGAGCGTTGTTGACAAAACGTGATAACAAGAAATGTTCTCTCCCATATAATATAAATTATTTTGCATAGAAAAATAAGCTACATATTTGATATAATAGTTCTTTCGTCGAGATACCCCCCACTCAGCTTGCATCTATCGAAATGAAGCTCAACAAAAATTGCGCGGATACCAGAGAGCTCCAACAATGACTGTGCGCACGAACGCGACGACAATGGGCGAGCGCTATACGCACAAAATAATGTTGTTGGATGTTAATGGGTTAAGTTGTGTAATTCATGCACATTTTCTTGGGTCTGCAGTTTTATAGCTCGAAACTAGGTCTCTAACAACACATACACTCATTATTTTTAATTGCTAAACAGTACGAAGCGCATCTAGAAAGTAAGTTTCTCTATGTCTTCGACAAAGCAACACAATTTCATGGAAAAAATATTTTAGCAGACACAGTACATATTGCACTATATTATCACAAAATCACCACCAAAATTGAGACATTTGTCATATCGTGGAATCAATATATGTATCCCTGTGTCGTAGAAGTTTTCCGCCTGGATAGGAGCCAGTGTTGGTCAGTCTGCTACTCTGTGTCACTACGATACGCCTCATGCTGACCGGATAGACATTTCTTGAGGTGTAAGAAAAGATGAAAATCGCTGGAGGGAGGGAGGGGGAGATACGGACTGAAGGGCAACACACCTCCCAGAGGAACTGCTGCAGAAAATCTGTTGTAAGCCTCGTCGCGTCTGTCCATCTTCGTGTCAACATTCCTAGTATGTCTGAATGTCTCAAGACCTATCCAGTCTCGGATCAGCGGTGGTGGCGTACGCACGTCCCGCTGCTGGCAGCGCTTACGGTTGCCTCAGTAGTGGCAAATCAAGATTAGCGTCTAGGTGGTGATCGACGGATACGCAGTTCGGGCTAAGGTTTTTCAAAACATTAGTTTCGTGACTTTCTTTCATCAGTTAAGGGCCGAGTTATTATGAATCTTAGTAAAGTACCTTAACGAGGCAACTAATTAGAAGTTCCAATGGATACCTTAAACAGAGTAGACAGTGAAAGTGATGATATGAACACCCAGCCAGGTATTAGCATGCAAGCGCATCTACAACTACAACTCTACCAGCAGCAGCTATATCAACGGCAACTTCCATCAGTTGCAACCTGAACTGCAACTCACGCAACAAGGACAAACTCAGCCGGTTACCGTAGCTAATGGTAGTACTTCAGCAGCGTCATGACCAGCCTCCGCTGATACCTCAACCAAGACCTACAGTTACCGCACAAGGAAACTAACAAAGTGGCTTATACATTCCCGGAGCTGATTTCTCAATTCCACATGCAAAATCCACAAGTGATCTGAACGCCGATAGCAGATCAGGTAGATCAGACGGTAAGAAGCACAAAACCTCCCATGAAGAGCGTAGTGAAATCAATTGTAAGTCTCCAATCACACTGAGATATAAATTGTTCCAAAATATTGAAAGTGATACCGTGGAGCACATCCATTTAGAACCAGTTAGTGAATATCCCTCGCATTAATTTTCACGAAATATATTATTATAATCAGATAATAACAGTCTTAAAAAATATAACCAAAGCAGACTTCACAACTTAACTTAACAAAAAATTCAGTCAAAATAATTATCACTTTTATTGAAGACTCCTACAATTTCAGAAAATTTTGTGATAAAACATTCAATATTACTCGTTCAGAGATCAACCTATTTAATGATCAACTTATACTTTGAATCTATCAGTGTTAAAAGTTATTAGATTTTATAATACGGAGAGAAAGCCCATTCCAGTGTGTGCAGTATTTTTTGAGGAAACATTAATGAAGCTGTAAAGATATATTCTTTAAATAGGTTTATACACATTGTAATCAAGGTGTAACAAAGGTTAAATTCCAGAGTAATAATGCGTAAAAAATGTCAAAGATATGTCCATTCATAATCACACTGAGGCTATCATCCGAAGTGCGTAACATGCGTGGGAAATTATGACTCATGAAAATGGCTACAGACACCTCACCACAATTTCTATGAGTACCACGCAACAAATTATAGATGTACCTATAATAAAGATTAATCTTCGTGCGTTTGCGCGGGCGGTATGAATGCCGCCTTGGAAAATAAAACGGCGCTGTGGCTTGATGTTTGAACTCAGCATGTCGGGAAGCCAGGTATTCTCTAGTTATCTATTGAGACACAAGATAGTGGTAACGTCTTCTCCAAGGCCCACTGACATTGGCGCCAAATTCGCGTTAAGTGACCAACGTCATCAGTCTTTGCTCTATGCAACATAAACACCGCCATACGATCACGTCTATTCCAGTTTTTTTCACGAGTGTGATGAACATGTAAGGATATTTTTCAGATATTTTTGTAATAAAAATATCATAATATTCCTCTTAAGCTAATTATTGACTAAATTAAATGAATTAGTTATACATTACGTTTAATTTGTAGGTGATTTTAGTGGATTTTGGTAATCTAGATTCCTAATATTTACTATTCTCAATTTATTATGACATATTTAGCTACCTACACATTCTCTGTCCCCCTCTTTATCATTTTCATTTTTCTTATTAGATTTTTACCTTCCTACGGCATTAAAATTGCCCTCGCGGTTGAGCTCATTTGTCACGGTGCTCGGTTTTCATGACGCCACCCAGCGTTCGATTCCCGATATTTTTCATCTGTGTTTTCTGAAGCCAAAGTAGAAGATTGATTTTGCAGATTCTCTCTTTCATAAATTTCTTTTCTGGATAATAATTAAAATTGTTTCAATATTTTTTAAATCTACTACAATTCCCAGTTGTTATTTAATAAATTCCCCATGACTGACGATCAAGACAAGCTGTAATATTCAGAAAAGGGAATGATGTTTGTCGGCGATCAAAATGCCGTCCCGCGATCGCGCATGTGACACAATCGCGTGAGCACCCAACAGATAAAAATTTACAAAAATTTCGCAAAAAGCAATTTATAGTAAGTCAGTCAAGACTTGTAGAAGCCAACTCGTGGCTCAGAGCAAAAGTCGCTGGCCTTTCTCCAAGGAGATCCGGCTTCGATTCCTGTACAATTTCGTGTGAAATTTGTTCCGACAAAACGAGCTTTACTGCTTCATAATGGGTAGTCCAACCCCTGTGAAGTGTCCTAAGCTTTACCACTTTCCTAATTCCTTCCCAATTCTGGTCTCTGGTTAGTGACGCAGGAGCTCTGCTAAAGAGGTGTGGGCGCGGAGATGCTACCTGGTAGTCGTCTTAACAAATGCCTACTCTCACAAATACCCTAGCATTAATCAATAATCTGTTCTCTAATGACCTCATTGTTAATGCCACCTTTATTTAAAAAATTTAAAAAATACTTTTTCTTTACAATCTACAATCACTCCAAAACTACCACCACAATCCAGTAAACATTTTTCACCCCTCCCTTAACAGCAAGTTCCAATAGACCAATAATATTTACTACCGAACCTACACACTGGTCAAATATACCAACAATAGTTTCCCAAGTTGTATCTGCTATCGTTTCATAAATCCAAAATATGCAAGAGACTATAGTTACATCAGTAATAAACTAGAGGTGTTACAGAAAGCCACAGACTTTCTCGTAGCAGTTTTTTCTAATTCGCTTGGTGTGGACTGGCTTTAAGGTCTTGCCCCATTCTCTGGCCAGCTGCTATCTATCGTCGTCCAAAGTACATTTTTTTGACATTCTCTCAACTTTTCGGTTTCTTAATAGTAGAACCGAAATATTACTTTAAGCATAATAAAGAACAGTAAAAACTTTCACTCACAAAGGCAATATTGTATAAAAATCAATGGAAATGTGCATATTAACGGCCAGGGTCATATTTAAAATAAATACATTTGTGTAAGTTTTGAAAAAACAAAAGAATACATCAAAATGAACTTTACGTCTTATTAACAGTACAATTACTACTATCTATTAGAAAAATTTGAAGAAAAATTTGGAGCCATTTTTGAGAAAATGGTGTTAGAGCGCTTCTGAAAATGCGGAGTTTTGAGTTCGTTCCACAGAAAACCGTTGAGATTTCGAGAAACTTCATATAACATTATTTAAAGCACATATACTCATAAATATAATATGAAGAAATTGTCTCTAATATAAATATTACCGACCTACACTGGTTCAATCGGACCATAAACCTGGCCATAATGGCAAAATTCAAAGTGCGCGTTAGGAATTCTTAGTTATCAAATCTGGTTTCGAAGACATTGGAGCACATTACTTCAGCTCCAGAAAGTTATTTCAATCATTTTTGTCGTCCTCACAGTCTCATAAAGTTAGCGTTGCTCGAAACACTCGAATTCATTGATTCTTGTCAACGATATATGTGAAATTGAAAAAAAGGTGTTTAAATTTTTTGTCGAATCTTTGTGTTTTCGAATAGAAGACACTTTTGACTATAAGTTAAGTATATTTTTATGAAAAAGTGTCAAATAATTTTAAGTATAATACGGATGAATTCTAACGTATAGAGCTTAACAATGTTAGTCACGCATTTTGTGGATTATATTTTTTGTCCTGCGTATTCCTGTCCCAATTTTTTTTTATCAAGTATAATGTCCTTAATTAGACTAACGCACATTTAGCTGCACATATCTGCACCTTTTTGTTTTATACACCTTTACTGCAATGCTACATAGTAAGATTTAACATTAGATATCCCGGAATTGCCTTCTATGTCACAGGGAATTATTTTCTCTCTATATTCTTTCGATTTCTCCTTCATATAATTACTTTTAATAAGAAAATTACTGATATACATTTTCTGAATGATAACAATATTAACCCGCGACCACGAGAACTATTGTTTTCATATTTCTACATATACCATTATTTTTATGCATCAGATAGCCAATTCCATACCGCCATTTTGAATTTGGAAATTTCATTATGCTATTCGAAATCAGTGATCACCAGAACCCCATATGTAATTTTTTTATGCATTTTTGTTTGTTTTTAAATGAGTAGATAGGCCATTTTGAAGCCGTCATTTTGAATTTTGAAATTTGTATATTATATTCAAATTCAGCGACTTCAAAAACCCATTGATACCCATTTTAACGCAAATCCACTCGCATTTGCAATCATGACCAGGTTTTAGGCCCGATTGAACCAGTGTGCGATGGGAGAGATAAATAAAAAAAATTACATTTTTGTAACTTTTGAAAAAAACAAAGGTATAGAGCAATATGGCTTTTATGTCATCGTACAGGGTACATTTGGCACTACCCCTACCAAACATGAAAATAAACTTTGAAGCAGATTTTGAGAAAATATTTTTTGTTATTTTTAAAATAGCAAATATTGCATGCACTACTGCACAAAAAATACTAAAATGTTCAAAATATCATTATGATTTTTATGAAAGAACTATTTATGAACAACAAATTTTATTTGAAGGAAAAATATGTATCTTCTATTTTGATGTAGGAAGAAGCCGAGAAAAATTCAAACTTTTGCAGTTTTCGAAAATTCAGAGTTTACAGTGAAAATCGGACCGATGCCACTTTTATAAGAGTATTTTACTCTATTCTTTCTAAGAAATTCTTAGAAAAAAAATTAAAACAGTTTTTGAGAAAATTTTGAAAATGTCCGGGGGTCTTCATGTAAAGTACTCGAAGAATGTTTCAAAATTTCAAAGCTTCAACTAGCCAGAAGGACATGGGTTTCTTCTATTTGGAAAATATCGTATGGATGGTTTAGGCGTTAGTATTGTTCGCAGACGAACAGACACACGGTCAGAAGGAAGACGGACGGACGGACGTTTTGAAAAACACCACTTTTTCGGTATCAGGGGATCCCAAAACATGTATTTCCGTTGAATTCATGATTTTTCATCACGAACACTTCCTGCGTTACACCAGACAGGCTCCATTCATCTTATCACACACGAAAGTTTTAAAATTCTAACTTGTGTGAGAGTGAATTTATAATTAATATTTCTAAGCCTGAATTGTCTCTTCATCGCGACTCTGTAACTATTGTTACATCAGGAAACGTACTGAAGTATAATCAAATGCACCTTTAAACAGAAACTTCATTATCGCGGCGCGTGATCGTGTCACATGGCAACCTTCTTCTATCTGCGTCCGCTTTGCATGGCGACTTTCTACCACATCTTTCTTCATTCTGCAAGAATGCTTTTTCGTTCGATCGTCTCGTCTTCCTTTTCGGGGCAGTTAGAGATTTTCTTTTCCCTGACTTTCACGCATCATCGTTTTTTTTTTTTCATTTATTTTTTAAGTCGCATCAACAGCAGAGGTTATTAGCGACTCCATTAGTTACAAAAAAATATTACAATGCTTATTGATCTTTTACATAATTATGTTCTTACATTAGAGATACATTTTGGAACCTTTTTACATTATTACACTCGTTAAAGCAACAATTAATAGATACAACAGTATTTAGAAATATTATTACAAATGTATATTACAGAGATACGGAATTGAATAGATGTAAGTTCACAAGGACAGAAAACACATAACAATACATACACGTTAAATTAAATCTAGAATGCCTATTTTTTTACAAAAGTTTATTACCTTGAGTTGGAAAGGGTAGTTTGTTAAGATGGAGTTTATATGTTTAACATCAAAATATTTGGGTCTTATGAGATTATATTTTGGACATTGCATAACGTTGTGGTCAGTATTTAGAATTTTGTTGCAACAATCGCACAATGGGATTGTTTTTTTATTTAGTATATAACTATGAAATAATTTAGTTTGTCCTGATCAAATACACGAAAGAGTGACCTGTTCCTGACGAGAAAACTGTGCATAGGTTTTAAGAGAAAATAATTCGTTGATTTCCTTGTGGATTTTACTAGTTTTAGCATCAGTCCATGGAGTTGACCACCTCTTCTTCATTATTTGACCAACGTGCTTGAGATAGTCCTCAGTTGAATACGACATTTTATCATTGGTCTTCTCCTGTAGATCGATTATTAATGTCGGTGGTGTAGACTTACTGATTGGGGGATCTGGATTCTACTTCGCTAGTAATATGAATGACCACCGGCTCAATACGTGCATCAGTGGTCTCTTTGCAGACTTCAAAGGGTTTGGTGTGGATTAATGGCATATGATAATTGGGAGGAACTTTAACGTAAATTTGGTATATATGTGGATAGGACAGTGCCTGGCCGCAGCCTTCGTCCGCCGGTAAGCCTGTGCGGTGAATGCATGACGTCACGCCCTCCTCGTTTTACACAGACCTTATGGCGGAATGAAGTGGGAGCCTAACGCTTTTGCCTTCCCTGTCAACAGCTTCAAATGAGTTACGGATGACCGTTATCGAACTCGCAGACAAAAATTTTGAAATTACTGTTACATAATGTAACTCAGTAAGCCATTATTAATAAATAAATACATTTATAAATAAAAATTTTACAGCCTTTAATGACGAGCCGCGCCTGGGATAGGATAATGGATTTCTTGTTTCTGTTGGATTTAGCGAGGCCAATCGCCATTAAGAATGCATAATTGTAGGTACTGTTCTTGCTGCTAAAAATGTTGAACTTGAAATAAAAAGTCTTCAAAGTAGATTGAATGAATAAACCCTGTCTATCTATTTCCAATGTGTCTTGGATGTGTATAATGTGATCTTGGTATTTGTTAAATATTTCTTGCAGAAAGAGATCCGGATCAGAAGCTGCCAGTTTGGAGTTGGGATAATCCTTCGGAAAGTTATCAATAGTTAGATACGATGTGACCCATGGTGGATATTTAGGAGTTCTGTGTGTTCCCACCGTCAATCGTGGGATTTTATAGTCCCTGACGATGTCCATGGTATTTTCATAGAAGGTTTTTGGATATGATTTCAGGTGGCTAGTATGAGCTTTAATTAATGGGTTGCCCTTTAGAATTATGTCCTTTAGAAAAATGTCCTTTAGATTTATGTTGTTGTTGGATGACGAGGCTTTGCTTAGATACTTGATGTTCAAGTAATCCCTACGAAATTGAATGTTAGGTTCCGAGGCTTCTAACAGGATGCTACCGGTTGGCGTAGTGTGAAAACAACCCGTACACAGCCTGAGCCCAGTGTTATGTATTGGGTCCAATTTCTTAGTAGTTTGTTAGTTTTGTTATATAGTATGCTTCCGTAGTCAATTTTACTGCAGATGAGAGCTCTGTAGGTAAGGAGCAAGGTACGTTTGTCTGCTCCGCAGTTATTATGATTCAAACATTTTATTGTGTTCATTCTTCTCTTGCATGCAGTGATGAGTGCCTTAATATGATGATACCATGTCTGTTTACTGTCGAATACAAGACCAAGAATTTTGGTTGAAAAAACTCTTCTTTTCGCTACATTGCCCATTTGCAGGTGTAAATCCCCCGATACCTTACGTCTAGATATCAGTATGCATTCAGATTTAGTTGGGGAGATAATAAATCCTGAAGTTAATGACCAGCTATGGATTGAGTTCAAAGCTTCTTGAATAATGGACTGAGTAGAGGAGTTCCTTTCCTTTACTGAGAAAGTTCATGTCATCTGGATACTTGCGGATGATCGTGGGTGACTTAATTCCTTGCCCAGCATCCTTAATTGCTATTAACATAGAGTTACACTTAGAGTGGAGCCTTGCGGGAGCCCATTTTCTAGTATGACTGTATCCAACAACTGATTATTGACTCGGACCTGAATACATCGATTACTTGCAAAATTCTTGATGAATTGAAGAATATTACCACCGATACCAATGTTCCTAAGAGCCCATATAATTCGGGGTTATCAGACCATATCATAGGCCTTTTGAACGTCAAGGTTCACAACACTAACATGTTGTCTGTTGTGAATAGCTTCGGTACCCACTAGATGTGAATATATGGAGTACCCGGGTCTGAAACCAACTTGATAATCCTCAATGATGTATCGGTTTAAATACCATCTTAATCTTCTGTCAAGAATCTTTTCGAGTATCTTACAGAGATTACAAATTAGGGAAATTAGACGGTAATTGATTGGATTATACCTTACTTTACCTGGTTTAGGGGCGTGGATATCAGTTGCCATTTTCCATGTTTTAGGAAAGGTTTGACATGAGAACATGTAGTTATATATCTTCTTTCCCTTCAGCGGGGAGATTTCTTATAAGAATATTGGATACTCCATGAGGTCCAGGTACTGAGTTATTAGATGAATTAATTTTTCGTTTAATTCCTGTGTTGTGATTGGTGTGTTAAGAATGTCAGATCGATCTGGAGGTGGGTATAAACAGTTGCCATAGGATTCTTCAATTCCGTTTTTTGATTTCACAAACTCTTTATCGTAGTTCGCCGAACTAGAGTTGCTTTGAAAGGTCTTAGCTAGAGTGTTGGCAATAGTGGCAGAGTCATTTATGATATTGCCATGAATGGTCTTAATTTTCTTCCAAGACTCTGACATTATGTGAATTGATCGATGAAATACAATGAGTCCATGATTGTTTTTTAGATTCTTTAACAATTCTTCTAGCAAAGGCTCTGGTTCTCTTATAATCAATCTTATTATTCTCGGAACTTTTCATTTTAAACCTATTGTAAGCATGTTTGCTTCTTTAATGGCATCCCTACATTCGTTGTTCCACCAAGGAACTCTCTTCTTGTCGCATTTAATTTGATACTTTTCAATAGCTTGGTGGGCAGCTTCCATGATAATACTAGTAAACTCCTGGACAGTATGATCAGAAACATCCTTGACCCGAAAGTTGGTCAGGTCCGAACTGATAATTTCATGAAACAAGGGCCAGTTCGCTTTGTTAAAGTTCAGTCTGTCAACGAGTGGGAAAGAATTATTATTGAAGCTAGGGGTGTCGAAGTCGATAATAATCAGATCGCTATCATATGGGTATTCAAGTACATGCCATGTGCATTTTTGTGCGAAAGAAGTCGAATCAATGGTCAGATCGATGACACCATGTTTACCATTGCTAAGATTGAAATGGGTTGGCTCACCCGTGTTAATAATGACCAAATTAGAACCTTCCACGAACGTTTCTAGCAATATTCCCCTTTTGTCAGTCTTGTACGAGCCCCATACTGCATGATGACCATTAAAATCACCTATAATGGTTTGGGAAGTTGTTGAAGGATATCGCTGAGTTTCGAATATTCGAGATTGTGACTGTTGGGAATGTATACATTACATATATGGAAACATATAGGTGAGTAATTTTCACAGCAACGGCCTCCAAGTATGACGTGATCTGGATGTTTTCTCCCAGAATGGATGATTTGACATAAATGGCAACACCTCCAGATGCATATTCAGTGTTTTTTCTATTTTTATAATAGCACTGATAATTATTAAAATTGGCTGAATAATTAAATTTAATATTGGTTTTCTGTAGACATATTATGTTAGGGTTAATATTATTGCATAGTAACTGTAGATTTTCTAGGCGACAGTGATATCCATTAAGGTTCCATTGAATAATTTTCATAATCTTAGTATCAATTTATTGGTAAATATATGAATGATTAATATCTGACATAGATTTTATGCAAAGGTTATTATGTGCTGTCCATACTGGATTCAGTCTCAGACAAGTCTGAATCAGTTAACTGTTTCAGCAGCTGTATAAGTCTTTAAAAGTCTAGTAAATCTTCCTTTGAGGCTTCTGTCTGTTAATACCTTTTAAGTTTCCTTGAGCATATTAATAATTGCTGAAATGTCATTAGAATAGTCTTTAATTATAGTAATGGGGTCAACTGAGCCCAAGGCATTTTCCAGTAATAATTGAAATTGTTTGTATGTTAATGGAAATGAACTTGGATTGTTGTCAATGAGAGCTTTTGTTGGACTGAGCATATCTTCCATATTTTTACTGGTATTGTTGCCTTGTTGGTCTGATTCAACTAAGTTTATGTTCTTTTTCTTTTTGGTTGTTTCAAGTTGTTTTCTTGAGTATTATTATCAGCATTATAGTGAGTTGTTACAGATAAGGAAGAGGATTCAGTTGGTAAACTTCTTTTATGAGGAGGGATGGTCATGGGGTCAGTTGAGGGGGTAATTTCTGAATTTGGTCTGTACAGTTTATATCTTCGTTCAAGGGGGGCTTAGGGCAGGGAGATGAATCTGATGAGCAGCTTATCTTATTCAAAGGAGGAAAGCTATCACAATCCATATTAGGTGAATTAGAAGTTTGTACTATTGGACGATCCAAGGAGTAATTTTCTTTTGAGGTGTTATCATTGCCTTCTGAAACATTATTTATAATTGGAATACAATTGTTCTCTTTGTTTGGACATTGACTAGCAATATGACTTTCAGATTTACATTTAAAGCAAGTGATATTACCAGTAGAAATATAATCTATAAGATGTGCCTTGATATTGGATTAACATAGATGGAGGTAATTTATGAATTTCATCAGGATGTAAGAACACCTGCATTCTAAAACTCAAAATGTGAGACAAATTAGGATCAGTCATATCAGCTCTTATAAAAGTAATGTTGGATGAAGTTTGAACATTTGTGAGGTTGAGAGCTTTTTTTATGTCTTCATGTGGAATCACAGCGCAAACATTGGATAGTATAACTCTGATGTGTTTACTAAGTAAGTGTCTGACACTTACTTCTATATCATTAATAGTGTGAGACTTATGATTATCTGTAATATAATCAGCAAGTTTCTTTGAGCTTAACATATACGTACTGTTGTTGGCGTTACGTGACACAAAACGAATATCACTTCCTGGTATAATGTTAGTTAGTTTACTCACATAGTCCTTCAATGTTAACCCTTCATGTGCCCCGATGATGATTGCTTGGTCCTTGGTCGGGAAGATATCAGTAGTAGCAGCTCCGGCATAAGATTTCGTTTGTGCATTATGAGCAGTTGAGGTTAAGTTAATGTTGTTGTTTACGGTGGTCATGGTTTCGGCTAGTGCCGCCCGCAAAGGCAGCAAGGACACGATGAAACAGTTTTATGAGATGTCACTTAATGTAAGAATTGATATGCAAATTATAATATCACCAGAGAAAATAAGGACTTAACGACGCACACGCGAGCAGAGCGGACGATGTTGTCGGTACCACGCGTAGCGGATGAATGATTGTTTTTTTTGTCGGTCTATCACGCGCTCCCATTCGCTTCGATCTTCTTTCGTAACCGTTCTTCTTTTCATATGATATTTATAGGACTATTCCACTCATGAAATTTCAGCCAATAGCGTGCAAGAATTGGGACCCTACCAGCCAATTAGAGACGACTTTACCATGCATATTTATCAGTTATTGATTATCACCTCCTAGGAGGTCATACATTTTGCGCCTTGTTTTGTCTACAAATAGAGGTTATGTAATTTTGCTATTATTTTTATTCCATGGTCGGGTATGTATCTTTTGTGTGAAATTGTTTGAGCGCAAAATGTTGCAGCAAAGGTTTGGTTCGACGTCGAATGGCGAAATAGAGGAAATTATTTGTAAATCCAAACCAAATAACACACTCAACAGGAAATATATTTGGAATCAGTTTGAGAAATTTTGTGAGGAAAGGAAATATAAATAAACCGCGAGTAATACAAATAAGGAAATATCAAATATCTTAAAAGATTGGAGCATGAATATGAGAAAAGTGAATGGTGAAGAATATAAAGAATATTCCCAGAAAACGATATGGAACGTGACTGCGAAAATGTTACAAGAGAAATTTTTTCCAAGAATTCAAAAGAAATATTAACCCCTTTACAGATATGGAATTTCAAGTCGCTAGAGAGGCTAGAAATGCAAAGAGAAAGTTACTACAAAATATTCCGGAGAAACGAAAGGTTAGTGCAGTAGCTCTTAAATCTCGAGTACCAATTAATGATTGATACGTGTGAAGAAAATACGCCAGAAGGGTTGCAAATAAAGTTCTTTCTTGCCGCCTCACTAGAATTAGCGTGGCGTGGTGGAGAGGCGGCAAAATGTTTAGTCTATTATTTCCAAACGGAATTAGGTCATGATGGTAAAGAAACCGGTAGAATAGCCTATAATCCCGTATTTTCCAAGGCTTGTCAAGGAGGTGATGGGAATCTTACAGTTACGAAATGGTTGACACCAAATGAAGAGTCACCTTCTAGATGTCCGGTAAAAATATACAACTTTCGGCAGAAAAACGCTCAGGTAACATTAAAACTGATCGATTATTTGTCACACCTAACCATTCCTACCAAAAGTCAGGTATTGGTAGAAGAACTGCCCTGTTGGGGAAAATCAGTTGTCTACGTGGACGAAAACGTACGCAGCTAAAGTTGGATTTGACACAAAAAAACAAACAGAAAATAACTAATCATTCTTGTCGTTCAACTGCAGTTTCTGAAATGTTCCAAGTTGGCATAAAAGAGCAAGAAATAATAAAAAATTACAGGACACCCCAACACATCGTCACTCAAGACATATCTCCAAATGAATGAGGAACACCATTCTTCAATTATTAATAAATTAAGACATAGTAGCGCTTCAAATTCAACATCTTCCTTAAAAATAAGCGAACAAATCACGTTTCCTTCTAATTTAAACTTTAAAGATTGTGTATTCAATAACTGTGTTTTCAAGTAATTTCGCTCTTAGTTTGTCTTATGTTTATTTTGTTGTTTATAATTGCCCTTATGTATATATTTCTGTTCGATGTAAAAATATTTGAATAAAACAATGTTAATTATTAATAGTACATTATATTTATGAAATTTCATTCGTGAAATAGTCGTAGTAAATTTCCAAACCACTCGTGGAATTACCTTTGAAAAATATTTTTAATTAGTAATCTTCTCATTTAATCAAATTAAGTCATTTTTTCATTAAGATACATGGTTCATGTCAATATACAACAGTTTCCGAGAATCGCAGTTGATCTAACGTAGGGACTAACACCACAAAATTGAAAACCGTACGTTTCCCTCCAAACATTGGTCACAGGTATTTGATTTCAAACTTTTTCCCGAGATTTTCTTCCCTCAGAATAGTCAGTATACTAAAAAATAAATATTAGGCTGGTTTAGATAAAGTTTCGATTGTTTATTACAAACTTGAGCCTCTGCCTTCATGCACGCGTTAACTCACATTTTCAATGCTCCTTTATGAAAAGGAATATTTCAAGATATTTTCAAAACATCAAAATTGAAGTCACTTTTTAAGAAAGGAAAAATGGAATTCAAAATTATCGTCCAATTATTTTTGTGGTTTGCTCAAAAATATTAGACACGATTTTTTATATACAAATGAAACATTTTCTCAGAAAAAATGAAGAGTTTCCAGACTTCCATCAAGGGTTTAGAATATTAAAATATGCGGAAAAATCTACCAAATCTCCCATCTTGATAAGGTTTTCGTCCAGTTTCCCTGCTTCATTGAGAAAATGCTGAGTTGGCACCTTGTTTTGGTTCTGAAAATATAGCTTCACGTTTTGTTCAGCTCGCCATTTGCAAATTGTGAAAGGAATAAAACAGAGAGTTTGGGTTACTATTTTGTTAACAGTACTAAAATATCAAATCTGTAGTTCATTTACCGATGCAAATAAGTTTTCTGTAACTTGGGAGCAAAAATGTCTAGGTTTTAAATGATGCTAGTTTGTTTGTGACTGAACTATTTATGGTTAAAGAGTGATGAAAAGAATCTGGAGCTCCAGAAAACTTGGGCAGATTGTATGTCTCCCGTATATGTCACACAGTTTTCACTGTTCATCGACGAAAATAAATCAAATCAAGTACGTTCTTGTTCACTGAGGTAAGGTAAGAGGCAGAGAAATCACCTCAAGTTTCCGTCTCTCAAGAAGAGATACTCCTACTTAATTACGAATTTTCTCTCGGCAAACTTTATAGCTTCGTATAGAAAAATGAAATTTATAGCCGAATCTGAGAGAGTAGTGTTATACTAATTACCATTATTTTATCAATTTTCAATTATTTACCTGGCTTTTTCAACCATACTTTTTTTTATAACTGTAGATTTTCGTAAAGCAATTTTTTTTATATTTTAAAATACTTTATCTGACCTCATACAAAGTAGTGTCCCAACAAATATGACAAGTACTCCAATGAACTTGGCCCGTAACGTTCCTTTAACCTATTTCATAACTGACCCTGAACGAGGGGCAAGTGATGTCTTTGTAGTCAAATACCATACCTTTCCCACGCGCCAACCAGAAGCGACCTGAGCAAATGACCTCGGAACCTTCCGGGCATGACGGAAGTATTCTTTCCGCAGTTTTTGGTATGAGCTAGCAGAAAATTACTTAACCTGCTTTTCTGAGATGTTAAAATTCTTTCGGACTTCGGATCTTCGCATAAAATGAACAATGGGGTGACACCATGGTATCTTGTAACTTCCAACTAGTAGTACTACAGAATGGTATAGACTTTCTCGTACTAGTTTTCTTGTCTCTTTAGTCTTTGCTAGATTTTTGGTGTTACCCTACCCCCTTTCCAGCTGTTATCTGTTGGCGTCTAAAAGAAATTTGTTCACATTTTTATATCTCCTAACGGTGGATTTGAAAAATGACTTCAAGAATAATATAGAAGATGGTTCTATATGCAAATTACCATTGAAAAATGTTGAGTGGTATTTGAGAAAAAATTGTTTAAACCTTTCTTAAAATGAAAAATGAGCTCATTTTCACAGACAACTTTTGAGTTTACCAGAAGCTTCATAAAAAGTCATTTGAAGCACTTGAATTCACAAATTCAATAATGAATAAAAACACTCTAACTCCCTAATTTACATAATAACGACTTGAAAGATCTTTTAAAATTTTGTATAATTTGGAAAATCAAAAAAATACATGAAAATTGCGTTTGTGTCAATTTTATTCAGGTAATTTAGGAGAATCCGTTCAAAATGGGGCTTTTTGAGAAAACCTTATTCATGCGTTCTCGTATACACGGAGCAATGCACGTACTGAGAAAGTTATGTAATGCCCCATAAAATTGTCCGTGTGTTCGTCTGTCTGTCCGGCAGTAAAGCACACGAGCGGTATATTCCTACCACAAATTATTCTTTATATTTTTCCCAAAATGAATATTCCCCAGTCGATCTTGACCGACTCGAAGCTCTGTGAGTTTGATTGATTGATTGATTTTTTCGTGTTTCGGGGCACGTCAACAGCTTTGGTCATTATTCCCGTAATTGCAGTGCATGTCTGTTCTCGGGAGATGGCGGTGATCTTCCCCCACTAGAGGGCGACCTACCGTCGGCTAGTGGGTTTCCCCCTACCCAGGACTCTCCCACCAGCGGGGCACTGCCCCAGCCGAGACAAGCTCTAAGCTCCCGACTGGTCTCCCGGAATATGTGGTAGTGTAGTGCATGTTAGTGTGTGTGTGTGTGTGTGTGTGTGTGTGTGTGTGTGTAAGGGGAGAGGATAGGACAAGGAAGAGGGAGGATAGATCGCGCGCGGTCCGTGGCCCGTTTGGTAGGGTACTGCTCCGGCATTCGCCTGGTGTTGATCGGAGAAACCACGGAAAACTACCGATCAGAGTAGCCGGCTGCTAGAATTCTCCTCCAGACAGCGACTGAATTCGATCTAGCTGAAAAGCTAGTGTCGAAAATCCTACCGCCGTCAGGACTCGAACGTAGGACCTCCGCTGCAGCGACATCAGTCGATGCACTGAGCTACCGCTCCCGGTCTGCGAATTTGAAAAACATTCTTTAAATTTACGGGGTACTTTACATGTAGCTCGTGGGACATTTTCAACATTTTCTCAAAAATGACTCCAAATGTTTTCTTTACATTTTTTGTGAGTATAAAGTACACTTTTGAAGATGACATTGGTCGATTTGTATACATTATTGCATTTTTTTAGTCCAAGGAATTTAAATAATGTATGAAGTTTCTCGAAAGCTCAAAAGTTTTCTGTGAATGTCGTATCCCAATGACGTATTTTCAGAAATGCTCTAACGACATTTTCGTAAAAGCAGTTCCAAATTTTCCAATGAAAATGTGCGTATGTGACCAGATATTACCCTTATATAATATCCTTAAATTCATACTTCAATTCTACTATTAGGGACTCGAAAAAAAATTAAAAACTGAAAAAAAGGACTTTTAAGAGGCCAACATGTAGCTGAGTAAACCGTGGAGCAAAACCGAAAAGATAGCCCAGACTGAACAATAAAGAAACTATCGTTCGACAATGTCTGTGCCAGAAAGTAACACCACCAATAATGGTTCGTGTTTAGGTTCCACGGTTGCATAGCCCCCGGATAAGACTAAAATACTGATTTTATATTAGTAATATATATCAATATAATTTCATTCAATAGTCCAAATATTGCAGATAGTATAACGACGTATGTTTTTTTACTTTCTCGCACTTACTTGTAAGAAAAAGTTATGTAATCGTGCGCCGAAAAACGATGAATTTTCGGGAGGAAAACTCTTATTCCCGGGCCCTGACAACGAAAAAGTGGATAAATCTTGTTTCTATATAAAGTAGATTACTTCCTCTAACACACGGTATAGGCAGAATCCATTTTTTGTGAGTTCTTAATAACGAAAATTCGACTGACGGCAAAACGTCTGCCTGTCCGTCCGCCCATTCGTCTGTTCGTCCGTCTGTGAACGTAAGTACATAAACCGTTCCGTTGATTTTCTCCAAATTTGATATTCCCTGATCGATCTGAACTAATAAAGATTGTGGGTGTTTCTAATATTTTGATTTTTGAGGGTACTTCAAATAAAGCCTCAAAAAAAGTTCAAAATTTTCTCCATGGCCACAATTTTTTTATTACACATTGTCCTCAATAGCATAAATAACGCGTTTTGAGATTTTTTGAAAATTATAAAAATACAATTTTTAAGTCGCCTTCTTACAACTCTATTATTGATGAGAGATATTTTCCCTTAATAAAATCTGTTCTCTAAAGACAAATATTGAAATAAAGTTTTGTTCAATTTTTCGAAAATATAAAAAGTTTTACGAAATTTTTCATGAAATAAGGCAGTTTTTTAAATTTTAAACCTTTTTATCAAAAATACGCCAAATTTTTTCTTCGTATGTACCAATGGATAGTAAAAAATACGGTGCAAGTCTCATTTTCGGTGAACTCTTTATTTTCGAAAATTGCAAAATGTTAACATTTCAAAACTGCAAATTTGAAGGTAGAGATTTTTGCCTTAGATGAAGTTTGTTCCAAAAAATCAGAGCTTTAAAAAAGGTTATGTACAGTTTTTTGCAAAACTAATATTTTCCCCGTACTTTGGGTTTGAATTTAATGCAATTTATAAAAAATATTTTCTCGAAAACACTTCAAATTTTGTCTTCAATTTTTTTCCATGATTAGAAGGGACGTTTAAAATATTGGCGCGGGTCTCATTTTCGTTGAATTCTATAAATTTTCGAAAATTGTAAATTTTGAATTAATGCGAGAAAGTTTGTGTAACTGCCATACACCACTAGTTTTTATCGTATGTAAAACAAAGAGCGCTGGCGAGCGCTAGAAGTAATACATACGGAAAGCGCCACAGGTTTATATCATAAAATTGTGTAAGTAATGTTTGAATGTAGACTTTTTTAATTTTATTTTCTGCCCGTTCGGCCCTTTATGCCTTTACGGGGTTATTATGTACAATATATACATTACATGAACACATAACAGTCTGCTTCACTTACATCAAGGCACAAGTACACCAACTTGAACTTATGTGTTAATCTGAATACAGTTCCTATTTACTTTTAATACAATAATATAGCGTTGAGCTAAATATCACACTTGTGAACAATAAATACAGCTATTACAATCACATATTTTTCGTGAAAATCCTGCTTAAGGTTTAGCCACTAGGTGTTGTTCACAGACAGATAGCCGGACAAACTTTTTGCAATCGATTTTCCGGTATGAAGGAACCACAAAACATGGTTTGTAACTGCATAAAGTGATAGAGGAAGTCATTTACTATATACACTATGAAATCAAAAGTACCCGGACACCCCCCAAAAACGTACGTTTTTCATCTTAGGTAAATTGTGCTGCCACCTACCGTCACGGTACGCATTCTCCGCGACCTCAAAAGTCATTATACATCGTGCAACAACAGAATGTATGTGGAACTCATGGACTTCGCACGTGGTCAGGTGATTGGGTGTCACTTGCGTCAGAAAATTGTACGAGAGATTTCCACACTCCTAAACATCCCTAGGTCCACTGTTTCTGATGTGATAGTGAAGTGAAAACGTGAAGGGACATGTACAGCACAAAAGCGTACAGGTCGACCTCGTCTGTTAGCTGACAGAGACCATCGACATTTGAAGAGGGTCGTAAAGAGTAATAGGCAGACGTCTATCCAGACCATCACACAGGAATTCCAAACTGCATCAGGATCCACTCCAAGTACTATGCCAGTTAGGTGTGAGGTGAGAAACCTTGGATTCCATGGTCGAGCGGCTGCTCATATGCCACACATTATTCACGAAAATGCCAAACGCCGCCTTGCTTGGTGTAAGGAGCGACAACATAACACGATTGAACAGTGGCAAAACGTTGTGTGGAGTGACGAATCACGGTACACAGTGTGACGATCCGTTGGCAAGGTGTGGGTAAGGCGAACGCCCGGTGAACGTCATCTGCCAGCGTGTGCAGTGCCAACAATGAAATTCGGAGGTGGGGTGTCATGGTGTGGGTGTGTTTTTCGTGGAGGGGGCTTGGACACCTTGTTGTGCGTGGCACTGTCACGGCACAGGCCTGCATTGATATTGTAAGCACCTTCTTGCTTCCCACTGTTGAGCACTGCGGGGATGGCAATTGCATTTTTCAACACAATCGAGCACCTGTTCATACTGCCCGGGCTACGGCGGAGTGGTTCCACGACAATAACATCCCTCTAATGGACTTGCCTGCACAGAGTCCCGACTTGAATCCTATAGCACACTTTTGGGATGTCTTGAAACGCCGACTTCGTGCCAAGCCTCACCGACCGACATCGATACCTCTCCTCAGCGCAGCGCTCCGAGAATAATGAGCTGCCATTCCCCCAAGAAACCTTCCAGCACCTGATTGAAAGTATGCCTGCGAGAGTGAACGCTGTCATCAAGGCTAAGGGTGGGCCAACACCATATTGACTTCCACCATTACCGATGGATCTATTTATCTCTCTCTCTCTCTCTATATATATATATATATATATATATATATATATATATATATATATATATGTATATATATAGTGACATACCAGATATGAAATTCAGCAAATTTCATTAGAAATAATCCTTTATTTGGAAAAAGACGCTGGTTGCCATGGTTCCGGAGTGCAACATATAAACAATGCCCATTAATTCAAAAGCGGACGATAAGTAGATCGCATAATTTTGTTTGAAACAAGAGAGTAAAAGATGAAAAAAGTTGACATGTTGAATAAAGATACAAGAATATTCATTCGAGCTCTCGACACGATAGCGATCGGATCAGGGTGTTAGATATATAGCAGTTTACTTGAACATAGAAAATTTACGCGAGTTCGTAGTGATTTGTCGTCGTTAGTATTAAAAAAGATAGAACTCAGAAATTGTTATACGAAGTGAACAGTGAATGCCAAAAGTGGGACTTATAAATTTTATTAAGCGGACAATGATAATCGAAGTTAGTCTCCGATGATAGGAACCCGATAATAACTTGGTGAACTTATATGCTAATATTTTTACAGCACTTACGATTTTGCTTAGGTAATGAACAATAAGGAGTATTAGAACTTGTAGCAATTCAAATAGGTGAATGGGGATGGAAAGCCAATGGATAAACAGTGTACATAGTGGTTTATGAGAAGAAACGACAAGATACGGATTTGGTCGGTAGCAAGAAAGAAGATTGGACGAGGCCCATTCTGAAGTCTACGGGGAGACATCCTTTACCACGACAGCGCCCAAGATTCTCATAGATAACAGGTTCTATAGCGCTACAGTAAAGGTCATGACCAAAAAGAATGATATACTTTGTTACTAAAATTTACAAATAAATTCGTTATTGATTATCATAAATTTATAAATTCGTTATTGAGCTGATTATCATTTGCCGTCACGTGCAATCCTGTATGGTCCAGGCCGCCTATTAGGCCGCACTAGATTCGCAATACGCCAGCTAAATGGATTTCCTGTCGGAATAGCCAACTTTTGAAACTATCATTCCGATCAACTCTCTCGCTTTTGTTTTGTTTGTTGTCATTGATTTCTCGCGCGATTGAAGACTTCATAGTACAATGACTTATGTCTCACTTTTCGTTATAATTAAACCATTTTTTCATCTATAAACGAATATTAACTCGGTGAACAATTAAGTCACGTAAATGAGTCATTATCAACAAGTGCGTGCGTGAAAGATGTTGAAGTGCGTCAAGAGCAAATGAAAAACACAAAATTAAAAGTTATCTGTAGTCATCGCTCGCCTGTAGGTGACCTTGTGGATTTTCTGCCGCTCGCAGCCTCGCGTTGCAACCCGTCTTCGCTCGCTGTCCCACGATGTTACCAGTTTCCTTCTCTCGAACTCGGGACTCCGCCACGCCTCCAATTTCCACACCTTTCTCCCGTTCTCAGGACTCGTACGATTCTTGTTCCAGTCCAAATCTTTCTAACCTACGCTTCGCTCTTCCTGGGGTCGTCCTTCTTCTTCTGCCGCGCCTCGTACAAGTTTGTTCGCGCTTCCAGCCTCGAATAATAAATGCTGCTGAAGTTATGCTTTAAATGCTCGGCCTACCTACCACACTTCGTGCGTGTGTGGTCTCAGCGTGCAATATGAGATGCTGGATTTAGTTAATGTTCTTCTACGCGAATTTTACAAATTTGAAATTATTTCGAAGTCAAACAGTCACTTCACTTGCTCTCACAAATATTGTAAATGTTAATGCGAAGAATGTTCGTGCACTCCACTTCTTAATTACATCACTTTCGAAGATACGCTTCTCAAGCTAACTTTTAACTACCAAGTTATAATAAACTCCTATGCTATCAAGTTACAATCGCCTTCAGAACTCAGTCTAGTCACCGTCGCTGCTGCAATCAAAGAGAGCTCAGTCTAGTCGCCGTCGCTGCTGCAATCATAGAGGGCTCCTCGAAGGCGCGCCGCGATACTTATGGTACTCACGCCTGGGGAAATTTTTGGAGGGTTAAATATTCTCCTCTTTTCGTGACCTCCCGGAAAAATATTATTCGCTAGTTCGGGCGTCAGAGTTTCAAAAGCTGTGGGTAGATGGCGCGTTTACAAGCCATGCCTTGAAAATTTAATGCTTTATCACTTACTTATAGAAATATCAAGACCTACATAAAAATAATTCATGGTACTTCACATAAAACACTACAAAACTAATTGATCATTGATCAAATTAATAAAATTTGAATTCACTTTAACTTTAAAGACGAAATATTAAGAATAGGCCCAGAGGTAGTTGGCCTATCCATTATTTTTCGAAATTAAATTGGAATCAGAAAAATTAATAATAAATATAATAAAATTAATTTTGCATAAAAATATTAAATCGATGAAACTAACCTTTACCACTAAAACTACATCGACTAACTCCACTGTGATTCGTGATGAAAACAAGTGGAAAATAAATAAAAATAAAAAGCGCAGTACTAAATTAATAAAGTAAACGAAATCACTAAATGCAGATTAATAAAAGAAAAGCCAACCGCAAAAGCCAACCGCAGAATCGCTAGCAACAATACCAAACTAGCACAGCACAGTCCATATGAATGGTTTGAATGTTGGCGAAATCTACGGAAGTAGTCATGTTTTCATTGCGAACTTAAATTTTAAAAAATTTCTTAATATATATATATATATATATATATATATATATATATATATATATATATATATATATATATATATTGTGACATACCGATATGTCACATGAAAATAAACAAACATTTACTTGTAGACTATATGGTGGAAAATGCATTAAGAGGTGGCTGGATGCCGAAAGTAGAAAATTTGGGATTGGGCGAAGAAGTTTAGACGATCGAAAGGTCAGCTACACCAAAATATAACGAACGAATGGATTGGCTGGGTGAGAGAAGGACGGTCAAATGTTATGAAAAAAGAGGAAGGTAGTTTAATACGAAGTCTTCGAGGGTGAATCATGCAGGAAGATTTCATTCTGACCGGCATCGCGTTTCTGAACTGATCGTAGGTTCGTGAGAGGGAACGAGTATAATACAGATAGTCAGAATCGGGTTATCAGATCGTGAAATTTTAAGGACAGTAAATGATATTGCAGATATTGCATGTGGAAGTAATATTGATGCATAAATTGGGACTTTGTCGGGAGTGGTAATTGAGTTATAGATTTCGGGACTATGTC
This sequence comes from Teleogryllus occipitalis, assembly GCA_011170035.1. Lineage (NCBI taxonomy): Eukaryota > Metazoa > Arthropoda > Insecta > Orthoptera > Gryllidae > Teleogryllus > Teleogryllus occipitalis. The sequence continues at coordinate 590,110 of BLKR01000210.1, read as the reverse complement.
ATAGGACGTAATCGGGACTGATCATTTTGATAGTTTGAGACCAGCTTGGATAGGGGCAGAAGAGGATTTCTTGGGACTTTGGACTACGGCAAGCTCGCAAGATATTTCGACTGAGAAGTCTACGAGGGACATCTACGAAGAATAGATAAGTTAACCGCGGTATAAAACTGTAAATTCAAAGATATCTTGATCAAAGGCCTAACATCAAATCATTTATTAAATTCACTAAATTGTTTGCTAAAAAGGTAACAATAAACTTTGTTAAATTTTGTTCTTTAGAAAAGAAAGTGATCTTTCATTTAGTCAATCCAAACAGTAATGGACTAAGAATAGAATCATTCTATTTCAGATTCCCAGCAGCGCTGTATAGTCTGCGGATCCTATAATCCATTATAAAGGTAATAAGGATTATAATATATCGTGACCCATTGACCCAGCAAGCCGGACGCTAAGATCTTTGCAAGATATTAATGTAGAGAAATTTTGTATATCTCAATATATATATATATATATATATATATATATATACACATTTATACACAAATAGACATATAAGGTCCACAATTAAAACAGGCTCAATAAATAAATTGCTACAAACAGCAACAATATAGGTGGACATTAGCTGCGCAATGAATGTCGAAATAACGAGTGAACGAGAAGGAAGGGTGATACGATAAAGAATAGTGTTGATTTTAGTAATCAGTTTAGCTATGGACACATGAGAAATTTCCATGAATAATAATTCAATTTCATGAATTATAAAGAGTCCGGAAATCAAGGAATAATCAGATCGATCGGTAAATGTATGGTTAGCCAATCAGAAAGAGCTTATACATTATACAATAGAGGAAATGCGCAGAATTCAAGAAAAAGAAAGAGCTTTGGACGCTACTCCTCAGGAAGGGGAAAACATCCGGCGTTAATCACAAGTTGTCGCAAGTCACAATAGCGCGAGCGATGGTGGCGTGAACACGTGTCGCAGCACGATAATGTTCAGAACAGCTCGAGCAATCGTGTAGATATGTCGAAGCACGATAACAGGCAGAACGGCGTGAACAATGGTCGAATGTAGAATGAATGTAGTGTGGTAGAGCAGCACGAATTTCAATCGGAGGAAATGTTTTAATATACAAATTGATAAAAATTGGTGTACGAAAACATTCGACCGAATGGGATCCGGTGCGCCAGAGGCGACACTGTTTAAGCTTGCTGGGGATAAGAAAGGAAAGTGAGAACTGTTATAGGAAGTTATAGGAAGTTAAACAGTCGTATTAGTTGATATTTCTAAATGTATTATACCTCATTCCTATAAGGTTCACTAATTTTATTAAAGAGTGCGGGATTAAACGATTTTTAAGCGAAAGAAACTTGTTACAGCAATGATTGCCGTTGAATGTCATTCAGATGTACTTCTACAAATTCAATGTTGCTAAGCAAACTATTGGCCATGAATGCAACAAATAGGTCAGTATTTTTAGTAGATTTTAGAAGATATTAGAAAGTAAAGTGAGCTGTGTTTCGAGTGGTTTCATGAAGAAAGTTTTGCACAGAATAGTTGAAATATAAGAAATATAAAATATGCAATATCTGTAGGGATGCAATAATGTACCTTGGATTATCCTTCAGTTTCTTGAGAGATGCTACTATTTACGTGACAACAATTCTACTAATACAAACTTTAGTCATTAATTAGCAAGCAAGTGAAAGATTGGTCGTGTGTGTGCTACTGTTTTCGAGTGAAATAGAAATATTTCTTTTCAGCGCCAGAAAAGAAAATCACTGTTTTCACTGTATATTTACTGCCAACTTGACTATTGTAATTTGTGTTTCAAATCACATTCTCCTGAATCAGTGCGTATTGGCGAGTAATTTAATATTTCACATTTCAGTATTAAACTTAATCTAGAAAGTTGAACAAGTTAAGTTTTAAAAGCCGCACCATCATGTATCTTGGACCAATGCAACGTCCAGTACCATTGTTGAAGTGGATCGGCTAGAACCAATGGACAGTTGGTCCAAGTAGACTTTTTAGGCGTTAACCTTAAATGATTTAGGTAAATAATTTTAGGTAAAAATTAATTTACATTTCTAATTATTTAATGAAATTGTCAGTTTTACATTTCAGTTTTTGACTTTTTGTACATGTTTACAGATAAAAATTAGGTTACACTTTAATACAAACTTTTTTCTCTTTGTAATGAAAGAATAAAATGCAAATTTCTCGATGGCAGAAGAATTCAACATTCGAATTCAGAACAATGATGTGAATGGGTGATATACCGTGATCTGGATGCCTCGTATGAGTGAATAGACACAGGAGTATTCCGTGAAATTCAGCTGTCCCCCTTTCGACCGCCACTAATTCCTTCTGAACTGGCCGGGATTCGAGCCGTAACACAGGTGAAAGGCGATTACTGTAATAGTCACCGCGTTCCCCACTTTACATGCTCAGTAATCATTACGGAAGTAGAACATCAGAAGCTAGCAAATATATAATTATTTATTTTCAATCCTATAATGAATAATAATTAAACATTTTTAATAATTTTCTATACTCGAGAAAGAGGCAAAAATGTGTGTGATCCCGAATAATACTTCTCCCTTCATCTGCGATTTCTTTTACTTTATTCTCAATTTTATGGACTGTTTATCATTTGCATAAAAAGTGAATAAAAAATATAACGCTGTTCGATCACCGAGTCCTAGCATTTATTGCAGATGCTACGAACATCGATATAAAGAAACTCATTAAAACAAAGGTATTTATGAGGATGCTTTATACCCATCCATCTGAAGCACTCCGAAGTACACTGAAGGATTCCCTGTATTTGATCTTTGTATAACTTAAATTGTTTTTCAGTTAGATCTTGAGAGGAATATTATAAAGGGAAAATGTCCTTTTTTCGAATTGGCTGCATTTTATATAGGTCTGTAGAACATTATAGCACATACAAGACCTGTAATATCTTTCATCTTTGTGTAACTTTACAGTATAAATAAAAAAAAGTATTGGGATGCTCAAATACTTTTACCTAAGACAGTATAATAAATAATTTCGCTAATGAATTAAAATTATGTGAACAATAGCCTCTTCAAAGCTGCAAAATGTTAATGAAATGTATTTTTTAGTTCAAATTTCAGGGAAAATATTTCTTTAACGAAGGGTTTTCTTTCCTGGCCATTGTTTCTTAACTGAAAGATCCCATGTGCGTAACGGACTGCAGCCATGTCTGGCCATACCCCGCGAGCGTCCGCTGGCAGAGAAGAAATGAAATAACGAAGGACTGATTGATTGATGTTCCGGGCATGTCAACTGCCATGGTCACTAGTCCCGTAAGTATAGTGATGTTCAATCGCAGGAGGGCGGTGTTCCTCTCCCACTGGAGGGAGAGGTCCGGCGCCGACCTACACATTCGCTTGCTGGGGATTTCTCATCCAGTAATCTCCCGCAACGGGGTGCCGTCCCAATTGGGCCAGGCTCTAAACTTCCGACTGATCTTCCGACATGTGTGCTAGTGGGGGGAAAATAAGTGTGTGTGTGTGTAAGTAAGTAAGTAAGTGAGTAAGTAAGAGGAGAGGACCAGGAATAGGAAGGAAAGATAGCGTATGTTTGTTAGGATACTTCTCCGGCATTCACCTGGTATTGATCGGAGAAATCACGAAAAACTACCTATCAGGACAGCCGGCCGCGCCAATTCTTGCCCCCCACAACAGCTGCACTGATCTAACTGAACAGCCAGTATGGAAAATTCCGCGAACGTCGGATCTCGAACACTAGGATCTCCCGGGCAGAGGGCCACCGCAGTCAGTTGCAACGCTGGCTCTCAGCTAAGTCAGCCGGGATAATGAAGGAGCGGGGACAACTGCGGTGGGGAAGTTCCCAGCAAGGCGCCGGCCAGGGGGAGGTACGAAACGAGCACATTGCGCTCGCCCAGTGACCGGAAAATACTGCATAATTACTTACGCTTGCTCTGAGGGTCTACCTACTCTGGTGAACAGTTGAATTACCTAATGAACCTTCATAAAAAATAGCCACATAACGTGTGTGTAATGATTCATTAAAATCAGCCCATTTTCTTGCAACTGCTAACAACTTAAAACCATCTTTAAATGGACCTGTAAATCCATATAAATGATAATAAATGCTCTCTAATTGCCTATAAATGTATATAGAAATAGTTTTATCTAGTAAAATGCAGATTTGTATGTTTGGATGTGTTAAGTTATGGAAGTCGCCGTAGGGATTAATCTGTTCTTAGACAGTAAAATAGTAAATAGAACGAATAAAATTGGTTACTACTAGGGCATGCACAGCGTGCTAAAAGTTCGATTTTTAGCATTAGTGGTAAAAGTGGGACGATGCGAAATGTGCAGGTAAATCTATGAATGCAACAATGAAAACAAACTCTTTCGTCGGACGACATCAGTTACTACGTACCATAAGCATCATTGTACCCAATTAAGTGATTTGTATACATGAAAATGAAAGTAAGGCTGTATAAAAAATAGTGGATGACACAAGTAGTAAGAGTGATTTTATTTTGCTCCTAGGATTGTGCCACTCGGCCTATCGGTCACGGTTGGCAAACCTTTCCTACTCGCTAAATAAAATGTCACGTTTACCACTTTTATCGTAAATAAGTTCTCAAATACACATTTTCATTAATTAATCTGTTTTCCCTACATTAATACTTGAAGTAAATCTATTTCACGAATATTCTTTCTTTCTTTCGTAGCCATACAGTGCGCGCTTCTCGTATTCCGCGCCAGAATTCCCCCTTGGAAAGTTTCGCGTGGCGTTCGCGGAAGGGGCGCGGAGCTTGCCTTTGTTCTGATCGCGTTAACTGTATTGAGCTGGCGAATGCGGGACGTGGACAGGCATGGGTTTTACACAGAGACTCAAAAAACGGTGAAATAGGTTGGTTGTTAGTGATTCCGGGCACGTCAACTAATGGGATAATTAGTGCCGTAAGTGTAGTGCAAAAAGGTGAAGAACCAGAGGTAGGTAATGATAATAATAGGTAGGTAATAATGATTTTGGGGAGAAGTAATATTGCTCTGTGTAAATTTCAGACGGGAGTTACCTGGATAGACGATCAATACCGGAACCTAACATTAAAAATAGCAAGATTTGGAAATTTCTTACAAATTTTCATTTGATAGAAAACTTGGAAAAGGAAGATTTTAATCTAATAATTATGGTGGCATTATTACCTAAACTTTTGACAAATATGTAAAGAATCTGATCAAGTAGCTGTGCCATCCTCTACAAAAAATTTACTCACAAAATATTTCTTCCTTTTCATTAAAGTTCTTTAATACAATTGTTTTATTTGAATTTTTTAAACTTTTACTCAATAGTTGAGTAGTTTTTATTGCTAATCCCGGTAAATTGAATATAACTGTGCTCCACTGTCTTTTCGATTTTTTCGGAAATTCCGAAATAAGGTCTCGTTACCCTTCAATTGAAAGACCACGTACCACAACAGATTCACGAAACCGTAAAATTGGCCCATCTCAATAATGTAGATTCATTTCCCATTCAGAGATAATAAACGTCACCGTTTGTTGACCTAACCGCCTCGGCGGCTGCCGCTCAGGGCGACCGCATTCGCCACCTGCCCGAGGGATTTGAGGCGGGAGGCGCTTAACGGCAACGTGACAGCGCTGACGGACGCTGCGCTGAGAGGGGGGGGCGTGAAGACAATTCATCCGATCTCGAAGGGGCGTCCTGGTAACTCTCGCCTGTCGCTGACCCACTTCGGCGGGAAGCGGCGAGGCCGGAGCGCGGCCATAGCCCCGCGCCTAACAGGACCTGTTTGGTGCGCCTCCGCCGCCACAACATCACAGCACGCGCTGCTACATTCACCTCAGCAGCGACGCGAGGCTCACGGCAAGTTGGGATGCGAAGCAACAGCCCCGATCGTGGAATAACTGCTGAGAATTATTCTTGTTAAAGACCCTCACAAGATTCACATTCAATTACTAGCCTTCCTTTGTAACACCCGTTTGTATTGTGTACACTCGTAGTTATAACTAGGGAGGGGACTTTTATGACCTAAAAATCTTCAAATATGCTTTTAAAAATGTGCATTTATGACCTAAAATTTTAAAAAAAGCACTTTAATATACACATGAAAATTTGAATACACAAATATTTCATTTGCTGTAAAAGCCTTCCTAGATAAAATTCAGGAGAAGCATATATATATATATATATATATATATATATATATATATATATATATATATATATATATATATATATGTGCAAACAATAATATAATCTACCTTACTTCGCGGGGGAAATATTTGAAGTAAAGATTCACCTAGTATGTCTTGTGTTGCATTTCTTATACCTCGTTTAAAAAGCATAATATCAAGAATCATGCAAGTATTTTAACCTCTATAGAAAAGAAGAAAAACAAACGCAAACTGTAACAAGCTCTTTCAAATTAACGAATGCTCACAAATAAAAAGATTCTATGAAAATATGATACGCTTTAGAGATAAGTCTCTATTTTAAAGGAAATATGAAAAATATGCTCTTACAATACACAAACGTGCAGCAAGAGGAAAAATGGCCAAATATGCACTAACATATTAATAAACATAGCATCCAATTGTAATTAAATGAAAAGAAATGTCACTTAGCTATTCCTTGAAGCAACGGATAACAACAAGCAAAATCATATAAATCTACGCCCTAGTTATAACACTATTATTTACGCTTAATTACTTTGATATACTACACTTCCGTTCTTCAGAGTTAGGCTGAACATTCGCCTTGCTGCAAGGTTGAATGATCTGGAACGAGAGGGGAGCAAGGGCAAGGACCGACGAATGTGGTTGGAAGGAACTCGTTTTAGAGATAGGAGTGGAAACAGTATTGCGAAAGAAAGCCGGTCAGAAGTAGCGTTCCGGACGATATTCGTCATAGGTGTGACCTCTCAGAGTAGTCGACCTTTCAATAATTTTCCTTCAGTTCTCCTTCCATAATCACATACAAGTACGTTCCCGACTTACGACGTTTTGTAGTACACAATCAGGCAATTTTATACGTAAGCTTGTCAGTTCGTTTCGCTTTAGTTTCTGGGAAAATATAAAATAATATTTTCGGGTTATTTACGAATAAATCATTACAGAAAGTACAACCGCAACATCAGGGGGAAATGGCAAAATCTCTATTTTTCGTTTCAATTTATTTCAGCCAATACAAATTTGACACTTTCGTTATTCTTCAGAAACAACCGTGTTCAGAATAACACCATTCCTTGTCACGTTCATTAATATATTAATATCTTTGTGACCTTTTTTTAATCTCTTGATTTTAGGATGCTTTGGAAAAGTCCAATCCCACTAAAAGAGATAAAAGTGAATCCTTTCGTGACCAATTGCTTCAGAATGTGTACGGATGCAGTGTGTAGGTGCATGGTGGAGTAGAAGATTTAGAAAAAATGAAAAAAACTGCAACATGTAAAGGGTTATAATACATTGAATAAAATTATAATGATTGATTGATAGTGATAACGCGCGGTCCGTGGCCCGTTTGTTAGGGTACTGCTCCGGCATTCACCTGGTGTTGATCAGAGAAACCACAGAAAATTACCAATCGTAACGATTCTACCGGCCGCTAGAATTCTCCTCCGGACAGCGACTGAACTCGACCCATGGGTTTCAGCTGCAGCTGAAAAACTAGTGTAAAAAAATTGTGCCGCCGTCGGGACTCGAATCTAGGACCTCCCGGTTAGAGGCACTGCAGTGACATCAGTTGATGCACTGAGCCACCTTTCCCGGGGAATAAAATTATAAGATCCTCGCGATTGTATTTAACGTAGATTTGTACCTACAAAAACCCATTATTTCCTCTTTCCACTATGCATTTTCAACATACGTTTTCTCCTTTAAACAACTTCAAGCAGATTTTATTCACATTATTGCAAATTAATTATTTACGCAAAACCTTGTCAATATCATAGAGCATTTTTTCCAAATACATTTGATTACTTTCAGTTGTTTTGAAAGCAAGGTACGTTCAGCTGCTGTAAGTGTAGTGTAAGTGCAATAATTTTCAAACAATTATAAAATAAATAGTGAATATTGTAAATGGACGTTGTAGCACTTCAAAAGTCTCGTTGTGTTGCGTGCGTAGTGTTTCTCTACCTTCGCGCTGCCGACTCGATCGTGAGAACGAGACTTCTACCTTGTGGGACGTGCCTCGCTCCGTCGCAGTTATGCTCCTTTTCCTATACGCTCGCGTCCGCCTGCTTATTTGCAACTGCACGAAAATGAAGCTGTCAACCTACTGCTCTTGGAATGGCTCAGGAGGTGGAACATTCCATTGGGAAATCATTGGACGACAGATTGTCGTAAATGCACTGAAACTAACAGCGCTTTATTTCTTGTTACACCGCTACTTGTCGATAAAACTTGGAACGTGTAGATGGTCATAGAAAACTTGTTTCTAGGTCAGCAAGTCGCATCTTGGGAATCTGAAACAAGTCTCTAGCTAATAGTTCATTAACAAGCAATTTAACAATCTCTGTGTTCCATTGTAAAATGAGTTTGTTTTCCATATGAGTATTCTGATATGTTCCTACGAAATATTTCCTTTTCTTCTGACCGGGAAATAAACGCATGGCCTCAAGCATTATACCTAGAACTCCAATTACTGTATTAACATGCACTTCTCATGCTAATACTATTTTTATTTAAAATTGACTTCTTACATTATTACGTCCCTACCTTATGTATTTGAGGCCGTGGGTACGAAAGTGAATGGCAATGAAAACTGACGTCAGGTGTAAATACGAACTCAGTCTTCAATCGGCGGCACACTAAAACAGTTCATGGACACGATCTGTGTTTCCCCAAAGGTCTTTTGTTATTGACTCGCCACTTTATGCATGACTGCCGAAGAGCTCGAGGAAAACTACGCAGTTGGTGCACATCCTTATTTTTGTTTATTTTAAATACAAGTTCAATAAAATGACCTCACAATTTAATAATTCATAGATTATAAAAAATAGTCAGGCACAATATGTTTGAAGTAGTGGAGACAAAATAATATCATAGATTTGAGCTATAGTTTCCACTGGACTGTGTCTCACAAATAATTCAATAATACACGTCAGAAAATGAGAAATAATCTTTCATAAATCCATATTTTCTTGTATTCTACTTGTATTTAATAGAAAATCATCTCTTGTATGCATCTTTTTTGTGACTTTATAGCTAGGGCCTAAAACGCGCCGTCGGCTTTCTCTTACTGTTTCGTAATCAGCAAGCTCGTCAAGCAAGTCTTTTGCATTATATTTGCTACTTCGTCGCTTTACTCGGAAGAGGTCAGGCATGCTTTGCTTCTGAGGTATTAATTTTGGCAAAGCTCATAAAGGATGCAAGTTTCAGCACAATCTGTTTAACAGATTGTTAATAATGTAGTTATATGTAAAGAAAAGAAGACACCATCCCTTATATTCGCCTCTTTTTATTCTTTTTCAAGATTTCAATAATAGAATACAGATTCATTAAGCGCATGCAACTCACCTTTCACAGTCCTTTCCTTGTCCGTGACATAATATATCATTAATTGCATATAATTGTTGCGTTTAGATTCCTTTAGATACAAAGTCAAATAAAGATTTCATTTTTTTAGAGAGCTACTCTTCATTTTCCCATTTTGTTCCCCGTCCGTCTTCTTGCCTTCATGCCCCGAATAACCCTAAATGATCGTCACGATGAGGTCCACAACAGAACTGTTACTTCAGCAAGTCACTACCGTAAATAACCTTTTTACAATGTCAGAGCAACGGAAATGAAGACTCCTAAGCCCTCAATGACATTTTCATTGTCACGAACAGAAACGTGTGATGGGAAGGAACAAATGAGGCAAGAACACCCAGGTGAATATTGGTGCCTCATGTAGAAACTAGTTGATGTTACATTCATATTTGCAATTGTGTCAGACACTATCATTCTTATTACTAGTACTCAAAGCTGTCCGATTCACCAAGGACGATTATTAATTCTTCCACATTAACTTCGATACCTTTTTAATCCATGCTTCTATTATCACATATTTCGTGAGCGCCACACATTTTTGCCACTATTCGCGACCAGTGCCTTAAACAGACCCCAAAAAAACCATTTTCCACTTGCCACTGAAAATGTTTTATTTAATTTTCGCGGTAACAACGATAACAAGGAATGTATAAAACTAATATAAAAATAAAAACTTGATATTAAAGAAGGTACAAAACAAAAACTTAACAATAACAGAACTAGCAGCACGCGCTACTCAGAAATCCCGCCAAGCACAACTCTCGAACTCAATAACACTCCCGACACTAGATTGTGACGGTCAGTAGATTGATAACATGCGATTAATTTGTTCTTGTGATTCGCTGTTGCTAAGGCTACGTCATCATGTGTCTGCAAACTGTCAATTACAAACTAATTTTATTCTGAGTATAAGTTATTTCAAACAAATATTTAAACTTAAACAACGAATGCATGCACTTAAGAGAGACAAACACTCAGCGACTGTTTAAGCGCGAGCGAGAAACACATGAAAGGAGACACTGCGCAAGCGCAGTAGAGCCATCTACGCATTCCATCACTGTTCAGAAAACATCGAGTAGCCTAATGCGAGCTAGAGATTCTAATTGCCACTAGGGATTCTAATAACTTCAACCGTTCAAAAAATGCAGGAGGTGCTAAAGTTACGTGACCTACCCTGAATGTAATTAGACCCGTGAAAAATCATTGCGTTTAATAATAGTTTTAAAAGAGTGAAAATATGTCTGGCCCAACCTCGAACGGTTCTGAGAATAGTGTTACTGGATAGGAGAACCCTCCAAAAACATAATAGATTTGACGTTTTATAGATCACTGCATTAGAAACAACGTAGAAATAGAATTTGAAAAAAACTTAATGACAACAGTCCAAGTTCTGATTCCTCTTGAATTGTATAGTGAACAAATTATGAGTTCGTGTTTGTTATAATTTGTAAAATATAATCTTGTTCATAAAATAAAAGTGGTCGCTTCTGACCTTAGCTGTTTATAAAGCCACATAAAATAAATGAAATGTGACAAAAATAAAGTAAAGAACATTTCTTATCCCATAAGGTCCTGTAGAGACACGAAATCCAATCCTAAGGCTCTAGGATGCTTCGCTTACTCGATGTGCTGGAGCTCTTTGATGCTTCCCTACCCTACTCTACCCTACTCTAGATGTATATTATCTCTAGCTCTTTGATGCTTCCCTATCAGCAGTACTCTTACGGTGTTTTGTGGTTATGGTGTCTTATAAATCGAATAAAGATGTCATTTTGCCTTAGCGCAGTGCATACTGAGGTAGGATTGGAATTTTGTTCCTGAATATTGAGTCATCAAAAGAAATATTCAGATTTTATGGAAGTCATTTAAATGCTATTAGTTTTAAAGTGCAAATGAACTAATAATGACACCGCGCGAAGTTGCACACAACCGAGGTTGCAGTCATGGATTAGCCCTGGACTGTCGAGCGACGCTCCGTGGTCCGGCAAAGAAACATTGCGTGTCGTCTGAAAACATTGCGTGATCTGTCCATGAAACACTGAGCGTTGCAGCCTTGGCTTACGATAGTTTTTAGATCAAATTTTCGCGCAAGTAAAGGAAAAACCCTCTGCTGCAACCCATAGTGATACCCGTTTTCTCTTAGAACGTCAAAATTTAATAATAATTTCATCGAATTAATCGTTTTGTGGCTCTCATTATTTGTTCTTTGCGAACAAAAAAGTTTATTTTATTTTTTAGCTTGATTTTTAGTTGTGATACAAAACCAAAAATCCATCAGCACTGTACACTTTTTTATGATACATAGGACGGTTTGCTCTCCCCGTCTTCACCTTCCTCATCAGTAGGCAGTTTCTCTGTATTTATTCTCACAACATCCGACATCTGTTATAAAATCATTAACCCACTATGACCTGAACCTTTTTTAAATCAAACGAATGTGATTGGGTTTTATTAAGAGACTTTATTTAGCACACAAAACGTTCTTTTTTTTTCAAAAATTATTTTTTGAAATGCAACGTGTGACCGCTAGATCACACCGCTAGCGTGTGTCACGCTAGATCTTTACACGAATAAAATAGCTAATCTTTGAAAGAGCAAAATTACTGAATTTTCAGTGATATAAACATGAAATATCACGCAGAAATACACGCAAAAAACACATGAAAAAATACATGAAAATGGTGAAAATAATAAATATTATACAGTAAATAAATATAAAAAGATTAGCTCAGAGTTTGATAATTTGCAAAACAAGGAATACAGAGACCAAGTAGGCATGTTTTGCAGTGTTCTTCCAACTGAGGTACAATTGTCCCCAGCACGACGCTTTTTTTTCCATTGGGGACTGGTTCGACATAGTGATCTACCTCATCATAGATACCTACTCTTCCACCTGACTTCAATACAGAAGGTACAAAACATGCCCCTTTAGGGGAATTTTTATAACGAGTCAAGTATGTTTAAACTATTTTCTCCTGAAAGTTAATTGGGAACTGCTGGATCCCTGTTTCTCATTATTATCCATGCATTATGAACACATACGTCCATTAACCAAATAAAGATGGGCCACCACTATTTATTTTCTCTTATTACTATCCTGTAAGTTCCAACTAGTTGTAATTTGCTATATTATTTGGACGATCCACTTTTATAATTTTCCTTTGTGATCTACAATAACTTTTAACAGGTTTCAAAGGGTTTTACACTGTGTGTGGTGGTCGCGACAGTGACAATGTTGTTATCCATCCATCGAGTGAGGTTTATCTCTTCTTCTACATTGACTGCTGCCTGATATGTAAGGCTCATTCCTGTAAATAAATTGTCAAAGTATAGTCTGAAATGCAGATGTTTTATGGAATTTGGAAATCTGTCAAGCATTTGCAACATTGGGGCAACTGATTTGCCACAATCTGCTTCATACTGCTTATTCGCATTTGGAATTCGGCCTTGGTATATTTCAAAGTTTGCTATCCTACTTTGGTGTTTAGACACCAAGTCTTGTAATCGACGCGAATAGGCTTACAACCATTCCTGTCAAAATATTCAATCATACTCTCATCATAACATGTTTCCCTTCCAGGAAGGAAATGTCCAATAAACCGTTATTTTGCCATACCATGCCTAAGTTTCGACATTTTGTCATCTTTATTCAAATTGCTGATGTCACAGTGAAGAAGGCGTTATTTCATCAAATATATCTTGTCTCATGGTATTATGTACTAAAATATTTCTCATGTCGTTTGAAGAATCCCCAAAATATCTTTTCCCAGGCAATTGAACATACCCAGACAAAATTAGAATGCAAATAAAACACTTCATTTCTTCCACCGTAATACCTGGGGAAGGTAGATTCTTCCAAATAGCATACTTATTTGACTGTTGAACCAAATAAACATTTCGGAGTCAAAAAAGAGTTTAAAAACTTCGGTGCATGTATGATCCCTACAGGCACTAAAATTGGACATGGGAAACCAAAATTCTTTTTAGAAAAATCCTTGAGTTACCATCTACGTGATGCAGAAATATTTTTCTTCCCGCGCCAGGTCTTTGGTTTCTGCGTTCTCATTATTTCTGAACTGCATTTTTCACGATCTTCACCATCAGCAATCGCAATATCTCCAATTACTTCTCCATTTGCCAGAATCTCTTCAGCAGCTGCTTGCAATTTATTACTACTCAAACTGTCCAGAAAAGCTAATAATTCATCTCGATAATCTTCATCTGATTCTTCTCGCACCTCTGGAGGTGCCATAAATACATCATTAACATATTCTTTCTCATCTTCTAATGTAAGATTTATCATTTGAATTTTGATATTTCATGACTCATACGTTCAACTAAATGAATAATATAGAACATTGAAGAAGCATTTCTATTTCGTAGAAAAAAAGCTCACCTTTCATTCCGCGCTCTCTTCTCGGCACGTCACCTAGAATACCGCCTGAAAGCTACGCACTTAAATGAAAGTCGACATAAACACAATAATATCAACTTTGATAAGTAAAATAAAGTTTTAAATGTCGATTATTTTACTTTCCAGTTTAATATAAAATGTCGGAAACATCAGGAGCCAACAAGTGGCACGTTGCGTAGCGTGACCATATGGTCACGCTAGGACATAATGGGTAGGCAGTTTCCGTGTATTATTCTCACAACATCCAACATCTGTTATGAAATTATTAAATATTTTACAGAAGAAATAAATATTGTATTCGTTTTTTTCGTGTGGGTTTTCCTCTTCTTTCATGCGCCAGACACCCTCTTGCACCTTCCCTCACGGAATTCATATGACGACATATCAATGGCTTTTGTGCTTGGTTGTCCATGTAATCTTTAGTTTTCCGGCGACTCAGTGATCTTCCTTATCCTTCTCTAAGAAAGCTTCACTAAGTTTGAAGAAGCATCCCGCAGTAAAGTGTTTGAATAAGAGGAAGAGCAAATTTACTCTCTTCTCAATGAGAGCCATAAGCAGGATAATACCAGTAGACCTTGAAAGGTCAAAGTGTCTTTTGTACCGAGATGTCGTTTTAGATATGAATATAATATGATTAAAATATATTAGACCACTGACGCATGAATGCCTTTCCCTCGGTTTTCGTGAAATATGTAAGCTTAATTCAACACTGATATTATTACCGAGTATTTGACTTTTTTGTTTCGGAAAAAAATATTGGGAATTACCAGTGGCGCTACCGGATTTTCCTTCGGGAAAAGGGTGTAGGTGCAGTGCCTTGCCGATTTGATCTTTTCTTATACCAACATTTGCATTTAAGTTCAATTTAAAACTACTTTTTACTTCATAATTAACAGTTATTTAAGCCGTCCAGTGTCCATATTGTTTTTCTCATGAACTTCGCGCACGTCGTTACAGGGAAAATTAAACGAAGTAAAACCTTAAGTGTCTCAGAGTTACTTTCTCCTCAAAGGCAAGAACCTTTTATGACATTTCCAGCAAGATAGGAAAGGGAAAGAGAGTGATAAGACAGGTAAACTCTATTCTCTGGACCAAAAATATCATAAGATGGAAGAAGGCTTAAGAAGAATCTTTAAGACTATCGAACAGAGCATAAGTGCCTATGGAGCTGAAACATGGACAATGAACAAAAGGGAAAAATGTAGGTTGATGGCCCTTGAAATGGACTTCTGGAGACGGTGCTATCGGGTGTCCAGGTTGGATTGTATTAGAAATGAAACAATAAGACAGATGATGAACGTAGAGAGCAGCATCTTGGATTCAATTCGAACAAAACGATTGAATTGCTATGGACATCTCCAACATATGGGAAGCAATAAGTAGGCTAAGATGATCTGGGCATGCACATCTCCAGAGCAGACAACGCGTGGAAAACCACCAAGAAGTTGGAGAAAGGACATCCAAGAAGAAATGGAGGCAAGAGGCCTGAAAGATGGATACTGGGAAGATCGGAAGAGGTGGAAACTGAGAAGCGAGAAGAGGCGACAGCCGTAAAAAACTCGTTTGCATGTGATATATTGAAGATTTTCGGAATGGAATAGAAAACTGCTAAAGATATGGTCCATATCAAGAACGTAAAAGGGTTGAAGACGAAAATACCCAAAAAATATGAATCAAAGTTATTTACTTTAATTATTTTAAACTTTTATACGAAAGGAATTGTTAAAACATTTTAATTTATTTTTGACAGTAGCTATACACATCAATCGACCAGGATTTAGACATTAGTGCTCCAACATGAAATACAAATAAAATTGTTGAATATATTTTCGAATCATTTATTTAAAATTATGTAAACAAATTAATGTGCATCAATATATTTATATATCATCGGCAAAATTTATAAATACATGAAATATGTCCGTTTTCTTTTAAATAAATACGAACTATAAATTTTAATTTGTGTCATGGGGTTCTGGGGAAGGGCCCGAAGACCCCCGTGTGTTTCAATCCGTCAGTGCGCCACTGGTATGACTCAAAGTAGAAAGTACAGCTGGTTGATAAAAAGAAATATACTTGGATGCTGTTGTACGTTATGCGTAAAAACAAACCTTAGATATCAATAGCTTTCTCACATCATGCACATTCGTGTACTGAAAAACACTAGTGTTAATGCGCAATATTTCATCAAATATGCATGGGAATATTTCATCAAATATGCATGGAAATATTTCATCAAATATGCATGGCAATATTTTATCTTAATTTCTTTTTATTGTTTTCGTTCTCAATAAATTGCATTAAAAAATAAAACACAACAAGCAATAAATATATTTTAGAACCGTAAGGCTTAACATGACCTTTCAGAATTCTTGTACGTAATGTCATACAGTCGACTAAATGTATGGTATAGTGCAGTCCAATGCTAAATTCATTCAATATTGGATAATTGAAGAAGAATTTGTTTTCTACCACTGAACAATTATTTCATATTGTAAATGGATAACGATAGGAGAAAGTTTTCCAATATTCTTCTCCCCTATTTCAATATATCTCGAAAATTTAATACCAACGAAAAACTTTACCTTTACACGATCATGCAGTGACAATTGAAGATGATAAACAGAGTCATTAGCGCGGTTACAACAAGGTGCTGAACCACACTCGAAGTTTGTCCTTTTGTGCCATTGTACTTAAACTTTCAGGATCCGTCCCAGGTTCACTGACAGCTGGGTGCATGTCTTCCGAGTGAAAATTACGGGACCTAGGAAATTATCGCTCGCTTTCTCTCCCAAAGCTTCATCAGTTGTGAGAAACGCATGCAATAAGGCCACAGGGTGTCTCTTCGAACGGGCGGACGAGCGAGCGCGCAGAGCCGAGGAATCTGCCGATCGCCTGCGGTTCACAAATTTCTCCCTCCGGTCACTGCAACACTCGGTTTCGACGGACGGCATTCCTGGGCGGCCAATTTTCTGAACTGCGGCCGTGGCTGAGAGCCCCTGAATCAACTTACGTCATCAGGGATAAGAAACTGGCAAAAGAGCACACGGTTAGCTAGTGACTTCGAAATGTTACTGCTCCAAAGATAAAAAAGGACAACGGATCAAAACGTATTAGCTTCTAAGATTAAATATAATGTTTTTTTGCATTGGTCATGTGAGAGAATTTATCATATTTTGAGATGATAACTGTATTTTCTTAATGTTTTAGTAAGTTTAAATTTGTTTGATATGACATGTCTTCGATGTTCAGTAGAAAGTTTAAATTAGAGAATTCGCTTCAACGTAAATTTAAATGAAACGTAAAGTAAGTATATTTTAATTTTTTGCTCCGCAAAATTAATTCATTAAATCAACTTTTCTGATTCTCCTCTTCGCCCTCTTCTGTTTCTAGTTCATTAAGTCCCTCCATAATCACGAGTGGTCTTCGTTTTTGCCAATACCTCTTCAGTCTGCTGCTCGTTCTAATCCTCTTTGTACCGGGAGAGGTGACTCAGTGCATCAACTAATGTCACTGAAGAGCCTGTGACCGGGAGGTCCTAGGTTCGAGTCCCGAAGGTGGCAGGATTTTCGACACTAGCTCGTGAGCTAAGTCGATCTCAGTCGCTGTCAAGAGGAGAATTCTAGAGGCGGCTGATCTGATCGGTGATTTTCCGTGGTGTCCGATCAACACCAGGCGAATACCGGAGCAGTACCGTAACAGACGGGCCACGGTCCGCGTTTCCTTCCTCTTCCTTGTCATATTCTCACCCGCTTCCTTCGCCTAGATATTTATCGTGAGTAGAGTGGTATTCAAGATTGTACATCCAATGTTCTCGTTGTTCATTTTCAGAGATGTCTAAAAAATCTTGACCTCTTCTGTATCAAATGAAATTGGCACAATACCTTTGTTCAGTCGACCTGGATGGCCGAGGTGGCTAAGAGCGAGTACCGACTCAGCGCTTCGGTCCGAAGGGTCGCGGGTTCGAGTCCCGCCTTGGGCATGGCTGTTTGTCCCTTGACTTTGTGTGTGTTGTCGCGGAGGGCCTCGCGTTCTGCTGACCCCAGATCAGAGGAGCCCGCAAGTGTTTGTCTAGTGTATGGTCGAATATGCGTCCCTTCGGGACGTAAAGGGCAACCGGCTGTCGGCTGGATAAAAGCCCTAGGGGGAAGAAAAACCTTTGTACAACTCCAGTCGAGATCTACGAAGTCAAATTTCACCTTGTTTTTTGATAACCCATATTTGTCTCTGGAATTTCATTTTACCTTTCTCAATGATACACAAGGTCACTTGATCTGTACCAGCGATCTCGTTGCGTTTTTTCGAATGGGATGACACAGATTGTACGTACTCGGTAAGTACAAAGAAAAATTAAACCAGGACTAATTACTTTTTTACTCGTTCACGAAGACTAAACCCTTCTTTTTACTACTTTTTAATAAAATATAATTGTTATATAATTATTGTCGCAAGCATCTTTCCTGTTTATTTAACATCAAAATCATTAAATAAAATTGTGACGAACAGGAAAGGAAAAAAGTGACCTTTGAAAAAATTAATTTTAATTCGCACCATTGAAGTAAGAAAGGGCAGATTTACTGAAAAGATTGATATCTTTCAACCAGAGTATTGCTCCATTCAAATGACATGCAATGCTTCCATAAGATAAGTCATCTTGGATATTGCAAAACGCGCTTATATACTCACCGAATATTTACTTTGTCGTATACGCATACGTACGTATACGCATACGTACTTTGTCGTATACGCATACGTACTTTGTCGTATACGCATACGTACTTTGTCGTATACGTATACGTACTTTGTCGTATACGGTGTAATATACATAGTATGAAGAAAGGTATGTAATGCTGCGCGAAAAAAAAACGGCGGATTTTGGCACAAAAAAATTAATTGCTGGGCCCTGACAACGAAAAAGGTATATAAATCCAGTTGCTAAATTAAGAAAAAATCCTCTAACACGTGGTGTATCCAGAATCCTTGTTTTGTAGGTCCTTGATGCTGAAAAAACAATTAAAAGCAAAACGTCCGTCCGTCCGTCAGTTCGTCCGTCTGTTCATCCGTTTGTCTGTCCGTCTGTGAACACTACTAGCGCCTAAACCATGCGTTTTTCCAAATTGAAGACACCTCTCTCCATCTCTCTCTAGTTGAAGCTTTGAGATGTAGAAAAACATTCTTTAAAATTTGGGTTACTTTACATGAGCACCCGGTCATTTTCAAAATTTTCTCAAAAACTGCTCCAATTGTTTTCTTTAAATTTTTAGTAGGGATAATGCTAAATGCACTCTATCAGATGCCATAAACGCCATATTGCTCTATTCTTTTGTTTTTTCAAAAATTACACCAATGTCATTTTTTAAAATATTTTCCCTCGCCGTTCATATTCACATTTCCATC
Source organism: Teleogryllus occipitalis (assembly GCA_011170035.1). Lineage (NCBI taxonomy): Eukaryota > Metazoa > Arthropoda > Insecta > Orthoptera > Gryllidae > Teleogryllus > Teleogryllus occipitalis. The sequence goes on along the minus strand of BLKR01000210.1, from coordinate 570,738 downwards.
AATTTGTATAATTTTTGCATTTGTAAGTAAAAGTGCTTTAAATGACTTCAAATGAAGTTTTTCGAAAACTCACGGCTCTAAATTTTTCAAACAAAATTGCCATTTATGACGATTGATTGATTGTTAGTGATTCTAGGTGCGTCCCCTACGGAAGTCATTAGTTCCATAACTGTAGTGCATGTTTTTTTCATAATGTTAGTGTGTGTAAGGGAAGAGGATAGGAAGAGGAAGAAAAGATCGCGCGCGGTCCGTGCCTCGTTTGTTAGGGTACTGCTCCGGCATTCGCCTGGCGTTGATCGGAGAAAGCACGGAAAACTACCGATCAGAGAGCCAGCCGCTAGAATTCTCCTCCTGACAGCGACCGAATCCCACCTGAAAAACTAGGGTCGAAAATTCTGCCTTTGTCGTGACTCGAACTTGCGATCTCCCGTAAGAGGCACTGCAGTGACATCAGTAGATACACTGAGCCACAGCTCCCTGTCCATTAAGGACGAGGTTTTACTCTTTTTAAGTAATATTTTGGTTCTACTATTAGGAAACTGAAAAGTTGAGAAAATGTCAAAAAAATGTACTTTGGGCGGTGATAGAAGGCAGCTGGCAAGAGAATGCAGCGAGATCGTAAATCCAGTCCACACGAAGGAAATTAGATCTTCTTACTGCGAGAAAGTCTGTGCCATTCTGTAGTACCACTAGAGTCTTTGTGTCATGGTTTACGACACTACTTGATTGACAGTTGTTTTCATTAATCTACCGACATAGTTTTTTTACCTCGTCAAATGGAAATGACAGTGATAGGCTATGAAGTGTCAGTCAATATACAAACAAATAAACGAAATAACATTGTTATAAATAAATATATTTTTTATTTATTTATTTAGTCAAAAACAGTAAAAAACTGTATGTGACGTATGGGGGAGAAAATCATCTGCGCACGCTTTCTTGAGTTTCAGAATCCCTTCCCAACAATTTAACTAATAATAGTTGAAATATGAATAATAATAATAATAATAATAATAATAATAATAATAATAATTATAATTATAATAACAAATTTAAAGAAGCGAGAGATTAACATTTCAAAAACTAGAGATTTTCGTTGCCAAATTATAGAAAACTTATTTTTAACGGTAAAGGAACGAACAGATTTGATTTTTTCTGTGCTGTTAACAAAACAGAAAACTCACCCTAAGCTCTACTACCACTAGAAGCAAGCAAAAGGAAAGTTCAACAAAACGTGCGCATAGTGAAGCTACATTTACGTCCAGAAGCAAATCAAGGGGCCATCTCAGCATTTGCTCAATGGATCAGGGAAACTGGACAAAAACCCGATAGAGATGGGGGTCATTGACCCAGAAGTACATTATTTGTTACAGGCATATTGAGACTTTTTTTAAAATTATACAATGCAAATGTAAACTAATTCATTATACTATATCTTGGTTTTGTTAAAGTAAACATTCTTTTTCTTTTTGACGATCAGTATAGTCTCTAATTGTATAGAAACAGTTATGCAGCAGAAAATATTTTACTTTTAACTTAAATTTGTGTACCAATTTTAATTGTTTAATTTCATCTGGCAATGCGTTGTAAAGTAACGTAAATGTGTTGTATGTGGATTTCTTGTAGTGAGCTGTTGATACTGACACTTGATGAACATGATTTCTACGTCGAGTGTTGTAACTATAAATATCAGTATTACATGAAAATAAGTTCCCACCGTTAAGTAAGTCAGTTTTGACAAATACTACAGACTCATAAATAAATAGGCAAGGTAATGGTAAGATTCCAAGCTCAATGAAAAGAGGCTTGCAGGGATCACGTGGATGGGATTTTTTCATTATTCGTATAATTTTCTTTTGCAATCTAAATGTCTGGTAACTAAAGGATGAGCTTCCCCAGAATATTATGCCATATCTCAGGCGGGAATGTACATTTGCAAAATACACGCAACGAGCTGCATGAAGGCTGACAGAATTAGAAAGAATTCTGAATGCATAACAAAATGAGCTTAATTTAGTGTTTAATTCTGTAATATGTACATTCCATTTGAGGTTTGATTGAATTGAGAGACCTAGAAATTTTGTTACCTTAACATCAGCTAATTGCATATTGTTCATTTTCAATGGAGCATACGATTGCCGATTCCTGAAATAGATTCCTGAAAATACAGTTGAAAATATATGCATAACAGAATCCACTAGTGTTTGGATTGCGGACCAGTTTGGAAGAAAAAAGAAGGATCTAGTGTTGTTGTTGTGGTTGTTGTTTTGTGTTTTTGGAAAAAGGTGAACTTTTTAGATTTTAATGATTAACTCAATTTCCATCAAAATCGTTTAATTTTGATAAAATACTTTTATTCTTAAATTAAATTATTTTTAGTATTGAACAAAGTCAACTGAATTAAAGAATCATTAAATCGTTAGCACACATTAGCTGCACTAATAATTTACTAGAGCTCGAAAGTCATTATATGAATGGTCTACACTTATTGCATAATAACTATTGCAGACAATGTATAAAATAATACAACTACGAAGGCAAAAATATCTCGGTAAAACAGGTCGATTTCTACTTAAAATATGTATGCGTAAAATGATGCAGATAATCTAAGCTATCGATTGAAATTTCTCTCGTAAATTATGAGGTAGCACAAGGGCGATACTGAACAGTTCAGCGCCTGCGGCCAAGCGTCGGCATCCTTCGGCAAAACCCAGAACCGGTGGCGGCGGTTTAAAAAAAGGCGAAACCGACGAGAAGTTGCTCCCACAGGAGGTGACCAAGTTCTGGCGTAACACGATGCATCAGATACGCACTTCCCGCCTCTTTGTTGTGGTTTTGTCTTTCTTGTTCACATAGTGTAAAGAAAGATTCGTAATGCTGTAGAAATTCAATCTGGAGTTTTCGTGGAAATGCACGCGTTATTTGAATACAAAGGGAATGAAGACAAACAAGTGAATTTAATGTTTTATCAAACTTATTATCATGAAAAATTGCATTAGCAATGTCTGTTGAGGAAGAGTCGGAAATAATAACTGGGAAGAAATAGGAAAGGAATAGCCCCAAGAGGTGTTTCAATAGAGCTCACTTAAGAGATCGTATAAGATAAGATTTTCTACAGTTGATTATAGAAGATCTTTGTTTTTCATTAATGTATGATTTTTTTCTGTATATAATAGTAATTTATGTAATTAGTTTACAATGTTAAGATTTATTGCATCAGTAATATTTTGAAAACGAGCGACATTAGGAGCGAGTTTTTAAATTAGAACGAATGCAATAAAGCATCATTACAAACGAGTTGCATTCCTTTTTTATAACACCATTATACATTTATAAGAGAATCAAACTTAATTTTGCGAAAAAACTTTCTTGTGACGCCTCGGGTATTTGTCATCTGTGCGAGAAAAGGGTGGTCGACTGTTCCGTTTACCGTTATTACCCCACGATTCTCTCGCTGCAATTGGCTGAATAAGCGATGACGCAATCTTTCGTACCATAAAATGCTAATACGTCATCATGTGACGTATTAGAGGCTCTTTAATGAATAATGAATTTCTTGCAACATAAAATATCGTTTAAAATATTGGTATACAAAAAAGCAATTTAACATATCAATCACCTTGCTTACTTATGTATTGTATTTTACTTTACAATACTGTTTGAGTTGTTCCACTAATTTTTAAAATGTACTACATTAAATATTAAAAGCTGTTTATCCATTTTTATTATCTTAATCCACACTTAACAAATCCGAGTTATATTTCGTTATAAAATGTATTAAAACAAATGTTTCAAAAATACATGACCCACTATTAACAACTATAATCAGTATCATAATTTGATTTATTAGAGTACAATAGCAAAACCTAGTGGAGCTAAACAGCACATTCTTTATCGCATAATTGAGAACAAATACATTATATTATTTTGCAATTTCTGTCTATTAACACTTCAGCAATCACTTGGAAAATCCAAACCAATTCAAACGAAGTACCTGCGGTTCATATCTTCAGTTGTTTTGATAGTCAGGAGCAGTGGTGATTTCTCACTTCTACAAAAGAAACAAACATAAATCAATCTCAACTGTCAGAGTATTTTCAGCACATTATAGAGAGAAGCAGGGATAATTTCTCACAAGCTTACCTTTATTACATCAAAGAAAGCGTCCAATTTTTGAATAATTAAAATATTAGTGACCAAACCTTTTTAAAATAAAAGATGTATAAAAATTAAACACCCAGAGCTGAAGCCCATCCAAGATATCGCCTTAAGAATGCATCGCAATAAGGTTACAAAACTCTTTTCATTTAAATATTGTCTGAAACACAATAGAAACGATTATAAGCAATTTCGAAGATACAAGAATTACGCTAAACTACTCGTATTTAAAAAAATTGTATATGACCTTTCTTAAAGACCTAATTTTTAGAACAGATTTAACTTCACAAAAATATGTACATCGTTAATATTATACTTTTGCAATGTTAATTTTTTTGTTTACAATCTTCGAAAATACAGAGAGCTTGCCGAAAAATGAACCTTCATCTCTTTCTTCACTGTTATTAGCGACATATGAGAAAAAAACGTCGAGAAAAAGTTTGGAGCCATTAAAAAAAAAATTAAAAATTGGCCATGTTTCACCAAAATTATGCAAAAACTACTCATATATTTGAAAAACTGTACATGACCTTATTTTAATATGTCTTCACAGATTTTATTGAGAAGAAAAGTAGCTATCTTCAGTATGGTAATTGTAGGATGATGGAGAAAAAATTTGCAATTTTACAAATTTCAGAGAGTTCAACGGGAACCCGACCTATGTCATTTTTTTAAGCATCGTTTGCTCTATCCAAAGAAAAAATACCCAAAAAATGTGGAGCCATTTTTGAGAAAATGTTGAGGTTTTATGTAAAGTACTCCCAAAATCAAAATATACATTTTATATTACGAAGTGCCGAGACATAAGCCACATTGATCGGGGAATATAATTTTTTGTGAAAATCCTGCATACGATTTATTCGCTACTGTTGTTCACAGGCGCAATAAACAGTACACAAGAAACAAGTACAATTATGCCACTTTGTTTTAGGGTACTCCAAATTTTGGGCAAGAACAGAAGCAAAATAAATTATAAAAATCACTATCAACATCAGTCTTCCACCTTTCCCAGAGTGAATAGTCAACTTTAAATAAAAATTAAATCAATTTTTCAAAAGTGGATCAAATGTACGACCGTAATATGTTACTAGGGACTTAAAGCATGGCGAGATACACAGCAATCGACAGCAGTATCTCGACCACTCTATATCAGTTTTGAGCATCTGCGATTCCGCAACTCGAACTGCGCATGCGCTGATGGTCCCTATTACAATAATCGATCGGTTATCCACCTCACTAACCCCATTTCACGACTTCCTTTGAAAATTCTCTATCTTCAATTGTAATAATATATTATTTGATTATTTCGAAAATAACTATTGGTTAAAAAATGGTTAAGTTAAAAATCATAGTTGTGTAAATCGGATTTCGAATTTCTCCATAACGATATCGTTAGCAATAAAGTATATACATGTTGCATTTTCTCTAGAAACCCACCCGACTCTCTAAACAGACTTTCACTAAACAGTCTTTTTATGTGGTACAATATCTGTCGCACTTCATTTTTTGTAAACAAATGCAAAGCAAACGGAATATATTATAATAAATTTAATTTTGTTGATGGTGTTTTATGGTGACAAGTTATTGTCACAAAAAAGGGACATTGTAACGTCCTATCAAAAAATACGAGACAGGGACTCTAAATAAGGGACTGGGCTAATACGGGATGTCTGGTCACCTCAAAAATGGAAAACTACATGGTATAAGAGAGTTTGAAAAAGAATGGTAGAAAACAGCAGGAATAATTGAGGCAAATGAGGTTTACCAAGATTAGTAGGAGACTGAACAGATTTTAAGGATTAAGGAAGAAAACTAAACTTTATTAGGTTTCCCTTTAATTTATTAAAAACAAAAATGATGACAATAGATACAAATAAATGCTAGCAGTCCATAGATACAAATAAAAATATTCACGAAAGATTAGATGTAATGATAATAAAAAGAGATATTCCTGTTACAAATGACACTGGGGGGAGGAAAACGACTCTAAAAGTTTGATGAACTTGAAATTATAGCTTTACAAAGTACTCAACTTGCAATATTTGAATGTAGATTATGTTCGATTTTGGTGAAAGGAAGAGAAAGTGTAAAAAGGGGATGATTCGTTGTGACCCACTTTGTGGCTCACGTCCCTTAAACCGCTAGATTAGATATTAGAAGTTTTCATTTACTTAAAATATTTCACTACATATGTTCATAATAAGTAAGAATAAACACGAATAAGAAAAGATTTTATTACGCTTTTCTCACTGCTGCAATATCCACGAAACGGCTATCGTGTGGCAGATGTCGTATGACGTAAGATACGGGATGTTCATGTTAAGGCCGTCTTCGCAGAGGGAGATGCGGAAGTTCGCCTCAAATCCATTCGCGAGAAACCAGCTCCACCTGATAACCCACACGACCACCGTCGAGAACCAGCGGTCGCGTAACAACTGGGAAGCGAGCTCCGGCGCCGCCTGAGTTGGTCTCTCTGTGCCAGCTGAGAGAGCGGCGTGGCTCGGGGCGCGCTGCACAGTGGAGCAGAACGCTTTTTATTACCTACTTCGGTTTTCAGATGTGCTTATATAAAACTTATTTAATTTTAGCTCCAAAAAAGGAATTAAAAGGTAATCTGGTATAAGGTAACCAGATGTCCCGTATTAGCCGGGACATTGCTTATTTTAAGCTCCTGTCTCGTATTTTTTGAGTGGAAAATGGGACGCTAAAATGTCCCTTTTTTGTGACAATGTTTTGTTAGCATAAAATGCCGTCAACAATATTAAATGTATCATAATATATTCCGTTTGCTTCCCATTTGTTTACAAAAATGAAGTGTGACAAGATATTATACCACGTCAAAAAATGTTTAGAGAGTGGGTTGTGGTTTCTAGGAAGAGAAAATGCAGCTGAGGCGTCATTTCAACTTGTATACGCTTTATAACTAACGATATCGTTATGGGTAAATTCAATAATTCGATCCTTCTGCTTCTGAGAGTTTCTGTGTGACTAAGTATGCAATGTTAATTGAGGAATACCGACCTACTTCGTAAATAATGAAGGTGCAAAGTAAACAAATGCGCATTTTTTATTTATAATTTAAGAGACTCTTTGGTTGGTGTGAATTGAATGCCACTAAATCACGAAAGTTATACTTACTTATTCATTTATTTAATCCTAATTTCCAAACCTAAATATTTGTGCTAAAAATAGTGTTTAAAGTCCTCTTTTGCCCCATTTATCGTTGTGACAAAAGCTAAAATGACCCGTTTTTATGATTTCAAAATGTGGTCATCTTAATGGATGTAAACAAATATGTGAAAATATGTGAAATGTACAAATACATCGGATAATAGATGGAAGGATTCAAGAAAGAGACCTTGAACGTATCCAGAGATGAATCCAGAGATGTATCCAGAATTTTTGTGAGAGGGGGAACTATAGATATAACGTCCAGTCGATTTGATATTTTCTTATGATGAATTTTTCATGTATGTTGAATTAAAATGTATTTTATATAATAACTTATTTTTAGTATTTATTACTTTAGCAATTGATATATTTAATGACATGTTTAATACAAAATTAGTAAAAGATTATTTTTTTGGAATATGTACCATTGACTTCTCGTGGGGGCTGAATCCCCATGAGCCGTCCCCCCTGCTTGGGTGTGCCCCCCTACTAACCATATCTCTTTCCATATGTATTTTTTCAGGTAGAACAGTCATTTTAGATAAGTTGTTGACCGTTTGTATTATAAAATTATAATGTCACTTATAAAGTTCTACTAAGCGATTAGACATTTTTAATTCAGCTAATGAGTCACGCGGTGCTGTAGCTTCACAAAACGATGTATAATGACAAAATTTATCATTTGAAAGCGATGTGTAGGCGATTATAGTCGCGTCCGTAAGCATACCTTTCACAGCAATGGTTGCTTTCTTTTATTTTAAAACACCACAGGATATGTTAATTTTGATAACGTCAATGACCTTGTAAATTTTGGTTAGCTTGAAAAATTATTTTATCAATTTTGCAAAATGGTCCACTCCTCCCCTCCTTGTATAGTTGGATGACAAAACTTTACACCACACATTCATGGCAATAGCCTCACTGGAGTTCTCTTTCTCAGTGCTGGCTTCTGGCCAGCGGCATATGCAAGCAGAATGTGTGTCTAGGTCTTCGGCAACGCGTACGGTGTGTGGGCAGGGACGATAAACACCCGGGTAGTTGGCAACGGGAGTGTAAATCAAGGGTAGTGAATGAAAGGCAGGCTGACAGCACACGAAAAGAGACAGTGGCTGTGAGAAATGCAATGATATCTGTGAACTATGTCAGGAGAAACGTTGAGAGCGGATAAGAGAACTGCACCAAAGGCGATGGTGGCGACACGAAGGGGGAAAGCGACAAGATCGAGAATGTTGATGTGAGAGAGGGGGTCGAGAAATGTATTCGAGGGTGTGTAAGGGGCCCCGGTGTTTTCCTTAGTGACGAAAGGCAGCAGGTGTAACAGGTCTGAAAAGATCACTGAGAGCAGCTGCAATATCAACAATGGAGAGCGTTGAGGATCTTGATGAACACGAGCGTTCGCACGATATCCTGTAAAACTACCGAAGACAAAAGTGGCGGAGGGATGTGCGCAATACGAATGAGTCAATGAAAGAATAAGGTCAGTTAAAGGGTGGGTAAGAAAATAGGACAATTAATAGCATCGCGATTAGAATTAATTGAAAGTGTTTTGCCTTCACTATGGATGACAGAAGGCCAACGTCCTCCATTTGGGAGGACAGTCCTTCATTGACGTCAATTGTTCTGTCACCCTCCTTTGCATTTTAAATTTCCTTCTTGTAGTAAATTTTTAACATTTTTTGTCATTTATTTTATGACATTTACAACGTTGTGCCGTTTATTTCATTAATAATATAAAACATTACAATCCTTTTTCTGAACCCTGACACACGCATGCATAATAAAGTCTGTCTAGAGATCTAAAATAAAAAAGAGACGCTCAGACCATCTTTATCTGCATTTTGTGAACGAGTATTTTCACTTGAATTGCAAATAGAGAGAAGAAAGAAATAGAGCTGATGTTATTCTAAGTTGAATATCTACAAAAAGAAATGTGTTGATGCGTTTTTTTGTTGTTTTTTGTTTTGCTGATTGAATGTCTTCTCTTTTACGTGAAAATTGTTGGCAACCCTAGATGGCAGCTTTAAATACCGAGGCAGCGGTCGAACCCGTAGCAGCGGCCGAGCGCTCCAAGGCGACCAAGGGCCCGGTGGCAGTCGAGCGCCCGGCGACGCTCGGCTGTTTTGCACATAACCGGAAGACGGAAGGCGGTCAGTCGAAAGGTCCGTAAAACATGAATCTCCTTCCGACAAAGCGAGGTCACTCCTTCCACCGAGCGTTGGCGCGATGCCTGGCGATACTCGAGCGGTTATTTTCGCCCGAATGCAAAGCTTAGCTGTGAAGCTCAGGAACGGGTAATGCCATGTCTATCGTTTTGGTCCAATAGAAACCAAAATCAAAACAATTTGTAAGAGCATAGCGTCCATTTCATCATCGTCGCTGTTTAAACGATTCGCAGAATCACCAAGTGCGTGCATTATACAAGGATTCTTTGCATCTGAAAGAAACGAAGGTTGTACGATCACGCAATAAAGTTGTTTGGTAAAAAAAGTATCTTAGTCATTCTAGCAAGAAGAGTTTATTGTATCGACAAATCATTACTAGAGACCGTATTTATGTGCGCCAGAACTATATATGAAATATGTATACTAATAAGCAATAAAAAGTCGAAGTGTACACTAAAATTAGTCCTCTAAAGTATTTTATAAACCCATCATCGTACTGTTTCTAAATTTTTACACACACTACAATGATACGGCACTTCACTATTACGATACCGCTCAATGAAATTTTTAAGAGAATTATTTTCAGTATCAGTTAATACTATTAGTTTTCACAATGGGATGCTAAATACATTTAACAATTTGAATTCGTTTGAATACAATTAAGAAAATCCCTTCGCAATCACCTTCAAATCCTGAAAAGAAAAGTTCCTTTCTTTTTCGCGTCCTGTTTCGCTCATATTTGTACGGAAAGCCCCCTCTATGTCATGTAGGAGTTCACGTTAAGGGTATTTTTTGATCACTGTTACCTATTTTCAAGAGGATTCGATGGCACAAATGCTTGAAACGATCGCAACTTTCCTCTTAAATATCAAACAACTCGGGTACAGAAAATTCATACTAGCTCCTGTGAACTACGTATGCAAAAACACACAATATTCAAAATTAAATGTATTACAATAAAAATGATTGACGGTAAACCTTTTCATGCTAAATATGCAGAATAATTAATAAGCACAAGCATTTTCGCAAAGTGCAAAAATATGATGCTTTTTAAGAAAAGAGACAATTTTGTGTAGTAAAATTATGTTTAAATAATTGTAAAATATGGGTTTCTTGCACATCTCAAGGGAGTAAACTTTCTGACCACAGACAAAAAAATATGCATTTGCATTGGAATCCAGACCCTAGTTCTTTCCCCTCGATAAGCACAGCACGTTCACGGCCATTGTGAATGGTTTTCTCGTGTTTGAGTTAAAATGGCGTTTTTCGTGCCGTTACATTCGCGTACAAGTTTCCTTTTGCCTTGAGGAGCGATCGAAGTGCGAGGGTGGCGCGCGCCGGGTCAGGGACTCGAGGGGCGGCGAGTGGCCTTCCGGGTGCGTTGCGCGTCGCGTCGCAGCGCCAGGAAGGCATGGGCAGACAAGGCGGCGCTAGCCATGGGCAGACCGGGTGATCGCTCGGGGCCCCGCAAGTCAAGCGGATCGATGATGAGGGAAAAAATAGTAAAAAATTGAAAAAGAAATTCGAACTCGAGAAAATCAGTCTCGTAATTTTATAAGTCGCGGTATAATAATCTGATATTTCATTAAAGTTTTCATTCATTTTTTACCTTAAATAGTTAATTATAGACATTACTCATACTTATGACGTGAAAAATGGCAGATAATCCTGAAAAGTTTGGAAAATAATGCTGAAACCTTTTCAGGCCTTCAAATTTTATCCTCTTAACATCATTTTTCAACTTTATTTTAATTCGCATTTTCTGAAGAACTGAAATTTTCCCCGAAGGGAGGGGGCACGTTTCGGCATTGCCCCGGGCCCAAAATTGTGTAGCTCCGGCACTGAGGCGGCATATGTACAAATGGTTGATTTAAAATGCAAATACACACTGCATAGCTCGTACATTATTTCCCGAGCCAACTGCATCTCGCGGACGTCCACCAACGCTTTGGGAATCAGTTTAGTATCAACTCTTCGGGACCCGATCTCCCGAGCGTGCCCCATCAATACACTAAACCATAAAACTCGTACTTCCATGCAAACAGAAGGTCCTGTTTGCGGGCCCTTAGGTCTCTCTAAAACAACATGCGCTGATGCTGCACCCCGAATACAATACGGATTTTCACAGACAAGACCATCTGCTCGTCTCTACCCCTCTGCGTGTAACATATCGTCGGTTCAGAAGAAAAGTGATATATCTAAAATATATCATATTTTTTTAGTTACGTGAAGAATTATATTAAGAAAACAGTATGTTTTTTGTTAGAAAAACTGAGTGAAGAGAGTTCACATGACAAGCAGCACGGTCTGTTGAGTAAGTACCGCCTTGGGCCGCTAAATAAACAGCACCGTGCGAATTGAAACCGTTATCCTGCGAAGTGACAGTTTTTAAGATGTTCCATTTCCTATGTACCGACGATATGTACCGGTGCTGTTTGTTGTTGCCAGCCAGTTCTTGAGGCGGTCGCCAAAGCTTCAATCAGAGCTTTTCCTCGGAGTAACATAAAACGTTACGAGGCAACCAAGTGACCTGTTTCGTGTTGTTACATGTGTGGCACATTTCGTTCTAAATGGAAATAGTAGTTCCGAACTTCCGACACTGTGTGCTGCGAACGCTAAATTCCCATAAAACCCTAACCTCTTGATTTGCATTTGTTCGTCTGGAGCTGCCCACCAGCACGATGTTGCATCATTGAAATAGCGGCACGGTTAGAAATAAACTCCATTAATCACGTGATTCCACTCGCTAATTACGGTGGAGTTTCGTTTACGATCGTACACGACGGCATAGTGCTTCACGCCGCGCAAAAACTTCAACGCAGCCCGGCCACGAGCCCGGGGGCCCCCGGCGTCTCTCCCCGCGGCCGCGCTACCGCAGCCGTGCATCCCACCCAAACAGGTTTCACTTCATTTCCGTCAGCTGAGCGGCGCGCGGCGAGCGCTTTCTCCCGCGGGCGGCGGCAGGGGGCAGGGCCGTCGGCGCTGCGCGGCGCCGCCCCGCTGCTGGGCCGCGCGGAGGCTGCGCGGGGGGCGCGTGACGCATGCGGCCTGCCGCCTTGTTGTGGTTCCACATCCACATCCGCCTACTCCTCTACGAGAGATCGGTTCCGGTTGTGGAATGCTCGTGTTTTGGAATTCTCAGGGATTGGTTCACGAAATGAGAGATCACCGGGAGAGGTGGCTCAGGGCATCAACTGTTGTCACTGCAGTGCCTCTGGCCGGCAGGTTGTGGGGTTCCAGCCCCGATGGTGGCAGGATTTTCGACCCTGGTTACGTAGCTAGGTGTAAGTTCCGTTGCTGTCTGGAGGGGATTTCTAGCGGCCGGTTGCACTGATCGGTAGTTTTCCGTGGTTTCTCCGATCAATGCCGTTCGAATGCCGGAGCAGTACCCTAACAAAGAGGTTAAGGACCTCGGGCGATCTTTTCCTCCCGTTCCTCGTCCTAACGTATCCCTTACACACACTTACATGCACTACACTACCACACATACCGGCAGACTGGTCGGGAGCTTAGAGCGGTAAGGCTGTGTTGCGCTGGTGGGAGATACCTGGTTGAGGAAATCCCGCTAGCCAACGGTAGGTCGGCGCCGGATCTCGCCGTCCTGTGGGGATGAAGATCACCGCTACCTCTCGAAGAAAAGTCATGCACTATACTTACGGTAATAATGACCTTAGCAGTTGTTGCTCCCATAATCACTAGTAATAAATCAATCAGAACGCGAGATCGATTTCGAGTCCACGGATGGTTTCAGACTGATAAAATGTTATTGACGAATGTAGCTCTTCATTATCTTATGAATATACTCGTATATGGATATGAGTTTTGCAAGAAAAGTTGTATCATGAGAAAGAATATCGAAGAAAGAAAATGAAAGAACATGTCCTTATTATAAACTCAAAAGTTTGAGAATTTCTAAACATCGAAATAGTTACAAGTAAATGCCACAAATCGAAATTAAGAACTTGTGAATGGGTACATCGTTCGTGTACAACAAAAATTATCTTCAAAAATTGTCATTATGCAGGAGAAGGATTTTAATCTTACTGCAGCAGTTTTTTCGTCGTGACCAAAAACAAAGTTCACTCTAGTATATACTTCATGACGTGATAACTACTTTTGGGCATTTTATAGCAAAAGTAGACTATTATCAAAATATATTTATACACTAAACACAACAATGATTATGCTGATTTTAGAGCTGTTAGATTTTATGCTTTTTTGTCCATCTCTGTTATTAAATTAAGAGAGAAAAAACTAACTAATTTGGATTTTATTGAAAATCAGTTTTACAGAATTGAAATAAAACTTGATTTTTCCAATAAATATAATTTACTGCATTCAAACATAAAGGTGTAACATCTAACCTCATTCATTAATAGCATTTCAACTTGTTTCAAACATTAAAAGGAGGTTAGAACCGGGACTAGATAAATATGCACACAGCTTTCTATAAGTTGTTTGCAACTATTTAGTTTGGTGAAATGCTAATCCCAAAAAGCATCAATGGTTAAAAGAATAATATTTGAAAGGCATGTTTTAGTAAGTGTAGGATCAGTATTCAGTGAATAAAATTATTGTCACTGCCTACATTTTTCTTTCCCCTTCATTATTGAAGCCCAAAATTTCTTACTGAAACAAATAAACATGAAAGATACGATATGAGTTTTTTTGCCGTGGATTTTTTCTTTCAGCAGTTCTCCATCACACACAAGAGTCTTTGGAAATGAAAATTCATTCAAACATGAATAAAAGCATTATCAGGCATGAAAATATAAACAGGAAGCCTAATTGCACATGCATTAGAACTTCAATGGCCCACGTGTTTAATTCAAATGGATTATGGCATTTGCCATTAACGTAATATATGCTTTGTCAATACGTGCAACTCATGCTGTGTCAGGTATTTGTCTACACATAAGTGAAAAGCCAAGTACGAGAGGTACGTAATGTTTTCTTTCACACTTAATTTCAAACTAGCGAATTACATTCATTAAACTTTTAATGCCGTCCACTTATGTTCCTGAATATTAGTGAACAAAATTTCGGATTGATTAGGAGGGACAATTTTAGAAAGGGAATTTGTTATTTGCAGCTCTTCATTATCTGAAATTTAGATCTTGTTTTCTAGTTAGGTAATTGTTCCAGGAAATTTGAGTTTCGACGAGCAAAACAACTCAACGCTTCCGAGTCATTTGTATTTTCGTTCAGAGCCTTGCGTTTGCGTAATATGTTTTGGCGCGATGAAACCATATTCAATATAATAATAATTTTTCCACACACATTAGTTTTCGTTGATTAGTTGTATGGGTCAGGCTTACGAAAAACGTCATGCGAAGTTGCCTTCTCTTTTGCCAGAAGCGATGCCGATAGTAATTATCCGCATTGTCTCTTCTCCACCTCCGTAAGAGATCTGGCCATTAAGGCAGAACGGAGAGGAAGCTAGGACCATTAAGGTAGAACTACTCTCGACCGCGTGAGCTTCTGGAGAGGGGTCCGTACAAATACACCTGAGCGGCCGCCTCTTCAAAATAGGCCAGAAACGCCTCTCGGAATGCGGACGTCCAAATTGCGCTTAGGGATAGAGTGTGTATGTGTGTGGGGGAGGAGGTAATCTGAATAACGTGAAAAACTTGTGGCAAACGACGTTTCAGTTCTTAAATCATCGTTTTAATTTAATTTATATTTTCTTCAAACTTTGCCATTCAATTAATGTGATACTTGATAGTTAAAAACACAGATTTCAGTTTTGAAAAATATTTCAATAAAGTAATAGTAAGTCATATTATTCGGTTTTCAAAAAATGTTCACATTCTGTAGAAGCAGACTAATGTCGAATATAAGTAGTAAAATAGTAGTAAGATACAAAAACAATTATAAAACATTGATACTATAATTATGTAACAAACAAAAATGATGTGGAGAAAGTGAAGTGTCAACACAAAATTTGTTTTTAGTGGAAACTTTCTTAGTACTATTACTGCCATAACCGCAAAAGCAGTGTTCTCTGACGATATTTTTGTACTTTAAAATAAATACTTCGCATTGCTTCGATATTATGTCATCAAATATTCGAACAAAACACTACCTTTGTACAATCTATTGCGTACCCTACCAAACGCCAGTAGTAACAGAAAACTAACCGAGTGCCGCCAACCTTTTTGTACTCTTTATAATATGTACCTGCATAACTCAATTTAATTCGTTTCTTTTAGGGATAAGACAGCTCTATGTTAACGGGCACGGGTCATTTAAAATAAACGTCTGTTTTCCAGATCCCAGCCTATAATTTGAGTCCAATCTTTATCTCGTCCTCTAGCATTGCCACAAATCCTAGATTGGCGTTATAATTTCTGAAATAGTGTTGTATATACTATTTTTTAAAGCATTCATGTTTAAACTGTTTCAATGGACTTTATTTTGGTGTCATGATAGTTAACTTCAAAAACCGTATATCCAGACAAGATGGTAAAAACTTCCCTGGAGATGTTTTGAACAACGGGTCTGACAATTAAAAAAATCCAAATGATTTCGAACTTCCTAACCCCTTCAACCCTTTTTACAATACGGAAAAAAGTGTTTTTTAGATTGTAATTTTTTAAGTCTTTATACTTTTTTTTAAATAAAAGTTATTCAAGGTTAGTAAGGTACATTATACTATACTTCACAATAAATTTTTTTTTCAATTATTTGTCTGTTCGAGTTTTTAAAAATTCAAAAGTTATTCGAAGCTTAAGTCCCCTCCCTACCGGGAATCAAGGCCGAGTCTCCTGGTTTACGCCCCGTTGTTCTGATCACTGATCTACCAAGACTCCTATGGTTTGAGCAGGCTTCTACATACAAATAAAGACCCTGGGGAGGTAACACTTAAACATATTAAAACATTGTTTCCAAAAAAACATTAAAAATTTTGAGAAGTGATTTTTAAGGACCT
The DNA here is from genome assembly GCA_011170035.1 of Teleogryllus occipitalis. NCBI lineage: Eukaryota > Metazoa > Arthropoda > Insecta > Orthoptera > Gryllidae > Teleogryllus > Teleogryllus occipitalis. Next base: position 554,316 of record BLKR01000210.1, on the reverse strand, counting down.
TGAATATGTGAAAACATCATTATTAAAAATTTATGTTTTAAATATTGTGCGACTCTGCATTGCTCTGGTATTATTAATTGCACTCATCTGTTACGGAAAGAAATCAATTCTAGTGTATCCCCGACCTTCTCAGCCTCACACTGATTCAGCTTGGCCTGCCTCGCCAAGATAAGCAAGAAACATTTTAATAAAATAGACCAACACCAAAAATCTTCATTCATGAACTTACCAAGACTCAGTCTAAAAGAAACTTCTTTATAATGAATTTCACCCATCAAACGTATTTTTGATTGAGAAGCGAATACTCCCAAATGACTACCCCGTGTAACTGCCGCAGGCGATGTCAAACACATTCCAGAACGGGTGGAATTACATAAATATTTAATAAAATGCAAAATATATTGTACGAACGATGCAAATCTACAATGGTTAGTGAAACACTAAAATGTTCTCCAACGATAGATCAATAAAAACTTTCAAGAGTTCGCACGAAAAGATCAGGTAGTCATTATTGGATTAAGAACTGAACTCTGGAAAATCTCAGGTTCATTTAATGGCTGGGAATTCATTTAAATGCATAACATATTCACGACTGTACACAAAAGCGTCAGGCAAAAACACCAGAGGACTACCAGGGGAAAATGATTGATTACTACAATGACATTTAGAAGCAATGGTTATATTATCTTTGTAACTGATTTTCTCTTTTGGTACTATTAATATGTATTGATTTGTAAGATTGTCATAATTCCCTACATCTGTAATACGTATTAATAATTAATTTGTTGATTGCTCTAAAATGCATTAAATGTACAGTCGCTAATAATATTGTAATTGAAGCAAAAATTAGTAAACCAATGAAATGAAACTAACTAAAAAGCAAAGAATGTGAAACCAATTAATGTGACGAAGACATTGAATAACGTTTAAATAATGCATAATGGGGCCCAAAGGAAATAAATATATTTTGAATTCCAAGAAAAAGAAATATTTAAGAACTCTATTGAGAACAACTTATCACTTTTATTGCGTAAACTGCCTTGCAGTTTCAAACGAAAGAATGTACAGAGGCATAAATATGATGTTCTGCCGCAGATAGAGATGGGCCCTGACTTTGAATGAAGGGGTGAAAGCGCGCGAAGACCTGCTGAGGTTACGGATGAATTAATGGAGGTTACGTTTCTTGCCAAAAATTCACACGGTCTTCTTGTCTTATGAGCAGACTGTTTCAAAGGAAAACATTATGTTGCTTCACTTTCTTTTCATCACCTCTCCACAAATATTAGAAAGCATTAATATATCCGTTCTAATTTCAATATTATTTATTTTCCAAATTCTCTTGTTAGATTTTAAAATTCAAACAATTTATTTAAATTATATTCTTTATTCAAATATGAAGAAGCAAAATACGTAAAACGTCATCATATACATGATAGTGGAAGCCGGAAATGCAAATGATTAGATTAGCATCCAACCGTGTTGCATATGCAATTTTGAATTACATTACAAATGCTTTTATTTTTGAAATTCACAAAGTAAAAAAAAATCTTCATAAAATAATGCTCCCCCAGTACTTCACTTTTTCCTTTTCTCAGAAGGGATTCAAATGGTGGAAACTGTTGATGATTCCTTCTAGCGACCAGATTGTTAAGTATCTATGAGTGTAGATATTGAAGCTAACACGAAAAGCGGAGCAAAGTATCAACATGTATTAACTTCATAAGAACTTTGTCTAAGATATTACTTCCAAAGGGCAGTCTTAACTTCAGTAAGGCCTTGTCGCTTGGTGGCGTTTGCGGGCGATGAATATCCGCAGTGAAATAAAGAATCAGTTTCAATCAACACTTTGCACTAAACTCTAAGGGAAATAATTCATTTTTATCTGAAACTCAAGTGTAAGAGATCGTGTGTCAATTCCAGTGTAAAACACACTTTTTGAGGATAGTTCTCGCGTTCTCGCGCAAAGCGCTGCGATCGACTTGGGTAGAACTGGAACGTACGAAAATATGGAGTTCGATAGGGAATGAAATTAAATCACGGAGTAAGCAAAGTTCAAAACATATGTTAATAACACAATTTATCAGAAAATAAAGGATTAGCGCGTCTCCTATTCAAACGCATAGTTTATAATGAAAAACATTATTAGACTTTACTTAGGTCATAGCCCCACGTCGATTCCAGTGCAACGCATGGGCAAGCGAGGAACCAATCTCGCATTAGTTTCACATAGGGCGAGATAACCACTGCAAGTTGAGACTTCGGTATATACACCGTGGTTGCTCGTTTGAAGAAATGACTACAAAAAGCAGAAAATACCTACTCCTGATTTTCGAATGAGCAGATTCTCTGCTAGCCAATTCACCTTGTGGAATTTTAATTCTCATATAATGGAATAACATTAACGTAAGACTATTGAGTAGCCCAATACCTACAAATATACTACTTTCAACACAGTAATTCGTGTTTCTTGTATTAATGATATGAGCATTTTAGTATTGATTGATTATTTCGTGTTTTTGGGCGCGTCAATTGCTAAGGTTATTAGTCCCGTAAGTGAAATGCATGTTTTTTTCTTGGAGGTGGCCGTGATCTTCTTCCGGTGAAGTGCGAGATCTGGCGCCGATCTACTCGTCGGCTAGCGGGGTTTTCTCCAACCAAATATCACAGAAAACAAGGACCGATAAGAGCAACCGGCCGCTAGAATTCTCCTCCAGACAGCAGGTGAATTCAATCTCGCTGGTGTCGAAAATCATGCCACCGTCGAGACTCCAATTTTAGGATCTCCCGGTCAAAGGCACTGCAATGACTTCAATTGTAGCCCTGAACCACCTAACGGTTCATCGTAATATGTTTACCACATTTTGTAGGTTGAAAAATATAGTATCTTTTCTCTATATCAAAGACACCAATGGCACATTCTGTAATGTTCTACTGCTAGAGAAGGAATTTTTAGGAAGGAGCAGCTTTAAGGCGAAACAAGTTGAATTTATTTTTATTGTAATGAAGTCATCAGGCTTACATGCGGTCCGCAACACACGCTATTCTGTAACACGTTTACTACATGAAATCATCGTGCATAACTCGAAAACGGGGCGTTCTAGGCCTTTTCGGGGCTTCGGAGCATTCATTTTTGGACCTTCTATTATATTAATGGATATTTATATTTTGTATAGAACATCTCTCCGTAGCATAGATAGTCAGCACATACAGACAGTCTCCATAGCACAGACAGATAGAAAGTTCGGAATATCGAAACTCATGTTACTTGAACAGAGTGTATTCTTCATATGTGTACGTATGTGCATGCAGACTATCAGACTCAAAACAATGATTTACGAAGCATGGAATTTTCTCACGACTTGTACTCGTTAACATTATTACTAGGGAACAGAATTTATTTTAATAAGAAATACAATATATGTACATACATATGTACTTATTTTTTCCAAAACATGTAAGAAACATGTAAGAAAAAATAGAAAATATGTAAAATAAAAATTCATTATTGTGTTTAAAATTGTTCTCTACAAGCATTTTCCGAGCATAGAAAGTTACCAATAAGATCTTAACAAGCATTCAGAGTGGCTGAAAGTAGGTTCTACCTCTACAGAAGCAATTCTACACTAGATTTTACCACACATAAGAATTTTATTCGAAATACGTTCGTAGTATATATTACAATGTTTATGAGAAGCCAGTGTTGGCTCGGGTTAGGGGAGGGGGTTAAAGGGAATCCCCCCCCCCCATCGAACAACGCGTAAGACAATTTTCTGTAAAAAATATTTGTTAGTTTTCAATCGAATAACGAATGTGCGGTTAGAAATATTAGCAAAATCGTTGTTGAAATTACTTTTGTTCATAGAAATCCGCTCATTCTTGACTTCGAGTACGCAGTAAACCGGGGGGTGGGTTTGACAATTATGACGGATATAGTGGTCAATTATAGCGAATATGGCGGTCATAGAAGCCCAGCAGCATTACATTTAATTTTTAAGAAAGATGATTCCGTTACCTAAAATTCAAACGCGCATCTGGAATGTGCCTTTTCGACGTATAAATATATAAAAATATAACGAAATATGTAGTAGTAGGTAAAGTATGAAATTATACCAAATTATGTAAAATAAAAATAGTTCCAATTCATTCGGAATATCTTGTAAACTCTAAAAAATGATACTGAACATCTAGTTTCTGTAAAAACATGTAATGACATGGAAATCCATTCCCTAATTATTACTATCGAGGCATTAGATAGCATTAATAAAAAAGTATTATTTCTGCGCATTAGTCCTCGACATTCCATTGGATGACAGTTCCGGCTGGAAATTTGAGGCCATCTGTTGCCCCGGCAGTGAATCGAAAAGAAAGTTCCGAGGACAAAGCTCGCAAATCGTCTGGGCCTTTCATGAGAGGTGCGGAGACGCGCACAATGAAAGAGCGCTGCTTTCGAGCGAAACAACTCCCAACCACCCGTGACGCGGCGTCGCTCTGCCCCGCGGACGCGCCTCACAACTCGAAAGGGGCGCGCGGCCTGCGCTACAGATGCCACATCAACAGCAAAACATCGTCCCAAACACCCATGTCCAAAACATGTTTAAAGCATTGACGACGCAAAACCATCGACGTTTCGAAGCTGGTTTAGTCACCTTCAATATTAAATTCCCGCACAAAATATTTAATTTGACAGTGTCTGGGTATTTATAATTAAAATTTAACTGAAAATAAAAGTTACGAAACTGACTCTCTATGTGCAAAATACGACGAAAGACTGAGGAAATACTAGGACACCATCTCGGGCGAGATATAGTCTGCTCAATGAAAATATAGTACAAACTGCGTTCGGTCGATTTGAATACACAATCTGAAAGTGTGTATTCAATTATCATTTCATATTTTAACTTTTACAAAATTGTGATATGGCAAGTTTTCATCCACGAACAAAACATCGAAAACGTAAAAACATCGAACACACAACATCGATATTGAAAAAACATTGGATTTAATAAATCGAAAAAAAAATCGGAATCAAAAAACATCCGATTTAATAAATCGATGCTTAAAACATGGATGTTTCTAAAAAAACAATAGACATCGATATAGCATCCCCAGAGCCTGCGGGCGCAGCGAGTGCTTTCTACGCGCCGCAGCTGAGCGCAGGGGCACAACTTTCGAATACTTCGGCGGCGGGCGAGGTTCAATGAAAGTGATGCGAAACGGGAGCGGCATAGTGTCGCATACGGCGCGGGTCGCCGCTGCGATAGGTTGGGCGCGGGCCAACGCCCCTCCCGGTCGCCCGCGGGGCAGCGTGCCCCTTTCCACACGCGAGCGATTCGCAGCGCTAGTGCGCCGTGTCCTTCGGCTCGGAACGGATGAAGTGTGAAGGGAAAATTGCCGTTGATTGGTTCGCTTATCACCGAATGGTGCGTGCATATCGGGAGAGAATGAAACAGAGTGGTCCCGCTGTTCGTGCGTAACGTCCAGTCGTTTGATTGGGAATGAAGTACCGTACAGGAATACAGTGCCATGGACGAAATTTGCAGCGGTTGCCTCCCTTGAATATCTCGAGAGCGTAAGTGATTTATTTCCAGTATAAATGTGGTTAAAAATATCTAAAGTAATCTCTGAGTTATAAATTGCCCTGTTTGCTACCTACGCCTAACAGCACGCTACGTGTTAACCTTGAAGATATGAAGTAACGTTTTGAGACCTCTGATGAAATGCGAAAAAAACAAACAAATTACTTTCATGTTGACACACAAAATGCTTCCTATGTCTCCTCTAAGCCAGAAAGACATTCTATTCTCTACTCCTTTTTGAAACTGGAGAGAAACACTATTATAAATTTGCTTTTTAATTTTTTTTTTTGAATGATGCGTTTTCGATTTTAGTGACGTAGAAAGTACATAATTGTTTTCCTTGAAATATAACACTAATGATCTTACCACGTATAATGACTATCGCTTTCACTTGCTTTGAAATGCCATTTGCAAGAAATAATACTACAAAATAACCTACAAACACTTTCTGTTTTTTTTCATTCATTTATTTTAAACACTGGCAAACAAAAAAGTGAAAATTCCCTTTACTAACGTGATCATATATGTTCTTTTTTATTTCTAACAATAACGTTCATGGCCAGACGACCATACCTGTTTTCAGTAGTTCACATAAGAACGGTACTTGCTTCCATTGTGAAGGTAAGGAGCAATTATAATTTCTTATCGACTCCTATTATCATAACAAAGTAACAGAAAACTACTAGTGCGAAAACAGCACAGATTTTCTCGTATTAGTTGAAACGGTTAGGTAAAATGATATTAGATTGAAAGTTATGAACTTATAATATTTCAGAAATGTTGTGCGAACTGCAGAAAACACAGCATTCTACGTCTTGTTTTCGAGGGCCTAATCCACTTGAACAGTGAAATTTTGTTACATGCACAACCAGTAAGGCTATGTATCAAAGATATGGCAAAGCTATATATCAACATAACCTTCATTGCCATGGGGGCAATGCTCGAAAGTTCCTTTAGCATTAAAAATGTTCATCCTCGCAGTCATTAACAATATGATTTAGTTTTCTTTTCTGTAACATATTGTATATGTGATGTTTTAATAAAAATCTTTAACATTTTTAGCATTTTTCAGATCACTAATAATGCAAGGGATGGCCTTCCCATTAAAGGGGAAAAATCCTTTCAGTCTAAAACTTTCGAAAAAAAATGGAAGCAGTTTTTCAGAAATGTTTGTACATTTTTGCTCACATTAACTAAAAAATTCAAATTTTGAGAAATTTCATAAAAAACCAGTGTTTTAAACCATGAGATACATTTACATACAATGTAAATATTAATGAAGCACGAATGTTCGAGAAAAATACATACATTTAAAATTCAAAATTTGAAAATTTTCATAAAAATACATTTTTGCCATAGAATTCTGTGTAATTTGCCTTACAAAACAATTACAGAAGAAATATGAAGCAGATTTTGAGAAAATCTTTTTTAGGTACTTCTTAGACAATTGTCATGATTTGACTCAGAATTATGCTAAAACTACTATTTAAAAAAAATTATAGTCACCTAAAATGACTCAACGATTAACTATTGAAGAATAAATTGCGTAATGCTTTAATAAATAACTCTAAATTTAATAATGAAGGACAGGTTTGTAAAAATTGCAATTTTAAAAAAATCTTAGGTTTCAATGAAAATCAACGATTTGTCACTTTTATCTGTACGGTTGTGTTTATCGAGATCGATTTTTTTAGCTTTATGCAATTTCATTTTACAACTACTGATGTATATGAGAAAGCAAAAGTGATGTAGTGCTTCTGAGAAATCACGAGAAGCAAGTTGAATAAATGTATAATTACGTAAAAACATCAACTGTGTAGATTAACATAAGGAGCCCCAGTAAAATTAATTCACTGCTTAAAATTAGAGCATTTGCTTTACTGGAGAAAGAAATTAGTACTGCTCATTTTAATAATAGATCATTAGAAACAAATATCGTACACAAAATAACTGAAATGACTATTTAGATACTTACATTGACGTTTATAAATGATATCTACTCGGTTAGAAAATGCGGGCACGTAGAAATGAGTAATTTTCTTCTTTTTTATACGTACGTAGAAGCCTTAAATCAAATAATTATTTAACTGATCATTGATTTGGATTGAATAATTTAATAAGACCATTTCTCAATTGAGAACAATCACGAACGTCTAAGTGTTCTCAAATGTAGGTAATATATTTCGAATTCTCAATAAGTAAATAATGGAAAGAAATACCCTACCTATTCAGGACAATATAGAAACCATATTATCAAAACAAAATGCTCAGTCCGACACAATGGAACAAAATAACGTACTTTTGGGTTTCAGAGAGTAGTATTTATTCCATGTTTTAACCAGAATTCTTAAAACAACCCACTCCTTACTTGCGTACATTTTCATTAGTTTCTGAGAAGAGTTCGGTAGGCTCGTTTGAAGTCGGTGAATATAACAGTCTTCACGTTTATCTTATTGTGACACAATATTTAACAATTCGATGTTATTTTAGAATTCGGTATTACGACTGTTGTCTTGACATAAGCCAATAATGTTGGTAATATGATATTTTAATGTAATAATGTCAATGATGACGTGCATTACATCCATCCTCACAATATAGGATATACAATAAAAAATGCACTCTTGACGTAACCAGCCAACCTTGGAAACTTGACACGCTTTCGCCACGACAAGGCAACCTCCGTCGTCAAAACTTGGTCAGTATAATTATATTACTTCTCTTTTCGTACATGTGTTGCTAAAAGTACACGAACTATCGTCGGTGCCCAAGAAAAGTGACACACAAAAAAATCATTGTATTTTGTTAGTGTAGACTTATATTTAGTGAATAGTATATTTTTACTAGTAATAATTTTATAAAGACAGCTTACAAGAAAACCGTTAGATACGTAAACACTGTCTTTGGATGCGAATTAAATGACCTTTCCCATGATGACACCATTCGTCTGAAAAATGACAATTTCTTACACGTGCTACTTTCCTTGTACGCCGACATTACCATTCATGTATGCGTTTAACTATTAAATGTTCAAACATAAAATATTTCACTTTCATTAAATCTGTACAAAATATAATGAAACAAGCATAAGTAGTTCATGGAAAATATTTGTTAATAGTTTTGCAGAGTTTCTATGTGCTTTAACTTATAATCATCTCTGGTCATCATGGCTGCGCCATATGTACGTTCACTTCTTTTCATAAAGCTGCATTGACAATAAGCAAAGCCTTCTCTTTTCACACTATGAATTTGGATTTCATAAATCATATTAAAACAGGAAAGTGTCTTCCAATATATAGTGTAAATGTACGAGTTTAATAATATTTTAACTCTAGCTAGTTTTCTTATTTTCATTGAATATTTTTTAATTGTGTTTACGTTCCGTTGCTGAGTAAAATTACACTACATGATTGGGTGTTAATAGTTATTTATGAAATTAGTTTAGTAAGACATCGAGTATTTTAATGATATGTTTCGTTATGAATATCGTACGTTTAATTCAATAGTAAACATTCCAGTGTACGTCAGTTGTCGTTTAAATTATTTCCTCTGCAAAAGGTGAGAGGCTTCTCTTGATATTATTTGATAGGAAACCGTAGATTTGAGAACAGTTCTCTTCTAATATAATATGCAACTAGTTATTCCTTACTGGTAAGTCATGATTTATTATAATACCTCCATAATGCTAGTTTCTAGTTGATATTGCACAGTTCAATGCTCAGTTAGTCTCAGTGAACAGAATCTGCGTATACAAAGACCTAAACATCTAACGTTCTGTACCGATTGTGAAGCCCTCACATCCTTTATAGAGGGTTAATTCGAAAGCATGGGGTGTCGATCAATATTTAAGTGTGATCCCTACCCCCTACATCCTGCTAAGGACAGGTAGTTCCCCTAACATTGGGCACCAGTATGTTACCCTCAGACGACCTACACAGGAGCTTGTTAATATATTAGAAAGCTTGGTGAGCTGTGCCAGTTCAATGCACAATGTTCGCTTGGCTGATATTTTTACACAGGACAGTGAATAAAAACGTGTAGCAGTATGAAATCAAATGGGAAAATATTTTAGAAAACAGATTTCATACTTTATCTTTTCTTGAACGGAATCCCTCTGAGGCACCTTTTCTTTCTTTCCTCGAGTGGTGAAAAATATCGTAGAAAGTTGGTAAGAACAACATGAAAAATACGTTCATTATTTCCTAGTATCTGACGTAGGTATTGTATGCGCACGTTTTCTTCACCGGGATACACCCCCCCACTCCTTTACAAAAATTGATTAAATTAGGAATATATGTTAGCGACGAGCGTTGCTCAAAATCGTATTACCAGAAATGATTGCCCCCATGTAATTTAAATTATTTTGCAAATAAAAACGAGCTACATATTTGAGTACATATACGAGTTCTGTCGTAGAAATAATACCCCCACTTCTCTCGCATGTAGCGAAATGGGGCTCAAAAAAATGTGCACGGATAATAGCTAAGATCGCTAAGATGGTTGCGCCTAGAGGTGTGGTTTCAGAGGGCCGCGGGTGCGAATACCACCTGGAGCACGGATATTTGCTTGTGTGTTGCATTGTGGGGCTAAACCAAACATGATGTGTCACGTTTCAACCCTCTTCCTTCCTTTCCCGTTGGCCTGGGTGGCGCAGGAGCTTTGGAGGTTCGCTCCCAAGCGCGCGTTACATGTGGGCTGTGTTGACAGAATCCAGCTTAAGATATGGAGGTAGCTTGTTGTGTCACAGTGTGCATTCCTCATTCACTCATCCACTAACAACCTCATCCACTAACTTCAAATTATATTTTCATTTTCTTCCCCTTCACCAATTGTTCCGGGAGAGAGATGGCTCAGGGCATCAACTGATGTCGCTGCAATGCCTCTGACCGGAAGTTCCTACGTTTAAGTCCTGACGGTGCCAGGATTTTTGACGCTAAATAGCTAGGTCGGGTTCAGTCGTTGCCTGGAGGAGAATTCTAGAGGTCGGCTGCTCTGAACGGTATATTTCTGTGGTTTCTCCGATCGACACCAGGCGAATACCGGAGCAGTACACAAACAAACCTGCCACGGACCGCGCACGATCTTTCCTTCCTCTTCCTTGTTTTTTCCTCACCCCTTACTTATAGACATTTACACTTACATGCACTACACTACCACACTTGCCAGAAGACCGGTCGGGAACATAGAACTTCTCCCGGATGGAGAGGTGCCCCGATGGTGAGAGATGCCTGGTAGGGGAAAACCCCGCTAGCTGACGTAGGCCGGCACCATATCTCACCAACCAGCAGGGGAAATCATCACCGTCACCTCTCGGGGAAAACATGCAGTACACTTACGGGACTAATTTATTTTTATTAAAGAAGAAGGTTCGCCTGAGAGACCCTTTATTGTTGTTTAGACTCTACTATATTCACTAATCGATTGCTAATTTTTTGAACACTTTTTTAGATGGCATCGATCGCACTTTTCATTTCACAGCACACATATGCATTTTCACTAGATTTGTGGATTTTTTTATTTTCCACACTTTATGGTGGAATCCATGTATTCCCTAGCGTGTCACAGCATGTCTTTGGTCTTCATTAGTCTTTTCCCACTATATTGGTGCAGTATATCGCCAGTGTTGTAGAAATCGGATTATATTTGCATTCTTTTCTGACGCGTTTCTTCTATAAGTGTGTTGTTCAGACTAATGACTTTAGCAGTTGACGCGCCCGGAATCATTAATCAATCAATCACTTTATAATTTCGTTGTTTGAGCGAGGATAAGACCAGGTGCACAATGTAACGGCTTACGGGCTTCAGCGTCAGCACTATCTGGATGTAGCCTGGATCCGTTCCGTTAAAACAGAACTAAGCTGGATGTTCTCATGGGGTTTGCTTATCCAACTGTGTGAACAATATCCTGTATGGGCTCACGAGCCTCGTAGGTGCGATTGTTGGGAAGAGTGGTAGATATCCCAGGAGCTGCATCTGGAGTAATAGTCTCAGCCGGGGATCGTCTGTAGGTCCAGAGAAGTGCAAGGACGTTAAAAAGGAATACACACTACGTTATTTCCAAGTAAACTCACGCGTGCTCGTGTGCTCGGGAACTGGAGGACTCTCCTCGAGGGAGTTCCGTCCGGTCGCCCTTGACGCTAGCGCCTCCACCTGCGCCTCCACCTCCACCTCCGGGAAATCCCCCACGGGTGTCGCTTTCGTAACGCGAGCGGTCGCAGGGATCGCTGCACTCTGAGCGCCCAGCGAGTGCCGCGCGCAATGACGCGGGAGCCAGGGCGTCTCGAAAGCGTCAAGGACCCACGCCCCAAAACTGACACGCGGCCTCCGCCTGTCCACAGACGTCCTGCGCCACCCTGACGAGATGCCTGCCTGCGGAGAGATGGTCGCGCCACCGGCGCCGCCCGGCGACGCCAACACCAACACCAACACCAACACCAACACCAACACCAACACCAACCCTGACGCCCAGCGCCGCTCGCCCATCTGCCAGTTCTACAGCGGCGCCACCATCCTCCTCACCGGCGGCACCGGCTTCATGGGCAAAGTGCTGCTGCAGAAGCTGCTGCGCTCCTGCCCCGACGTGGAGATCGTCCACTTGATCATCCGCACCAAGAAGGAGAAGGACCCCGAGACCCGCCTCGACGAGATCTTCCAAGACGCGGTAAGTCATGCATTCAGCCGCTAAGGGCCGCGTCCATTGATTACCTCATTGTTTGGTATTTCCGAGCGCGCCCACTATTATGATCATTAAATCCGTAAGTGTATTGCATTCCGGTGTTGTCGGTGTTTCTGGCTCGCTGGAACATTAGATTCGGGGCGGTCGGATAATGGGGTTTCCATCTCCAGGCATCGCCCCATGCGAGGTACCACCTCAGCCGGGACAAGCTCTAAACCTCCGATATGTGTGGTAGTTTATTGAATATAAGTGTTTTTTGTGTGTAAGGGAAAAGGAGGGACAAGAATGAGGGAGAAAAGATTGCGTGCGGTTCGTGAATTTGTTAGGGTACTTCTCTGGCATTCGCTTGATATGTACTGGAGAAAACTAACGATGAAAACGAATAACTACTGATTAAAGCAGCCGGCCGCTAGAAGCAGTTTAATTCGATCTGTCTTGCTAGTATTGAAAATTCGCCATCGTCGGGATTCGAACTTTTGGATATCCGAGTAGGTATTGCCAGTGTCATATGTCAACCACGATTTATGCCATAAGTTTAGTAAGTAGCGGGGCTTGATTTCTGCCGGAACGCGGCGGAACGACGTCTCGGTACATCTGAAATATATTACTTAATTATATTGTAAATACATAATTACTTCTTTTAAATTGATAATTAATTTGGGGCGCTTTCCGATACCTAAAATTTTATAAATCAAGCTCTGTTTAGTAGTATCATTAACATGTTATGTTTTATTCGTATATATGTCAGATAATTTCTCTATGTTCTCAACAAGGATAGTGCTTAATCCGATGAGTAATTAATTGGTTTTTCGTTTTTTTATCATTTGTTTATACGTAAAGGACCATGTGGTTAGGGGAATTATATAATTTGTTGTGTTTTATTACATAATCGCACGCTTCGTATACTCGTTTTCGCTTGTAAATGGCGTGTCCTGAGGTGGCACAGATGTTGTAGAAAACATTAACATTTTCGCTTAACTGACGTCAAGTGTCTATTAGCGCGGTGTCAGTAATGCTCTTTAGAATTACTATAGTAAACATACATCATTAATTGATAAATTATTTTATGGATTATAGTATCTAATCACGAAAACATCCTTATATACTTGATGAATTATTGTGAGCATTTCCGGGAAGAATATGCAACACACGTACTAGTTCACGCTCGTCTGGCACTCATGTCTTCCGTACTCTACGAAGCACATATGTCATCCGATACTAACTTTCTAGACCCATTATTTATGGTCTGCATTATCTTCAGTCCACTGCTTATCACTAATACATTGCATGAGAATAAAATAAGGAAGATACATGTTAGGTATTATTTGAATCGCAAATGAAATTAAAAGTAGTGATGCTTCAAAGACACGTACTTTTTCGCATTATTTGTAATGCTTAATTAATATAATACTTCTTGAACCCGCAAAAGTGTTTTAAACCCATAATTATTTTACTAGAATTCGATCTCAGGGTCTTAGGTTTAGCAAGCAGTTAGGATTACCGTTTAGCATAACCACTTAGCAAAGCCACTACTTCAGCCGCCTGAGTGGGCAAAACAACCTTCCCGGCGCACAGTGGTCAATTTTCGCTCCGTAGATGGACAAAATTGGAAAACAAAATGTAACCTGGAGACTTAAATCCAGAACAAATGGACTCCCAATGAAACCAATCAATAGGAAACGAACAAGAACTTGTCAATCAGTTCATGAAAGGGCCGCGTCATAATGTCGACAGGCCTTTTGGGAAGGAAATATAAGAAAGACTATTTCGAAGACTACTAATGATGCAAAGTTGAATATTTACGGTAATACAAGTAAGTTTGTAGTTTTACGTGATGTTTAGATTTGTAATATATTTTTTCTACTCCCATTGTATAATTGTGACATTTGATGCCTGCAACCCGTTGCATAATGATCCTCATTACGATACAGATTTTATTATGGTACATGTTCTTGACCAATCACAGAGAAATTTACAAAACCAAGTATTGTCAATTAATCATTGAGAATCGCTCTAGTAAAGGTTTCGTTCCATTGTATACATTAAAATTGCATTTAATATTATATTTTGCTTGTCGGTTTTAATTTCTTGTGTGATTAGTATTTTTTACTTAAAATGTTATTTAAAATATATTGGTTCGTTTATTACTCCGTGTATTAGTACATTACACTGTCAATTCATAATGTACTAATTATGGTTTCATTAGACATTTACTGATATTTTCGAGCCGCGTCGTACAAACAATCATAACTTTCTTGAAATTCAAACTAAGTTATAAAAAATGTTTGAAACATTTTTTTTTGAACCATACATTCTCCAAGAATTCTATGTGATGCTGTGATGAAAATATGTTTTCTTGCAAAATTCTTAGGCAATGATTTATAAATAGATAAGAGAGATTTGAAGAATGGTTAACTTAAACTCATTAATGCTTAAATTACGTTAACGAGTTTATTAATGGTTACCTCGAGAGAATCGAGAGAAAAATATTGTAGAATTTTGGAGAATGAATATTCATCAGAGATTGTGAAAAGATTGACTTGAATTGTTGAAATCCGTCGACAAGAATTAGACACAAATAATGCCGACGCACTATCTCAAAGGCGTTTGTGAATGGTAAAATAGATATAACAAAAATTGATGGTCATCTTATTGAAATATTTTCGACATTGTCTCGGTCTGTGAGTTGACCAAGAGGTCACTCCGTTAATATTCATACATTTCGGGTTAATGCCTAAGAAGTTTCACAACTAAATGTGACCTTGTGTGACTGGTTACTGACAGATGTAATCTGCCCATTCTCTGAAGACAAGCAGGGGAGATTGGGCTTCACTTTCAAATCCACTGATGATTGATTAGCATGTGAAGGCATCTAGCTTGTTGCCTCGTGTGTGAATTGTTCGTCATCCTTAGAAGCCGTGAAACAGGAATTTTAGAGCAAGATTGTATCCATTTATTCTCAACTCAGAAAAGGAGTTCTTGAAATAATTTTTTGAACTATACTATTCAAATTAATTTCTAAAAAATGTATGTACGTACTACTATCGTTAATTCATAAGATATTCCGACAAGCTAATTTTGACCCATTGTGTAAGACTCGCTGTACGAATAACACATACAAGAATAACACAACGAATAACACACATAGGACTGTTATTTTTGTCTAGCTATGGAACCAGAGTTGACCATTGCAGAAGGTGTCCATTTGCAATTTTCAAAAATGAAAATCACACGAGTTGGAGTTAAAATATTAAGAAAAGTGTCTACAGATTTGAAAAAATGTTGTTACGCAATTTTTAAAGGTTGTCACTATTTAACCCAAAATTTCGGGAAAGCTGCGCATATTTTCAAAAATGTTTACACGGCATTCTTAAAATATCTGATTTAAAGTAACTTATTGCATTAAGAAAACAATACCTACCTTTGCGTAAACCAAATTTTCGGAATCAACGTTTTGCCGTATAACCCAATTTTTCGGAATCAAGGACACACAAAGCGTGGATTCTGACTACACGTGTTGAAGGAAGTCATTTACTACACAAATAAACAAAAAATGTCCACCTTTTTCGGTATTAGAGACCTACAATACGACTTTTTGTGCCGAAAAAATAGCCGTTTTTCGCTACACCATTGCATAACCATATCTTTACTACGTAAATAATATGCGAGAAAGTACAAATCAAAGGAAATATAGAAAACAAAACCTTTCTTCAGTCTAGTTCGAGACGCCGAGGTGATCACATCGAGGCCGAGGTGACTTTGCCTACGGGCGTTAAGCGAACGTTGTAAGAAAACTACAAGTTCAAAAGTTTTATGAGTAATATAGTACCGTTATACAGACTAAAACCAACAACTGTAGATTTCTCTTAAACAACAAATAGTGAAGTGAACAAAACGCTTGTTGTGAATGTTAACAAATAGTGGCCCCACAACGGGGCAATTAATAAAAGACGCCACTGACGTCTTAAACGACACGGATTCACATCAGCCCCAACGAGAAAATAATGGAAGATGAAGAACCATCGCTTAAGCAACAAATTCAACATTTGCAAATGCAATTGCAATTACAGCAACAACAAATGCAGCAGATGGAACAACACTACTAACAACAACTTCAACAATTACAACTCTTGCACTCACCTCAACTGCAGCAGCCACAAAACCAGTAGTGGCAGCCAACACAAGAAAAACACATAGTGCGACAGCAACATGCACAGCCGCCAGTTCAAGTTCAACTAACGGAAACTACGCCTCAAGACCTACAGCATTCCCAACAAGAACAACCCCAGCAGCAATCCGAAACAACAACTTCCGATGCAATCACCAGCCATCCGTACAATAATAACTTCACAAATAATGTAAGTATTTCTCAAACGACAAACCCAGAATATTCTATTGTTCCTAGTACTACCAATTCAAATACAAACAATTCTACATCTTTTTCAACATATCACAACGATAGGAAACGATCAAGCAACATATAATCTAAATTACTCAGTTCCAACTGAAAATCGATTTGAAAGTTTAGATGAAGTAATGATCAAAACAAAAATAATGAACCATGTATTAAAATTCCTCCTATAATGATTCATAATTATAAAAACTTGCATGTATTATTAAATGATATAAAAGAAGTGGTCAAAAATAATTTCTCCGACAAGATAATAAGTGATAAGATTAAAGTTAACCGTAACACAATAGAAGACTATAGAATCTTAAAATCTTTCTGTGCAACAAATAAAATTGAATTACATTTATTCATAGATCCTTACAGTAAGACATTTAATTGTGTTATTAAGGATATCCATGTTATATACAGTGAAATAGAAGTTTTTAATGAGCTTTCAAAATCCTACCCAGTAAAAAAGGTGTCAAGACTTTACGGCAAAAATCGTGAGCCATTACCAATATGTGGAATAGAACTCGAAAACAATGTAAAAGGTATATGTATTCTTAGTTTGAATAGATTTATTTACAGTGTTGTCTACTAATCAAAATTTGGAGACAATTGCTATCAAAAGAAATGTTAACAAACAAAATATATTAATAATAGCTGCTTATAAACCGCCTAATAAATTATTCCCACGTCAAATATATGAAGCTTTATTTAATTATAACAGTTAAATTATGATCATAGGAGATCTAAACAGTAAAAACAAAATTTGGGGATGAAATGTCACCACCCAGCAAGGTAGAAACTTAGCTAATTTGGCAGACCAATTAAAACTAAAAATTTCAGCTCCATCTGAACCAACACGAATGTTAAAGAACTGGCAAAAATTAACTCCTCTGTATAACATGTAGTGTTGAACAGTAAATAAATTCAAAAGAAACTTTCTTCGTTTCAAACCATTATCTTGAACTCTTTAAGTTCCAGGCGTTCAAAGTATGCGTTTTCTGAAAAAATAATTTTTAATTTTTTGTTCAAACTATATGAACAAAATTTAGTGAACTCAACATATTGAAATAATTAAATTAAACTACATTTGCACGTACTATTGACAAAGTTAAAATTTCTTCAATCTCCCATCTCATTACAAAGGTAAATGAAAAATTTCTTTTTCACTGGAGTGTAATAATTCTTTAAAATTATATTCCATAAAATAATTCACCTCTTTTTTGGAGGCATATTTTTACAGAGATACAAGTGGCAGATTATGTTTAAACATACAGAAGGAATTTTCAGAGTTTGTGAAATATTAGGTCTAGTGACATTCACAGGGGGTTACTTTCTACTTTCAGTGTTTACATATTGGAGAGATAGTTGCAAAAACACATTTTCGGTTGTACAATAGAAAAAGGTATAATACCGTAATAAATCGTGAGATGATTACGCTGCTCGAAAGACTTCCGAAAGCAAACGCTGATAAAGATTTGTAAGCAGTGGCGGCTGGTGCCTCAACAAACTAGAGGTTGCAGCTCCATGGAATGACGGAAAAATAATTTCCAAACTCATAACGCTAATATACAATAAAACTTAAGCAATTCATGCAAAATATTAAAACTAAATTTAATAGAAGTCTTTATGAAATATGACTTACATAATTGTATGCGTAGTGCTCGTGTCCATTATATACTCCTCCCGCGCACGTAGTTCTATCTTTGATTTCCAGTGGACACTTGAGTTTTTATATTAGTTATGCATTTACACAATGCACGGTAATAGAATTTATATAAAATAAAAAAATAACTTGGTTTCAAAACGGCGAAGATTCAATTCCAACCCTTATCAGTAAGAAATATTGTTTGGGCACACTTTACGCAAATAAATTATTTTATATCGAAAATTTCTCTACCCTGGTTGCAATAATGAACGATCTTCCAAACACACCAATATTCACAACAACGCTCGCAGACTGTCATTGCTGAAGTGATGGGATTCGGTAGGGTCCCAACGGTTGGAGATGCATGGATTTTTGTTTTCAGTAAACCTTTTTTTAATTTATTGCACCCGAACAGTGGATAATTCACTTTACAGATCGGAAATTGGATACAAACACTAATCAAATAATACAATATTGGCTGAAAAGCACCGAGTTACTTGTAAATTAAACTAACTTAACCCAATTTTATCTGTGAGTGGGAATCCTCTCTGAGAACCTCATTTATTAGGATTTTATGCACAGGGCAATGGTGTGAAGGGAGTGGGAAAGGGGGAGAGAATTGATCTTAGGATTACGTGTTTATGATGGTTACGGAGGTCTGAATCTTTGGGAAGGCATGATTTGATTCTGGTTGGACCATTACTGGCTTTTCCCAGGTGGTAGAGTCTGGCACCGGGAACTAGGTTTGGGTTGGTGAAGAATTGTTTTGATAATGTTGAAATGTGCTGAGTAATGGTATCGATATTCAATTCTCTGTGAAGTTGTTTGTTGGATGGGGCGTTAACCGACGTTCGGAGGATTTTATTTTGAAAAAACTTGAATTCCTTTGAGGGTTTTTTTGTGCAGCACCGCCCCACCCAGGACAGGCATATGTTAGTGATGGTCTTAATGTAGGTTTATAAATATGCAGGATTATGTCAGTTTGGAGCGCCGATTTACGGTTTATAAGAGGATATAGTTTCAAGAGTGCAGCAAACGTTTTGTTCAGCCGATGGGTAATGTGCGGTTTCCATGTGAGACGAGTGTCTAAGATGGCTCCTAGGCATTTTACGGGCTTGTTGGATGGGGGCCAAGGAACTGGTGAATTCCCTATTGTGATATGTTGGTTATTCTTTTTAAGTGCAAATATAAATAAACCTTACATCAAATAAACCTAACAACAATAATTCAATAAACCTAACATCAAATGAAAATAAATTCTCCAAACATTATAAATATTGCATTAAATACCGTCAATAAGTGACTGAACTTATGTACCTTAACATAAAATACTTAAATTCATATTTTGTCAAATTGTCAAACAAAGATAGAAAATTAGTGTTCCCCTCGCAGTGCGGTGCTCGATATCAAGACCCCCAACCCACCCATCTCCAGTTGGTGCTGCACAGATGGCCCTATGTTGAAGTATATGGTCAAAGAGTAAATTCAATAAACGCAGTAATAGAGCCAAGAGCGCGACAAGGTGCAATAGCTGGGAAAGCCCCGGACGCTGTAGAGAGCACTAGTTGGGTGCTCTTTGGTTTCAAAATGATTTGATATTCATCGAAATTTCTGCAAAAGCTTGAATACTGAATATAATTAAAAGTAAAATGTATATTCCTAACGTATTATAACATTTTTTAATTATCTCGGAAGGTGTTCAACCATGCAACACAAGCACGAGTCGCCACTGTTTGTGAATACGACCTTAGTGAGCGTAGACTGCTCGACGGTCAATGACAAGTCACATAAATGCAATTTACTTTTTGTGTCCAGTTCAGTTATTTGCATGATCCTTTTACCGATTCGAATACTGAAGCATGCTTTTCTTAGTGTGGTGCGCATGACATTCAGCAATTAACGACTGCGGCTTCCAAGTATATAAGAACACTTCGATCCTATTGATTTATATAGGGTCGTATATTAGTTATTTACGTGTGGTAAAAGTCCCATTTTCTTTCGCGTTCTTTGAGTAGGAAATGTTGCGACACAAGGCCGATAGTCAGAGTGGCACAATCCTATGAGCAAAATAAAATAACTGCTAGCACGTGAGTCATTCACTCATTTTTAGACATCTCCACTGCCTTATTTTATTTTAATTGAATAATACAAACCATTTAATGACTACTATTGGCTACTATGGTGCGTTAAGAATAGCAGTTGCTGATGCGGTCAGACAAAAGCATTTTGTTTTTGTTTTTTTTGCTACATCACAGTTTAATTTGAACGACTGACTTTTAGCAATTGTACTAAAAACTGAACTTTTAGCACGCTGAGCATGCCCTAAAAGCAAGCGCCTTTTCTAATGACTGTCTAAAAATGCTTTTGTTTATACCAAAAGGTATTAGATGTCATGGAACCGAGATGGAGAATATACATGTGAATTTGCTCACAAGATCACCAAATACGAGGGGCGTTCATAAAGTTCCCGAAAAGGTGGTGCAGCATGTTAATGTTATAACCTACTGCAGTAGTAACCTAATCACTTTGGAAATAGGTCCTTCCGCACTCATTCACTTGTTCCGTCGTTCCTGCCATAGTTGGAATCAGCCGTAGAAGGCTCCTTTCGGCACCTGTCGGAGCTGAGCCGTCGTGTTCAATTTCATGGCTTCCACAGTTGCAAAACGTCTCCCCTTACCATCACCATTTCGTTTCATCTTCATAGTTACCATACCGTTAACTCCAATAGTGGTCGGTAATGACCTAGGTGTTGATGCGACCTTAAATTTTTTTAAAAAATTTACAAACTTTTTACAAATATGTCCTAAGACACTCGATTACTTACGCTACCCCAATCTGGTGAGGTGCCGCTTCTTCCCTTATAAAACCCTTACAAACGTTCCAGAATAACGTGCCTCGTACAATTACCAATGCCCCATGGTATATGACACAACTACATAGAGAACTAGACATATAACTAATGACAAATTACATTTCCATACTGTCGTCCAAATTCTTTTCCAATCTCCAAACTGCCTCTTGAACCAGCCACTTTAATCTCGAAAGAACAGAGTTACTCCTAAAAGAATTAAATCCCGTCTCCGAAAATATATGTTCCGTCCCCCATAAACTAGAGACATATTTGTCTCACCTCTCACTCTATAGCTTACTTTTTTCTTCACAAAATTAACAACAATCATCATAGAGGCACCCACTGGGGATGTCCTCGATCAGAAATAGGGGTATGATGGTGCGCTAATTTACAGGTACTCGTAACTTCGAGCCACTATCAATTGTAATACATACACAAAAACTAATACTCACCTGTAAATTAGTAATCGCACTGATCTGATTAAATTTAAAAAAGTGTAATATAATGTTTGCAAAATATGAATTTTTAATGAACAAATAACATGGCACACAACATTTTCATCGGTTGTTGAAATCGCGTAAGGAAGAGTCGAAATAATAAGTCAGTCAACTGGAAACGAACGAATAAAAGAAAGAATGCCAATGGACATCATTGACAAGCTGATGGGCCGAACCTTCAGTTAAGTTTTCACCAGTAACCAAGCAGGAGCTGCCTCTTTGGCCCTTTGTCTCATCACGCGGCTTTGGCCGTCCTCCCCGCCGAAACACGGAGCTTTGCGGTGCGTGCCTTGTTATGTTGCCATAAACGCGGGAGACAATGCTCTGAGGACTGCAGGCGGCAGCAAAAATGTATATGCGTTAGAAATGAAGGTGATGGTGTTAAACCTTGGGGGTTTTTGTTACTTCAGGGCCTTTCGACTTCCGTTTCATAAACATTCTTCTCCGCTCTCCCCCACTATTTGGGTTTATTATCCGTTCGACGCCGCGCCGCCAGTCTCCCGTACAACCGTCGTCGTAAGAAAACACCATTGTTTCCGAGTCGCATGGCACAAAAAAATAGCTTATCATTGCTCAATGCGCAATTTCATACGAACGGCATTCCTCGTCGGCGGATAATGCCCTTTCGCTAAGTACTTTCACGCGAGTTTGCGCGGTATAGGAAAGTGTACAATTGCTGCTCCCAATGTGTTACTAAGAAATAAGCGAGTCACAATGAGTAATATTGGTCGTCTTTTTTTCGGCTTTCCCATCATTATGATACCCTCAGTGCGCGAGTATAATGATACATTCATTTTTTATTTTAATTTACTTTCTTCCCGTTCGAATTACGTCTTTCGGGGAATGACACATCCTCTATAATAAATAAAATTTCGGTATTTCAGACAACAGAATGTATATTTATTTTACATTCGAACACATAATTAGAATTCCTATTGAATTCTACCGCCAAGCTTGACAGTGGGCACCATGAGTTCCGAACGGCGAAGTTTGATCTCTCGCAGTTTGCCAGATGGTCTTAGTCTCAGTAAAGAGGCTGACGATCTAGGAGGGGAGCAATGATTGGCAGACACATTAAGATTTATTCTTAAGGATTCACTGCGTATAAAGCACCGCATATGTGAAAATAAAAATGCGGGCTATCTAGTACCGTCTTCTTCTTCTACACTCCAAGGCTTAGGCTACTCCCTGTTCCGCCCTCACATTTTCTCGCCATCTTTTCCTTGGTCTTTTAACGTCTCTTCTTGCTAATGATTCGTAATGCAAAGCTGCCCTTGGAAGACTATTGTCACCAATTCTCTCGGCATGCTCTACCCACCTTTGTCTATACACTTGCCTTCAAGTATTAAATGCTATCACTTGCTGTCAGCATATATATATACTCGTCACTTTTCTTATTTATTCATATCTTAATCAGCCTTCTCTTGTGTATCCTTGTATTCTTTGCAAAAACTTCATTTCACTATGTTGAATTCTTTTAAATGTTCTTAGACTTAGTACCCAACTTTTACATCCACAGCGAACGTAGAAATTGCCCATTTTAGCACATTCAGGTCGCTGCCCGTAGAATCTACGGGCGCCGACAGGTCACCTTAAATTACAACAACGCCCATATATAATCTACGGACGCGCTATTTATACGGAATATTTCTTATACATGGCATTTTTTCGTTCTCTGACTATTTGTGGAGGTTCTTACATCAATAAAATACCTAAATACACTGCTATATTTCTTTTGCTGCAATTTAATTGATAATAAATAGCTTTGGAGTACACTGATAAGCATGCCCTATGCATTGACGCCTAAGGAGTGCTATTCAAAATTACCACAACAAAGCCAATTATTGTGAATAAAATAAAATGTGAATTTTTCTGCATTACTGCAAAAGACACTAATGTAATGTTATGTTTAATGTTCTAATATTAACCTAATTTGTAAAATTTTAATTTAAATAAACATGTTAAACTTTTTTGACACAATTTAGTGTTATTTATAATAAAAATTCTTTCAAATTATTAATGTAAACGTAAAAGTTGGAACTTTATATAAAACGATTATTGTCTCAAAACAAAAAAAAAAGATCTTGCATCTGTGTACTAAATTGGTTTAGAAGATGTGGCCCTTCAAATATAGCCCAGAACCTTACGATCTACGGTGGGAAAACCACGTTTATTCGTACGTATAACAGAAAATAAAAACACGCAAGGCAGATACCGGTGAGGTCAGTCGTTTTGAATGCTACTGTAATTCTAAGAACACTAGTACCTTCCAGCAAAACCTTCAGGTGAACCTTCTGCGAAAATCGGCCGACCGCCGCTCGGGGATGTACCTGGTCCTTGGAGTAAGTCTTGGAAGGCACTTGAGGCGTGGGCCGCTATCGTGAATCTCACAATCACTGGGTGAGCGGCAATCAGCCTTCGATTACCATCAGTCGGCGCTCGGACGCGGAGCAAGGTAACGCCTTAAGTGTATTTTGGAAACCCAGAAGTCACTCGAATTCACTGAACTCTCTTTTCAACCATCACATTCGCAGTTTATATTCAACAAAATTGGCAGGGAGAAAATAGCATTGAAATACCAGAAGAAATTACGCAATTGCAATGGAGAGTAGAATCTGAAAAGAGCACACGAAAGAATAAACACGAAAAAATGTATGTTACAAACTTTTGCCATTCATTTCTGTTGTTATTTTTTTTTAGCCATAGTCAGTCTACATGTTTATTCAAAAGATCATAACATAAACATGCAGACATACATTTAAGAAACTAGTGGTGCTACTGAATGGCACAGACTTTTTCGTAGTGAAGTTTTCTGATTTCCTTGGTGTGGATTGGCTTTACGGTCTTACCAGCTGCCATCTATCGTTGCCAAAATAACATTTTTTGGACATTTTCTCAATTTTTCAGTTTCCTAATAATGGAATCGAAATATTACTTCAAGAATATTAAAGAAATATTAAATATTAAAATCTTGTCCTAAATAGAAATTTTCATTGAAAAATTTGAAGACCATTTTAAGAAAAGGGCTATTAAGCATTACTATAAATCCAAAATTTGAAGCTCTTTCTCACAAGAATTTCTTGATTTTGCGAAAACCATTTCAACACATTTAAAGCACTTCCACTCACAAATACAATAATGTATACAACTTGATGAAAAGGTGCCATTTAAAGAAAATTACTTTTGTGTAATTTTTTTAAAACACAACAAAAACAACAACAACAACAACAACAACAACAACAACAACAACAACAAAAGAATACACCAACATGAAACAAGCGCGTAAAATCTGCTAGGGTGTCGTCCGATCGAGAAGCTCTATGCCCTGTCCTGTCTTGCCTGTAATGCGCCGAGCCGGGACACCGCCTAGAGACGTATGAGAATTTTACACTGTGCGGGATACCTTATCTACTTCGCCGAAGCTCGTCAGGGTGCTTCAGAGAACAGGAAATTGCTCTCGTTTTTCCGATCTTCGCAATGATTAGTATTAACAATTTTGTATTGGTTTGCAAGTTCGGTGCATGGCAGAGCATTAAATTTGCTGTTCTTGTTAAGCATGCTTGCTACAATGCCAAAAGAGAACGTTTCAAGAAGTGTATTGCTAAAAGAATGAATTTATGGAAAAAATTCACGGCGGTCTGGAAATATATTTTTTGCCAGTATTGAGAAAAGGTGGAAAACGCACAAAAAAATCTTACAACATAAAAACATTGCTATTCATGCAAACAATGCGAAAAAAAGTGAGAAAAACTATTCAAACCTTCTTCAGCAAGCGCAGTCAAAAGATGACAAGAAAGAATAGTAACACTGACTTGTGCCATGCCGCAAACATTCCATTTTCAAAACTTGAAAAAAACACATTTAACCAGTTTAACCAACAAAATACACTAAATATAAAATACCACACGAGTCAATTCTTAGAAAATATTATCTATTATCTACATTGTAGCAGTGTTGTACAAAATTGTCGCACATCTTTACAAATGAATATGCTGCTGTGGTGTATGAGCACGGCTTTTGCGATGCAAGTGCTTCCACTACTGTAGAAAAATAAAGTCTACGGTTTCTGTGTGAAGAATCCTGGATCATCGAGATTTCCATTATGGTATTGGTATTTTGTGAGTATGGTACGCTACCAGGAGATCATCTTTAATCTTCACGAGCAATGTGCACAATGAGAAAAATAATAAAATATTATTATTACTATTGTAATTAATAACAATGGAATACACCCTTGTCAATACAAACTATTCTTATTTAATGTTATTATCGAGCAGAGAGGTACACCTGTGTAATTCAATCACGTATAATGTCAAGTAATTAGTCTAATTTCACATACAGTTGCAGATTCTGCAGGCTCTGAACAGATGGGGTAGAATCGAGAAGCGTCGAACCAGCAAAAACGTAATAGAATGTTTAAGAAGATCTCATCCTGTAGAATACGATGTAGTGAAAGTTTCTTTGAGGCCTTTGTTCTCATTTTAATTTTTAAGACCCTAAAACGCTTTGTTTACGAATTAATTAACGATATAGATTCAAAAATCTGACCGAGTACTGGGGGTTGCATTTGACAAGAATATTTAGATTTTTTAACACAAATTCTTCATATTTTTTAAAGTCAAAGTGCGATTCGTCGCGTCTTCATGAAATTCTCTTTCTTTAGAGATCTTTTTTTAAAAGATTGGTTGCGTGTGAGTGCCGCAAAGGTATGTATACTACTGAAATAATATAGGAGGGAATTACAGCAGAGTCTCGGTAATTCGAGGTGGACGGAACTGGGCCTAACTCGAATGAATGAAAATTCGAATTATTGAAAATGATTAACTTATTAAAATAGAAATACAAACAACTTTGAAATGTCAAAGTATATATATTTTAATAAACTAGTGGTACTACAGAATAGCACAGTCCTTTTCGTAGTCAAGTTTTCTAATTTCCTTGGTGTGAACTGGCTTTACGGTCTTGCCCCATCCTCTTGCTGTCTATTGCCGCCCAAAGTACATTATTTAGACGTTTTCCCAACTTCTTGCTTTCCTAATAGTACAACCAATATATTTCTTCGAGAATATTAAAGAAGAGTTAAACCTCGTCCTAAATGGCAATTTGCATTGAAATTTTTAAGCAGTTTTTACGAAAATGCTTATTAAGCGAAAATCCTAAATTAAGCTTTACTATAAATGCGAAATTTGAATCTCTTTTTCACAGAAATCTATTGTGTTTTCGAAAAAATTAATTGAAGTAATTTGAGGTACATTAACTCTCAAATGAAATAATGTTAACAAATCGCTTATAATACGTGTATTAACGACGTGAGAGATATTTTAAACAAATACATTTATGTAATTTTTGAAAAAACAACAACAAAAGAATAAACCAAAATGAACTTTACGTCATATTAAACAGTGCAATTAGCACTATCCATTGGAAATTTTTGAAGAAAAAAAATTGGAGCAATTTTTCAGAAAATGGCGTTTGGTGTTTCTGAAAATGCGGAATTTTGAGCTAATTCTCACAAAAAGATTGGGTTTTCGAGAAACTTTATTTGACATTATTTAAATCACATGCACTTATAAATATAATGACGTGAAGAAATTGCCTCTAATATAAATACTAACGACGTGAGAAAGTAAAAGAATTAAATAATTATAATTAAAAGAAGTATACAGCAATATGGTGTTTACGATATCTGATAGTTTACATTTAATACTATACCTACCAAAAGTTTAAAGAAAGAATTTGGAGCAGTGTTTGGGAAAATCTTGTTTTTGTTATTTTTTTCAATTGCACATATCTCCCGCAATATTTACCAGAAACTACTAAAAGATGCAAAGAATTCTTATTTGTTATCTACGGTATTCGTACAAATTACGGATAACATTGCAGTAAGACGCAGGTTTCAATTCAACGTAGAGGATTTATTTTGTCCACTAGATAGAAAATTACAATCAAACAAGTGAAGAGCCTTGTACATACTAGTTACTTCATAATTACTACATTTGCTTTTGCGTTACAAACAAATCTCATATTACGATGTCACGCTGTTTACAAAATACTTAATAAATTAATCTGCAACAAGAATGTGTATCACCTTAATGAAAGAACTAATTCTGTACAACAAATATCATTCGAAGGAAAAATCTCTATTTTCATATTGTAGTAGTAAGAAGTTGCCGAAAAAATGCACACTTTTACAATTTTCGAAAATTCAGAGTTAAGCCCGGAAATCGGACAAATGCCACATTTATAAGAGTATTTAATTCTATTCTTACAAGAAATTCAAAGAAAAAATTTGGAACAGTTTTTGAGAAAATATTGAAAATATCCCATGGCTTATAAAGTCCCCCAAAAAATTAATGAATGTTTTTCAAAATCGCAGAGCTTCGACTCACGCAAAAATGACAGGGGTTTCATCAAATCGGGAACAATCCTATACATGGTTTAGGCGCTAAGTTTGTTCACAAATACCAGACGGACGGACAGATGGACGGACAGACGGGCGCACAGACGGGCGGAGAGACGGGCAGACAGACGGACGGACAGACGGACGGAGTTGCGGACGGACAGACGGACGGACACACGGACGGACAGACGGACGTTTTGACGTCAATTGACTTTTCGGTATTAAGAACCCACAAAACAGGGATTCCGGCTACACATGTGTAAGAGGATTTTTTTCCCGTAATTTAGCAACTGGATTTATCCACTTTTTCGTTCTCTGGGCCTGGCAATGACTTTTTTCTGCGAAAATCCGCTGTTTTTTCGCGCAGCATTACATTACTTTTTCTATACTTCCTATATACGTACATATACGAGAAAGTAAAAATGTACTTGCATTATATTATTACATTAATTGCTGAAGGTAAGTTAATTACATCTTAAAGTAATTGTCAATTGTTTTTTGTTTAAATACATTGTTCCCTTTACGTACGGCAATATCACGCCTTCTGAAGATCACATTGTCGGCTGGAGTTATCTCGGGTTGTTGTTCTACGTGCCTCATGACGACCAAGACCATCGTTGTGACTCACACGCGGGAATCATTTTTTAGGGATTTTTTTTGTAATTTATTTAATTCTATTCATTTTTGATAAGTCTGATTTAACTCGGATTTATGGGAAACTGGAATAATCGAGACTCGAATTATAGAGACTCTTTTTTTTTTTTTAACTAGGGCTTTTATCCAGCCGACAGCCGGTTACCCTTTACGCCCCGATGGGACGCATATTCGACCATACACTAGACACCAACACACTTGCGGGCTCCTCTGATCTGAGGTCAGCAGAACGCGAGGCCCTCCGCGACAACACATACATACACACAAAGTCAAGGGACAAACAGCCATGCCCAAGGCGGGACTCGAACCCGCGACCCTTCGGACCGAAGCGCTGAGTCGGTACTCGCTCTTAGCCACCTCGGCCATCCAGGTCGGCATAGAGACTCTACTGTATGATTTAAATTATTATAACTTGAATATCATAAGTAAACCTAGAGATGTTGGTGGCCGGAGCTCACACTTGTCAAATAAAAAGCATAGTGAGAAGACATCTCTCGAATTCTGTAGTGAAATGCAAAAAACTTAGTACTCGTGAGTGCGTCTGCGGAACTCAGCGTTGTCTGCGAAATTTATTAACATGGAAATCCGAGGTCATGTCCCTGACCCGAGGCTCAGGGTCGCGGTCGCGGTCGTACCTCTTCGCGCGCGCGGCCTTCAAAATGCCGAGCGCCATCCCACGCCATTCCACGCTGCCCGCACCGCGCCGCACCGCCACACTTTCTCGGCGGCGCGCCGCCGCGGCGGAAGGAAAGCCCCAGGGGGGGGGGACGGCGGCAGCGGCGGTGGCGGCGCGTGCCCGCACGTACGATGTCCGCTGCTGTCGGCGACCACAATGGTAGAGTACGCGCGAAATATCTGCGCACTCGACAACCCATGGTGGAAAGATATGGGTGGGCTACCGATTTTTGCTCGTTCTGCGCAGCAGCTGATTGCGTCACGAACCACGTGATCACGTGGTTCGGCACGTCGTTTGAAAAGTCAGACCAGTCGCAGGTCGACACGTTGCATGGAGAGCAAGAAGTGTTGAGAAACAATTTGAAAGTGGTACAGGGACACGAAGGTGTAAGCGATGAAAAAATGCTTCATATATTGATTGATTGATTTTTTCGTGTTTCCGGACGCGTCAACTGCTTTGGTCATTAGTCCCGTTAGCATGTTTTTTCTCGGGAGATGGCGGTGATCTTCGCCCGCTGGATGGCGAGATCCGGCACCGACCTACCGTCGGCTAGTGGGGTTTCCCCCTAACCAGAACCACCAGCGGGGCACCGCCCCAGCCGGGTCAAGCTCTAAGTTCCCGACAGGTCTCCCGGAATATGTGGTAGTGTAGGGCATGTTAGTGTGTGAGTAAGGGGGGAGGATAGGACAAGGAAGAGGAAGGACAGATCCTGCGCGGTCCGTGGCCCGTTTGGTAGGGTACTGCTCCGGCATACGCCTGGTGTTGGTCGGAGAAACCACGAAAAACTACCGAACAGACCAGCCGGCCGCTAGAATTCTCCTCCAGACAGCGACTAAATTCGACCTAGCTGGAAAGCTAGTGTCTAAAATCCTACCGCCGTCAGGACTCGAGCCTAGGACCTCCCGGTCAGAGGCGCTGCAGTGACATCAGTTGATGCACTGAGCTACTCTACTCTACTGAGCTACTGAGCTCTCGGTTGCTTCATATATGTTTCAATGATTTGTAAGCTGATAATTTTGGCATTTAAAATTCCCGCTAATATTGTGACGCAAAGTTCATTGGCTGAATTCGAATACGATACGATGCGCATGCCCCCCTCCCATTGTCCGTTAATGCGAGACCCACGAGAAAGGAGACACTGCGCATGCGTAGTAGAGCCATCTACTCTACGTGTCGCTGTCCAGAAAACATCGGATTGTCAAATGCAAGCTATGTAATTGCTCATTTTTTGTGGCTGCGTTAGTAATTTGTTGCATTATTTCGTGTGTACTTTCTCACACCAAATGTGAATATATTTTTTGTGTGCGGAGGATGCCTCTCGAAAAGCTAGGAAGTCGATGTTTTTGTGTCGGCATGCAGAGAAGCCGTCTCCCTCCTCTATGACGTCAACCGTGTGCACAAATTCCTCGCGTGAAGTCTACTTGCGGCATTCGTGCTCCGTTCCAGCCTTCGTGCTCAGATTTATTTATTTTTCACCATGACAACGTGTCAATGTCCTGGGTTGTTTGTGATCTTCAGCAAATATGTTGGGTTCGAATACCAGCTGACGTGAACTTTGGTTCCGCCAAAAGAAGTTTTTCTACAGAGACATTGCAAATACCAGCTGTTGAAAAATAAAACTATAACGAAAACTGCTTCAATGAATTTTGAATGCACGAGAAA
Organism: Teleogryllus occipitalis; assembly: GCA_011170035.1. Lineage (NCBI taxonomy): Eukaryota > Metazoa > Arthropoda > Insecta > Orthoptera > Gryllidae > Teleogryllus > Teleogryllus occipitalis. Next base: position 523,280 of record BLKR01000210.1, on the reverse strand, counting down.
TTTCCAAATAAATCGAACGCCAAAAAGTTGCTCGTAGTATTCCCTATAAATCATGAACACCGTAGTAAAATTCCCTGACGGCGCCAAAAAAACCCTAATACTCACGCAATAATGATTAAGGTGTATGACGTACGTGTCTGATAGGTCTTGGTATGCGTAAAAGCAGTAATTTATTCCTTTATATTTTTGCTCGTCATAGTTTCTTATTACAATCCAAGGACAAGTGTCAAGTATTATTCATAGCCTTATCCAATTTCTTAACAGAACAACGATTAAACAATACAGCTCCGATGTTCGAATGTAGATGTCATTGACACATATTTTTTGCATTAGTATCATAAACTATTTACTTCTATTAGTTTTATTTACTGATACATTTACTAAACATTTAGTCAATCAATAAACATAACATTTATTTGATGATTACATGGCTTTTACATTCATGTCTGTCTCAAATTACCGAATGTAACATTCATGTATATTTTGATGATGACATGTATTATTTTATTCATGGTCAGAGGCTTCTTTTAGGCTTGAAGATCTTTTTCGTGCAGTACATCTACAACCGGCTTTACTTCCCCTCAGGCCGTACGGACGTATGACGTGTACAGGATGTACGTGGAATTTTTCGCCCGTTCAAAAAACCAAGACACGGGGTTTGAACACGTGAACTTGGCTTTTGCTGCCCGATACTCTAACCGTTATATCACTGAAGCCGTTGTTGTGTTCGGTCACTCACGCCCCTGTGTTTCGGCATGGAGGACGGCACAGCCGTGTGCATTCGCACGACTACACCCTGCGCGTCGTCTGGTTGGGAAGAATACGCACGCACCTTGACGTAGCCTCTGAACAAGAAATTGGAAGGTCGTGTCAGGTCTGGCGATCGTGGAGGCCAAGCAACGGAGCAGCTGCAGCTATTCCACCGTCTCGGGTTATTCCGTTGACACCTGAAACCCGGCACGGCTCGTCGTCAGTTGTTTTTGTACACTCTGTGGTAAGATTTCTGTGTGATGAAGCGCGCCCGTCAGACGAGTTTTCGTCGTTGTAAGGCTGACATCGCCAATATAATCAACGTCACGTCTCTGCCTATGGTGCATACGTTCCTTCCTGTCGGTAAAATGGTAGACCCTTCGGAGTTGTCACCGGCTTCGGTGGCTCAGGGCGTCATTCACTGCAGTGCCTTTGACCGAGAGGTCCTATGGTTCGAGTTCCGACGGAGGAAGAATTTTCAACACTAACTACATAGGGAGGTGAAATTCAGCTGCTGCCTGGAGAATTCTTACAAACGGCTGCTGTGATCGGTAGTTTTCCGTGGTTTCTCCAATGAATACCAGGCGAATGCCGGAGCAGTACCTTAATTGATTGATATTTTCGTGTTTCCGGGTGCGTCAACTGCTTTGATCATTAGTCCCGTTAGTGTGGAACATTTTTTTCTCGGGAGATGGCGGTGATCTTCCCCCGCTGGATGGCGAGAACCGGCACCGACCTACTGTCGGCTAGTGGGGTTTCCCCCTAACCAGGACTCTCCCACCAGCGGGGCACTGCCCCAGCCGGAACAAGCTCTAAGCTCCCGACCGATCTCCCGGAATATGTGATAGTGTAGTGCATGTTAGTGTAAGTGTGTGTGTGTAAGGAGAGGGGGAGAGGACAAGGAAGAGGAAGGAAAGATCGCGCGCGGTCCATGGCCCGTTTGGTAGGGTACTGCTCCGGCATTCGCCTGGTGTTGATCGGAGAAACCACGGAAAACTACCGATAGAGCAGCCGGCCGCTAGAATTCTCCTCTGGACAGCGACTGAATTCGACCTAGCTGAAAAGGTAGTGTCGAAAATCCCGCCGCCGTCAGGACTCGAACCTAGGACCTCCCGGTCAGAGGCGCTGCAGTGACATCAGTTGATGCACTGAGCTACCGCAGTACCTTAAAAAACGCCCACGGACCGCGGGCGATCTTACCTTCCTCTTCCGTATCGTATCATCGTCCCTTACTCTCTCACACACACAGATTTACACTTACATGCACTTAACTACCACACTTGTCGAGAGACCAGTCAGGAACTTGGAGCTTGTTCCGGCTGGGGCGGTACCCCGCTGGTGGGAGATATTTGGTTAGGGAAAACCCGCAAGCCGACGTGTAGGTCGGCGCCCGATCTCGCCAATGAGCAGGAGTTAATCACCGCCACCTCCAAGAATCAATTCCCCTATCATTGTTTCATCCGCTCTCACCAGCATAAGGAACTTGTTTTCGTCAGTCCAGTGACACAGTTAATTGTATAATAATGTTATTTTATATTGTTTTCTGAGCACTCATATGTCTGGTAAGTTCTTACCTGTCATAATTTCTCCATTTTTCTATTTCATTATAAATAATTCTAAACTTTGTACCATATTTCTTATCATTCAATTTTACAGCCTGATGATGAGGAAACAATCCCCGAAGCTGTTGCACGTTTATGGAGTAAATTGCTGCAAAAATTTGTCTGCCTACAAATTGGGACCCAATTCCTTCAAAATATATAATTAATTAAAGACAGACTAAATAGATGAAATAAGAAACGATATAATCAATCAATGAGAGTTGTCATGTATTGTTAATCGTTGAAGCAAAACGCATGGTATTGAAGTTTGAAGAAATTATGGCAAAGGTGTTTCCATTATTAGACGTTTTTCGCTTCTTTTGCAGCCCTGGCTACTTCATTTTCTACTTTAAAAATATGAAGGATTTATTTTGACTTTAAAAATATGAAGTATTCGTTTAAAGAAACGCATCTAAATATTAATGTCAAATGCAATCCACAACATTCGGCCGCATTTTTAAATCTACTCCTAATCAAAGCGTTTTAGGGCCTTAAAAATTAAAATTTTGAGGACAGCGGCCTTAAAACCAATCACATTTAGCATCAAAAGCTATTACATTATACTATTCTGTTACATTTCTGTTGGTTCGACGCTTCTCAGTTCTACTCCATCTGTTCAGAGCCTGTAGAATCTGCAACTGTATGTGAAATTAAACGAATTACTTGATAATCTACGCTGTTGAAATACACAGGTGAATCTCTCTGCTCGCTAATAACGTTAAATAAGAAAATTTGTATTGACAAGGATGTATTTTATTGGTATCAATTTCAAGGAGACATAGAGAACAAAGTGACGGAAGATAAGGTCTTGAAGAAAAAGATATATTACAGGCTTTTTTTTTTTTTTTTTTTTTGTTTGTTATTTAAGGTCGCATCAACATCTAAGGTCATTAGCGACCACTATTGCTGTTAACGGTATGGTAACTATGTGGATGAAACGATATGGTGATTGATGATAAGGGGTGAAAGTACGAACACAAACACAACCATGCCCGAGGCGGGACTCGAACCCGCGACCCTTCGGTCCGAGATCACTACGACACTACTGCCTTAGCGATCTCGGCCACCGGGCCGGCATATTACAGGCTTATTAAAATGGAAGTGGAAAAATACGAAAGAGGGTGGGGTTTAACATGCGAGAGTCCTCGCAAGGGTACGCTAGTTTGTTATTTAATATTATATTTGTGGTGTATAGATGATACTATACAATATTAGTTTTTTAAATAATTACATAATTTCAACATAAATATTTCAATCAATTTTCCCAAATAAAAGGAAGTAACAAACGAAAACTAGGCCTTTGGAGGAAGGGGCCATAACCCCCCTGGCCGCTTTGAATCCACCACTGGATTGTGGCGAGTACGCAATTTACTGTTACAAGCTGCAGCTCGAAGTACCAACAATTTCTGTTGCAAGCACTCTCACCAGCAAGGTGCCACTGCGAAGATACTTTCCTGACGTGCTACATAATTCACCAAACGGACATGAGTGGATAAATTCTTATAATATTTCGAACATTTCTAAAAATTAGATGTACATTTGAAATGCCATAGGACATTGACACGTTGGTATGTGCTATTTATTGTTCTCGTTTAACATAAAGATGCATCATTTCACGTTCATTCATTGTTTCACTGTTACTAAATATGTAAGAGAAAATAATTACCTACTTATTAAATCTACTTTTGGAACAAAGAGAGCGTCAGTTTATTTTTTCACTGCAGTTTCACTCTGCAAAAAAGTTTGAAATTAATTTGAACATGCATGCATTACGATTTCTCCAGTCTACAAATAAAGTTTTCTTTTTGCCCTTAAAAAACAAACGAAAGAAGTTGCTTGTAAGCTGCTGTGTTCTGTAGATATTAACTTAAAATTACATATATAAGTACGTTTGGTCTACTGAGTTGGTTTCATATTTGCCGATATGAAACTTTGAATTTCCATAGTAAAATATAATGGTTACTAACTGAACGTGGCATCGCCGACTCTTTAAACTTTCTTCGGTTGTTTGACTTTTCTTTGTTTTTCTTTCTTCGTGTCAGACTTTTCTTTGTTCAGTTGAGGTGTTTTGCCAGCGTTGCGAACTAACCACTTCAATTTTGCAATTATTTTGTGATATTGAGTATGATTTCTAACTTTGACTTACCTGAACTTAGGTAATATAATTGTTTCATAAAATTGATTTCGTCAAGAATTATTTCAAAATGTTTCTACGTCTTCTTCTCCGTCTTCCTCCACGTCTTCCCCCACGTCTTCCTCTACGTCTTCCACAACGTCTTCCTCTACCTTCCACTACGTCTTCCACTACGTCTTTCACTGCGTCTTCCACTGCGTCTTTCTCTACGTTGATACTGGAGTTTAATCAATGCCACCTACATAGCTCTATTTAGATGGCGTTGGTTTAATTCCCGACATACTCACCAAGATCGCAGCGCCAAAACATGAAAAAATTCGTTTTTGGAAATTTCTCAGAATCTTATGGACGAATACGAAAACAAATTATCAATTCTCCATCAGGAGACAGAGACGCGTCGAATGTTAACCTTGTATGTTTCTATTGGTGCACAGAAAGTGATCTAACCATGAGTGACGGAATCGCACATCCGCACACGCGCACACTCGAGGCGTTACTCAAATACTATGTAGAGATATAGCCATTTATAATCGAGAATTAGTACCAACGTTATTACTTAATTATTTATTACTTATTATTTATATTTACTTACTTTTTTACTTTTTATAACTTTATTACTTACATTTACTTTACAATTACAAATAATCGGTAGAAAATTGTAATTCATAAACAGTAGTTGAGAGGATTAAATTTTATCTACCGTATCCAGAGTGTGTCAATTTGAATTTATTTAGTAATAATGATTTGATTATTGTTAGACAAATCATTTAAGACATTTTGAATATTTAGTGTATGTAAACGCATTAAATCGCAAAATATATCTATGTAAATATTAACGAGAAAATGTGGAAAAATTACTTTAATGTAATTTTTGCAAAATAAAGTTTTAATCAAAGCAGCGCCAATGTCGTGTGATTTAGGGCATTGTGCTCTATTCAATCCAAAAGTTCAAAGAAAAAAGTTAAGTAAGTTTTGAGAAAATGTTTACGAATTCACGAAATTAAGGGAAAACAACCCATATTTTGGAAACAAATGACTAATTAGAAGTGATTTTTATCATTAAAAATGTCTATCATCAATAATTTAGTAGTAGGTAGAGGGTAGAAAAAATGTTATTCTCAGTAGGTAATAAAGAACTACGGGAGAAACTTATTCTATAGCCACTGATCTTTAATCCTATGCATAAAATAAAATCCTGTTGTTTTTTAATTCACAGTTTAATGCAGGGTTATTGATTTAATGTTTTGCTTAGTTTTACACTCCTATTTATGACTTTTCCATCACTTAATTTACTTCCTTTGCGTTGCAGCTGTTCGAGAAGATGAAGAAGGAGGTGCCCAAGTGGCGGCACAAGGTGCGCGCGGTGCCCGGCGACTGTGCGGAGCCCGGGCTCGGGCTGAGCGCCGCCGACCGTGAGATGCTGATTCGTGACGTCACCATCCTCTTCCACGGCGCAGCCACAGTGCGCTTCGACGAGAAGCTGAAGAAAGCCGTCTCCATCAACGTCGTCGGCACCAAGCAGATCTTCGAACTCGCGCGGGCAATGCCCAAGCTCAAGGTGAGGGCGACCGGTCGACTCCGCAGTAGAGAGGCGACATCGACAAGAAAACATCGATGCTCAAAATCAAAACATCGATATTAATAATACATCGTCTAAAAAATAACTTAAGCATCGATGCTTTAAAATTATTTAGTACCCTCTAACATTAAATTCGTGCGCAACAAAATTGAATTTGACATGGGCCGAGCTTATTAATTTATATTTAAAATTTAACTGAAAACAAAATTATACGTCTCTACATACGCGAAATACAGAAAATTCGAAGGAAATACCACGCCATCAGGATCACCTCGAGCAAGGATGGTAGCCTGCTCAATGAAGATAGAACAAAAGCGTTCGTTTCGATCAAATATAAACAGATATTGGTACCATCCGTTGTTTCCTATTTTAACTTTAACAAAATTGTTATTGCGGACATCTTTCATCCACGAACATAACAATGAAAATGTAAAAAAAAATCAAATCCGAAACAGGGATGTTCCAAAAACATCGGTTTTTATAGAAACATCGATGTTTTGAAAATATCGACATCGATGTCGCATCCCTCTTCCGCAGGCACCTGATTGGAGATGAGGAAAAAAAACTTCGTTAAATAAAACATATAGTGGATTCGCGTGATCGGTTCGCACTTTGTGAATTATTGTTTTTAAAGCAAAAAAAAAAAAAAAAGCTTAATTCTGAATCCCAGCTTTGAACGGCCAGACAGCAATCTTTTACATCATTAAGTTGGTGCTGTGCGTGGGTAAAGTCTACTATTTCTGGGAAATTACAAACAAATTGCTAGTTGCTAGTTTAATATTCTAGTTGAAATCGCTTTTGCAGGTTTGTGTAGTATTATACCAATATAGCGTAGCTGACGCAAATAATGCGAGAAAGTATGTTTTGAAGCACCACTAATTTAGAACAGATTTCTACAGTGCCTACTAGGAACATTATCAAAAAAAGATAATCTGTAGTTTATAATGTTCACTCCAGAACACACATCATTTTCTTCGTGTATCATCTAATTTTCAATTGATATTCCAATATATAAAATTCTGAAATTATTAAAAATAACTATTAGAGTTAATCAATGCCAAAGGTAAACAATCATATTCCTTTTTTCGTTTCTTTTAAGTCGCATCAACAACAAAGGTTAGTAGTGACACCATTGGTTACATAATTATTACAATGCTTATTGGACTTTTTCATCAGTTATGATCTTACATACAGGAATACATTTTTGGAACCTTTTTACATTATTACACACGTTAAAGCAACAATTAATAGATGAAATCATATTCTTGCCACAGAGGTATTTTGTTAATGCGGAAAAGAAAATACTGGAAACTTCCTTGAATTCATTTGAGTGAAGAGTAGATATCATTTCATTTACCTTCCTACAGAAAACTTTCCGTATGCCACTCCACTCATGCTTATTATTCGTGCAAACTTCTCAAATGTACTTGGGAAGTAAGTAGTCTTGCCAATGACCGTGCACCTGTCTCACTTTATGACTCAACACAACACCTGAACAAATTGTTAGTAGGTCATCTCGGGAGCGTATTTATACATTCACGAAGGTTTACAAGAGTGTTGAAGGTAAAAGTTTTTCGATCTAGAGGCAACAAATGGTGTATCGTATATTTGACTCCTGTGACTTCTGGAATGCTTTTTGGTTACCAGATATTTTAACCCAATTATTTTAACATTTAAAGTGGCGCTGTTCTTTTTGTTGTACTCTTAAATCCTTTTTCTAAATAGCTCCGGAATTAGCTTAACCTTTCGTTCTAGACAGATAACTACGTTTGTGATTTAAAGCTTCTAAAATATTTACTGCATTTATTTGTGCATGTGTTTAGAAGCAGTTAAATGCAGATTATTTTAGTACTATTCGGAGTGAATAATAAATAAGGAATAATACTCCAAACTTAATATACTTCGTAGGGATAGGATACTAAAACTCTTTTCCTTATGCTCCTTATGTTTTATACATTGCGGTCATTTGTTGAACATTGGCCATTAGTACGTCTTAGACCTTAGCTGAGAAGGTTCCACACAACTTTCACAGCTGTATCGCTCACCGTTTACGAGCGTCCTCGCCGTACGCACATTCCTCTCTTTTGTGCATTAGAGGGCGGAGTAGGCTTTTGAGAATATCTTCTCCACAAGTGATTAAAATTTGCCTTTAAAACCATGAAATGGAACTTTTGTTATGCATGATGAAGGTGTTTCCAAAAACCTAAATTTAAAAATCGTCGTCCATTTGAAATTATCATACATATTTTTACTAGTGGTTGGAACTTATCAATGAGTTGGCGAGTCGCGTTGCGACGAGTGGAGTGGATAACGTTAAAAGGAGCGAAAAAAATTCTTAGTGAGTTGTTTTTTAGTCGCTACATTGATTACTGCAGTTTCTGTCACGGAAGGAATATTTATTTTCTAAAACAATTGAACGTCATCTGCGGTATAACGGTAGCGAAAAGCACACATGTGAACTTTTCGATTTAAGGCGCTCGTGATCAGTTTATAACCATCTTATTACAAAACGCTAATGACCATGTTAAAACTAATAACTCATGAGTACAATAGTCAATGAAATATTACAATGGCAATACGAATTGGTAGAGGTTAATGATGCACTGCTTTTCTATACAACGCATTGTCCACATAAACATGCTGAAAGTTTTCTACCGGATGATAACATATGCATAAAGTACAATATTATACACTCCATGCATGCGATAATGAGGACGGAATTAATGGGGAGGGTTGCGGAGTCAACGCTTAGCGCGACATTTCCGCAGTTGCCTCCGCGCCATCTCTTTAGTATGGCTAAGCGATATGGGCATAACGACGAGCTGGCAGCCTCTGGTCGAGCGTATGAAGATTTCGTCACTCAGTTTACAGACTTCCCTTTGACCGAAAATTCTGAAATTTTAAGATTCTTGCACTCCAGAATCCACACTACGTGCGTGTAGTGCTAGCATTCAGAGACTGGCCTCAGAATGATTGAATTGGTTCTCGCAATTTCTGGTCTCCTCCGATTATATCGGATGCAACCGAAGGAGAAAATCTGTACCGGAGGTCCGGTTATTCTCGTTCATACGATGGAACCCGTTCAGGTTAATGGAACAATCAAAATGCATGTACGCGCTGCCCGCTGGTGCGAACATTGTTGTTGGCCCGATGTGTGACTCGCGAGAAATGGAATGCAGAGGAAAATTAGAGGTGGGGCGTCGATTTTGCGTGATCCACTTTTCCTGCGTACTTCTTTACTAATATGTTATGATTAATAATAATAATAATAATAATAATAATAATAATAATAATAATAATAATAATAATAATAATAATAATAATAATAATAATAATAATAATTTATCGTATTACACAGTACATGTCATGAATGGCAAATCATATTATAAACTGTTACTTCATATGACATTAATATTTTCTTTTGTTATACTTTATGGCAACTACAATAAAATCACCAATACCAGAAAAGAAGTAGGGAAGAAATGGTTCAGCCAAATATTTTTTAACGCTACTTTACTTCTGAGAAACCTAGTTCCTTCCAGCGAAACCTCCAGGCAGCTATTTCCGTTGCCAAGCCATGAACATGCGTGCGATTCACTTCGCGCGAAACGCGAGCAACGGGCGTACCCTCCGCGGCGGCAGACGAAAAGGCAACGGTAGAAAAGGAATGCTGAGAGCCTCACCGGAACTCTCGACATATTTTGTTGGGCAAGCTTTTCTATTAAATATCATAAACTCGTTATTTATTCCCCTTCCACGGAGGGGATAACTGAACAACAGTGTGTACAAACTAGTATGGTATGCTCTAAAAGAAAAATTGAATAAAAAATCAATCAAGCAAGGCATGTGGTAATCCTCTGCGTAGTTGTGTAATTGAAACCGCGCAAACCCGGATGTGATGTAATTTTTCAAAAATTCAGTTTTAAATTATTTTTCTCGCCTATATAATTACGATTTGTAATGCTGTAGCGGGCAGTGACAATTTTTTTCACAGAAAAACTCGTATTATGGATCACTGTGGGTTCCTATACGTGACAAATTATTTCCTCTATCTTAAAATAAGATTTTCAGAATCCGTTGTGAGTCCTTGATATTGGAAAATGGGCTGACGGTAAAACGGTCTGTTCGTCCGACCATCTGTTTACAACGCTAGACAGTTCAGACGATGTTCTCCAAAATTGGTATTCCTCCAACGATGTGACCGAACTCAAGGTCCTGCGAATTTGATTTTTGGAGGTACTCTTACACAGAAACTTAACATTTCGTCATTTTCTCAAAAATGGCTCCAAATTTTTTAAATACATTCTTTTTTCTCGGATAGAGCAAAAGACGTTTAAAAATGGCGTAGGTATCATTTTTGTTGCACTCCCTGAATTTTGGAAAATTGCAAAAGTTTAATTTTTCGGCGATTTCTACAATTACAGTATTAAATATAGATTTTTTTGCTTAATGAAATTTATTTTTCAAATACAGATTTTTATCTAAGGTCATGTACAGTGTTTCAAAAATATAAGTAGTTTTCTTACAATTTTGCGCGAAATATAGGTAATGTTTTAACAATCATTTTCTCGAAAACGACTCCGAATTTTCTTTAATGTTTTTCTCCAATAGTGCAAAGTACGGTTATAAAATTGGCGCAGGTCTTTTTTTCGGTGGACTCTCGGTATTTTCGGAAATTATAAAAAAATAACATTGCAAAACAATATCGAATGTAGAGAATTATTCATTAATAAAACCAGTTCTAAAAATTAATAAGGTAATGTACATTGATTTGAAAAAACAAGTAGTTTTGGTGAAATTTGAGACTGAAATAACGACAATTTTTAAAATATTCTCAAAAACGGATCCAATTTTTTTTTCTCAAGTAAAGTGAAGTTCGCTTATAAACAAGGTGGAAGGGCCCATTTCGGTGAACTGTGTCCCTGTATTAAGGCGGAAGGGTCTAATTCGGTGAACTGTACTTCACTGTAATTTGAAAATTGCAAAAAAATAACATGACAAAACTACAACATTGATGATAGAGATTATTTACTTAATGAAATCTGTTTTTCAAATTATGTCTTCAAATGAGGTCTAGTTCAATAGTTTCGCGTACTTATAATAATATTTTATGATAATAAATAATTTTTCAAAATTGTAAATTCAAATTTCCCACTCTTCTTTTGCTGAAGAATCGTTCAACAGGTACCAGGTCGCAATACAATGACCACACAGCAGTATGAAATTCTCAGAATTCCGTCTCGTTGCTGGGCTATTTTGACTGCGTGGAACGCAGGTTGGGATTGTCAAAATTGTGTAGATGTTTTAGCTTAAAAAGAATTAGTTGTCGCACCTAATGCGCGACGCTTGGATTTGTAATGATATTTACAAGTTATACCAGAGATGTGTTTATACGGACAAACAATGTCTCATTTTAATATTACGTAACAGTTGCTAATGCGAGGAAGTGCGTGCTGCCTGAACATCACTACTTTGATATTAGAATCTCTTCTCTGAGTAGTTTTCGCATAAAGGATATTGCCCAATAAGGTGGTGAAAAGTGCCCCCAAACCAAGTCGATAATCATATGTAGGGAGAGGAATTTTATAACCTAAAAAATCTTGAAATATGCTTTTAGAAATATGCTTTTATGACCTAAAAATTCTTAAATATGCACTTTAATACGCAATTAAAATTAATAATATTCCATTTCCTCTAGAAACCGTTCTTCATAAAATTGAAGAGAAGCACGCCAGGAACGAAAAGATATATATTTTGACAAATATAATATATTCTACCTTACTTCGCGGGAGAAATAACAGAAGTAAATATTCACCTAGTATGTCTTGTTGCATTTCTTCTGCCTGGTAAAAAAAATATGATATCAAGAACCTCCATTTGAACAAGTATTTTATCATCTCTAGAAAAGAGAAAGAAACGAGGTCTGTGACAAGCTCTTTCGAATTAATGAACGCTCACAAATATGAAAAGATGAAATGTTTTAGAGACAAGCCTCTAAGTTCACAAAATATGAAAAACATGCGCTTATAAATACACGAATATGCAGCAACGGGAAAAGTCGGCCGAATATGCACAAATATGCTCAAACATATTAATCTACATGTCATCCAATTCTAACCAAATGTAAAGAAATTTTACTTAGATATACCCTAAAGCAACGGACAAAAATAAGTAAAATCATAGAAATCCGCTCCCAAGTCATATGAAAGAGAAAAAAAATCCGTTAGTTCTCAAAAAGTTAGCCTCCTACGGCATTCTGTTGCAGAAATAAATGAGAAACGTATTTTTCACTTTTTATTGTTTCTCAATTTCCATTGCAGGAGGAAAAAATTGCTGAGACGGGGAAATAATCGAATTTGAAGGTATTTTTGTCAACCAATTTTGGCGCCAAATAAAAATCGAAAAAATAAATATATTTGTGAAATTGATTTTTAGCGTGAGAACTTCGCAGTACTGTCTCAGTTTTGTTTCCCTACCATCTGTCTCATATTCTAAAACATATATTTTTTAAGATTTTTAAACAATGTGGACGATAGTGAAAAAATTAAAACCAATTGTATCAGTTTAAAAATTTGAAATTCGCGCCAAAATGTGATATCCTTGATATTGCTGAAAATGAACCAGCGGTACTATTAGTTCCGATCAATTTGACGGGGGCCTACGTATATGCAGATAAGGAGCCGCACTTGTTCTCGGAAATCGTGAATGCAAGCCAGTGTGTACGACCGATTATACAATGCGGTTTGTCTGGCCCTAGAATCCACATTAGTACATTTATCCTGTATTATCTTGTCCATTTTCATTTAAATAATGCATAGAAAACAAATTACAGTTATTAAAACAGACAAAAATTGATGTTATTTCCATAAATATCTTTCCATATTTACCATTAACTATCAATACTGTTAAAAACAATTTTTTTTATCGTCTCGATATCATCAGTTTTTACAAATATAAACACGATATTGGACGAAATATTCCAAGGGCTTGTAGAAAAGCAATGAATTCGTAAGTGCTTATCATTAACAGGAATGTTCATAAATCATTCAACAATCTCGTTGTAAATTACACATTATTGCCAAAGTTTATGCCTTGTTTTGCAATCAAAGAACATTTTCTCATACTTGTTAAATATGACACTTTTTATCAACCTTCGTTTTATTTTAAAGGCACGGTGTTTCAATAACCTATGATACGACATATCATGTATTTATTTGTACGAGTTTCAAAAATAAAATAAAGACAATGCCTTCAATCTCCGAAAACTCGGCCATGTGTTAACTTTAGAAGTAATGCTTATGCAATTTCTTATATTAATAAAAATAATTTAAATTATTAATTTTCTATTACCATTCCTTATTCATAAGTTTAATATTATAAACAGAACCTAAAGCTGAGCATCTTTATTTTGAAAACACGTCATATTCTACAGGGAAAATTCTCGTTAAACTGCAAATGTTTACATAGTACTCTCGTCAGCATTGAAAACTCGTGAAGTGAACAGTGTTTCCTCATTCAGGCATCAAAGGTTCTTGCCGCCACAGATGTTCCTTTATTCATGACCATAGTACTTGTACTATTTTGTGATTGGAAATTCTCTCATATCCGATGTTATGAGTCAGTGCTACTTTCATGAATTACTTCACCATTCAAATCATACACTCCGGCTTTTGTGTCTTCCGCCACAGGTTGTACGATTTTTGGAAATATGTCAAGGAGCAAATCTCCTACATCCATAAATATAAAAAACATGATTTTATATTTATATCAAATATACAACTCTGTTATATAGTTGGTCAAGTTTTATGTTTGCATTAGAGGCGGCGATGAAATTTTATATATAACACAAGAAATTGTAAATTAAAATGATTATTTCAGTGAAAGCCAAACATATTTTGTCCATATTACATGATACAAGTACATTATGCATACATTATATTATTATCTAATGATTCTTTAAGCAAACATTAGTTTTTATTCACTAGTTTCCCTTTGTATGATAATTTTAAAACAATGTGACTTACATAATATAAAACCACACTCCACACCACTTAAAAGCCAACAAACAAAATCTAGTGTTTTCATTTACTACATTAATGTAGGAATGCCCAAGAACGGTCAACAAATGGAAAAATGTCCATGGCAAAAATTCACTACAAATTTCTGGCACGTAGATTTGCTGGGCTTCATAATTCATGGCGACTTGTAGAATTGGCCCGTAGAAGCAATGAGCGACGACATTATATATATTAAACTGGCAATAAATAACAGTAGGATTTTGAAATCTAATGCTTCTAAATAAACACATTATTCTTGTGCTAAATAAGATATCTAAACGTTTAATCAGAACACATCAAATAAAGACAGAAACATTAGTACATTAGTTGTTTTCCCCCAATAGTTTCCAGGGAATCTCATCTTGAAAAATGCGCACTTTTCAGTCACCGCATTCGACTGAACTTCGTTTACGATTTTTTCAACTTGCAGCAGCACTGTTCAATCAAAATGGTCTGTCTAATAGGAAATCTTTGCAAAATATGCAGTGTGTAACAATCTCGTTTGTACACGTACTTTTTTTTGTAACTAAAAATTAAATATATACACTATTTTATATTTTTTGTCTTATCTGTATTTTTTGTGTTCTTTGTTTAAGTCTGAGGAAACAAAAGCCATCAACAAACACTTTATTTTCTTTCAAATAAAAATAAATAATTTAACAAAAATCTAGCTATTTACGTGCAACAGTCTTATTTGTACACTATCAAAAAATTAAAGAATATATTCAAAAATTGAGAAGAAGTAAAATTTAATACCCTGACGCATTGCCTTTAGCTCCAAGAACTGCTTTGCATCATCTCTGCATTAATAGAACCAGAAGATTATGGACCAAACTCAGAAACCCACACTTAAAGAAAGAATTGAACATTTTAAATTCAATAACAAAAAAAGCAACAAACGACTTTCATAGCTCAACCTACAACAAACTAATAAAATCATTAAGCACAACCAATAATTCTCTCTGGCAGTTCACTAAAAAAGTCCTAAAAAAGAAAAATAGCATCCCACCTCTAAATACGTCAATGGGGAAAAAATTCGCCCCTTTTGACAAAGTCGAAGCATTGGCCAATCATTTTGAAACAACATTCATGCTCAACAACACACCAACTCATCCTGATCATGCGATGATATTACAAACAGTTTCAGCCCCGAACTATGATGTGCCACAGAAGATAAAATTCATATCCCCAAATGAAGTAAAAAACATAATTAAAAAACTTCCACAAAAAAAGCCCCTGGTCACGATAAAATCACTAATAAGATCCTAAAAAACCTCCCATCCTCAACTATAGCCTATATAAACAACATATATAACTCAATAATAAGAATTGGATATTACCCTATAGTATGGAAAAACTCAATCATAATACCCATTCCAAAACCATATAAAAATCATAGCAGTGTAGAAAACTACAGACCGATAAGTTTACTAACCACACTTTCAAAAATTCTCGAGAAACTAATTCTAAAAAGGTTAAATAGCTACCTTCAATCAACCCAAATTATTCCATTACACCAGTTTGGCTTTATAAGTCATGTATCAACTGCACACCAACTACTCAGACTCTCAGAAAATATCCACACAGCGTTTCAAAACAAACATCACACAATAGTTTCATTTCTTGACATTTCACAGGCGTTTGATCGAGTATGGCACGAAGGACTATTATACAAACTCCGAACAATGGGAACACCAATCTACTTAGTAAACTTCATCAAAAGTTTTCTAACTGATAGATCCTTTACAGTTTCCGTAGAAAATCACATCTCCAACCCCCGAAAAATAATAGCAGGCCTTCCACAAGGTTCACCACTCTCACCCACACTATTCAACATATACACAGCTGACATACCCACTACAATACACACCCAATTAGCACAATTCGCCGACGATACCGCAATCTACAAATCCAGCCACTCACTTAAGACCATTACCGATAGGATACAAAATCACCTAAATGAAATAGACCAGTGGTCAACATTGTGGAAAATCAAACTCAACCCAACTAAATCAACTGCCAAAATATTCTCACTAAGACCATTTTCTCACCCACCACCACTACACATTAATAAACACACAATTCCATGGACACCACAAAACCAATCAGTAAAATATCTCGGGATGAACTTCGACACAAGACTCAACTGGAAAACACACATAACACTAAAACAACAACAAGCAAAAATAAAAATAGCTCAACTAAAATTCCTTATCAACTCCAAAAGTCGGCTATCCCTAACAAATGCCGTTACAATTTATAAAGCAATAGTCAGACCATTAATGCTCTACGCATGTCCCATCTGGACCAATGCATCCATTTCTAACATTAATAAACTTCAAATCGTACAAAATAGATTCCTCAGATCAGCAACACATGCCCCATGGTTCATCTCCAACGCCCAACTTCATAAAGAACTGAATATATCACCGATCATCAAACATATTGCCCATCTTTCCAATAATTTTTACTCCAACCTAAATACAATAAACCGAGCCGTCCACTACAACCTGGCCACTGTAAATGACTTCCCTACAAGAATTAAGAATAGATTTCCTTCCGAAGCGTTCTTGAACATTTTCTCTACTCTACTATCTCTACATTAAATGCACGAGTTTTTGACACCTCTTATCATTAGTTTTTTTCATTATTCTGCCACAACATGTTTCAATTGTTCTAGTGCCTGAGGTTTCCTTCAATGCACCCTTTTCTTCAAATCAACCCGTACAGGTTCGATCGACTCCAGATCAGGAAATTGAGGTGGAGTTCGCAATTACTGGGCATCCATATAAGCTGCTGTTTGCAGATATCAGCAGTGTGCTTGGGGTCATTATCTTGTTGAAAAATTATTTGGCCCTAATTTCATTTTTTATTCACTCTCCTTAATATTCTTTTTCAAGACATCTAAATATCCCAATTTGCCCATTATGCCGTCGATGATTTGTATGGTTCCAACCTCATTAGACGACATGCACCCCTAAATCATCACATAACCTCCACCGTATTACACAGTAGGCAGGATGTAGCAAGATTCGTTGGCCATATTCACCAATCTCCATATCGTTTGGCATCCAGAAGAACCAAAAAGAATTATTTTCGTTTTATCCAACCAAATAACGTTATTCCATGGCATCGTATCTTTATTTTCGTGCTCTCTGTAGAATTTAATTCTGGTAAATCAATTTTTTCTACTTAGAAAGGCCTCTTTCTGGCTTTTCTGCCATGATAGCCGTAATTCCACAGTACTCTGCGAATTGTCTGGTTTGATAAATTATTTTTTTTGATCTGTTCTATCATTTTACGGAGGTTGGGAACACTTAATGTTAGGGGTTTTCTCACATGTTGAATTATGAAACGTTCGTGCCTGTCACAGAGCTTCTTTTTCTTGTCTTTCCTTGGTAGATTCTTTGTTGAACCGATGTATCTGAGCTTATTTAACACAGAGTTGACTGTAGAATGGGGTTTATTCAATTAATGTCCAATTTCTCTTAGAGAATATCCTCATAAACCAAGATTTACGATGATTTCCTTTACGTCACTGCTAAGTTCTTTCCTCTTTCCCATCGTGCAACACACTAAGTCGCACACAAAATTTAGCTGATAACGACCACTATGAAGGACGTCCAGCGCTATGAGAACGAAGCGAAAAGTATTAATAGCCTAAGAATAAGGGAATTTACTAAAGTGTACAACCAAGAATGTTTCATGTAAATACAATGAACTTCACATTACAAGGTGATTTTTGCGATATTCATTGTCTTCTTTTTATAAATTGTGGAATTCTTACTATTTTTTCTAATTTTATTTTTATACATTCGTGGTCAATAATTCAATAAAATATTGAGTATTTTCTATGAAATAATCCATAAATTTTCTATAATATTTATACTGTACCAACAATACTGTTATACACTGTATTTGTTCAGGGGTTGCTCAGAAATTAATTTAATATGTTTCACCACAATGCCACACTGCTACAGCATAAAAGAATATTGTGATAGACCTCATTTTAGACGAATGTCATTGAAACGCAATCGTCTGGAGTCCCGAATATACTCTGCGCTATCTCACATTTGTTGCATCGAGTTCTGCAGCCATTTTAAGACGTTATGACAATATAAGAATGACTGGCAAAGTTGTATCTATTCACGAGTTCGATGGTCGGTCGGGGCGATATGTAAAAAAGCTGCAGCAGCAGAAAGCAGCAGAAACGAATAAAAGAGAGCTCATCATTTTTGGCAAATTTTAGGTTAATTCAATGCCCTATTCCAAAATTTTAAGTTCCTCTAGTTTTCTCAAAAATCTTTTATTTTCAGTCAGCTTTAGAACAATGCCATTTGAAACAATTTCTTTTTAAAAATTCAAACATTTTATGCCATATCTATATGCTAATTATAGGCTCACAAAAATCGCTAAAATTATTAAATGTATTAATATTTATTATTTTCGAAAATGAAAAACGTGTGGTCACTTTTACAGATCATTTAGTCAATTTCGCCAAATGATTATTTATGAACTGGCGAGCAGAAACAAGGTTTTCTTAGTTTTCTTTCTTTAGATAAAACGCATAAGAGTGTGCACTATTTGCGGACATATGTCTTAAATGGAATGTGTAAAATTTAGAGAAAAATTTCACAGCGAATATTTTATAAAATTGTGGGAATAATATTTCTATCGACTTGACAGCTAGCGGCTGACAGGGGAGAGAGAGAGAGGCTCCAAATTCTGATGAAGTCGCTGCAGAGTTACTTATTAAGACAAAAAACGAAATTAACGGCGCGAAGCATCTGAAAATTGAAGAGCGTCATTACTTCTTAGGTTACGCATTGTGTGTGCGGTTCCGTCATTTAATGTTGTGTGCTCTTATTGCGATTTCTTTCTTCCTATTACTGCTGTTGTGAACTTTGCGAGAAGGACCACGTAACAGTCACCTTAGTAAGTGAAAACATTGCTTTCCCTACCTCCAGCTGTCAAGTAGACAGAAATATTATTCGGACAATATAACATACCAAACGAAATAATATTGGATTTGTCGTGCGTATTAAGAGACGCTTTTTGTGAGAAGCTCACACCATTTTTTCTCATTTTTAATATTTTCTTTTTACATAGGCCATGGCACATATTTCTACGGCGTACAGCCACTGCCCATTACCTGAAATAAGAGAACAATTCTACGACACGCCCATTTCTCATGAAAAAGTAATGGAGCTAGCTGACACCCTCGATGATACGACACTCGACCAAATAACGACACAGTAAGTTTTTAAGCTTAAGTTGTTTGGCTTGATTGGTAATTGAGATTAAGTAGTGAAACATTTCTATCATTGATCAATGTTCTGTTTCTTGTAGGCTTCTTGACAAATATCCAAATACATACGTCTTCACGAAAGCGCTAGCAGAAGAAGTAATTAAAAAAGAGTGTCGTGACCTCCCACTAGTTGTCTTTAGACCTGCGATAGGTAAGTACAGAAGTGCATATTTCAGTGTTTATTCAAATTTTAAATTTTCATTTATATCTAATATACGGTTATTTTCAGTTGCCATAATTTCAGTTAATTTGTTATCTTTTCTATCATTTTAAAACATAGTCATGTTTAATTCTCTAGGAAGCACTGAGAGCAACAATGAGGCATATGAAAATATTTTGTAATTCGATGTAATTTATGACATGCAGATATTGACCTAGAATATCCTCCCTTACTCTCTATTCAAATCAAAAGTAATTTCAGATAATACTCGCGAAGAAATATATGGACGGGAAATATTTTGGAATCATCAATGTCAGACTCATGAAGCAGAATCCATGTTTTGGAACATCCTACTGCTACCAATTGGAACCCACGATATTGGGAGAAGATCGTAAGATCGACTCCATTCCTATTCGAAGGCTTTTATAAGATGAGATCATAATCAACAGCTCAAGGGTAGAGACCTGTAAGTGCAACATGCGCGTGAACGATTCTACACTGATGATGGAGAATTCGAAAATCGAGCTGGGGGAATGCTCCCACACAGGACACTTTGATTAGGCTTATTTTTATTCGAGTCAATGCTCGAATTAGACAATTTTAGAGTTAGCTTTAAAATCTCTTAAAGGGAGAGGAAAAAGATGAAGCCCTAAACCAAAATGTTAAGCTTTACCTGTAGCTAATGTGAATGGAAGAATTTCAAAACAAAATATTCCGGCCAAATATATCTATTTATGCGAGTAATTTAATCATTGCTATTCTCAAAACCTTCAATAACGAATTAACGACGTTAAGCTCAGAGATTCATACGTAAAACCTGATGGTCTCATCAGCGGCGGAGGAAAATTCTTGTCTCCGCGTGGCTAAAACGACTGTCCCTGCGTTCAAAAGTAACTTGATAGTACATGTGCAACCCAGGGATGTCAAACTAAGAAGCAAACCTTATCCTGACAAACCCGCTCCACAAAAGCTATCAGAAATCGATGAAAATATTTTCATTTGTACATGCACTACACTACCAGACAAGTCGGGAGCTTGAAGCTTGTCCCAGCTGGGGCATGCCCCGCTGATGGGAGATACCCGGATGGGGATAACTCGCTAGCCGACGTTAAGGTCGGCGCCAGATCTTGCCTTCACGCTGGGAAAGGTCACGGGGATCGATAAAACATGCATAACACTTACGGAATTAATAACTTTAGCCGTTGATGCGCCCGGAAACTAATCAGTCAATCCATCTAATATCTAAATCTGTTGCGCTTGAACCAGGAGAGGTGGCTCAATGCATCAACTGATGTCACTGCTGATGAATCTTTTGACCGGGAGGTCCTAGGTTCGAGTCCCGTCAGTGGCAAGATTTTCGACACTAGCTTGTCAACCAGGTCGAATTCAGTCGCTGTCTGGAGGAGAATTCTAGCGGCTGGCTGCTCTGATTGGTAGTTCTCCGTGGTTTCTCTGATCAACCCCAGGCGAATGCCGGAGTAGTACCCGAACAAACGGGCCACGGACCGCGCGCAATCATTCCTTCCTCTCACATGTCCTATCCTCACCCCTTACACCCACACTTACACTAACACGCACTACACTACCACCCGTGTACAAATCATGCCGGGAGACCGGTCGGGAGCTTAGATCTTGTCCTGGCTGGGGCAGTGCCCCGCTGGTGGGAGATATCTGCTGGGGAAAT
This sequence comes from Teleogryllus occipitalis, assembly GCA_011170035.1. Lineage (NCBI taxonomy): Eukaryota > Metazoa > Arthropoda > Insecta > Orthoptera > Gryllidae > Teleogryllus > Teleogryllus occipitalis. The sequence continues at coordinate 502,007 of BLKR01000210.1, read as the reverse complement.
CCCCGCTAGTCGTTGGTAGGTCGGCGCCGGATCTCGCCATCCAGCGGGGGAAGATCGTCACCACTTCACGATGAAAAAAACACTTACGGGACTAAAGACATCAGTAGATAACGCGCCCGGAATCACTAACAATCAATCACTCCTCAATCAAGCATCAATGTTGCGCTTGCGTTGCAGTTGTGAGCACGCGCGACGACCCTGTGCCCGGCTGGATCGACAACTTCTACGGCCCCACGGGCGTGGGCTTCGGCGCGGGCGTGGGCCTGCTGAAGACGCTGCACTGCGACGGCAAGGCCGTGGCCAACATCGTCCCCGTCGACATGGCCGTCAACGCGCTCATCGCAGCCACGTGGGACGTGGCGTGCAACCCCAACGTCCACAACAATTTGAAAAACAACAACAACAAAGAGGAAAAGTGAGATAATCTAGAGCCCCTTCAAAATACATTATTAAAACTGACATTTTTATAAACGCACTTCCTGTGTCACAACTAGTAACACAAGCAGCAACACAACTAGTAACCCCTCCGAGATGATGATTCTTCTTGTAATTGCCCCACCTTTTTTTGAGTTAAATCAGAGTCACATCCTTTAATAATTGGCTAAAATTTTATATTTTAACACCATTTTCAAAATTAAAATCCAGATACACGATTTATTAATTAGAACATTCATGTACTTTTACATTAAAGAGTATATAACATAACATTACCAGGGAACGGATTTATATGGACTAAAAGTATATGAAATATGTAAATATATATGTAGCTATTTTTATCAAAATATGGTGTTAATTATGGACTTAATATGATAAAAATGACTATGGTAAAATAATATTTCATTGTCAGTTGATAAACCTTCATCTTTAAATTCTGAAATGTAACTTATGATATTACACATGCTGATTGTCCTACTTTTGACATTTTACAGTGGCTTAATAGAGAGATTATTAGAACTGAACCAACACGTAGTATTCTGACTGGATTGTAACTGACAATGAGGAGCTGTGTAAGTTGAATTCTGATGTTCAAATCTCTGTGACGTCATAAGTTTTCCGGGTGGCAGCCTCAGAAGGAAGGAGAAGGGGTAGTGTGAATACTGAAACGACGGGCGTTTCCCACAAACCATCGCCGTCTCAATGTCGTCTGTGTAACAAATCCAATAGTTCGTCTCCTTGCGGCCCCTACATCTCGCGGGACTCTCAGACCTCTCAGACAGAGGCCGAAGAGTGGATATATTCTTCACACAAATTAAAACATTAACAGTTTCTTAACTTGCTTTCCCATTGATAATTGTCCTTAATTTTCAAAAAAACTTTAATGGTTAAGGAATTGCTGAAAAATTTTAAGCTCTTTTGTTGAGATACATTTTTAATATTTAATGAAATTTCACTGTAAAGCTTAATTTGCTACATGGACTGATTTTATAAGAAGTATGGGACATATATGAACTTTTCTTCAAATATGTACCAAAACCCAGAATATGGAAAATAAAAGTAGCATATTTTAAACTACACATTGTGAAACATAATGATAATGCAAATTATTATCGATATTAGCTTATTTAGTAAATATGTATTTACATAGGAATCCGTTCCCTGAACATTACTAACAATTGTTATTAGAATTCAATTTACATTAGAACAAAATTTTCAATTTTAACATACGACAGTTAAAACAAATTTAACTCAAAACTGCAAGTACGAAAACTTATTGTGAAAGCGTTAATTTTTCATAAACACCCCCCTCCCGTTCGTTTTCGTCACAGTTGTCATTCCCCCTATAAACGATCGTATTTTTTAAATAATACTAAAGAACTTGGTATCTAGACTTTCAGAGTGCCTTGACTTACCCGCACCAAAAGAGAAAACCGTATGTACTGATGTCGAACGGAAGAAGATCAAATGTTTGTGCAAAAGATTAACCTAGAAAACACTACTTTCTTCCAAAAACTAGTCTACCCATTGTGTACACACTGTACCCAGGTACCACATGTTTTTTTTTTTTTTGTTTGTTTTCTTGTGAACACATTTATTAATTTTGGAAGGTTTACATCATTCAGTACAATTACTTTACTGATATATTTTCAGACTTATTCCAGATAAAATATCTAAGCTAACTAAATCTATACATTGAAGAGGATACTCTAGGGGAGAACCTCGGAATTAAGAATCATGGTTGGCTAAAATTTTCAGGAAGGCTTCAAAAGGAAATATATTTTTTATTCGAGTATGAGTTGGATTTTTCGGTAGTTTGTAATGGGACGCTGCTAGTAAGTCTGCTAGGTTTTGGTAGAAGTTGTGTGATATTTGTGCTATTTGGTTCATTATTGTATTGATGTTTAATTCTGAATGAAGTTGTTTATTACTTATGAACCAGGGGGCATTTGTGATTAATCTCAAAAATTTATTTTGCATTATTTGAATTTCATTGACATTTGTGGGGGCTGCGTTTGTCCATATTGGGCATGCATAAAGCAGTAGTGATCTGATTATAGTTTTGTATATTGTTGTACTGTTTGTGTATGACAGGGATTTGTGTTTGTTGATTATTGGCCGGAGTTGGAATAATTTATTTCTTGCTTGTTTAATTTTGATATCTATGTGGGTTTTCCAGGTTAGATTTGTATCCAGATGTCCTAAGTATTTTATGGGTTGTTATGGTGAGGTCCAGGTGATGGGGGAGTTGATTATTACTAGCGGAGTGGGGGAGGTAAACTTTATGAGTGAGAAGATTTTTGCTATTGTTTTATCGGGATTGAGTTGGATTTTCCAGAGGTTTGCCCAGGTTTCAATGTTATTTAAGTGATTTTGAATTTGTGATCGGAGGTTACTTAGTGTCCTGAGGCGAATAGGGCTGTATCGTCTGCGAATTGAGCTATACTAGAATTTGATGATGATGGAATATCTGCTATGTATATGTTGAATAATGTTGGAGATAAAGGGCAACCTTGCGGGACGCCTGCTTTGATAATGTGTAGGGTGGAGTGGTGATTGTTGACTATTGCTGAGAATGTGCGATCTATTAGGAAACTTTTGATGATATGAATAATGTAGGTTGGATTTCCAGCTTTTATTAGTTTTTTATATATTAGTCCCGGGTGCCAAATTCTGTCAAATGCTTAAGTGGTGTCAAGGAATGTTGATACTGTGTGTTGTTTTTTCTGAAATGCAGAGTGGATGTGTTCTGTTAATCTAAGTAGGTGATGGGCAGTTGAGTGGTGAACAATGAAACCAAATTGATGTTTGGGAATTACGTTCATGTTTTTTAAATGCTGGTTTAATCTGGCAAGGATTAGTTTTTCGAATATTTTGGCAATAACGGGTAGAAAACTGATGCGCCAGTAACTGTCGACTTTGGAATGATTTTTGTTGGGTTTTGGAATGGGGTGGATGAGTGAATGGTTCCAAGTTTAGGGGAATATTCTGTTCTTAAAATTGAATTGTAAATATTGTTTAGGAAGGCTAAGGCTGACGGTGGAAGATTTTTTAAAATTATTGAACTGATTTTATCGTGTCCGGGGGTTTCTTATTTGGAAGTTTCTGAATTAGTGTTTTTATTTCGCGTGGAGAAATGTATTTTATTCTGTGGGGTATATCAAAGATGGGGTAAGAGGCTATTTGTAGGATTTCGTGGTGTTTAGTGTGAAAAGGAGAATTATTGGGCGTAAAAGTATTTTGAAAATGCTCTGCTAATGTTTCTGCTTTTGGCGCTATTTTGCCTATGTTTGTTGATAATGGTGGAATTGAATTTTTTTCAGATTTTTTTAAAATTTTTTTGTAAATTGCCATATAGAGTTATTTCTTACGTTTAGAGATTGTAATAAGGTTGAGTATTGCTAATGTCTGTAAGTGTACAAGACGTGTTTGCAATTGTTATTTGAATAATTGTATTCTTTTTTGATAGATAGTATTCGTAATGAGTTCCAGAGTCTTCTGGTTTTATTTTTTAATTTAATTAGTGTGATTATTTTAGCAGGTAGAGGTTTGCTCAGTTTAGTATAAGTGTCTGGAATTTTGTTTTTTTGTACTTTGTTTATTTAATTAATTATTGTATTATTGAATATTGATATTGCGTCGTCAATTTCTGTTGGAGATTTTACTTTTTAAATGAGGGGATTGAGAGATTGATCTTTCTGTTAAATGTTTTCTAATTTATATTAAGTGTATCGAAGAGGGGGGAGTTGGAGGGGGAACGGGGAGACGGGTAGAGATAATGACTGGAATGTGATTAGAATCCAATTCATGGTACGTAAGCGACTTTAATTGGGAACTGAAATTTGTGAGTGCTATGTTGAGGATGTCTGTTTTTTTCTGGGTAGCGAAGGGATAGTATGTGGGATCTGGGGGAGCAATAATAAAGAAGGGTATTTGATATTGTAAGTTAGTAAGAAGTTGCCTGCCGGGTTGGTGATTCGGCATTCCCATGAGTGGTACTTAGCATTGAGATCTTCTATGATGATTGTTAGGGTGGGTAATTGCAACAATGTAGATAAAATGTTATTGTGTATTTTAAGTTTGGGTGGTTTGTATGCTTTTATTATCTTGAGATCACTGTTGTTATTTAATGGAATTTTAATTTCTGTAGTTTCGAGGCCGGGGTGGGTGGTGGGATGAACTGATAGTGTGGAATGTTTTGTTTAATTAAGATTAGGACTCCTCCCCCTTGATCATTTTCTCTGTCAGATCTGTAAATTTTGAAACCTGGGATTGAAAAGCTCATTGAACTATTGAGGTGATTTTCTGTTATGCAAGCTATAACAACTGATTTTCGTTGGATGAAATGAATTAGTTCAGTTTTTTTTTGTTTTAGATACAGTTTGAGTTCCAATTGAGAATGATAAAGTTTTTAAGGGGATGGTTGACCATAATTTTTTCTTAAGTACGAGGTTATTGAGTTCTGTATGCCTTGTATTATTGTTGGAATTAGTGAGGATATAATACTTGACATGTAGTTAGTGATTGAATGGATTCTGTAGAGTTGGTGTGAAGGTGTTATTGTTGTTCGTAGAGTGATTGTTGTTGGTTGAATTAAATGTTTGGTTTGTGGTAGTGTTAGGATGGAGTGATTGTGTTTGGTTGTTGTAGTTTATTTGAGTGAAGTTTGGGATTTCTGTTACTTGTGGGAGTGAAGGGAAGTTTGTGAGATTTAATGGGGGGTGATGGCGTTAGTAAAGGATTTTCTATGATTCTCTTAGACAAAATATTTTGCCTTTTTTCAATTAGTTTACTTATAGTACGAGCATTCATGAGATCGAATATCTCCCCTATGTGCTCCATTACAGAGTTTATATTTTAGATTATTATTATTATTTTTGGTGGGAAATTGCGCAGTGAAGTGTTATCCGACACAAAACGTGCATGAAATTATGTAATTACAGTGGTTGCGGGTATGACGGAAATCTAAGCATCTCATACATTGAATTGGACCTTTTGATTTTTTTCTTTTCTCTGGCTTGACTATTGAGTTGCACACGTTATTGATTTGGAGGACTGATTCTATTTTGTCTTTACCATTAAAATATATTGCTACCACTGGAATTAGGTACCACAAGGTACCAAAATAGCACCGTGAAAACAGGCCCTGACACGCCACGTTATAAAAACCGAAGTATAATTGCTGCTATGCGGCGCCGATGGCGGCCTCCGTTCTTATTGCTGTTCGTACCTGCACTTTTCTGCGAGGGAGGGAGGGTTCCTCCCCCGGGAGGGGGGGTTCCGTTTTGGCGACATTGCAGAAGGCACAGGCTTATCGCTACAGCGAAGACAATTACGGTCCGCGACTGGTGGTACAGACGGCAGCAAAAGGATAGGCAAACATTTCCTCCCCGCATTGTCGGCGACAAACAATTTTCTAATTTCCAAGCGCTTTAAAGTATTCAAGTGCAGTAATGCACAATGGGGGATGGGGGACTGTCACTTGCAAATTGTATTTATGCGAGTTTGCGAGGAAGCCTTGTACATGAACAGTTGCAAAAAATTGTGTAATTACTAATCTACCGTGCCGTAAAACATTTGGTAACGTCCTTTTTTGCGATCTTCACAATTCCTAGTTTCTATTTGGTGCGGGTAAGTCTACACATCCTGAATATGTACAAGCGAATACCTTTACACGAAAGTGTTTTGACTAAAATTACCTAAATTGATCTGGTTTGCACGATTAAATGTCAGTAATAGACAAAACAATCGAGAATCTTATGTTGTTTAATTTTCAGAGACGCCAGCTGCGTTCCCATCTACAACTATGTGTCGTGCTGCGATATGCCACTCACTTGGAACGACTTTAAGCACTTGAATGAGAAATATGGAATACCCAATCCGACAGTTCATTGCATTTGGTATTACTCTTTCCGACTTTGCAAGAACCGCTATATTTATCTCCTGCAGGCACTTCTCCTACACTGGATACCAGCACTTCTGATGGATTTCATCCTCTTTGTGTCTCGTAATAAGACCAAGTAAGCATCCTTTTCTAAAAAAAATGCAGTAGAAATCCACGACTAAGATGGGGACTTGCACACTGGAAATATTACTTAATTCTCCAGAAAATTGAGCGAAAACCTATTCAAAATCGAATTTTTTATCCGAGCAAAAACTGTTTATATCAAGTTGAAACCATTTCAATGGAAATAATACAACAATATTTATGCCATTTTATAAAGACAAAATAAATAAACAACCAAATTTTGAAACAATGAAGTGCAAGTCCTTCATTTTTGGAATTCTCCTTGTACTTTTATATTCACTAAATTATTACACTAAAGAAATGTTTACTGTGTTTTCAAGGATGATAAAAGCATACCAAAAAATTCATCGCTTCTCTAATGTTATCACCTACTTTTCTACTCAACACTGGGATTTCACTAACCAAAATGTGATTGACTTATGGGATCGACTCAGTGAAGAGGATAAACAAATGTTTGACTTTGATATGAAAAAACTGGATTGGGAGAAATTTTTTAGTAACTACATTTTGGGATGTCGTATTTACACTCTCAAAGATGATATCTCCACTCTTCCTCAAGCTCGCATCAGATGGAGAAGGTAAAACACAGAAACAATGCTAATTTTAAATATATGTATTACTTTTTATTTATCATGCAATTAATATTTTATTGTTTCATTTCAGGTTCTATTGGGCACATCAAATTGTGAAATTATCTCTTACAATCTTACTACTAAGTCTAACATGGCAAATCATATCTTTTGGAAAAAATCTCTTATTGACTTGAGGAAAACTAAAATTTTAAATATTGAATAAAAACATAACTTTATTTATCATTTAAAACTGAAAGTAAAGACCCAAACTCCACTTTCTCAAGATTTCAACTTAGATCATTAGTCAAATATACATTAAGATTCATAAAAAGTATTGAGAGTAGTACAATGTTGCTATTTTTTATGTATTCATGAGTGAATTGAAACAGCTTGCAAATCTCAGGTAATTCCTAAGGTTCGAATTGTTTGAAATGACATTTATAGTGTATATTCATAAGAATTTGAATTCTGAATCAGTTCATAACAACTTTAAATAATGTCAATTAATTATTTTTTCTTAATGTTATTTTGTGTATTACCATGTTATTGTATTATTTCCGATAATGTTAATAATAAATTATTAAACAATTGTAACGTAGTTTGCTTTACTTCTTCATATACATTATAAACCATGGGGACTATCATGAAATAATAAAAAAAGCAAATAGTATACCTTTTCTTATCTCCAAATTTTATTTTATTTCTCATATTTTGATCATTTCTGTAGGACACAAAACATTACTACATATAAGCGCATCAATTGTACTCTATTATTATTATTATTATTATTATTATTATTATTATTATTATTATTATTATTATTATTATTATTTCCCTCTAATTCACGACTAAAGATGTTATGAGCCGGTTGGTTATAAATTCTACTCCGAGTTGCAACCAGCTTCCTAAGGAACAAATACATGGGCTCTCGGTGCCTCTACAATACTATGCACAAAATGAGGGTTGTTCTCAATAAAGCAATCTTGCACTTCCCAGTCTTTTGACCAGGAGAGGTGTCTCGGGGCATCAACTGATGCAGTACTAACACTGCAGTGCTTCTGACCGGGAGGTCCTAGGTACGAGTCCCGACGGAGGCAGGATTTTCGATACTAGCTAGACAGCTAGATCGAATTCAGTCGCTGTCTGGATAAGAGCTCTTGCTCTGTTCGGTAGTTTTCCGTGGTTTCTTCCATCAATACCAGGCGAATGTTGGAGCAGTACCCTAAGGAATTTTGAATGACCTGGGAGTAGAGCCAGGTTCTTACACAAATTTTGCGGAACAAATCGCAGAGCTCCGATACCTATCGGGACGACCTGTGCTTTTACGCCCCACGTTCAGCTGCTCTCGATTTCCAAACTTGTGCTTAAGATCCCGTGGCGTTTACGTCATTTTATAGAGTACATTTAGCACGATAACTACTAAAAGTTTAAAGAAAAAATTTGGAGTCGTTTTTGAGAAAACCTTGTTTTAGTTATTTTTACTTTCTCGTATACGTACGTATATACGAAGTAGTATGCGTAGTATAGAGAAAAATATGTAATGCTGCGCAAAAGAAACGGGGGATTTTCGGCGGAAAAAAATTCATTGCCGGGCTCTGATGGCGAAAAAGTGCATAAAACCAGTTGCTATCAAGAGAAAAAAAATCATTTAACACGTGATGTAGCCAGAATCCCTGTTTTGGGGGTCCTTGATGCCGAAAAAACAATTCGAAGCAAAACGTCCGTCCGTCCATCCGTCTGTGAACACTACTGGCGCCTAAACTACAATTACGATCTTTCTCAAATTGAAGAATCCTTTGTCGATCTGGCTCTAGTTGAAGCTTTGAAATTTTGAAAAACATTCTTTAAAATTTGGGAGTATTTTACATATTTACATTTTACATATTTTACAATGGACCGTTTTTTGATGAAATTTTGAAAACATTCCAAGGGCTTCATATAAAGTACCCCAAAAATTAATGAAATTTTTTCAAAATCGAAGAGTTTCGACTCAGGCCAGTTGGACAGGGGCTTATTCAATATGGAAGAAATCCTACGTATGCTTTAGACGCTAAGTTGTTCTCATACACCGGACAGACGGACACAGACGGACGTTTTGAAAAACCACTTTTTCGGTATCAGTGAACCACAAAACGTGTATTTCCGTTGAAATCTGAAATAGATTTTCCGCAGCATTACATAACTTTCTACACTACGTATATTACTCCGTATATACGTATGTATACGAGAAAGTAACTAGAGGTGCTACAGAAAGACGCAGACTTATACGAGAAATTAAAAATGTGAAAGTTGTACCAAGAAACTATGAGTTATTTTATTTCAAAAAATAACAAAAACATAACATCGTTTAAGCTAGAAAAATTTTTGGAAATATATTTTAAATAATGGTTTTTAGTAAAAATATTCAGTAATACAATTTCCACGGTGATCTTAAAATGCTAAAAAAATTTAATTAGTGCTTAATAAAATCAGTTGTTAAACACATGAAATAATAATTTGAATATCAATGGAGACTATTTTAATGTTAGTGTAATTTGGCTTATTTCGTAGAGTCCTGCCTTACAATTACTACAATTAAATATTTAAGATAAAAAATTACTTGGAAATTTGATGAAAAATCATACTACTATACCGCGACTTATAAAATGACGTTAACAATTTTCTCGAGTGTAATTTCTTTTTCAATTCTTTACTATTTTTTCCCATTAGTCCCTTCATCAGGGCCCTCAGCTTGTGGGGCCCCGGGCGATCGTCCTGCCTGCCCATGCCTAGCACCGGCACTAGCTGTGATACGTCTAATTATTAAACATTTTGCAGCATTTCACAAGCCACAGAGAATGGCTGACATCTTGTTCCTGATCAAGAAAGTCATGGCAAGAGCTTTCAAACAAATTTTCCGCAACATACCTTTCAAATACGTACGCAATCAAAGTCAAGTGCTTGACAAACTGTCACAGAGTATTGTTTGTTCTGCCAACAAATTGCGAAAAGCTTTTTTTCGGAGAATGAACATCTCGTTGGGTGGTAATGTCCTTCCTGTGTTTTTACATAATATTCACGTGTTGAAGATTATACCTGGTACAATCTTTTATCCCTTGTTCACTTTTTTTAAATTTTAAATTGTTCACCCTTGTTCACGTAACAAAATGCAACGCAAGCGAGCATGGTCAATTTTAACCAACCATACGACTATTAGTAGTCTATAATTCTGACACGTGACAAACTCTTCTAAATTTATATGAAATAAAATTTATGACTTCCAAAAAAACAAAAGCAGAGTCGGTTTGGATTGGACCAATATGGATGCCGCGCGAACTCGCTAGCTTCAAGGGAGACATCTATCGTGCGGACATAAGGGGGGGGGGGTTCAATGCAACGGGAGAAAGATAAACAACGGGTAGATTACTAAAAGCAGTTTGTTATGTGCCCTTGTTCCAAGTTCACGATTACACCCTTACAGCGCTTACGCAGCCGCAGGGTGAGGGAGGAGTGGCAGGCGGTGACAGCAACGAAAGCAAGCTGGCGGTGGGTCGCTCGCGGTTATGCTCAGCGTCGATTCCTGCGAAGGTCAACCCGAGGGCAACCGTAGTGTGGGATGCCGGCGATCACTACCTTGCTCACGAAGAGCGATAAACGAGCGACAATTTCTGTGGCCGTACGCAGTGTTCACATCCCACTGGGCCAGTCTATCCCTGCGTCAGCGAGCGCGGTGTTGTCCTAGTTCGAAGGCACGCACAGGGGTGAGGAGGGCAAAGAGTGTGTTGAGGGGGGGGGGGGGAACTGAGCGGCCAACCTGAACATCGAAACCAGACAATTTTCTTCCAAAGGGAATACTTAAACGCAGCCCCCACCCCCCACCCCAAAAAATTAAAAGTGTGAACGTTGTCTCAAACTATAGAAGTTTTTGTTGTTGTTGTTTTTTCAACAAACAACGTTTAAGCCAGAAAAACTTTTTGGAAATATATTTTAAATAATAATTTTAAGTAAAAGTATTTAGTGATCAAATAATACAAATTCTACGGTGAGCTTAAAACGCTAAAAACATTGTTGTTTAGTTAGTGTTTAATAAAATCACTTGTTAAATACATGAAATAATAAATATGAATTTCAGTAAAATCTATTTTAACGTTAGCGTCATTTGATTCATTTCATAGAGTCCTACCTAATACACTATGATTTTTCTAGTGGCAGATGACATTAGGTCATTGTTACATCTTCTACCTTATGACATGAATAATTTTAATGAATTCGCGAACGTCCTTCTCAATGGGGCTCGTGGCCTTAGAAATGTGCTTATCACTATTGAAAAGATTCATTTTATAAGGCAGTAGGTGTGACAATGACCTAATGTATCGACTGCTATAGAAAATTCGAAGTATAAGTAGTGACTGTAATTAACTATTTAATTTTTAAAAAAATATTTGAAATTTTTGTGAAATACCAAACTACTGTACAGCGACTTATAAAATTACGATAATGATTTTCTCGAGTTCCAATTTCTTTTTCAATCTTTTCCTGTCAGTCCTATCGTCAGGCCTCTTGACTTGCGGGGCCCAGGGCGACCGCCCGGTCAGCCCATGAGTATTAGTATTAGTATTAGCGCCGGCACTGATCGAAACGATACCAGTGTGGCCCGCACCGAGGCCCTCGCGAGGGCCGAGCAGCCCAGGGGCGCAAGACGGCCTGGCCACTCCTCAACAGGCGACTCTACGTATAGTACTCTTTGGTTTTGAATGACTTGGGAGTTTGGACAGTTTCCATGAGGAACAAATCCCTAAGTTCCGATAACTATCGTGACGACCTGTTTTTACGCCCCATATTCGGTTAATCTTGATTTCCAAAATCGCAAATTTAAGACGTTTCTCTGCCTTCTTGGTTTCAATTATATGGAACAACATCTACAAGTACACCCGATTTTTCCTTCACATCCCGAATAACTTTCTGTTTGCCGCTGGCGTACGATCAGTCTGGATAGTATGCTGGTCGTACAATTGGTTGTATGAATAAAAGAGAGTTTATACTTTATACTCATATTATTCGAGTACATACTTCAAAGAGTAGTATTAAAATAAACGAGTTCTCACATCCTACACGAGTATGTTCTCAAAATTCAGATAAGTTGGAGTATTGGCTCGTTTTTCAAATCTCGCGCGAGGTCATACTGGTGAAGAGTATGAATAAAAGCGTATATATATATATATATATATATATATATATATATATATATATATATATATATTGAGAGTATATTCTCATCATATTTATTTATTTATTTATTTATTTATTTATTTAACGTCAAAAAAACAGTTAAAAACTGCGTATGACGTGCTATGGGGAAAAGTGAATTGTGTGCACATTTTCAAAATTCTGTGATCCCTACACTAAGTCATATACTACTTAAATTTTGAATTTTTGAAAGGGAGAAAAAAAAAAAAAACTCCCATGTAATAAAATCTATTTTCAAGGATAAACAAGCAATAAATTTTGAATTTTGAAAGGGAGAAAAAAAACAAAAAAACTCCCATGTAAAAAAATCTATTTTCAAGGGTAAATAGGCAATAAATTTTGAATTTTGCAAGGGAGAAAAAAACAACAAAAAAAACTCCCATGTAATAAAATCTATTTTCAAAGATAAATAAGCAATAAATTTTGGCTCTTATAACTTCCTGCCGCGACATGGAAACGATAATTTGAATAATTGTATTTCCCACTGAATTCTAGAAGACGTGCACAGAAAATGAAGTTACATTTATGTCCAGAAGCAAAACAAGGGGCCATCTCAGCATTTGCTCAATGGATCAGGGAAACTGGACGAAAAACCTGATCGAGATGGGGGTCATTGACCCGGAAGCTGTAGTACAATAGTTGTTACAGGTTGTTTATACTTATTTATACAGTCCAAAAGGTAAATAATGCATTATGTATCATTGTTAAAATTAATGTTACTTTTCTTGTGATGCTCAGTATAGTCTCTAATTGTATAGAAACAGTTATGCAGCAGAAACGATTTCACTTGTGATTTAAACTTTTCTATTGAATTTAATCGTTTAATGTCATCTGGCAAAGTGTTGTAAAATAATGTACATGTATTGTATGTGAATTTTTTGTAATGAGCTGTTGATACTGTCACCTGATGAATATGATTTCTACGTCGAGTGTTATAGTAATAGACTTCGGCATTTTCTGAAAAATATTCCCGCATATCGTTTACGTAAAGTAGGAACAGAATAGGGCCTAAAATCGATCCTTGAGGAACTCCACATGCAACGGGCAAAGAGTCGGAAAGGTGCGTACGTAATGTTCCATCATTCCAGTAAGGTATTTCAACTTCTGAGATCGTTGTTTAAGGTACGAACATAACCAATCTAGAGCAATACCACGGATTCCATATGAAGGTAATTTTGAAAGTAAAATGTCATGATCAATGATGTCAAAAGCTTTTGAGAGATCTAAAAATAATCCAATAGGTGCCTCGTTTTGATCTAATGATGAGGCGACATCTTTAAGAAAAGAAAATATAGCTGTTTCCGTTGATTTTGATTTTCTAAATCCATGTTGGCAATCTGAAAGCGCGTCGTGTTTAGTGAGAAAGGTTTCCATTCGTACGTAAAAAAGTCTCTCTAATATTTTTGAAAAAACTGATAGAAGATATTTTTGAGACAGCTGTTGACGTTGCTCAGTATTGTCTAAGGATGGCCGAAGTAAAGTATCGTAGTTTTGGAACACGTTGTAATACTCCGCAAGAGCTATGTTTGGATGCGTGTACAGGAGTACAAACCACGAAGAGTGGTTGTTGGGCGGAATTTTACACCAGAACGCCCGGCTTGCCAATCCTCTAGAATGCCCAGCGGAGTCGTTTCGACTCCGAGCCTTCAACGATACTTCTTAAAAGGAAATATTGCAAAAACATTTTTCCATGTCATAACATTAGGTATTCAAATCCCTCTTATTAAAAATAATAATTTTGAGTAAAATAGAAGTATTATGCCTGAACTGAAATATATTTTAAACATTTATTGTCATTACTGTTACGCGGAATGGAAATTAAAAAAATATCTTGAACGGAATATGCAAGTAAACGGATAGATATATATGTTGAAAAGTAAACTTTTCAAATTATTTGAATCAAATCATTTGAATGCTATGCTTTCTGCTAGTGGAAGTCTTCTAGATAATACTATAGGATGAACACTTGAATTACATAAATAATAACACGTTAACTATTCACTCCCAACTCATTATTCCTATATCAATACTGTGTGTTCAGAGACAAAAGATTTTGAATTACCACAAAACTAATCATTTTATGTAACAACTAATATTCTCATTTCTTTACATTCAGATTATTGTCCTTTATCTTTTTCCTTTTCTCTTTCTTTAACCTATACATTCATTTAATCTCTATAAAGTAAATTGATATTTTCTATCTCTCCATTCTCAATTGCTTCTCTTGATTCCACTTTTAATATCAACTGCACTAATTGATTCTTCTTTATGTTTCTCTCTTATAGCATTCTATTTCAGATACTACCCTGATTTAATCACCCCATCTCCAATTAAACACGATACTTGACCTATCCCTCTAGCAGTGCACAAATTAATTCTATACAAAACAAAAGTTCATAATTATTGGCTTAGGTATATTCACCATTTTTAAAAATGTAACTAAGTTAGCTTACAAAACTGTATATAGATTAATATACTTAAATCATATCAATCATATAATATGACAAACTTGTTATGCAAACAATATTCATGAAAAACAAACAATAATTCCATCTTTATATATACAAAATAAGTATGAGCATTCACCTCTAGAAAAATGTGATATATTTGCAGACAGTTTAACAAATATTTTTACCACATAAATGTTTTAAAATTGATAATTTCTTTCATTTCACCCTTCAAAATAACCAAAATATACTTTCAAAATTATTTTCTGGGCCAGATTACATTTCTCCATTATAATTAAACTATTTTCAGTTTCACTAATAGTCCGATACACAACAAAATTTAATGCAGGTCTTCATTTAACATATTTCCAAAATCATGGAAACATGTGCATATTACTTCAATTCTTAAACTTCAAAAACCACTAGAAAACCCATCCAATTACAGACCAATTAGTTTACTTCCATCTTTAGAGAAACATTTGGACAATGTATTTTACATAGCCTAAATGTTTTCTTAAATTCCAAAAATGTTATTCCTCTTTACTAATTTAGCTTTCGTGCTCTCCTCTCCACCAATCGTCAAATGCTCATAATTACTGAGGACACACTTTTTGCTTTTCATAAATTTCAATAGGTCAGTGTAGTTTTTCTTGACATTGAAAAGGCTTTCAATACTGTTTGGCACTCAGGTCTAATTTACAAACTTTCTCTTTTAGGAATTCTTCATTATCTCCAGAAATTAATTCATAGTTTTTTAAATATTAGCACCTTCACCTGATTAAAACACTACATTTCATCTCCAAAATCAATTCTTACTGGTGTCCCTCAATGAGCTGTACTGTCCCCCATCCTCTTCAATTTACTTATTTCAGATTTTCCTTCAACAAATGATACTTCAGTAGCATTATTTTCAGATGACTCTGTGTTGCATAGTACTGATAGTGATCTTGCAACTGAAATTTCTTCACTTCGTGATCATTTAAATCTGGTAGGCAAATAGGCTAAAAAGTGGTACATCACAATGCAATACAAAAATTTTTTCATTACATAGATATAATGAACCACCTCCTCCTACCCAAACAAAGCAATAGAATTGGTTTCATTAACCGAACAAATGAAATACTTTGGTGTTTTTCACCCCTTTAAGTTCCAACATTGAGCAAACGCCACATTTAATGTATACATGTGTATATTTTAGAAAAATAATTCAATATAAACCTGTATAATTATTGTTCTAAGAAGAAATGCTATTTGATCAGCTTTTGCACTTTTCTTTCACATCCGAGAGTAAACTTGGCTTCTTTGAATTTTGAAACTTGGGAGATAATGTAATGGATTGTACTAACAATATTCAATTTTTAATTTAATTATTGCACAACACTTTATTTAACTTGTATTACTCAACAAACTTGCTTGAACCTTCTTTTATCGTTTTATAATATTTATTATGTAGATAAGTCCATACATAGCTTATTATTGACAATTCAGAAGAATGTTGCGTTTATGCCTTGTTGCATCATTGTATAAACAATGCTTCAACCGTAATTATTTATCATCTATAAAAAGTCTGCTTATTTCGGGAATGATAGACAAAAAGAAAGGCCTCTATCAACTGCTGAACTTATTTCAGTATCGGAGGAAGATGACCTTAATACTGCAAATATAATTGATGCTGCGCACATTCCTCCTAATGCTGATGAAATGACATAAGGAAAATATAGATGCCCTTCTGGAGGAAAAGAAGTAGAAGAAAAAGGGATTGACTGCAACTGTCAACTCATGGAAAATATATTTTATTGTGAATGAAGAAAAGATGTTACAACTTACTTAGCCATGACTCTAATGAAATCAGAAGACTGTGCAAAAGGAAGATAATGCAAAAATGAGATGATGAATACACACTGAAAAATCCCATTTTGGTCGACCCACAAACACTTCCCTATCTCAAGCAGTACATTATGATGATGTATGGATACCTATATAGGTGACTCAGAGCATTTATTTGTGTCACTGCAGTGTCTCTCTGGGAGATCCTAGTGTTCCAGCCCCAACAATGGCAAGATTTTCGACACTAGCTATATAGCTAGGTCGATTTCAGCTGTCCTTCGGAGAAAATTTTTTTTCGCCAGCTGCTCTCATTGGTGATTTTTCTTATTTTCCCCGATGAACACCAGACATGCGGGAGCACTACCCCAACAAACAGGCCATGGACCGTGATCATTGCTTCCTCATTTTTGTCCTATCTTCACCCATCACTTGCACACACTTACTCTTACTTACACTACACTACCACACTTGCCGGGAAACTGATCAGGAGCTCAGAGCTGGCCCCGGCTGAAGCAGTGCCCCGCTAGTGGGAGATATCTGGCTGGAGGAAATCTGCAAGGTGATAGGTAGGTTGACATGTGAGCTGGTCATCCACCTGGGGAAAACCACCACCTCTCATGATAAAAAAAAACACACACTACACTTACAAGACTAATGAACTTTGTAGTTGACACACCCAGAATCATCAGTCAACAATCAATCAAGATGTAGAACTCATTATTACAAAGGGAGCAACCAAAGCCAGAAGGAGGAGCAGATTGTGCGAAAGCACTACTATATAATGAAAAGAGAAAAACAAAAATGCAATGTTCACCTGCATTCAAACTGTTTTAGTCATTTCATGTCAAGATGACTTGATTGATTGATTGATTTGTTCATGTTTCTGGGCGCGTCAACTGCTCTGGTCATTAGTCCCGTTAGTGTAGTGCATGCTTTTTCTCGGGAGATGGCGGTGATCTTCCCCCAACCAAGACTCCCATGAGTGGGGCACCGCCCCAGCCGGGACAAGCTCTAAGCTCCCGACCGGTCTCCCGGAATATGTGGTAGTGTAGTGCATGTTAGTGTAAGTGTGTGTGTAAGAGGAGAGGATAGGACAAGGAATGGGAAGGACAGATCGTGCGCGGTCCGTGGCCTGTTTCAGAGGGTACTGCTCCGGCATTCGCCTGGTGTTGATCGGAGAAACCACGGAAAACTACCGATCAGAGCAGCCGGCCACTTGAATTTTCCTCCAGACAGCGACTGAATTCGACCTAGCTGAAAAGCTAGTGCCGAAAATCCTGCCACCGTCAGGACTCGAATCTAGGACCTCCCGGTCAGAGGCGCTGCAGTGACATCAGTTGATGCACTGAGCTACCGCTCCCGGTCAAGATGACTTGATATACCCTATTGTCCCAAAGTTGCAGATACATAATGTTGCAAAGTTGCAACATTTTGTTGTATATTGACTATTACTTTAAAAAATTATAAATTAGTTTTTATCCTTTCTAGTGTAATATTTGAGTAAATACATAATTTTTTTAAAAATATTATTATTTCAACACTTGGTCCTTAATGGGTTAATGAAGGAGACTGAGAGGCTTTTAGATTTTATTTCAATGTATAGCAGGAACCAACCACCAATTTAAACGGCTTTGCTTTTAACCCTGAAAGGTGGCAGTGGCCAAATTATGTAAAGGGGTGGCATGAGGTCATTTCTGCCACAAAGTTATTTCTTTATGTCATATTTACCAACAAATAAGTGTGAAATTATTTATTTTAATAATCGATCATGTACTTGGTGGTATTAACATAATGCACTAATATAAACAAACATGCAAATGAAGTAAAAATATAATACAAGCACAAAATTATCATTTATTTATATAGTGGCTTCATTTACATTTTCTTGAAAATTTCAATGACAACGGTATCAGAAAATGCAGTAAGTTTCATTTTCTGAAATTCTCCCACACAAAAATAAGAAATCAATTTATTGTAAATGGCTTACAACCAAAAACACAATTTAGAAATAATACAAAATTTATGATGTTTCTATAGGTATCACAAATGTTTATAAATGAATTATTACACCTAAAATTTTGAAAAGAACATGTACTATATCAACAATTTATTACATTTCCCACTGAACTACAGTATCCACAAGACATCACAATGATCTTTACAAACTTGTTTTCTGCATTTAACGCAAAGGTTTTGTTTTCGTGTCTGTATTTCTAGGGCATGCTTGCTTTGGTAATGTACTTATTTGTGATCTGCATTGCATGTGTTCATGAACAAGGCTCAATGAAACACTCTTCCAGTACTGTTGCTTTAGTCCTTCAGACACTACATTGTTTGCTTGTACAATGATCTTTGAGATGATTCCACAGATATTTAGCAAAAAATAAAATAATTTCAGTGGCTATTTGTTACTTTTCCAACACATTATTGGTACCACTGTCATCTACAGTATCCACACCACCTTTTGTAACATTGTAGAAAGTAACAATCTCTGACTTTTTTGTAATTCATGGATTACTGTCAATTGCTTTGTTGTGATGCATTGTAGATAATATTAGAACTGTTTTCTTTGGTATGTAAACGAGAATTATTTTCCAAAATACAGATATACTAGTCTTTACTTATCTTTTCTATTCACAAATTCTGGAAGTACTACTCTTATTTTTTTGCAGAGTACCTACAGTGAGTTTATAATTTTTCAAAAAGTCCTTGGCCAGAGGAATATTTGAAACCCAATTATCAAGAATGACATTATGCCCAGTTTTCAAAATTGGTGTTACCATTCTCTTCACTTCCACTAAAGAATTACTAATTGGATATGGACCAGCTAGCTGCTTCCTTGCATGTACCTCCATTTGCAAAGTGTACATTCTGGAATTAACAAGACAAAATACTTTAACTCCTTCCTTACCAGGTTTATTATGCATAAATTGGCGAAATAGACATCCCCAGAAAGCTACAAGACTTACACCAGAAGTGCAGTATTCACTTACTGTTCAATTTCTTTTCCAATTTTCTAAAAAACCTGAAAAATTTGACATATCAGAGAAAGGCAGTCAAATTTTTTGTTCTCCTCCCTGCTGCTCTTGTCATCGAAACTCAGACAAAACCTAAGAAATTTTAATTTTTTTTTTTTTTGAGATATTACGTAGAGAAATATTTCAATTCATGTTGCATCTGTAGTCCATACATTTTCAGTATTTAGATGAGACAATTTTAGTAACCCAGCAAGGAAAAAGCAATCCAATTAGAACTTTAATTTCAATCACATTTGAAGGGTTGGCATTTCCTTCTCTTTTGTAATTTTCTCTTATTCTTTCAATTTCAAAATTTGTGTAAGTTACAATAAGTTGCAAAATCTAATTTGTAAAGAAAAGATTCCATGCTTCCATGGAAGATGACACACCTTTTGCTAAAGATTTTATACCTAAACTAGAAGTGCTACAGAATGGCACAGGCAGTGGCGGATTAACTTAATTGCCGACTATAGGCTGAAGCCAAAATGCCGCCCTTCCTGACCCCTTGTGAAACACAATATTTACATAAAAATCAAAAAGCTATTTAGTACCAATTCCATGTGGGTGAATGAACATTAAAAATTATTTTACAAAAATAGTTATTTTTATCTAGAATAAAATTTTAATTTTATCAAATTTCATTATAAGATTGTTTACAGAAGTTTACATCTACATTTCTTGCTTGCAAAGTTTTCAATTAAAGTGTTGTAATCTAAAGACAATGTTAAATTGGATTCAATACATAAAATGGCAAGATAATTTAATCTATCATCTGACATAACTGAACGCAAATATTTTTTGATTCTTTTAAAACAAGAAAATGAGCGCTCCGCAGAACAATTTGTAATTGGATGACTAAAAAATATACACCAAGCAATATTGATATTTGGATATATGTTATGTAGTTCTGATTTTCGGAGAGACTTAAGGAAATCCTTTGGCTTAACCTTTGAAGAGTTGCAATGGGCTTGAAAATGTAAACACTCATTTTCAAATGATGTTTCCAGGTCCATTGGATACAACCTTCTCAACTTTTCTGATTTCTGGTGAAATTCTAATGTGCTTAAATTTTCTATATCGATTATAATGTCGAATTTGTTGTAAATATTCTTGTAAGATGTATTTCTTTTCCTCAATTCAGAAACCAAATTGTCTAATGTTATGTTAAATGTTGTAATTCTGAATTGATCTCTACCTGTCATGTTGATATTTTCCTCTTTATTCTCGTCAAATGGTCTTTTGCTCTTTGTTTTTCTTTATATCTGCACATAATATTCTTGAATTTCTGAAAATTCTAATGCCTTCTTTTTGTACAAATCAAACTCATTACGAGTTTTATCAACAAGACCAATCAATGATTCGTAGAGCTCAATAACTTTGCTCATATCGATATCTACTTTCTGTAATGTTTTACTAACAGAATTTATTCGCTCCAGAGACATAGCATGAAGGCCGTTTCAAGTTTCTCGAGCTGTCTTAATAAACCTGCTGCTTCGCATCTAGTATTTGGTTTTTCAGAATGATTATTTTCTATTGCATTGAGTGCATTTATAATTTCCTTGCAAGATTCTGTTAATGTAAAGACAGCATCACTACGTGAGGACCAGCAGATAGCTGTTTCAGAGTGTGTGAGTTTGGCTTCTGAAAAGATAGTATTTCCCATCGATGAGTTGATGCTGTGAAGAATGTATATAAATGTTGAATTAGATTAAAAAATGAAACAGCTTCTCTGCAGCTTGCTGATGCACATGTACCCACTAAATTAAGAGAGTGAGCTGAGCAAGGTGTGTATTCTGCAAGAGAGTTGACTTCCTTTATTAGTACTTGTAATCCTGCATATGATCCTGACATATTAGCAGCATTATCATATGCTTGGCCTCAACAATCATTGATATTTATAGATCGTGAATCTAAAGTTTCCAAAACAATTTTTGCCAAATCTTGAGCTTTATGTCCTGGATTTTCCAAAAATGTTAAAAAATGTTCCACTGGATTACTGTCATTTTGAACATACTGTACAATGAGAGATAACTGATCGATGTGTGCAACATCAGGAGAAGTCAACAATTATAGCAAAATATTTTGCTAATTTTATCTCTTCAATAATTTTGTTTCCAACTGCAGTTGCCATAATCTGTATAAATTCCTCACATATGGTTTTTGATAGGTAGGAAACATTGCCTTTACCTTTATTACCAAATTTTTCAATGTGCGCAGCTAAAAAGGGATCAAATTCAGCTATCAATTCCAATGACATAAGAAAATTGCCATTTTGAGGTGAACCAAATTTCTCGTTGTGACCTCTAAAAGGACGGCCTCGAACCGCTAATGATTTAATAACAGCTACTAACTCTGTAAAACAGATCGCCAATATGCTATTTCTTCATTCAACTGAACTGTTACAATTTTATCAATGCGACCTACATCGTTTCCTCTATCTTTGAATTTTAACACGCATGCCTTGTGTCCATCCGAATTTTCATTACTACTCAATCGTGCTGTTGCACTCTTCCAATCGTTGAATCCACATTTTGAAGAAAACTGAGTCACCTTTAAAAAGTAAACATGGTCCGCAAAATACTGCACCAGCACTTTCTGAATAGTCTAACCATGATCGAGTTTGTGTTTCACCGTCAAGTAACTTTCTTTCAAATAAAGTGGGTGAAAATTGTGAGTTTTCGAAAAACTTCATTTAAAGTCATTTGAAGCACTTGCACTCTAACGGCACATTTGCATATTAAAAATTATACAAATGTAATTTTTTTAAAAATTAACTTAAATATATAATTAGGAGGAATATATAAGGTGGAGGACCACCAAGCACTGACTTTTAGAGGTCAGTTATTATATGTTCAAGACAGGATCATAATAGTAATATCCTCAAAAGAAATTCACTTCTCTAAACTAATTCAGGCAAGAGAAATAAGAAGTTAACAGAATTATGAAATTTTATTTGGTATTCTTAAAAAGTATATAAAATATATAAACACTTCATACACATTCTGTACATTTTTTAAATTAATAACTTTTAATACAATCAAAAAATGGACGGAAGATAAATGAAAAATAAAGAAATCCATTTCTATGAAGTCTTTCACATGAAAATACTTGAAAACAATGTTCTGTTTACAAGAATTTTTTTCCAAAGAGGATTTCAGTCATAACATGTGCAATTTGTACATACATGCAGTACAAAACTTTTTCCTTTAAAACACTTTATAAAATATCAATATAAAACTTACACATGTCTTTAGCCATTCAGAGCTAATTTAAGATGGAGAAGATATGTATTACGTGCAATGCTTAACTTACATTACCTAAATAGGTATGTAACCCTAAAAACTGATATGAAATATTTGGTTCATTTCTAATTGCAGAACCGCTCTTATTTAAAAATTAACGATCATGTTTCCAATTTTCCCTCTGTAATTATAGATGAAGGAGAAAACTTAAAAATACATCTACAAAGAACAAATTAAAAAATTCCATATTAGGTTATGAATGATTCTCACTGAAATTACTCAATTTGAAAAAGATTTTAGAGGAAATAGTGTTCCAAGATATTCCCCAAATGTTCACTTACAAAGCCCAATTGAACACAAATGCATTTACATACATAACATACATATACATATGATCAAAACCAAGAGTAAATCTAAAAAGTATTATTCGGGAAAGGGGGAAGTAATTTTAAAAAAATTATGATGGGAATACTCCTAAAAATGTTTAGTTGGAAATGTTCTGAATAAATGAAGTAAAATTCCAAAAGTCTTTGGCATGGGCAAGGTGCATCCCCCCTATAGAGATGCCAGTAATCAAAAGGAAATGTTTAAATATATAACGTCTATTAAGAATAGCATCAACCATGTGAATAATTTAAATCTTAATTAATGAAATATTCCAGCTGTAATGAACACAATACACCAAAAGCCATTACTACAGAAATGAAAAATTTTCAGAGATGACACTAGAAACAGGTGCATCAAGTTGATTCTCAGAAATGTAATATTATTCAGTGGTCCCAAGGACTAAGCCTGTGAAGGAAGAAATCCAATTACTTCTGAAATACAACTTCAAAGGGAGATACACACATTCTAGGGAGGCCAGCAATACTTATTTAGTAAATCATTAGTCTGGAAAGTCATTTACAATACACATGAGGACATTTCTGAACAAGATATTAGGAGCTAAGTGCTAAAGGCAGTGTCACATCCTTTATATGAAACTATTTCTTATCTTGCAAACTGCATATCAGCTCACTAGGGTTAATACGTTAATAGAAAGTTTCTTTGTCATTAAATTTCCATTGTTATGAAGATTGAATAACCAAAATTCAGAATCTTACTCCATCCACAAAAATTACCAAGTCCAATTCCAATAAATTAAAAAACGAATGTCTTTTCTTCTCTTCAACCTATGATCTATTAACACTGCATTGAAGTGCTTTAGTAAATAAGAAAAGAAAATAGATTACCAATAATGACTATTATTTTAGAGAATATAGATATTAGGATATTTACATCAATTACTATTAACAAATAGTATTGTGCCTTTGTAATGAAGCAGTAATTGCCAAAATGGAACTGTTTAACAAGTAAATTACTTGATGTAATATACAAAGCAAGTATCAAAATATAACCTTAAAAATTAATTCCAGACATATGGTCATAAAAATGAAAAACTCATTAAAATCACATTGTAAAATACACATTACTAGAATGGACGGACTGAGTAAATACTGTTAGGGTCCAAGATGCTCATTTTTAAAACAAAGAAATAAATAAAAATTCAAAAATCCTTACAAATATTTCTTTTATAATCAGCAATGAAAAACACTCAATAGTTTTTCACCCAAGAACCTAGAAGAGCTTGATGGAGAAGTCACATGAGATTCACACAGTTCTGCTATTTTCTCCTTCACATAATATGTTATAATTGTTCATACACAATGAATGGAAGTAACATATATAGTATCATCCTTAGGTTGCCCCATTAATTTTTCTAGCTCATAATCACATCACACTTGTTAAGAATCAATGTAGTATTAAAAAAATTACATTTGAACTATCTAACTTGCAATGTCAGATAATGAAAAATTCATAATCATTACCTGATATTCATCAAGTACTTTATGACATACATTCATAAAAATAAACACCACATGAGAGAACATTCATTACATCTTGAATGATAAAAATCTAGCAATAAAAATGAATTCACATGTGAAGTTTCAGTACATAACTGGAGCAGTTAGCACAGTGCTATGGGGAGTAGTGGGTCTTGACCCAGCCAGAGAATGAGTCGTAGATGCATTCAATGATGCCAGGGTGCCCATCTGAAAAAACAAGCATTAACATGGATCAGTGGAAGAATACATCAAATTGATTATTGAAGATATTACAGAATACATACTCTTAAATGCGCTAAATCTTCTAGTTTTGTTAAATCTGCCAATTCCAGATACAATGAGTACACTAAAAGCCACCCATAAACACTGGCTACTGTGAATAATAGCCACAAAAGACACATAGCAATGTTGTATCCAAATATCATGTCATTCACAATAGAACAAAAGATAAAAGCAAATAAACGAAATAAGGTAAATACTGCAAAAGAGTACAACCAGGGGACCATCTTCTTTTCATGTTCCTGAAAGTGCAGAAGAATTAATAAAATGCTATGCAAGTCAAATTAAAATATTTACAACAAAGGAATCTCCTCTTTAAAACTTACTTTTCGCAAGGCTACAATGAGAATGATACTTGTGACCATTATTACAAATCCTCCAATAAGAGAAAATAGAGCCCACACGATTAATGAATTACGCACTGAAAAATAAATAATGCTCGTAAAATGTACAACAAATTAGTAATGGAAAATATTAGATAAAAATTAACAATACATTAAAAATGACAACATGGATTAGCAATCAGTTCAATTTCTGATTACCTGAACACAAGAAGACAGTTTACATTTGTAGAATGTGACACATAGATTTTCTGACTGATAGTTTCATTTAACGGTCTCATGAAAAATATAAAGCTAAAAATCTTACCATGAACACTCCCAACATACACAAACTCAAAGCTAATGATGAAATACCCATAGTGATTGGAACCTGGGGTGGCCATAGCTAAACAATATATGTCAAACACCGAGTGACTGATGGTAAAAAAACTAAGTAGCTAGAAAAAACAAAAAACAAAATTATAGCCAAGATTTATTGAAATAATTCAATATTATACAAATTTTAAACTAGAATATAATGTTGACAACGGAAGAAACCAAATCAAATACTTCAGGGAAGAATGAACAAATCTTAATCAAATTAATTTATGATTGGTACCTAATCAACAGAATATTTTAAGTGGAGAATTGGACATATTATTCATATAAATCCAATTGCCTAGATAACCCATTAGTGCACATGATTCTATAAATCGGATGCTAAGAAAATTGGCAACCATGTCTGTGATTAGAGACTTTATCTTATTGAGATATACATGAATCAATGCTCACATTGTTAGAAAGCCATAAATTAAATCTATATGTTGTAACTTTCAGAGGTTCTCGATTTAGATCGATTAGAGTGCAAGATCATGTATTACAGTAATGTTTTTTCATATAGCGGATAAGTTTTCAATTAATTATAAAATCTAAAATTGATTTTTATGAAAAAACTTTTATAAGAAATGAAATAATGATGGTTCCTGTTTTCCAATTGAATCAGTTTTCTAAGAAAATAGTTATAAACAACTACGCTATTTCAAATTAATTTTTGTGATCCAAAATATTGGATCACGTGCACAGGGGACACTTATTTGCATTATATTAGAATGGCTTTTCTGTCTATATTTTTTGGATACTTCTGTTGTGAATGAAGAAATGTTGCCACTGCCATGGTAAAGCAAAATTCATGTGCCAAAAATGTGATGTGGGATTGCATTCCAAATGCTTCAAAGACTATCATGCATACTAGAATATAAAAGGAAAGAACTTCAGGGTATGGATAAACATTATTTTTCAGAATCACAATACTTTCATTTATTTTGTCCAGTAACATTAATATAACAAAAAAATTGGTGAACACATCAAAATGGACCAAAAGATTAAAATTTAGCTAATTTATTTTTAGAGTAATAAATAACTTAATACATGGGAATTTCACCTGTATCCTTTTTACTGAAAACATAATTAGGCAGACCGACAGCTGCACTTAAAGATTATGGTATGCATGTGATCTGATTTATCAAAAAATATTTTTCTTGAAAATGATTGAGAATAAAATTTTGATTATCCCCATAATAAGTCTTCTAGAGGTAAAATACACTGATATATAATTTTTTCCCACAAAATAGGTCAGTAAACTTCATGCACTAATGGGTTAAAACAAGTTAAAATCATTACTCTAGAACCACAATATCACTTAACCTTTAATCTTCCCTAGTTCAACTAATCCAAAAAAAGACATTTATACAAACGTATTTCAACAAAGACTACTATACAAACGTAACATATACATACCAAAGAATATGTTCCTGTTAAAAGTGATGCTCTCTGAATATCGAGCACAACTGCATTCTGCAAAATTGGTCTCTGATACCAAGGCACACGTATTGATCTTGTTGAACGAGACGATTTCAAATTGGCTGATGATCTGTTAGTCACATTTGAATAAACTGATGGAGTTCCCATGCTTGGTGTTTTCCTCCCGTAATTCATGGTGCTTCTGTAAACATTTAAAAGAGAGACAAGGAAATGACAAGTTCGCTCATTTCATATCAAAACAACAAATATTAGTAGCAGTAACACTAAATCCATAATTAAATGCACTTGTTTACCAAACTGACCACGAAGAATGTCTCAACTACTATAACCAATGTTTTGGAATAGATCTCAGCAAAAACTTATAAACAAGCACCAACAACAACGTAAACATTAACGAAATCTGTCAGGAGAGGTGTGGTCGGTGGTTGTGCGTGGTGGTACTGCCAACTTATAACCCAATATTATCGACATCCTATAGCAACATCACACACATCCATGAACACAATTCTTAAATACAAATAACGACGCTAATACACAAAGATGCAAAAGAATAGTTTTTATTATTCTCATTTTTTGACAACAAAATTGCTTGAGAACGAGACAGTTGATATCAATACATAGCTTCTCTTTCATTTCTGAAAAATACAATGTAGTTCTGTTGATACGTATACTGTGGTAGTATTGCACCATGCGCTCCAATCGCAGCAAAGACAGAAGGGCGGCTTATTTAACGCAATTTAAATTTCGCATGACGCCGATACAAAGCACATAATGGACGCGAAGTTCGTGTACCGAGGCCAAAGAACCATGCAGAGCCGGATTTAGAGAGGTGGGGGCCCCTATGGTAGAGGTTCATATTAAATATCACTGAGTATTCCATTGGTACATTACAAAATTATAATGCTATTTTAATATATATTATTTTTTTTTCATATATTAATTACATTTACAGAGGAACTTTTCGAGATTTTCTCATCGCAAAATCTTTAATCAAGTCATCAAATGTTAACATTCTGAAAATATCGCTATTGCTGCTCAAAAGCGCGAGATCTTTGAGGCGTTGTTGGGTCATTGTCGTTCGCGATCTGTTTTTCACTAATTTTATTTTTGAAAGTGATCTTTCAGCTGTGCAGTGATCAGCAGCACAAGATACATTTTCAAAGTTGTCTCAACATTAAGAAAAGCGTCCTGTACCTTTTTTTCAATTACCAATGAGTACATAAAAAAGGTTCACGGCTTAAATATTTGCCTTTTCTGCTGCAAATTCTTTGTAAAATTCTGCGAATTGAACAAGCTCGACCACAAGATTTTCGTCCACATCGTCTTTGTAAATCTGATTTAACGGTCTTGCTTATTCCATCAGTTGATCTAACTCCAATTGCTCGAGTCTAGCCAGAAAATCAAAACCAAGTAGAAACCAATTCATATGCAGAAAGTCGGTGATCCAACGACGCTAAAATTGGTCAATCACAGGAAGGTAATTTTCAACGTAAAATTTTTGAGACGGTGAAAGGTCCACTTCTGGTGCGTGTCTGGAGCCCAATGGGATTAAGCGAACATTTTGGTGACGTATCCTGGAGATCTCGTAATCTGATGTCCCAGTTTTTCCCTTCCCTTTCCATAGTGTGAAAAATTTTCGCGTTTTTTCTCGATGAAAACTGAGCGACTTAAGAGCAGCAACTGCGGTATTCAAATAGTGCTTGGAATTTTGGAGCAATTTGTTTGTTGCGTTTCCTGCCAATTTCTAATTTGCATATTTGATTATGAAAACCTTGACATTAGACTCAAGTTTTGAAATGATGCTCACCATCTTCAGATATCAACAGCAGTTTCGGAATACTATTTATTTTATTAATATTTAACGATATAATGTTATTTGAAAGAGTGCTAAAAAATCGAAAACTTGCTACAAATAATGAAGAAAATGACACCAATAAATTTTTAATGATTTGGTATTTCATATTTTTAATTAAGTATTAAATAAATTTATAGTCTAAATATTAACTAAATTATCTGGAACCATATTTGTAAATGCTAACAGCTTCAAGCTAATTTAAAAATTTTAATACTATTATTTGACAAAATAAATGAAATAACAAATTAATTAATCAAATTATAGTTCTCTGTGATCCCGGAACTACCTCATACGGCCCTGAAATGTCATCGTGTTTTCTCTTTTTAACTTTTTTTTAATTGTTGCGTCTTACAAATTGACGCAACGCGTCTCCAAGCCCCTTAAGGGGCGTTGAGCACTTTACGTCGTGGAGTAATCCTCCATGAACTTGCGCGGGCCTCAGTGGTGAAAGGCTAGTGACTTCGCTATGTGCCACGAGCGCGTCTTTTATTTTGCGTTGCCCTTAAGTAGAGAGGGAAGCCTGCACCGTTTAATGAGTTAAGGAGGTTGATATTATGTAGGGTTTTAAAGCATTAGCATCAGAAATAAATTATTTGAACTTCTATTTGACATTATATAAATATTAAATGTGCATGAGTACACAATATTCCCTCTTTTGTAATGTAAAAAATATAATGAAAAATAGCACAAAAACTATAAATTGGTTACTATATTTAAAAAAAACATCGTAAGATTTTTGTTAGAAGCCAAAATTTATTTCAATATGTCAATTGCTGGGAGCCCCTTCTTGGTGGGGGCCCGTGGGCTGTCGCCCACTCTGCCACCCTTAAATCCGGTCCTGCAACCATGAGCGTTATTTGTGAAATCGCTGTTGTATTACCACTTCATTACAACAAAAAATGTATACATAAGAAGTTCCTTTTCTTCAAATAATACTCGTACGCTATTTTAGCTACTAATCATTTGTTTTCCAATGTTCCAATGGATGGCGGGCGTTAAAATCTTTAATTTGGAGTATTTAAAAAGTCAGAATAATAGTTATTAATTCCGAGATCATTAGAACCCTTATAACGCACTTGGTCCATAAATAAAAAATAACGGTTATTTGTACTTTCTCGCACATACTAACGTAAGAACTTACTAACGTTCTATATTTAGCAACTGTATTTATCCACTTTTTCGTTACTAGGGCCCGACAAAATGAGTTTTTGGGTCGAAAATTCGCCGTTTTTCGGTGGACGATTTCAATACTTTCTCTTCTTACGTTAGTAAGTGCGAGAAAGTAAAAACATCTGCCCTTCCCAGGGTATGAACGCTCGAGCGCTGCCTGCTTCGCACGGTAATCTGAGAAAAGGTCCTCTGTATAGTGAGTGTGGACCAACGTGCTGTGTCCATACTTGACGCATGCGCGTTGTGCGTAGGCCAATGAATTCTCTTCCTGTCTGCATGGAAGACTCCTATTTCCATTCACATGCAAGCCTCGTAGCGCATGTGTTTACTGTTTTGTAGACGAGTTAACAAGCGGAGAAAGTGATTATTAGTTAGGAAGTATTTATTTTATTTTACTTTCTCGTATACATAGTGACTGACTTTGACTTATGTGCGCCCTAGGCTGTCAAATGTTTTAGCGCCCCGTTATTTGATTTGCTTTTTTGACACGTTATTTATAATACTTTCAATTAAAACAATGTTGTATGATATTTGTAAGCAATGCAAATATTGTATAGGTATAATATTAATTGATTATGTGTTTGCATTTTTTTATAACATCAACCACTCGGAGGTCAATAAATTAAAAATATAAGTTAATTATAAAAGAATTTCTATTTTTGGGTACAATTTACATTTTATTACAAAAAACATTGGATATTAAAGTCAAAATAGCATTTAGGTGTACATATAAAATATGCTTTGTCATACGGAATCTCGTTTTCTCGCTTTAGTCTTGGCAAATTACTTAACAGTGTCTTCAAACTCTTCGCGTCCCAAAATGTCATTTTCTATGTATAAGAGATAATGCATTCAATGCGTCTTGTTTACGACTCAATCTCAGATTTTTTTACGCGCTTCAAAGCACAGAAAGATGATTCGTCATTTGCTTTAGTCACAGACATTATTAGAGTCTTAACTTTTTTTGTTCTGAGGTTGCTACAGATTTACATTTCTGACTTGGGAACAGAAGGGCATCTAAAAAAGCTTACTCTGTCTCTCCTGGGCCCTTTTGCCCTAGGCCACTATCGGACACAATTTGGTTATCGTCAAAATAAACTGGATTTTAGAGAAAAAAGAACATCTCACTGCGAGAATGTGTAACTAAATAAAAATAAAACCTTTTTAAACAATTATAGGCAAAGGAAAACCTCCAACAAAGAATGATCACGTTTTAAAAGAATATCGACACTAATATTTTATTCGTAAGCTCACGGCTTCTAGTAGCCTGCCTATACTGCGGTTTTGTACGCAGCTGCCTCCCAAGATCACTGAAGGCCCGTCACCTCGGTGGCTTTTAGGCACGGTTTTTCGTTTCTTTCCCGGATGTGCCGCTAGGGTCGCTTCATCTACAGCACTGCTTGATACGGTCGCGAGCATGCGACTCTTAGCGGCACGACCGACGAAGACGGAAAGCACCGTGCCGCAATGCCACCGAGGTGACGGGTTTTCAGTGACCTTGGGAGACAGCTCTGTAAAACTCGCAGTATAGTGGCGACGATGCTGTCCTCCGAACTACTTAAAGTCACATGTTCTGGACATTCTATTCCATCTTGAAGATAATACCATGGAGCATGGATGAAGTTTTAGGCCCACAACAGACTACACCGAGGAATGCGTTGCGAGAAATGTGCGACGTGAAATGTGTAAAATCGAAACAAGGGACACTTACCGACCCTCACACACTAGAAAGAGTTTTCTCGGTCGCCTCTGCGGAGGCGAAAGAGTTCTTCGCTCGACTCAACGGTCAACGAGCGAGTTTTCTCGGACACATTTCTACTCCTTCATTTTTTGTATAACATTTAGGCCTTTGCTACAGCTGGAAAACACTAAACAGTGCTTAGAACTGAGTGAGGATATAATATTTAGCAGTAAAAGACATGCTAAACAATGAGTTTAAATTTTCTCTTTAAATGAGAACGAACTAGAAAATACTTGTGTGAAAGATATTGAAACGCTCTCCGGTTCTGTTAAATTATTTCTGCAACCGGTTTCCGAATTTATATCATTTTTGGGCGCCAGGAAAGGGTTGCGATTTTAAATTTCCCGCAAAGGGAAAGGGAAATAATTAACATACTAGCTCTGCCGGTTGGGTTCTTACGAAAATAATCGTCGCCGGTACTTACTTTCTTCCTAGCAAACGATCATTCGATCCGCTCTCCATACGGAAGAAGCGAGGAATCTGAAACTTGTTTCTGGAAAGAAATGATTAAACTATGGATTGCACAAGATGCTAAAGAAATGATAATCAGCTTTTCTTTTTCAAAATGAGAACGTTGTAAGTTTATTCATCGATTAATTCTTTGTAACAAAATGTCACCTTGGTCATGACTGGTAGTAAAAATTGTCTATAGCGCCATTATTCTTACTATTTATATATCCATGCGCTCTTGGACGATGAGGCCAGGAAGAATCTACTGCTCCGACCAATCTTCTCTCTCGTATCTTGTTCTCTGTCCGCTGCCGGGTCAATGTCCTCCTCAACTTATTGTTTCACTTACGACTCCCGGGGCTAGAATTATTCAAAGTTCCAAATAAAATTACGCACACAAAATATAAGTCCTCACTACTCAACTATTTCCCGCAAAATTCCACCAAGTCCCGCATCTATCATTTACAATGACCTCTGCAGTACGATGTGCACGGTACGCGGTCTAAAGCTCCTCCCTCGTATTACAAAAAGTTCAACCCTCGATAACTTTCATATATTCTTGTCTCTTTGTTTTACAAAGCAATCTCCAGTTTCCTTCCCCGTCATACCCCATTACTAGTTTACCACCAATCCTACATGCCCTTATATCACAATTTTCTGTCCGTTTCTTGCCGCGCTATGTTTATTTACTTCCGCTTCCCTGGTTGCTAAGGAACATCCTGCCTGCATACCTATGCCCTCAACATTTACACTTTTTAAGATGAATTTAATAAATTTTTTGTCCCCAGTTCCCATCAAAATATTGTGTGACAGTCTGGTATGTCACAATATTCTTACTTGAATGAAACCCGTTCATAAGGAGCAATATAAAAATAAAAATTTGAAGTAAGAAACTTGAAGAGCTATTTTGAAATAATTTAATTAATTCATTATTTTCTTAATTCGAATTTATTAATTGTGAATTTTGTTCTGAATTAGTTGATTGTTCACAATCAATTAATCAAGAAAATATCAACAGATTGCACTCCTCTCTTAAGAGTCACATTCGATCCAGTGTTTTACATTACATAAGGATTTGTATGCAATACAGTAATGTATTTCTCTTTAGGCAATTCGAACTAGTTAAACAGATGGTTTACGATTATGGCAACAAAACAAGGATTTCACGGCTTAAAGTTACACAAGAGCATTTAATAAAACAAGAACTGGGACTCGCAGGTGATCTCATAGCTAACTGCTGTCCCATTCTCGGCTTGTAGCGCATAAAGGTATTTCAAGACATCGAATAACCTATTTCTAGTGTGTGGACGCAGCCTCGCCGGCGTCTTTCCACATTTCTGGCAACGCATCTTTCGGTGTAGTCTGTTGCGGGCCTTAATCTATGATAATACCCTCAGCTGCCACGTTACGAAAACCCAAGTATATTGCTGCGGATTATTAATTACTTATTTTTTTGTATTTAAATCTAATTTTACGTTAATATTATGACAGGTACAGTGAATGAACCACTACGAACACCGTTTTCTCGTTTTAACGATGTAGAAGAGAGAAATTTTGGACAATGATCGATCTACTCGTATGTCGAGTGTTCTTGTACATGGTGGCGAGAAAAATGCACATAAAATTCTATCATTCGAGATATGATTCACACAAATATTGAGATGGTGCATGTTGCCAGTGTTTCCTTCCTGAGATCCGCCACTGTTCAGAAATGTTTTGCCTACCCTGAACATTTGTTTACAAGCCGCCACTGGTAAATCATATTTTACTTTTAAAAATAATTCCGATTATTATTATTATTAATTATGGAGGGCGCCCAAAATAACAATGAATGATTGAGTAACAGTGAATGCTTTTTTTATTTTTCTTTTAATTTGTTGCGTCCATTTTGACGCAACGCGTCTCAAAGACCCTTACGGGTCGTTGAGCGCTTTGCGCTGTGGAGTAATCCTCCATTACTTTGCGCGCTTTTTGGAGTAATTCTCCATTATCACTTTTCTGTCTTGTCGCGTCACGTCGCAGTGCTTTTAGGGTTGAATTTGAATTTTTGGGGTGATAGTGGTCGACGACATAGACACGAACATTACGAATAAGCTATTCAGAATTAAGTAGTTGCGGGTTGAGAATTCATCGTCAGCAGCACAATATGCACCGTTTTTTTGTCGCGTGATTGAGCAGCGGCCTCAGCCATTAAGCTTTAGTCAACAGTTTGCGTCACAATATTAGCGGGAATTTTAAATGCCAAAATTATGACATCGAATGTTTTCTTTTTATATCTAATACCCCTTCGTCTTTTTTGTTTGATGGTTGAAAATTATTACTTTATGCGGGCCTGATGGCCCGAGTCTCGCCACGTAAAATAAGGCATTAACTAACTAACTTTCTAAGTTTTCAACGCCTCTCGCTCTCCATGCGACATGCCGGCCGTTTGGTCTGGCTTTACAAAGTGCCCGAGAACGTTCGTATTTACTGTATGTGACCCGACGTGTCCGTGAACACGTTCATATTTACTAAACAAGATAACCAAATGTTGACATTCAAATTTGAGTCCCCTTAACCTCACAGAAAAAGATGCTGACAAAACAGTTATTAATGAATACAGGAAAGCGTATTATAAAAAATACTCATATATCTTTATTAAAAATACATTATAAAAAGTACTGGAGAGTATGAACCACAGTCGCAGTTGATTATTTCTTTGAACAACAAACATCATTGAAAAAACATGAAAAATTGGAAAGCATAGCACAGATAGCGTCAATAATAACTTCTTACATATGCAGGCCCTCTTTGTTCATTTTGACTTTTGTGTGTCTAGTAAAGACTGGCAAAGTTGCAAAAATATTAAAAGTCCCATTTCTGTTCGAAAAAATAAAATGTATTAAGAAAAAAAAAAAAAAATTCTAGAACTATAGGGGCTTAGCCTCCCGACTGCACCGTGTGCATGCAAAAATAAGTAATTTGAAAGAAAAATGCATAGCAGAAGCCTTGTCATAAAAGGAGTAAGCTAGTTTTTAAAAACTATTGTTCATGTAGAGATGATATTTCTTATTACTAAAATAATTTTATAATTAGATGAGAAGTCAAACTAGTAACTCTGCTTTCATTAATTTTGAAAAGGCATTTGTCTTGACAGATGATGGGAAGTAAATTATTGATAACATATAATCAAGAACAATTATCCTGAACATCTATAGAAAATGAAAGCATTGCATCAAGCATCAAAAATCATTATAAATATTGGAAGAAGTTATTGTAAAGCAAGGTAATTGCAAAGAACTTGTCTCCAACATTATTTGATTTATATGACAAGCTGATCCAGAAGAGAAAATGCAATATCAGCCCAGATATACTTACAATTAAGCAGAAATGCATACATTAAGGTGTTTGTATACGTTGATGTAATAATTATAGAAGTGAAGAAAAGCTACAAAGAGTTTTATAAGCTCAACAGGAATACTATTTCTATTCTCAACAGGAATATTATTTCCAAATCTCCACAAGGAAAACCTAAGTCATGACCCACTATGGTAAACCCTCCAATAATTCTTAAAATAGTTACTGTTGATACTCTCGTAGAACTAGTTTCTCAATTCCTTTGGTTGCAAAGTAAGTTATGACATGGACAGAACATTGAGAATAAAACCAAATCCCATTCCAATTCCCATCAGTATGTGGAATAATAAATAGAACTACAAAACACAAATTAAATTTTACAAGGCAATTGCTGTTTGTTCTTTTATAATGGTAGTCGAATCCTGGATGCGTATAGAACAAGAAAAACAAAATCCAAGCTGTTGAAATATTCTCAGAAAATGTAAAGGCTGAACTAAATATAACCTAATAAGGACTGCAGATTGAAAAAGACCTGAATACTAGTAACAACAAAGTAGAAATTCAATGAGGCAGGGGATGTCAGGAGACCTTGGAAAAGAAAGCTTTAGTAAGAAATACCATGTAGAACAGTATTCTAGAAGTGAAAAATAAACCTGTGCTGATGTCAGTTTAAAAATAAAAAACATATCTAGGCAATATATAACTACAATTACTGAAAAATATACTTGTAAATTTTGTTTTGAAATATTTGTTTTGGTCATTAACATATCAATTGTCACAAGCAAAATTAGAATTTGTTCCATCTCTAATTCTGAGATCACGACAAAAGAAAGGTATTTGAAATTTTTGCCAACTTTCATTTCATTCAATATATTAGCAACCCAACAAATTAATTCATTTTCTTCAGAGAATTTGCCTCTGTTCGAGACCCACAAATTGAATTTTTAATGTATCTGAAATCAGTCTATAACCTCAATGTACTTCATATTAAAGTAACGTTTTAATATTTAAAAATATATTGTTAATATATAATACTTTTACCGAAAAAAGCAATGTTGAAATGTTACAGGATCCTGAAGCCCCAGGTACACTGTTCCAAAATTAGATTTGTTTGGTTTGTTGCACACAATGTCATTGTACAGTGCTCCTTGTTTAAAAATATTTTTCTTTCATGCAAATTATTAATTTTTGTTTTGGAAATATAGTACTTCAGGACATTACACTAAATGTGTTCTAGGAACTTTCCTAAACAAATCTTAATGACATAATAACTAAAGACAGAGTGAGTCTTCATATTAATGTTCACAATATCTTGAATGATATTAAGACTTCATTTATCATCTAAAATATAACAAATAACCTGTACTTTTATTTATATTAAATCTTATTTAATGCAACAAAAATAAACAGGTGACAGCTTTTGTGTTAGTTATCTTAATACATCAAGCTAAGCATTCCAGATCTATTACCGGCAATTGCATTATGGTATCCAAGGAGTCACACTAGCAAGCAACTACTTTTAACTTTTCATATTTCCTAATATTTTCCAGCAATGAATGTTAACAGTACTTAATTCGGTCAATTTCAACAAGAATAAGTACAAGGCAAACGCTGCTTGAAAATGAAATGGCTTTATTTTCTTTGGCTTCATTAAGACAACTCCAGAAGTAAGAATTCTTTTACAGAAGCCTTTGAATATAACAATTTTGGTCACTAACAGGAACAGGATAACTTGACTAAATTCACTACCAGGATTGATAGAATTACATTTTGGAAGCTTACAACAATAACTTTATACCTACCTTTAAAAACTTATTTTACAGATGCTCAAGAACTCTGAAATAAGCGGCTAAAATTTGCATTAACAGGGGGTGAAATCAGGCAAGGAAATAAAATTATGTCCATGCCAATTGTCAAATTTATTCAACTTTCTAGAATCCTGGCCAAAAATGTTTAACAAACCAATAAGACTTTTGAAACCAAAGCTCACCACTGGAAATCTTACACTTCATTAACAATGTACTATATCTTCAAAAACCACTATTCATACACATGATCATTCCAAGATTTCAATATATGCTGCCTTGCAAGCCATGAGAATGTTGTAGACACTCCATCACAGCTTCTTGAAGTGTAAGATTTCAACGAATGTTGCAATGTACTGCAATCTTAATGCTGACAATGCTGAATGGATTCAATGTGCACTTAAAAGCACACTTTTAAAAAAAAGAATTTCTAAGTCATCATAAAACCACCCTAAAATTCAATGTAAATGTCATCACAGCAGCATTATTTTAAATACTTCACGATAATTTTCTCAGAATGATCATGCATTTTTATTACGTAATGACCACCTTTACTTGTCAGGAAACAGTTCTATCACAATAAAATACCAATCCTTAAAACACATTTCTGGTAGCATTACTATCAGTGTCTACTTTACATAACTCATTAAAAATTGTTTATTTCAAGTAATGATTTCTCTGAAGAGAATTATAATGTTGGAATTTGAAAGACTTTTGGGGCTTTTTAATGGAAGTTTTGATGCCCATACAAAATCAATTATCCTGAGAACTTTCTACAATCATATAGAAAAGTCATTTGATTAGAGATAATATCTTTCTAGTAGCAGTAGGATCTAACAGAAGCATGTAACTGTGTTAGCCTCATAAATACAGTCTCACTTTCTACATTTATTTACACTGTCTACACAATAAATTCCCTGTCAATTCCAACATGAAATGTTCCTCTCTCAAACAGTCAAAATATCACAACAGTTTTAAACTTCAGTACAATAAATACTGAATAAATAGAGCACAAATGAATAACAGATTTTCTTCAATTTCAACAAGATCCTACAAGTTTTATGAATGAACAATATCAGCAAATGATTTAACATAAGCTTCATGTAATTTAGTCATAAAGTCTGCATCATTTTTGATAAGGTAATTAAATGCTTGAAGAAGTTGCTTCTTTGTAAGTGGTTCTGGCCTAATCTGACAGCTACCATCATCAGAACCTAAACTAGATGTAGGCATTAAAGGTACAGATAATTCACTTTTTGCAGAGTTACTTGCCACATCAATATTATTGGATTCCTTTGATGCAGATGATGTAAACATTGTAGGTGGCATCAAAGCAAGTTTAGATGAGGCCTCTGTATTATAAGCAGGAGCTGATGATGATCTCTGATCTGGAGTGGCATCACAACCAATACCATTACTTGCAGTTGGTTGAACAACTGGACCAAAGAACGGTGCAAGAGATGTAGCATTTGAACTTGGAGAAGCTATTCGAAGAAAGTTCATACTATTTTCTACAGTACTTGTATTTGGTGCTGATTCAGGATAAGTTTTAGGTTGAAGCACTTCAACTGGTTCTGTACCACCAACTCTCTCTCCACTGGAACTTCCAGGTAAAGTAAGTGGTCTCACTTTAAAACCATTTCCATTCAAGATCTTAATTTCCCTCTTCATTTCTTTTCCATCGTTAGCATTATCAGAACGTGGAGTAGCAGATCTTTGCTGTTTTTCAATGTGCTCAACACTATGAGCTGGATTAGACATTAATCTCTGCAACAAAGGCTTTAAGCGATTGTCACCAACTTCTTGAACCAACGCAGTTCTTTGAGAATGCCCCAAATTTATGCCTGGAGGATGAGGAGCATTATGTACATTAAAATGAGAAACATTGCTAGTGGCTTTTGCAAAAAAGTCCATCACACTTTTAGATGGCACATCTTCATGAGGTGCAGGTTTAACTTCTGTTACTGACTTAATTTTATCGGGAACTTTGTTAGAATTGTAATCTTCTTGGGCCTTATTTAACATACTGAATATATCTACACCTGCCGGACCACTGGTAACACTTTTATTTCGCACAGTTGACTTATCTGGCATCTTTTTCTGGATGTCCAAATCTTTAACCAACTTGTCAAGCATCGTTGCAATTCGCGTGCACTGATCTTTATCATAAAACCAGATACCGAATATTCGACATCTCGTATTTCGATAAAGTAAGAATGGCTCTTGCAACTGCATCTCGAGGCCTTGAACAACTGGCTCTACTAAATTGTGGGTATTGAGTCTGTTCATGATGAGTATACCGTGGAAGGGTTCACCGTTACGGCTATACACAAACAATGCACCTTCAACATCAGTTCTTTCCCATTCATTGGCTTCCGCATTAAATGTGTACAAAGCGACGTGAGTCGCAGTACCCAAAATTTCTTTGACATATGGATCCACACGTTTCAACGCCGCAACATTCATCCGCAATTCGCTAATTTCCGCCATGTTTTCTACACTCCGCTTACAAACATGCGTATTAAACACTAGTTCATCGCCCAACTTGCAAAAAGATGAATGCTACGACCTCATTGTCTTTATTGGAAGTCAATAGACTACTTTTCCATCTTGCAAGTTAACTACACAACATATTTGAGAAGAATTTACCTTCAACCGTCAGTTCACACCAATACGAAGTTGCCGAAGTTACTGGCTTGCTTACGCTGGTGTACTGGTGTTACCACTGCTGCCACTGGTTGCGAACTAGGACTCTGCTAAGCGAACAGCTGTTGCGCACGAATTATCCACTCACAAAATCATTGGCGTCATAAAGCATAATTCAATGATCAATGGAAGTACGAGTAAAAACTTTGAAGGGGAGCGATATGCCTTACAACACCCGAAAGCACATGAAAATGGACATAAACAACTTTCTGGAAGCTGTCAAACTCGTGAAACGGTGAATACGGGAATAATTACTACGCCAAGCACTCGGACTCAGACATCTTTATTCGTTGCTTGAGCTTTATTGGCTGCTTGAATTCAAGGAATAAAAATTTCTAACTTCAAACAGTGATCCCAACTTCTGTGTACAGTGCGGCGCAGTGTTTGCAACATACTGCAAAAATTAAACCAGCGATCACCGAACACATGTGAGGAGTAATTGAGTGAATTAATAGAAAATAAAGCACAATTCGTCATTGACAAAAAAGTAAGGTAATATGGTTATCTGATTATCAATTATTGAATACCGAAAGGAGCAGGGTAAATGTGTGGCAGTGAATAAAAAATTTCAATTTACATTTGATTTCAGATAGTTTTGACTGATCATCTATTTTTTTATGTTGAAATAAAATGGAATCGCCGTGGTTATGTGATAAACTGGAAGAAATTATCAGGACTGACGAGAATTTTGTAACCAAATACTCGGACATAGCAACAGGTAGGTATGACAGATTAATTGAATTTTTCTTCAAATGTTTCAACTGTGATCGTGAAAGATGATTTGATATCTGTTTTATTGCAGATGTGATAAGCAGCAAATTAAAGTTGGTGACTTTGGTAGAAAGATTGGGAGGTGTACTGACAGATGCAAACCCTGACATTCGTAGACGTGGAACTGAAGTTTTAGCAGAAGTGTTGCAGAACTTACCAAAGGACTTTTTAAACGAGACAGAACTAAATTACATATCAGCATTTTTTGTTGATCGTTTGATTGATCATCACTTAGTTCAACCAGCAGCTCTGAAGGGCATTTTTGCTGTGGTATGTATTCTTTTTTTTCATGTAGGTAGATGATTTTAAATGTCAATTCTCATAGAAAGTTAATTTAGTTTCTGATGAACTTGTAGGTTCAAATGGACCACACTCCTCGAGATATTGCTGTTCGTGTTTTGAAAACAATACTTCAAGGACATATTCAGTGTCAGACATTAAAGCCATCTGATCGTAGAAATGTTTATCAAATTTTCCAGTTGTTTATTCATAATTTTACTGCAGGTAAAACATTGTGAGAAGTTTTATTTCATAATGGTATAGTAATGTTCTAGAGTATTTGTGGTGAAATCAATGTTTTGTTATTGTTGGTTTGTTATTGAAGTTTTTTTCTTTGTAGACCTTAAAGCTCTTGGTCCTGATTTTGTATATGGATTTATGAATGTTATTGATCAAGAGAAAGATGCACGAAATCTAACTGTTGTTTTTGGAATGCTGCCATTCTTTATAAAAACATTCCCTCTTGGTCACTTGACAGAAGAAATGTTTGAAATTATTTCTTGCTACTTTCCTGTTGACTACAGACCGGTATGTTTTGGGTTTTTAGGGTTAAAACATGTAATTTTATTCCCTTTTCATAATTGAAAACAAATTATTTGTTACAGGAATACAGTGATTGCCCAGTGACTCGTCAAGATTTGGCTGACGGTCTTCAAAAGTGCTTAATTGCTTCCCCTGATTTTGCAGAATTTTGTATTCCTCTACTCATAGAAAAGTTAGATTCAAAATTAAAATTAGCAAAGTTGGATTCTTTTAAGGTTCTGGTAAGGCACTGACTTTTGTTAATCCTGAACATTAAAATGTAATACACTTTATTGATTTGTGATGTCTCTTTTTCAGATTGCTGGGTGTGAGGTTTTCCCTGCTAATGTTATTAGGACATATCTTTTGGATCTTTGGCGAATTATTCAACATGAAGTTCTACCAGGAACGGACAAAGATGTACGTGAACTTGGACTTGGGGCACTGAAAGCAATTGTAAAAAGTATGTCAGCAGCAGCTGCTGAAAGACAAGACTCTAAAGTGCTAACAAATGTTACATCTTTTGTGTTGAATGGTGAGAGAATGACTCAGAAATGACAATACACATATATCGAAAAAGAGACTTCCCTTCTTATTACTTCAATATTTACTTTTAGCTGGAGTAAACTCTTTAGGTGAAGTAGAATTAAATTTATTTCTTCCTGCCGTTCACATGATGTTGACAGTAGCAGAAGCATCCATGGAATCTTGTCAGGAAGTTTGTAAAAAGGTAAAACACTCCTTTGGCTCAAATCCATATTAGATATGGGAAAGAATCTTCTTCAAATTATCATCCTTTTACTGTAAATGTTTATTATAATTAATAAATGTATGGTTTATTCGATAGGTTCTTCCAGTACTAATGAAACAGTATCATAGAGAAAATGGAACTGAGCAGAAGGTGACTGTCTTGAGAGCCCTCACAAGTTTTGTTGCAGTTTGTGAAGCTCAGAAAGTATCATCTTTATGTAAGTACATTGCTGTAGAATTCTGAAAAAATATCTAAACTAAATTATCTTAATATATGATGTTTATTTTGTGATTCATAGCCCACTGAAGGTCTTCCAGTTTTCCAATCTTGTAGTGTAGCATTGGATTCAACATTAAGTTGTTTGTTGATTCTCAAGTATTTACAAATTTGTCACTTTATTATTAGTAATTTATGGAATTATACGCATGTATTCATAATTATGTATAATTCTACTATGCAATAATAGGTAATTATCAGTTCTTTAAGAAACAGGAAATCTTCAAATTATATATTGATGGCTTTAGTGCACACAAGTTGTATATTCCACATTTCCTGGTTTTGAGAAAAAACAAGCTTGAAAGTTTGTAAAGGTGCAGTTACTTATGGAACAACAATGTTTGCTTTCTCGGAAAAAGCATGATCCTTCTTAGACATTAAGTCCCTCTTGTATATTCAACCTATGTACACTAGATGGATATCAATAAGAGGTCTCTAAAAATGATATTAACTAAAAAATGATTCTGTGTAGACATTCAATGTTTGTGCGCTAAACCAATGATATTCTAAGTCAAACATGCACATAATTTATGCTATTGGTCAGGTAAAGTTGTAATTTGCATTGTATGGAGAAAAACTAAGAGAGGAACAGAATATTAAAACGCATCAGAAAAAGAAACAGAAGTATAAATCTCATAAGAAATCATAAAAAAATATTAAAACGCATAAGAAATCATCAGAAACAGAAAGAATGCCTATACAAATCATCCATGTCATCCAAACATCGATTATCTGCAGTTTTTTCATTGAGTTGTACCAAATTTATTTATTTATTTATTTATTTATTTACGTCAAAAAACGGTTAAAAACTGCGTATGACGGGCTATGGGGAAAAGTGAATTGTGTGCACATTTTCAAAATTCTGTGATCCCTACACTAAATCATATACTACTTAAGTTTTGAATTTTGAAAGGGAGAAAAAAAAACAAAAAAACTCCCATGTAATAAAATCTATTTTCAAGGATAAATAAGCAATAAATTTTGAATTTTGAAAGGGAGAAAAAAAAACAAAAAAACTCCCATTCCAGTCTAACAACCAACATAAAGGAATGTCTTTAAATGTCTGTTTTTATTTTTATCTAAAAAAAATTGAAGCTCTTCACTTTGACATGTTCACAGCACTTGTTTTTAGTACCATACATTTTGTTGAATATTTTTTTGAAATTAAATATTAGAACAAAAACTTTCAATAAACTTCTGAAGAACTCATTGATAGATGCTTAGATCAATTCTTAAAATATCAAAGAGAGACAATATAAGAAATGAAGAATTTTGAAGAAAACTCAAAATACAGAATATAGTGCTAGAAATTGAGAAATACCATAAGAAGTGGTAAGAACGAAAAGGATGAAGACAGAATACCTCCCAAGAAAAATACTTGAATACAAACCAAGAGGAAAAAGAGACCCAGGCAGACCAGGAACACCTTGAATACAACTAAGAGAATACTGGGAAGAACGAACAGGCCAACAAGCCTAACCCTTAAAAGTTCATGATTCAGCTATTATAAGTCTTGTGTGCACACTTCTGTAATTAAACGAGCTTTTATGTAGATCATTAGAATTATAATAAAATGATATGGCCAGTCTCAAGAAGAGGATTATATTTTACATAATGTATAACATGTAAATTGCTCTCCAGTGTAGGATTACTGTAATATTATCTTATCTGTGGGTTAATTATGAACAATTTAAAAAAAAAACAGTTTGAAACTTTTAGTTC
Organism: Teleogryllus occipitalis; assembly: GCA_011170035.1. Taxonomy (NCBI): domain Eukaryota; kingdom Metazoa; phylum Arthropoda; class Insecta; order Orthoptera; family Gryllidae; genus Teleogryllus; species Teleogryllus occipitalis. The sequence goes on along the minus strand of BLKR01000210.1, from coordinate 457,523 downwards.
ATGAAGTTCTAAGTTTTTTCTGACTTAAACTCATTGAGATATTGAATAAATGAAATACAGAATTTACGGTTTCAGGTGCTTGTTCAAATGAAAGTAATTAACATTCTTAAACATTCAATATTCTTAAAATAGAAGAAAAATGGGGTACTTAATAATGATTTATTTTTGAGATACAGGTAATTCAGAACTCAGTCCTATATGGGAAGAATTGCCTTCTTTACTCCTTGGTGCTGCTCAATTTGAAACACCTGAAGTATGTAAGGAGGGATTTCACGGAATAGCAGTGTCTGGAAGAATTTTTAATGTGAGTAGCAGAGAAATCTTATATGACTTATTAAAGAAGAGTATGGATGAAGAAGAGGATGAGATGGTGAGGTGAGTATATCTAGAGCTTTTATTTGTGTAATGTATTTATATCTATTTACATAAGTAGAAATATATCTATAGAGAGTAGGCACATATGTAGATATTAATATTCATTCCAAACTGTGATTTTGAGGCAAAATAAGGATTCATTACAGTGATAAACTGTTTAATTTACTGAGTGACTGAAATCAGGTAATGCTTAGTACAGTACAATGCGTTGAAAAGAGATACCTTGCTAACAACTAAACCATAAGTAGGATTTTCATCAAAATTGACATTTCCTGATTGTTTGAATTGATGTTGCAGCCCTTTGAATTTGAAGCAGATAGTTTGATATTTGAGGCAACTTTCACGAAGTCACAGTTTCGAATTTTCTACACAATGACTCCAAATTTTTTCTTAAATTTTTTCCCTTGGTAGAGCAAAAGGCACTTAAAGAAATGGCATAAGTAACTTTTTTATTGAACCCTTCAAATTTTAGAAAATTGCAAAAGTTCAACAGTTTTTTGGCATCTTCGTACTGCTACAATAACAAATTATCATCATTTATCATTCTCCTGTCATTTGAATCTTGCTAAGGTATAATTAAAATGTGTATTGTAGAAATTGCCAAGTTCTTACTCTGTTTCATAAGTACAAAAAAAAAAATTTTTTGGAATTATCATCTTCTCTTGTACCTTTGCAAATAAGCAAATTTATGTGTGTCAGATAGTGTCAAAAGATCTATACTGTGTCTCCCAATTAATGACTCCCATTCACCCATTTGGGCACTATGAACAATTTGTTCCCTCTACATGAAAAAAAAAAGTTTTGAAGAATAATTGTAACAATTCTAGAATCTGTGATATTTTAAGTAAATTTTCCCTCATTTGAAACTCACTAAGAATATAGTAGTATATTTGTGTATGTATGTTTATTGTCTGTATTTATCATGTTAACACTTTTGACTAACTAATTTAAATTGTATTTCTGAGATGATAGAGCTTCTTTAAATTTAATATTTACATTTTATATATTTAATATTTATTTTTATATTCATTTGTTTTCTGCTAAACCATTCTTAATATTAATTGCTTTGGAATTTGTGTAGTTCTTACATAATTAATACTTTATGTACTTAAATAATTGATGTGTTTGTAGATCAGAAATGTTAATGTGCCTAAAGAGATTTTCTTGTATATACCCAGAAGAAGTTCTGGAGAAAATTGTAGAAAAAAAATTGAAAGGTAAGATAAAGAAATTTCATATTTAAAATTTTATGGCATTTTAGTGTGTATTTGCGTCCACAAGGTACCTTTATTTTACAGATATTAATTCCTGGCCTGAAGATGGTTGCAAGCATATGAATTTAGTTTTAGAATCATTGTGTGAAGTAGCTGATACAGAACCCTTTACAAACTTAATTGTTCCATGCATATTGCAACTTATTATTGAATCATTTTCTTTGGAGAAATGTAATATAGGCATGAAATGTCTGAGGTTAGCAATGATTAGTCTTTGTGATATTTATAATTACTGCATTTTAATCTTACATATTATATTAATAATTAAATCTTTCACTTGATTCTTTTAGAAAGTTGTTAGAGTCTTGTGGGGACTCCAGCATATACAAATACATGTATTTGCAATGTAATGTTGTGTCTCGTCTTATATCTTGGTGGTTGAAAGGCATTGCAGAAGAAAAGTATAATGCTATTTTTGAAAATGAAGATGTTCTTTGTCATACAGCAAAAATTGTGAAAATCATTATTAAAAATCAGAAAACAGGGTAATGCAAAACAGTGACATTTATAATTTTGAAATACTTTCTTTAAAAATTTATTATCAGGCTCAATTTGTTCAATTTTTTGCAGGTCTCAAGCTGAAATTGTGAGTGCACTCCTTCCGCAGATAATAAATGCAAATCATAGTTTGACTAACAACGGTTTTACATGTTTGCCTCTGACCCAATACTTTCCAAAGAAGCACCCTGTTTTTGTAAGTAATACTTACAATACATACTTACAATTGATAGAAATTCTGTTGCACACATGTGTTTGAAAAGAAATGTTTAATTTCAGATTGTCCTTCTAGAAGCATTGATAGGTTCAGTGCAGCAAGAGATATCGATACCTGACATTCACCAATTAGTCATTGATCTTACTCAGCTGGCCATTCATTCATCACATTCATTGACTCAACTTAGCGCATGTCGTCTTTCTGCAAATTTAATTAATAAAGCACCAGATGGTGAGTTAAATATTTGTAAAATCCAAAAAGTTCATAAATGTTATTGTCAAGATATATTGTTATTAGAGAGTATGTTTAGTGCTATTCGAAATTTCATAAGCTACTTTAATACGCGGAACACAATATTTAATTGTAATAAAGACAACCACTTTCCTATTTGTTTTCACGTCTGAGTTGCAGAAATTTAACATAGGCAACACCACATGCTTTGGAGATTTCCAAAAAATTTCTAAATCAAAAAGCAGCAAAATAATTTATCTGGAAATTTCCAATTCTTGAGTGTCGTTTAATAAGACTATACTTGGGTTTTTGTAACGTGGCAGCTTGGGATATTATCTTCAAAATGGAGCATGGCATGGCTTTTCGTGTCTTTCTCGGTCGTGCTGCTACAGTCACTTGATCTGCAGCACTACTTCGTTTGGTCGTGATCATGCGTCATCTTGTGGCACAACCAAGAAAGACACAAAAAGTCATGCCATATTCCACCTTGAAGACAATACCCTCAGCTGCCACATTACGAAAAGCCAAGTATAGTTCACAAATAATAATGTCCAACAGGCTCAGCAAGTTCCAAATATAAATTACATTAATGAAACCTGCTCTTTCAGTACAAGCTGCTGTGCTGAGGGCCACTCAGAAATGGTGCCAATGTGCTTTCTTTTCTCTTCTTTTAAACACGCTAAACCCGTGCTACTCAGATGTATGTAGAGTGATGGGAAAAAGTTCCTAAAACATGTTTGAATGTTATGTAATTAAATATAATTCAAACAATTTAGAATTGAAATGTAATTGATCCTTGTCTATTATGGATTACCACAATATTTCAACTGCCACAATGGAATTTGTTCACAATCCAAAGGAATGTTTTCTTTTATTCAAATCTTCAGTTTTATTCCAATCATAATAGAATAGTGTACATTTGAAACATGAATAGTATGTCTGTGTGAGATTTCATAAAAACTGCCCCGTCCTCTTAGCTTCCCCTTCAAACCAAATTTAAATGTGTGCTCTTCCAGTTTTTGGCAAATTTCTCAAAAATGGAAATCCAGTAAAGTGAATAGAAAGTCTCTGAAAAGCCAATAGCTAATTAGGTTTTGAGTGATTAAAGGTCAAAATTGAAAATTAGTTCTGACTGAAAGGTGGACAAGGAGAGCATAAAACACAATGAAAGTGAGAGATAGAGTGGGATAAAGCAGATTGGGTGTCAAGAGGATGTTAACAAAACTGCTCGAATTTACAACATTCTTAGAATTCATTTCATTTCATGTCAAAAAAATTATTATTATATGTACATGCAAGGGCAACATCAGGTGACTTCCATTAGTAATGAATATTATAAAACTAATAATTTTTTGTACTATTTTTAAAGTGAAGTAAAAATATAACAAAAAATATTTTTGATAGCAGCAAAGTATTTTAATTTTTTGTTTTCTGATCTGGGTTTATCATAATTGGAAAATTAAGAGATGTTGTAATGTTTGTTGACAATGTAAATGAAAGATTACAATAGGTGATTTATTGTATTACTTGATTTAATAAGCATCAATATAGGGTGTTCGTTGAAACTTTGAAAATAAGCTTTTAAGACAATTTGAAGCACATTTCAGGTAATAAACTCCTTTGATATTCCAAATGTCTGAGCTGCAGTAAGCACTCAAAAATTGGTTTGAGAAAATACTTTGTGTGCAAAAATTTACATTGCAGAAACACATAAACACTCCAGAAACATGTAAATTGTGTATTATTTACAAAAGAAATATATGTATTTATTTAGAAAGAAAAATTAACACAGAAATAAAAACACACCCAATTTACATGATTTGACTGTTTTGTTATTTGTGTGTTAATTTGTCATAGGAAGAATTTTTTCAAACCAACGTTTGAGTACTTATTGTGGCTGAGCCATTCAGAATATCCAAGGAGTTTATTTGACAAAATATGCTTAAAATTGTCTTAACAGCTTATTTTCGAAGTTTTGACATTTCCTCCCTGGATATCCTGTATATGAAAACCTGAGTTATTGCAGTTTTAGATTAACATTCTGAGTTTGTTTTTTCATTTGTTGGTTTAGATGATAATTTGCTAAGCCTCTTGCAAGAAATTTCAAAGAAGTATCAAGATGCAGTTTTTGAAGACACTAAACCTATAATTGAAAGACAGAACACTGTTCTTGTTATAATTTGGATAACAAAATCTCTTGTTATGCGAGGCCATTCGGAAATGAATAAATGGGTTGAATATTTGATAGAACTTTTAGGAAAGCCTGTTGTGGGCCAAGTGGCAGCTGAGGGTTTCAGCCTTATCATGAAAGACGATGTGGAGTACTTGAATTCAGAAAGTTTTTGTAATATCAAGTAAGTTGTTAAATTTTTAAAAATTTTAACCAATTATTAATTATCTTAAAATGAATAAAAAGATCGCTACTAACTATGGTATATAAAGAAATAACTTAATTACAGTATTACTACATTTTCTGCATTTCAGAATCCTTTATCGGCAACGTTTTTTCTCATTCAGTCCAAAACTTATTGAAGCATTTCATGATGCACCTCTGGATTCTAAAGCAAACTATTTGATTGCTTTAGGCCACATGTTGCAAGGAGTGCCTCAGGAGGTCCTTCTTATGAATTTAGAAAAGGTAATTGTTGGAATTTTTGTATAACAAAATGAATGCAAGTTCACTTTTCAGAATTGGCAACAAAATATCATAAATATATTTTTACAGGTGTATCACTTTTTCCTCTTGATTCAGTACTTTTCTCATTTTAACTATGGTGTGTCTACACAAACACTGATGTGTCCATCTGCCTGTTTCTCTGAACAACACTGGTGCTTGATGCTCAAACCATACACAGAATTTCCGCCCAAAATGAATATTTGTCAGAAGACAAGATTCAAGGGGTTCTGGATCTGAAACTTGTTTTAATTTTGGGAAACTTTACATGAAGCTCCTAGTACATTTTCAAAATTTTCTCAAAAATTACTCCAAATATTAAGGAAAAAAAACCAACTTATTTCCAACATTTTCAAAATTTTCTCAAAAATTACTCCAAATATTAAGGAAAAAAAACCAACTTATTTCCAACATTTTCTTAAATATGTAAGGTACTCTGGGATACACAGAACCTGCCGATTATTTTAGTGTGCCATCATCCCTATCTGTTCATGCAGGAGGATGCAGGAAGACAATACATTGAGTCCACTTTCCATCAGAGTTGTCTCCATCAGCATGTTTAGTACTAATTACAATATCCAAATTATGCATTTCATAACAGTAGGAAGAAAAAAGTTTTGGTATATCCATTCATTCCCTCAGTTTAACTTGCCTTACTCCTTCCATATTGAAGCTATAAATTTCTTGTAAACAAAGTATTGTTCAATATTAGATCTTTAAATCATTTTGTGAAATATTTTTTGAAAATTTGAGTTGGTTTTCCATAATTTTGTGTTTTGAAAGATATCAAAATAAGATTTTTTTCAAAAATGGCTCTGCATTCTTTTTGTAAGAGTAAAACACTGCAAAGAGTAAAACATTGCAAACTTTTTGTAAGAGTAAAACACAATAATCTGAATTCTTTGGCAGATTCTTCTTAATGAATTTAGAATTTGGCAGAATTTTCTTAATGAGAATTAGAATTTTCAAAAATTTAATATCAGTTGTTTTTTCCTCTCCAAATCTTCCACGCTTCATTTATTTTCAAGAATTTGTTCAAGGAATGGCTGTAGAATTAAAAGGATATAAATTGCAATATTATATTATGTAACTGTTACAAATACTACTAGGAGTATGCGTTGTTGGAGCTCCACTACTCTCTTCATTTTTGCTTGATTTTTGTTTATTGCAGTGCCTTCCTTTCTGTTGTTAAGTGTGAAAATTTATTAAATAATAAGTATTCTACATTTTTAGAAGAATATTGAAATTTAAAAAAATTTAAGTTGTGAATGATACAAGATTTCCAGTCCTATTTCTTCTTCTTTATTTTTATGATGATGATAATGAAGATGGTTATTGTAATTATTTTTTTTATTGTTATTATCATTATCACTATTATATGTATGAACTTCTCTGAACATTATGAGTATGAACCACTCTGACATTATCAATTACAGTTTTCAAACATCAATTATTTCATTCATCAACATTTTAAAAACTCTTTTAAATAACATATTTATGAAATATTTCTCATTCTCATCTTTTGTGAAATATTTTTCCAATGCTTTAAATTTAATTTGATTTCAATCAACTGCTAGAAAATTTGAAACTTTCTTCTTGTTGATAGATGGTGCCACTCCTGGTAGAATCATTACAGCAGTCAGAAGCTGTACTTTTGGTTACCACCCTTGATACTCTGCATTCTGTTTTGAAGAATTCAGATCTGGCTTTGCAGCATCATTTACAGACATTTATTCCTCGTATACTTATCTTGACAACATTTCAAAAGTCCATGGTTGGTTCTATATTTTCTTTTTCTACTCTTAGACAGAATGCAAATTTGTTTAAAATACTAATATTACTTTTTAATATGTTTTGTAGAGAGTTCGAATGAAAGCGTTGCAATGTATTTATGAAATTTATAAATATCCCACTTCACTTCTACTACCCTTCAAAAACGAAGTAAGCATTGTAATATATTTTTTTATAATTATTTGTGTTGATGAAATATCACAGTGTTTTGATCTTTACAGGTGTTGAAAATTTTGGGTCAGTGTTTAGATGACCCCAAGAGATTAGTACGCAAAGAAGCAGTCCAAGCTCGTTCACATTGGTTCCTAGTGGGCACTAAAAGCAAAAGGCGTTAATTATAAGTATTGACATTTTCGAAATAATTTTACAACCACTATCACTTATTTTGTGTTGATATACCACATTTGCAAGCAGAAACTACTTAGAGTATTTCTCTGTCTGCCTGCCTGTCTCTTTTTTCTTTCATTTTAATTTGTGTTTTGTTTGTTTTGGTTTAGTCGGTATGTATATTTGAATGGAAGGAATGAGAATGTATGTCATGTCATCAAAAATGCTTGTATTATAATAGTTCTGAACGATGCAATTGTGATGAATAGTTGCCATAAAATCTACTTATTATGCAGATAGTTTAATGTTGTTTTAATTTAGAACCTTAGGTCTCCACAGTTGCATTTTTATGATTGTTAACTTGTTTTGTTATCAGTTATTACAAACACTTTTTTAATGAAATTTATTTCATACAGGGAGTTCAGTTGTAAAATAATTTGAATTTGAATCATAATAATATTTAAGAATTACTCCATAAAAAAAAGGGAAATTTTTTTTTCAGTAAGTTGTTTCTTTAAGGCAAATTGTCTCAATATTTTGGCAAAATTTACAATTTTTAAATTGATATTTGGTTTAATAAAAATTCCTTCTAGTTCAGTAATGGAATATTCACTTTTTTTTGTAAATTGTACAGTTTGTAAATAAATTGTTTAAAAAATACGTAAGTGAAGATTATTAAAAATTTTTCTAGATATTTCACATGTACTACTAAAAGTGTTTCTCTCTAGTTACCATCAATTCCCAGAGTCAATGATCCAATTCCTGAGGTGATGTTAGAAGTAGTTTTATTAATTAACTTTTGTTTGTATTGATTACTGTACTACTGATCAAAACTTCTAAACATTGAATTATCTTTCACGCCCATCTTGCTTTAAAACATCCGTGGGCACCACTGCTGGGGGAATCTGTCCCTCCACAATATTTTTTGGTAGAATATGGGATATATTAGAAGTGACTCCCAGGTAATCTATAACGTATCTGATGATGAATATCCCCTCCCTCCAATAATTTAGTGATGGTGATGCCCGTGCATGATATGACCTCTGTGAAGGTTTATGTGTTTACGTTTGAAGTGCATCTTGCTGTACTTTCTTGTGCAGTAATCATCTGTGAGAAATATTAATGCTGAGTTTTGCTTGAGCACATCTTAAATAGGTACAGTAAATTTCAGTTGCTTGCTGCAGTTTTACCAAACCTGTAGACATATATATTTTTTTAAAGATATTGTTGAGAAGCATGAATGTTAAATATCTAATCATCCTTCAAGAAATGATTCAGATTTATTGTTCACTGATCAAAGAACCCCCAGAGTGGAAAGGTATTTATCAAAATCACTGAATATGAAAAGGAAGGAACAATTAGGCAGGAAACACCCAGATGAATTGGATACCTCTACAAACCAAATATTGTATTAAAAAATATACACAACATTATTGGAATGTAATTTTGAGATGAAAGTACAGTGAAACCTATCTCAAACTGTCTCTAATGATTCCAGTGGTAAGGAGTAGGTATCTTGTTTTTAATTTGAGATTTAATATTTTGAAAATAGTTATGTATAAAAATAATAGTGGTTTATCTGGAGATTTCTTTTATTTGCACTTACATTTCCATACCGTCTTTGAGAAATTATCTTCATTGAAGAAAAGTTGATCTGCAAAAAGTTATTCATTTTGCAAAACAAAGTGATTTTGTATGCCAGGTTAAATTTAAATTGATTAACATGTTCTTTCACTGTTTAGAAGAAAGGGGTATCTGTTTACTATGAATGAAGAAATCCAGAAAAGATGAAATGTATAATATACTGATGTACTCACTATGTAACAAACTTGTTGATGTTTCATGTTTCTATTGCTTCCTTCAACTTTCTGTAATTCTTCAATAAAACTTAAGAAAAGTATACCTTTGGGTTGTTGGTGCCTGGGGCAAAATTTAATTTGACATGCCCCTCCCTCTGTAAAAAAGAACGATGGAAAATTACTCATAAATTAAAAATTAACTGCTACCTTATTGAACGTAGTATTGTTTCAAATTTTGTACTTATTGCCCTTGATGCCTCATAACTGAGTGTGTAAGTAGTTTATTTTTCAAAGGATAATCATATTTGAAAATGATATCCCTACAATTTTGCTAATTTTTTGTTATCAAAAATATGTAAATAAAAAATATTCTGAGTGTAATAGTTACATTTAATTAAGGTGCAGAATCATAATTCTACTTGTTATTTATAACTTTGTGTTGAATTTCATGGTTGGGGCAAGCCTCCATTCTAAGGGCAGTACTGTAGCCCAGACAAATTAGACCAAAAAAGGGTGATTGAAAGAAATAAATCCTGGAATTTTCAAATTTGGCTTGATTATTTGTTGGTACTTAGCACACATCATCCCAAAAATCCTGAAATGTGGGGGCTGAGCTGGGGGTGGGGGAGCCATTTAAGACCTGTGTATATTTTTTGCTTATATATTCAGTTTTTTTTGCATATATATATGTAACTTATCAATCCTAGCAAAAATTCTGCTATTCATGCAGTTGAAGTAGACAAAATTTTCTACAAAAAAATTCCTATAGGATTTTGTTATAGACTATTCTCACCACAAAGCAACAATTATTTTATTATGGATTTGGTAAACTGTTACACTTAAAATACAGACTTGATAAAATCTCCAAACCTCCGTTTGGTAAATTTTAGACAATTCCATCTATATTCAAGAAGCTCACATTTCTTTTCAAAATTTACAGACTGTACTGTAAGATAAGCAATCAAATTATTTTCAGATAATATAGAGTAATATTTTTAGCTTTCATAGTAATTAACTGTAAAATACCCCCTTGAATTTGAATTTCTTTGCAATTTGTGCAAAATGGTAATTCATAGAATTTTCTGCAAAGCAGTTGTAGAATAAATCATTAATTGGAATTGAATTGAAATATTTCATCTAAATATTGAAAGCAAATGTGATCTAATATGCAAAATGTTATGTAGAGAAGTTTTGTATGAATTGTTTATATTTCTTTACTTGCATTGTTTAAGTAGTATTATATTCTGATAATTTTGACAGTTGTTGAAATCATAGAAGTGAATCCACTTGTTTTCTCAGCTTGGAGATTGTCTGTGATATACTTGTGAATTGTAATTATTAGAAAATTAGAATGTTCTAAAAGATAAATTTAAAGAATATATTCCTAAAAAAGTGAATATCTGTTTCAATCTCTCCTTTTTCTCTTCTTCCTTTCTATATATTTTTATGCTTCATTAAAGCATTACTTTGACTCAAATGAGCTATCTGGTGTATCAGAATTTGAGTGTCAATGACATTTATTTTAATTTCACAGTTTTAATCTGATAAAAGATTTTAGATTTACTTCTTCAGAATTAGGTTGTCTTATGATTGAATGAGAGAATGATTGAATCTGAGATTGTAAAAACATGTTTTCAAAGAATATCAAGATAAAAGTTATAAGAAGGAATCTGCAGTAATACATATTTTATAACTAAATAAGAAACTAACAAATAATATTTTTGTTCCAAGTCTATTCTTTGCATTTTGTACATGATCCATTCTACCAAGTATTAGTAATTTGAATTGATCCATTTCTCTCAATCTTGCTTAATAAAAAAAAAACAGCATTGATAGGGTTTATCTAAAAGGTAATTTTATTTAATTATTAGGTTTATTTATTAGGTAGGTTATTGATTTAATATTATATCTTGCAACTGTTTCATTAGCAATAGAAAGAATATGAAAGTTGTCATGAAAATATTTTAAAATCGTACATGAGAAGATAGAAAGGTATTTACTCTTTTAAAAAATTAAAAATTATTCTTGTTTGGTTAAGACTTTTCCTATGTCAATAGCTGCTTTATGTAATATGTAGGTTAATAGACTGTGGTAATTAGTGGGAGCTCCTTTCCAAATGTAGTTTTAGTAAAGGTTGCCAAGTATTGATTTAAGGATTTTCCTACCTTGGAGGATGAGATTGGAAAGGGGAGAAGAAACCTTACAAATGTCTCTTAACTTATTTTGCTGCAGGAGGGTCTGTGTCATGCTTTTATGTTAGTATCAAAAGTAACATCATGGCTGAAGGTAATGCACATTACTTTTCTATATTTCATTTCTATATTTTATATATTTGCCAATTGTTTAAATTTATTTGAAATGGTTGGCGAGTTGTGGCAACATGAACATTTTTCTTAAAACTGTGAGGCAACTTGACGTTTGGAAATTTAATGCTTAAAGCTACTAAGGTGTTAAAAATACTCTCCATCAGAACAATTTTTATGTTTATGAAGAGTGATTCTGTGACAAGTTGAGTACTTTTTCTCATGACATCTGTATCCTTTTTTACAATATTTGAATTAACAATTATTGTAAATGTAGAAAAAGCAAATTCCGAAGTATGTGGTTGTACATGACCATTAATGTTGCGTCCTTCCTCTTTGAGTATCCAGTTATTTTCTGTATTCCCTTTCCACTTGTTTGTATAGAATTTATATTAATCTTTAGACATTATTATTATCTTTCATGTTATTTTTGTGATTACAAATTTGAATTTAAGATGCTGGTCAATTTTTCTACATCTACAATCTTAAATTTATAGTTAAAGACACTAACTGTTTGAAGATAATAGCATTTTTACTTTCTCACTATGGAGTAGAATCCTCTAACACATGGTGTAGCCAGAATCCACGTTTCGAGGGTCCTTAATATTGAAAAATTGAATGACGGCAAAACGTCTCTTTGTCCATCTGTCCATCAGTCGGTCTGTGAACAACGCTAGCGGCTAAACCTTTCAGCAGATTTTCTCCACAATTGATATTTCCCAATCTATCTGGCTGATGCCATGGCCCCTTGACTTTGAAACCGATATCTTAATTTTGGGGGCTACTTTACATGAAGTCCCTGGGACATTTTCAAGAAAATGGCTCCATCATTTTTGATTAAATTTTGTTGTTGGATAATGTGAAGGATGTTTAATAGAGTGGTGCAGGTCTCATTTTTATTGAAAACTCATTTTTCGAAAATAGCATAAATTTAAAAAATTTTTCAGTCTTCCTACAACTACAAATATAGAGATTTTTTCCCTTAATGAAATCAGTTCCTTAAAGATAAATTTTGAAATAAGATCATGTACAGTTTTTTGAAAATTTGAGTATTTTTTGCGTAATATTTCATGTAAGTACAAGTAAGAAAGTACGTGCTGATTTAGCACCACTAGTTTGTCATTTTAATGTATTAGGAAGTTTGTGATTTTGTGAAATTTTTATTGCATTTTTATTTGACATCAAACAATTTTGAAGTCAGATGGACCTTGAGATTAGTGCTTTATTTTAAAATATGTAATTATTAATGTAGAATTATTTTCAATAAATTTATATTTATAATCTTTAAATGAAGGAAACAATGAACTTCTTTAACAATTGAAAATAACTTCATTTGTATTTCACGTATGCTCCTCCCGATATTTGGCAGACATTACTGTTAAAATAATCGTTCACATGACTGAACTAAGAAAAGCAAACACGGATGCTGGACAGTAAAATGAAATTAAAATGCAAAGTTCTCCGGATTTCGGCTACACCTGATTAATCTTTCTCCCTCCAGATCAAATGATCTTAATGTGTAGCGCAAGCAACGAAGGAGGTCCCCTTTTCTAATAAAAGTGTAGTAGCTGAACTGACTAGCATGAGCCCATTCCCCTTTCATGAAGGCAAAGGGGAACACCTGGGAGCGGAAACGAGGGATTGTAAAACGTAAGCTTAGCTACGTCTGTATAGCTAAATTAATGGTGCTACAACAGCACATACTTTCTCACGTTATTTCTAAATTTACAATTTTCGAAAAAAAAACGGAGTTCAACGGAAATTAGAACTGGGCCATTCTTTTAAGCATTCCTTGTTCTTTCTGTAAAAAAAAAACAGCGTTTTTTTGAGAAAATGTTCCTTTTCTATAAATTGCATAAATTTCAAGAACAAATTATGCAAAATCACTCGTTTTTTCAAAAAAATTACGTGACCTTTTTTAAAGAGCTGATTTTTAGAGTAGAGCTTCTTTAAGGCAAAAATCTCAATCTTCAATTTTGTATTTGAAAGGTTAAAATTTTCCAAAATAAAGGATGTTTGACGGAAATGAGATTTGCACCCGTTTTTTAAAATCATCCTTTGACAAGAAAGTTTAATCCATGAATTTGAAGCCATTTTTAGAAAAGTTTGACAATGTTGAGGCTTCATGTAAAGTACACCCCAAAAATCAAAATATCCGTTTCAAACTCAGAGAGCGTCAAGTTCATTTTAATCGATCGGTGAATATCAATTTTGGAGAAAATCATCGGAAAGGTTTAGCTCCTAGCGTTCACAACAGACGGACGGACGGTCAGACACACGCTTTGCCGTCAATCGATTTTTTGGTATCAAGGACCCACAAAATATGAATTCTGTCTGCACTGTGTGCTAGAGGAAGTAATTTACAATACATAGGAACAAGATTTATCCGCTTCTTCGTTACCAGGGCCTGCCAATAAGAGTTTGTCGAAAGTTTGCGATTTTCCGGCGCACAATTACAATACTTTCTCTTCTTACGAAGTAAGTACGAGAAAGTGAAAAGAAATACGAATATTCTTGAAGTAGTTTTTCTTTAAATGTTGACCAAGTAACTGCAGATTAATGAATGATTAATGAAACTAATGGTGTTACAGAATGATAGACTTTCTCGCGCTATTTGGTGTACCTTAACTTTTCGTTATTGACCCAGATACTACCTCACGGCACCCAAAATACTGTTTTTGACATTTTCTCTGTTTTTCGAATCCCAAGTAGCTGAATCGAAATATCATTTTAATTATGTTATAGAAGATTAAAACTGGTCATATGTGCACATTTTCACTGAAAAGTTTGGAGCAGAAAAAAAATGTTTGAGCGAACAGAAACCTTACACAAAACTTATGAATTTTCGAGAAACTTCCTTATAAATCAGTTGAAGCACTTGTAATCGCAAAAGCAATAATGTTAAAAACGCCCATAATGTAAATATTAACAACGAGAAAGATATTTAAAAAAAACTACATTTGAGTAATTTTTGAAAATAATAAAAAAAACATTGACATGGCGTTGACGTTATGTTATTTAGTGTATTTAGAACTGTCAAAAATTAAAAAGTCAGGGGGAAAAGATGGCGTTTAAAAAATTATTTTTAACATAGTTCATATTTCACTCAAAATTGCGTGAAAAATACTATTATCTTTTTAAAAATGTACAGGTCATTAATTGAACTAATTATGAGGTACAAATTTCATTTAAAGACAAATCTGTACCTTCAATATTGAAGTTGTAGGAAACCGTCGAAAATTTTTTGAACTTTTGCAATATTCAAAAATTAAGTCTGAATTTCATTCCCCCCCAAAAAATTGCAATTTATGCTACAGCATTACATAACTTCCTCTATGATAAATAAGTAGAAAAAATGATTCTTTACTTTGACTTACATTATTCAGAAACTACTTTTTGCTATATAAAACAAATTATATTTATATTAACACACAACTACAATGTATTGCATTTTGTTTCCAAAGTTGGTCCCACATGGTAACTGCTACAAGAAAATGTACTGATTGTAATTAATTATCAGACATGTGCCGTTGCTGTTTTTATTCCAACTTGTTAAGGAAAATAACTGCTGAGAAATATAGGTAAAACCAACACATCGAAAAAATGACTGATAATGTGTTTGCCACCAGGCAAGGGCGATTTGGCCCGTCGTGGCCTTATGTCAGACACAGGCGACTGTGAGTATAGAGCTGCTCTTAACAGTGACCCGAGGTAAACGGTTGGGAGGAAGCATAAGAAAAGGGGATAAAATAGAGATTTTTGCTCAAAAATCTTTCAACACACATTTTTTTTCATTTCATCATTTCTAAATAAAAAATTGCGCACAAGACCTGTGTGAATAAATAATCTCAGTTAAGGTGTAATAGACTTCCAGATCATGGGTATGTGTGTGTGTCGGGGAAGGGGGAGGGGGGAGGAGCAAAATAATAACTTTTTACCAATGAACATGGGGGGCAATTTCAAATAACGAAGTTCAATAAGCGATAGTTGCCCCTGTTTGGTAGGCAACCCATCATGATTTGATGTTTGGCGGGTATATCGTCAAAAACAGCCATAAGAAGTGTTGTGAGGGACAATGAACCTGAAGGAAGACGCGCATTTCCAAAATTTAAATGAAACGCGCTTATTCCTTTAGTTTTAGTTTTACTTTCTCGTATACATACGTATATCCGACGTAATTTACGTACTAGAGAGAAAGTTATGTATAATGCTGCGGAAAATAGATTTCTGTAATAGATTTCGAGATTTCAACGGAAATACACGTTTTGGGGTCCCCTGACCCCGAAAAAGTGTTTTTTTCAAAACGTCCGTCCCTCCGTCCGCACGTTAACATACTAGCATCTAAACCACACGTAGGATCTTTTTCAAATTAACGAAACCCCTGTCCATCTGGCTCTAGTTGAAGTTTTGAGATTTTGAAAAATATTCTTTAAAATTTGGGGGTACTTTACATGAAATTTTCAAAATTATCTCAAAAACTGATCCAAATTTTTTCTTTAAATTTCTTGTAAGAATAGAGTAAAATACACTTATAAAGACTACATATGTTCGATTTTCACGGTTAACTCTGAATTTTAGAAAATTGCCAAAATGTTATTTTTTTTCGGCGTCTTCCTACAACTACAAAGTTGAAAACAGATTTTTCCTTCACATGAGATTTGTTGTCCATAAATAGTTCTTTCATAATGGCCCAGTAATTTGTTTGAAAATTTTTGTGGTTTTCGTGCAATAATGCGTGCAGTATTTTCAATTTGAAAAAAGACCAAAAACAAGATTTTCTCAAAAACGGCTCCTAATTTTTTCTTTAAATTGTTATTTGGGGTAATGCTAAATGTACGATGACATAAACGCCATATTGCTCTATTATTTTGTCTTTACAAAAGTTACAAATATTTTTTTCACTTGTCTCTCACTTCGGTAATATTTACATTAGAAGCCATTTCTTCACCACATTGCGTATAATTATGTGTAAATGTGCTTTAAATAATGTATTATAAAGTTTCTCTAAAACGCGACAATTTTCTTTTTAAATGAGCTTAAAATTCCGCATATTCAGAAACGCTCAAACGCCATTTTGTCAAAAATGACTCCAATTTTTTTCTTCCAACGTTTCAAATGGATACTGGTAATTGCACTGTTTAGTTGTTACGTAAAGTTTATTTTGAAGCAGTCTTTTGTTTTTTTCAAAAATGACACAAAGGTAATTTTTAAAGGTATCTCTCACATTGTTAATATGCACATTTCCATCGATTTGAATAGATTCTTGTATTTGTGAATGGAAGTGCTTACAACGACTTAAAATGAAGTTTTTCGAAAACTCAATAAATTCCTCTTAAAAAGAACGTTAAATTTCGCATTTACAGTAAAGCTGAAAGCCGATTTTCTTAGAAAGGGAAATTTCTCAATGAAATTTGCCATTTATGACGAGGTTTTACTCTTCTTTAATATTCTTAAAATAATATTTCGGTTTCACTATTGTAAAACCGAAAAGTTAATAAAATGTCAAAAAAATTTACTTTGAGCGACGATAGATGGCAGCTAGCAAGAGGATGGGGCAAGTCCGTAAAGTTAGTCCACACCGAAGAAATTAGAAAACTTTACTATGAGAAAGTTTGTGCAATTGTGTAGCACCTCTTATTTTCTTTAAATTTTCCCTCGCATAAAACATTGTATGCCTAAAAATTGCGCGGTGAACTCTGTATTTTCGAAAATTGCAAATAAACAAAGAATATTGCAAAACTATTGATGATAGAAACTTTTTTCCTTATTGAAATTAGTTCTTTAAAACTAGATCTTGCAATTGTGTAAATGAAAATCTCTCAATTTTTGAAATATTTAAGAGGAAATGTTCATTTTTTTTAAAATTCTCGCCTTACTACGTACGTATTAAAGAGAAAGTATTGTAATGCAGCGCCAAACTCGACGGTATTTCGACAGAAAAAAATGCATTGTGGGGACCTGATATTGAAAAAGTGGATAAATTTTGTTCCTGTATGTAGTAGATTAATTCCTTTAATGCGCCGTGAAGTCAGAAGTCAAATGTTGTGTGGGTGTTAGATAAAATTGCAAAAGTTAAAATTTTATTTGCCATCTTCATACAATTGAAGATGAAATTTATTTTCGAAATAAGTCAGATGTTTAAATCAGAGACAGATATTTAAATAAGGTCATGCTAGAATTTTCGAATTAAGAGAAGTTTTTGTGCAAATTTGCATCAGTTTTTAAGACATTATTTCCTCAAAAACGGTTCACACATTTTTCTTTGAACTTTTTCCTCGGATAGAGCATTAGACGCTCACAAATGGTGAGAGCGAACTCTGCCTTTTCACCATTTTCGAAAATCGCAAAAACAACCAAGCATTGTACACGTACAGTGTTGATGATAGAGATATTTTCTCTGAATTAAATCTGTTCTAAAAATAGATGTTAAAGTAAAGTCATGTACAATTTTTTTTAAAACAAAATTGGAAGTTTGTGCTTAATTTTTGTAGAAAGTCAAAGTAATTTATCAGAAAAATCTGAAATTGGCTTCAAATGTTTTCTTTATTTTTTCCCTCTGATAAAGCAAGGGACGCTTAAAAATCTTCTTTGAACTCTGGTGTCATTTTCGTTGAACTCTCAGAAATTTTGAAAAATGTTAAAGTTAGAAATAATGAGAGGAAGCATGTGCTGTGTTAGCACCACTTATTTGAACAGTCAAACGTCATTTGTAATATACTTCTGCTAAGTAGCTATGGGGTCGCAGCGGTAGTTGGCAATTGCGAAACGGGAAACTAATTCCCTAGTAATTGATAAAACTTGAAATTGTGACCAGGTGGTGAAATGTAAATAATAATAATAATAATTATAATAATAATTATAATAACAATAATAGTAATAATAATAATATTAATAATAATAATAATAATAATAATAATAATAATAATAATAATAATAATAATAATAATAATAATAATAATTATTATTATTATTATTATTATTATTATTATTATTATTATTATTACTACTACTACTACGTTTGTTTCGAATTAATACTTTTCTGCATCAGTTTTGCCTGGAGTAGTCAAGTGTGGAGCATATCGCTATGAAGATGGAACACGTTATGTAGGAGATTGGAATCAAAGAGGTCAGAAGCATGGAATGGGCCATATGGAACTGCCCGATGGGACTCGCTACGATGGTGGGTTTCAGAATGGCCTGTGTTCTGGTTTAGGAGTAATGTGCTTTCCTGATGGTGCAAAGTAAGTTTTTCAAAGATTTAAAGATTTAATGTATTACCCACTAACCCAATTTCGTTTTAAGTTTTTAGGAGAGCATTGTAACAATACTGAAAGACAGTTGAATCATAATTTTCGGTTTTCAAAGTTTCATTATTACAGTTATTGATTTTCTTTGTTTGATTTTTAGCGTTAATGTTAAACGAATACAATCAGTAGGTAGTAAGCTCATTAAACGTGTTAAGACAATTACAGTATAATATTGAGACTAACATAACCTTTTACCTTCTTTTCCTTGGAAAAGTGCTAAGATGACCCCTTGCTTTGTTTCTGGTCTCTGTAAATATAGCTTCGCTATTTAAGCAAGTTTTGTGTATCTCTTGTGTAGTTGCGGAGGGGAGTGTTAATATTAGAGAGACCCTCGTAACATATTT
The DNA here is from genome assembly GCA_011170035.1 of Teleogryllus occipitalis. Lineage (NCBI taxonomy): Eukaryota > Metazoa > Arthropoda > Insecta > Orthoptera > Gryllidae > Teleogryllus > Teleogryllus occipitalis. The sequence continues at coordinate 438,383 of BLKR01000210.1, read as the reverse complement.
TCTAAACTTTTGCAGAGAAGGGAAGAAACAAGCGGGATGCACACAAATTGCAGCGATAACAAACAGCGCATTTATTTACAGGGGAAAAGTGCAAGAGCAAGGACACAAACGAAACTAAATTACAGCACATACTTCTATCTAGTCTTTACAACAGAATAATAACATTAACATCGAGAAGTTTGGAGTAACGCATTAAAAATTCGCTAGCTACTTGACACCTGTTAGGTGTCATAGGATGTCATAGGCTGTCATAGGATTTCATAATAATTTAGCACGAAATAGTAATGTACCAATTTAAACATTTTCTGTTAGACACCCCAAAAACTCGCTCTATCTGAACTATTCACAGCTCTATCACACTTGACATCCACGGCGTAGAATTATTTACGAAAAAATAGTGAAAAATACAAATCTCTAAGCCATTTCTCCTCAGAGTGCTATGCCAGTCCACTCCAGACCAATGTTCTCCTCTCACCTCGCCTCGCCTCACCACTACCCGTTCGTCAAGCGCTGCAAAGATCTCTGGCTTTGGCCCCTGCCGGCGCGAGGGTTTGAGCTATGGGGGGGGGGGGAGGGCGGCGGCGGCGAAGTTACCAGCTCTTCTTGCTGTGGGGAGACAGAGGACGACACAGCACGGCGCATTTTATCCCCTGGCGGTGCTGGCACCAACTGACTCGTCTGAGTCAGGCAGCGGCAAAATAAATAATTCCTTTAATTTTATTTATTTTTTTAAAGTAGGGCGCGTGAAATTCATCATCTGGCCCTTTGATTCGTTGCTAATGCCGTGGAGCGCACATCAAGGCGCGAAATTAATGGTTCTATAGTGGGAAAGAATGTGTTAACAGGCAGGGGAAGTTATTATTTCGTCAGCAGTACCATAGAATGAAATTTATAGTGTGTTACCGTATACGAATACATTTTCTGTTATACGAGAGCAAATATTTACTGTCGGTGCCAACAACACGGGTGGGTACCTTTATTCGTAATTCAACTAGGTACACTAAAAGCGGGAGGGATTCTGAATCTCAAGAAAATGTGCACAAATTGTTTTTCTCCCTCGTACGTCATATGCAGCTTTTACTATCTTTAGGCGATTTACATTTTTTAAAAATGAAATGTCTTTGCGATATTTGAACAAAACTATTTAAGCTATTGAATTTTCGCCTCGCTTTCCTTTGCCTGTTTTTGGCGGTTGGGGTTCTTTTACAGGTCTTAAGTATGAATTTCATGACCTTCGTTATTTTGTGCCCACCAATTACTGTGCTCGCCGCTCTGAATTGAATCGTTTATTTCAGAAACCCGTCAAACGCCAAATTTGTCATGTCCAGAAAATTGAGAAAAAGTGTCCCAGTTTTTTCGATTTCAAAATATTTTTTAATATTAAGGCAGTTAATAAATGAAAATTTTTTTCAGGTAAATATGCATTAAGCGATGTGTCTCTTCTCATGGAACAATATTCCACCGCTAAAGCGCATTTTAAATTTTGGCATTTGACGGGTTTCTGACATAGTTGATTCAATTGAACTCGCGCTGTGGGTTAAATAGCCAATGATCCACAAATGTGCGCCTAGTGGGCAAAAGGTTGATATGACTTCAACAAAAATACATCACACATCATGTTGGTTGATTAGGCAAAAACTCTTGTTTAAATAATAACGTAAGATATCCAAATTTCCCAGTCAGAAATCAACGTAGTGAAATATGTCTAATTGGCAACCCTTTTACACAAATTTCGTGAGTTCAGGGTTGGGTCAGTTGATGGGTCTTGGAGGTCATGAATTAGAAAGTAACAGAGTATTTAGTTTTATTGGATTTCAATTCTAAACAATTCGGAACAACAAAGTGCATTGGCATGAAATTAAACTCTGTTGATCCATCAAGAACGAAATAATAATGTCAACTCTTCCACTACGTTCATAGATAGAAATCATTCTCTCTGGTACGAGTTCAGCCACGCGTGCATTTCATTATATCTACATTAATAACAGAAAATAGACAAAAAATCCTCTAGGAAACTAAATGTATTCAATTAGCAAATTAAGTATAAATAAAGCAGAACACAAATAAAACAGTTATGCCTCTTGACAATATAAACATCAACGTCATTCTTGCATGTGCACACTTGTACTTTGAACTGACTTAACACAATTTAATTTCATTCATACGGGCCCAATATAGCACTTGATCTTATACAAATTTATGAGTTCGTTTGAAATATTCTCCTTTCAGAGTTGACATCTGTATACATTTACGAACGATATCTTCGCCTACATTATCGTTCAGTTTCCACAGTGTATAGGCATTTTAGAAGCACGCATGCATATGTCGTCACATTCACTCTAATCTACTACATTTGCCGTGTCGTAAGTTTTAAATAAATGTTTTCAGAATTTTTGTACTGATTATTCCTTATTACTAATTACAATTTATTCCCCTGTCACCACATTTGACTACTTTTGACAATAAAATATTCTGTGCTCTCTCAATGGCCAATTGTTTACGGGAAAAACTTTACATTTAAACATACGAGCAGTTATATTTTATCAGAAGCTACAAGGAAATGAAAGTATCAATTTAAGAAACCGAAGTTATATAATAGTAGCAGAATGATGGCATTGAGAAAATCATATTAAATTAATCCAATTTCGATCATAGATATGAAGGTGAATTCATGCAAGGTTGGTTTCATGGACACGGTATATTCTGGAGAGCTGATGGAATGAGATTCGAAGGTGAATTTCGAGGTGGACGCATATGGGGTCTTGGTAAGTCAACAGAGAAAAATTCATTGCGCATTGTACAGGAATAAAATGAAAAGAAAAATTCAAGTGCAAAATATTACAAATTATAAGAAACAGCAGTGATAATATTATTGTCAAAGTATAATGTAATCCAATTTCAGGTCTTGTAACCTTCAATGATGAAAGCCATGGTTTTCCGAGAAATGAGGGCTTCTTTCAAGATTGTCGGTTAGTTCGAAAAAAACGTTGTCCCGATGTAGTTCAGAGAGCACAAAAAGTTGCACTTATGGCACGTGCTCAATCTGACTAAACTATATCAATGTTCAAATATCTTGTAAGTACGATCTTTAAATTATTTTTATTGTCTAATTTTGTATATTTGTACTTCACTCTCACTAATTAAAAAAATGTTTTTTTCAGGTTTTCTTAATCATAAATGAATATGAGCAAGTTTTAGAAAGTGACTGATAGGTAGAAACTTTGTGTAGTCATGAATTACGATTTCTCATTTATAATTTGTTTAACACATGATGAATGAATGTGCATGTAATTCAGTATGTGAAATCTATTTTTAATTTTTCTTTTTCTTTTAAATAACGGAAATTACGCGTTTTAAGAAGTTCGACTTCTTGTGTAATTCATGTAATATATATTTGTCATAAAGATTAATGTTTCTTTCCGGCAAATTAAATTATATTTTTTATTTCAAAATAAAATAGTTCACCCATTTTTTGTATCCTTTCAAAGACACTATTCAATTTTTTCTGACCGACTGATCCCAATCATTTTGACGTACTGACCCTTTTTAAGATCAAATTCTAAGGCGAAGCTCCATAGTTCTTCCCTCTGACTTACAAACTTACAAGATTGGCGTTTGGAGTGCTACGAGAGAGGGAATAGACAGAAAAGGAAAGGAAAGATATCTTAATAATTGTCCAATATACATGCAATTTATATTAAATTTTTACATTGTTTGAGACAGAAGGTAAGAGAGCTGTTTAAAGCGAAGATTGGGAACCGCTGCTTTAGACTATGAACAGTTAATAAAAGAAAAAAAATTATCTTCTAACACCATTCAAGGTCGTTAGTGTACAATTGATAAAGTATACATACCTGATTGATTGAAAATTTAGAGTGAAAATAATATACATGGGAGTATTTCTTGATGCTGTCCATACGTATCTAATTTTCGTATTCTGTCTACTTTCCTTGATGCTCCCTATTTATCATTTTTGTGAAAAAATTAGTATAAAATAAGTTTGTGTACTCATTTTGTACCCACAATATCTTTGTACCCACTAATGACTTTGGCGGCGGCGATGATGTAATGGTTAGCGTACCGGACTGTTACACCCAAGTTCGCGGGTTCAAACCCGTTCAAAGCCGTGGATTTTTAAGGGCGAAAAACTCCTTCGTACGCCTTCCTTCAGAGGGGAGTAAAGCCGTCTGTCCCATGTTAGTAGATTTACTGCATGCAAAAAGTCAAGCCTAAATGAAGCCTCTGAGCTAAATTCAAATTGCCTGTTTCGTTGCCCAAGTAATACCTTCTTTCTCCCCTACTTTGTGAAAGGGCCGTAGCGAAATCGACGTGGTCAGACGGAAGAGCAGGCCTCTTGACCTGAGTCTCGCCACGTAAAATAAGACTTCAATTCAATGTCTGAGTCATGAAATACTATGAAAGAGCGCTCTGACTGTAAAGACGAAAAACAGCTTGAAAACTGATTGTAATCGTCGACTGTAATAATGTAAAACATGCATCGGAGTGTGCCTTAACCATTTATTCACCATGCCGTGACAAGTTGAAAACAAAATTTAAACTGAAGAATATTTGTTTTGGCATGATTTTAACAAAACAATTTATGTAAGTACAATTATTATAAAATAACAGTTTTAAAAATGAAATGCATAAAACGATATTTTGACTACATAAATAAAATGTTATCCAAACTAGATGTTAAAAAGAAAATAAATTCATCTTGACAAAAAGACAATTTAAATTCAACTAAATAAAATTGCAAAATTGTTGAAAAGTTTTAAACAGATTAAAAGCATTTAGATGACAGGAGTAACTTATCATGGAAAATCAGGAGATATTGGGTATTTCTGCGATCATTTTGAGGAGATGAGCTATAAGAGAGGGGCCTGGTTCCCGTCAGCGACACATTCTGGTCACATTCTTCTATTCTTCCTCGTTTTTAATAATTAAATTGAGACTTAATTTAAATTATCAACTAAAATAAAAAGAAACCGACGTGTTTGGTGGATTGCCTATTCTCTCGGCGCACTTCAGTATTTTTATCATGTACCTCCTGTAGGACTTAGGGTGTCGTGGGCGCACTCGAGCGTTTGAAAGAACCGCCGCTGGGGCCCCGCAGCGAAGCAGTAACGCCCGGAGAAAGTGCGGCCGCCGCCCGGGAGAGTTCGCCAGAAGCGGAGCCGAGACGGTCGTCACGCTCCAGCACGCGCGCGCAGCGCCAGCACCAGCCAACGCCACCTAGAACGCCAACGCCACCTCGGATGGCGGTGCACCAGCCATGCACCTTCGCCGGTCACAGAGCCATTAGCCCTGAGGGAGTATATAGTGCGATTTTTATTTTATTTTTATAAAATATAAACTTTATATTTCACAGTTTTGTGTTCGTTGAATAATTTGAATAAATGGGTGATTCCGACTCCACTTGTAATATACACAGTTGTTGGCATACTCTACCTGTGTCTGCATTACAGCATTTGATCTGCTCCTGCTCGTCGGACGAACGAACAGGCTCTTGATAATCAGCAGAGAGAGAAAGATGAGCTCAGTTGTGAGTATCGTATGTGCTTTTGCGCATCCACAGGCCACAACTCACCTGAACAGACTAGTCAAAATGACATAAGGAGAGGGATAAATATGTCTGCTATGATTTGATTTTTTAATTTTGTTACATGTATTTCTTGCCTTCAGAAATAACTCGTCCAGCTACTCAAAGGCTCAAAACTGACAATGAGCAAAATCTCTTTAATTATGTTTCAGTTTCAATACAGAAGGATGAGCATATTTTTCCACGGCGGGAAGCCGTAGTCAGGTACAAGAAGGTTGTGTTGTGTCGTTCGTTTAGTCCATAAGTGGTTGTTCAATGAAATATCGTCTAACCTTGTGGTTGACAGCTCAATCCTTTCAGATACGATGCGTGAAGGAATACAGAATAAAGGGAAATTCGTGTAGCACCATCTATAATAAGGTATATGCGAAAATCGAGAGTTCTACACGCTGGTGGACAAAATGGATATTTCTTGATCATTGTAGAAGCTGCCACAGGTGCCTGGTACCCAATCTCGTTTTTGTACATCGAAGGCGGAAATATGAAACATAAATATTCTCCCATATTATGCTTTGATTGTAGGTAATAACATCCATAATATCAAGCATTCCGCTATTTGCGTGTCTATGTAAAAGAAACAACAAGAACAATTGGAATAGGGGAAGAATCCATTGGCAATTATAAAGAACACCTTTTCTTTATACTATTTAAAAATATATATTCTGAAAACATGATCATAGAGCAGTGGAATGCAAAAGAATAATATGATATTGTAGACACCTGACATTACTCTTGATCAGATCCTGATATGAAAATTTACATATCTGAATCAATACAATTATAATTGTATCTCCACTAACTTTACATGTTTTAACATAACGTATCATAACATATATAACATGAATAAAAAACGCCGGTAAAGAATACATCAAAATGGATTTTATGTCTTCTTTTACAATGTATTTAGCACTATCCATTCAAATGTTTTGAAGAAAAAATGTAAAGCTGTTTTTGAGAAAATCATGTTTTTAATATTTTTTAATATTGCGCACATTTCTGTCCACGTGACTAGTTTTCCCGTAATTCCAATTCCAATTACGGGAAAACTAATCATATTTTAAAAAATGTACACAATATTAATTAAGTACTAATTACGGAAAACAAATTTTATTCGAAGACAAAAATTCTATAGTCAATATTGTAGTTTTAAGGAAGACGCCGAAAAAATTCAAACTTTTGTCACTTTTGAAAATTCAGAGTTAATAGTGAAAATTGGACCTATGCTAATTTTCAAAATTCCTCATGGGTCTCATGTCATGTAGCCCCAAAATTTAAAGAATTATTTACAAAATTCTTTAAATTTCAAAATTCTTTAAAAGTCAGTATTTTCAGGGTTTTCAGTGGGGTCAAATCGACTGGGAAATAATTATTTTGGAAAAAGTCGTAGGAATTGTTTAGGCGACGTTTGTTTAACCGTCGAGAAGAATGGGGGTATTAGTTACAAAGTCGTCTACTAGAGGTTTTGAAGTATGTCAACCTCTGGAAAATGAAAGTCGAACCTGACACATACCTGATACAGCCCGGTCGGGAAATAATTCATTACTAAGATTTTTGCTCCATTTATTCAGAACGTTTTCATTACAGTTTAATTTATCTTTGCTCTCAGTACGTGTTTGTTACAAATGTTCTATTGCTGATTTGTATGAATGCAAATTCATTTCTCCCCGTAGCATGTCACACACAGTTTCTAACTGTTTTTGACGTAAAATAAATAAATAAATATTTAAAATTGCCCGGCACGTTTTGTAATTCATGACTGGTTAATTTCTTGACTTGGGAAACAGACTTGACTTCGAATGTCTGAAGTGATGAATCTTATTTTATTATAATGAATTTCTTCTTATTAGCTGCGTCAGTCTAAATACTAACTAACAACACAAACATTTTTAATTACTTAAAATAATATAAATCAACCTTTTATTCGGAAATATGAGGAAAGTTGGATGTTACGTAGAATATGATAAATTGGTTTCCTTGAATGTTATCTTTTCTTAGGTAGGTTTCTCAGATTGTAAAGCGTCATTAGATCTTTTTGTTTTCGACGCACAGTGGAAATACTTGCTCCAGCATAGGCAGAAGCCCGATCTACAGCGTTACCCAAAGGATACGTCATAACCTTGTTCCCCTTTTCCATTTCACATGCATTCGCAACTTACTCGATAATTTTGCATTCACCGTTAACTTTCTCAGAAGTTTGTCTTCACCCTCTTAACTTCCTCAGAAGTTTGAGGTACCTCCTGCGAAGGAATGGAACCTGCTTCGACCATTTCTTTATTTAATATCGAGAACCAAACACGAAGAGAAGTTGTCTTTGAATGCAAGTAGCTTCTGTTTCACGCCAACCGAAGTTTCTAGGTTTGGAATATTGTCATCAGTGCTCACTGCGAGCTTTTGCATTTGCATCATTAGTGCTCAAGGCAGGGGAAGGCAGGCCATCGGTCAAGAAACGTTGCGCGGTTATTACTACATGGAGGCCTTGAAGGGTATATTTAAGTTGACAATCACTGTCTGTTTCGAGAAAATGGAAGATTTGTGAAAATACTAAAAGTGAAGTTTCGAAAGGTATGGAAGCTTTACAGCGGAGTGAATCTAAAGATATATCGTAAACAATACAAAATTTTCAAGGAATGGAATAGATTAATAAATATTAAGAACGAATGTGAGGAAGTTTTACATTACTTTGCAGCAAAAATAAGTACCAATACTTAATGTAGGTTCCTAGGACTGTATAATGAATTATAATGTATTAAACAATGCATTGTGTAATGTATGTGTGTATTTTACTTTGTTATTTGAAGAGTATAATGAGTGTTATTTTTATTAATAAATTATTACGTATAAGTGTGTTTCTATGAATATTCCTTCATTTTTTTAAAAATAATGTTTGCATGCATCATATTGTTCAGTTCGCCGGCAACAGTTCTGCTGTTGTTTATCGTAACAATTGATAGTTACTTTATTACAGGACTGTAATAAAGAGCCACCGAGAGTTTCATCGGCTTTGGACTCGTAAGTAAACAACCTACAAAGGCAATTGGATAAGATAAAGATTTTTGCAATTTTCTAAATGTCAGAGGTTTTAATGAAAATCGGAACTGTACCATATTTATAAATTAACTTTCTTCTATTTGAGGGAAAAAAATAAAGAAAGAATTCAGTCAATGTTAAAAATGTCGTAGAGGTTCGTGTAAAGTATCCCCCCCCAAAAAATTAAATTATCTTAATGATCTCCGGAACGGCACGAGATCTTTCTCCTGGCAAATTTATTAAGTTTCAGCTCAGAAGATTCTAATCGATCAGTTATGCGTATGTATCTATCCATACATCCAACAACCCACATACAAATTGATATTTAGTTACAAAATGGCATGTATCTTTTCTCCACCTGCCCCAATCATCTTAGGAATGTACAAGTATATCTTAATTTTGCCGTGTGTACGCAATTACAGCTGAAAAGAACCTTAAACAAGAATTTTACGACCGACATTCGAAATTATATTGTCGAAATTATACTAATTATTTTCTAAATATTCTATGGAAATTAATTTAAATATAAAATATACAATTAATGAATCAAAACAATTTACTAAAATCATTTCAAGATAGATTTTTTAGCAGTTGTACCTGATGTCTACATGGCCTCGTTAAGTGACTGTTGAGACGGGATGTATACGTTTATAAATGACAGTAATATCTGAAATAAAAAAAAACAACGAATTAATAGGATTATTTAAAGCATGATAAAAGTACCCATAAATATGTAGTTTATGCAGAACAATTTGTTTGGCAAAACAATAATTTCAGGTCTGTAGGGGACATCTCAACTCCATTTAGAAGCGAACTTTTAACAGTTTATGTAATAAAAGTCAATCTCATGAACACCCTATAAATAACCCTTATAACAAATTATGCGGCAAAAATAGTTGTGATGGTAATTTATATCTGTGTAGTAATGAGAAATATGAATCACAAGAGAAGGATCATTTGGTAAAATGGACAAAATTGTACATTATTTATTTAAATTTGTATATCCCAACTTTTATTTAGGATGGCTGACAATTTTTTCGATTTCATAATGTATAATTAAATATTTTAATCATTAAGTGAAATGGCTTATAATTGTTCAAGTATGTATTCCCTGTTATTTTCACTCCATAAACTTCTTTTCCTTCGCTATATTCCTCTTCACTCTACATTCACTAAAGTAAAACCGATGTTTCAAAGTGAGTGATTTACACTGAAAATCGTTACTTTTTATACTTACAATGACAAGTAATTTTATACTTACTTGGTAATTGTTTTCAATTTGCTTATTATAATACTTCTGCTTTTTCGTTAACGTACGAATACACGGAGTAATATATGTAGCATAGAGAAAGTTATGTAATGTTGCGGGAAATCAATTTCGAGATTTCAACGAAAATAAAAGTTTTGGAGTCCCCTGAATCCGAAAAAGTGTTTTTTTTTCAAAACGTCTGTCCGTCCGTCTTTTCTGTCTATCTGTTCGTCAATCTGCGAACAACACTAGCGCCTGAACTATTCATAAAAATTTTTCCAAAACGAATATTCTCTGGTCGATCTGGCCTGACTCGAAGCGGTGCCATTTTGAAAAATATTCTTTAAATTTTGGGAGTACTTTAAATGAAAGCTTGGAACATTTTCAAAATTTTCCCAAAAATTAGTCCAATTTTCTTCTTTCAATCTTTTTTGTAAGAATCAAGTGGGATTAACTTATAAAGTTTGCATAGGTCCGATTTTCATTGTTACCTCTAAATTTTCGATAATTACAAAATACTATTTTTTTTCGCGGTTTCCTTCAACTGCAATATTAAAAGTAGCAATTTTTTCTTCAAATCAAATTATTTTTCTACTTTCCATGAACATGTTTTAAAACTCTTAGTAGCTTTCGAGCAATTGTCAATGAAACATGGGCTAAAATGGATCGAATCCGAAAAGATAGCCAAGGATAAAGAGATAAGGAAACTACTAGTAAGAGAAAGTCTGTACCATTCTGTAGCAGTACTAGTTTCTTTTCCTCCCTACATATAGGGGGGAAAGGTATTGGAATAATTTCAACAACACGATTTCGAATTTTCGGTCATAAAGTCCGTATTTAATGTTCTTTGTTTCTGTAACTTAGCACCATACCAGGAATAGTCGTCGAGCAGTCGACACATCGTCTTTGAGCAAACATGTGAGTGTAAGGGGATAGTTAACGAAGCGAAATGGGCGAGTTTTCTTAAGTTCAAGAGTGTTTTGAAATGTAAATATTAACGAGGGTATATAAACGTGTCTAATACATATGTTCAGTTTTCATCGTATTTAAAAATATCAGTTATTATAATTATATGTGGTGCATTGCATTTTCACTTTCTAGGCTTACCGCGTTTGCGAAGAAAAGATAAAGTATTGTAATGCTGCGTCAGAAATCGGCGATTTTTCGACAGAGAAACTACTATTGCCCGGCACTGTCAACGAAAAAATGGATAAATCTTATTGAATTACGAGGTTGAGATACACATAAAAGCGGAGAGAAAATCAAAACGTTTCAATATTTGTGTATCTCAAAATGAACGTTTATATTCGACGGTATTCATACTGTCATAAATAAAGTATGTAAAAACATAAATGTGTTTTTTAGGAGAGTGACTAATATTGCGAAAATGCAAACCTCCCAATATGCCCTTTGAATTCATTGGTGGAAATCAACGTGAAATTTCACATGCTGCAAAGAGGGATATATAAAACCGAACATCACAGTCACTTATATAATTTTTCGACTGCGAACTTTCTCTTTCAATATTATTTAACCGTGATTCTTGTTTCTTCACGATCGCTGCCATTGTTTATTCATATCCTCTCAAAATACTTTAGATTGCTGTCCAAAATACTTCAGGAGTGTCTGATGCTTTCACCAAAATATTCCAGCTTTTTTAAGCAAACGAAAAATAATGCGTTTGTAATGGCAGTACATTTAGACAACAATTCGGCTTATCATTGCAATCTTGATAAGAATGCATTATTACTTCTAATTATGGATAATTCCTTTCGATGTCGTTAGGCGCGGGAACTTTTTTCAAAATTGAACAAAATGGTGGTCCTTTTTAGAGTTTTAGGCAAAAGTTCATCGTTTACCACCAAGTTTTTAAATCTGAAAAATGTCATACCCATACTGTATATGTAAATAGTTCGTGATTATTCAAAATTAAAGGCTTCAATGACATTTCTTGAAGGTTTGTCAAAATCTTAGTCACATTTAAATCGTATTATTGTGACAATTTTCTCAAAATGCTCCAACAAAACTTTCTCAAAAACGACTTAGGATATTCAACCATATATGTACTATTAAAACATGCATTTTTTTAACATTGAAAACCGAGAGCGGTAGCTCAAAGCATCAACTGATATCACTGCAGCTCCTCAGACCGGGAGGTCCTAGGTTCGAGTTCCGACGGCGGCAGGATTTTCGACACTAGCTTTTCAGCTAGGTCGAATTCAGTCGGTGTCTGGAAGAGAATTCTAGCGGCTGGCTGCTCTGATCGGTAGTTTTCCGTGGATTCTCCGATCAACACCAGGCGAATGCCGGAGCAGTACCCTAACAAACGGACCCTGGACCGCGCGCGATCTTACCTTCCTCTTCCTTGTCCTGTCCTCTCTCCTTACACAAACACACTAACATGCGGTACACTACCACATATTCCGGTGGAACGATCGGGAGCTTAGAGCTTGTCCCGGCTGGGGCGGGGCCCTCTGGTGGTAGAGTCCTGGTTAGGGGGAAACCCCGCTAGCCGACGGTAGGTCGGCGCCGGATCTCGCCTTCCAGCGGGTGAAGATCACCGCCATCTCCCGAGAAAAAACATGCACTAATCTAACGAGGCTAATGACCAAAGCAGTTGCCGCGCCCGGAAACACGAAAAAAAATTAACATTAAAAATGATTAGTTTTTAGAATATTTTGAATCCTTAGTGTTTACTTTATGGATATATTTCACAACTTAATGCATAAACACAAAATACGTAAATGTACTCGTAATCTGTTTAAAAATATTTGTATATAGTAACAAATGCATTTAAAAATACTCCTCTAAAATTTCACATGAGAAGACAGTTTATTCCTGTATGTTATACCAGCACTTTATTGTGATTAAAATATTGCGGGGAATACAAAATGCAGCTATTTTTATATATAATATATTCTGTATTAATATTACAATAATGAAAACTATTTTATTAGTTGAAATCTTCCCTAAATATTGTGTAACTTAGAACATTTTCTCTAGAATTTTGGATTATGAGTAAATTCTTGTATTTATTTATGTGGGAGCTTTATTTATGTACTAACATCGCTGCTTTCAGGCATTAGTGCACTGTTAAAGAATTTTATTGAATGTCGTTAGAGTAGATTCAGCTTTGGTAAAGACCAAATACGCAGAAAACTGTTCATTTTCCTTTTGAAACATGCCATTAAACGCGTTAGAAATTTGGCTGTATTCTATGTTTCAATCAGTTTGACGAAGAAAATGTTCGAAGAAATGAACCAGATATTAGTACAATATTGGTCAGGTAAATGTGAAGTTTACAGTGCCGGTTCCTTTGACACGAAAAATTTCGTTCGCTAGAAAGGGGACGGTTTTCAACAATGTGAATAGATGAATGTGTGATACAATAATCATAATTTACGTGGTTCATTTAAACATTCGTTTAACACAAAACACACATTTTATTACTACAATTTAATAATAATAATAATAAAAATAATAGTAATAGTAATAATAATAACATCAACAATAATTTAACATTGTTCAACTGGAGTGCACCGCCCTCAAATCCCTGCTATCTCGCTAATCACAAAATATCAAAAAATACATGAACATTTATTAAAGAAACAAATTACATTATTTACGTGATATTTGTATTTAATTCATTCAGTTCATCAATGAGCTGATTATTTCAGTTCGTATTGTTCATGCTAGAAATTAATTTTATAGCCATCGCCATTTTATAAGCCTACGCAATTGTATACCCAACGCAATTTTACACCCAACACATCTTGACACCAAGTTTTCCGCGATGTTCTAAAGCGCGTCGCTACCCAACGGCTTGAATGGGCTGCATTGGCGTTTCATTTTGCTCTTTTCAAGATGTTTGTCTTGTAGTTGCACAATAAATTGTATTATTTTCTTTCACTTCGAGGTTTATTAGATAATGTGTTTGAGTGTTATTCCTTAGCGCACTAATATTCCTTAGCGATATTGTGGTTCTTCTAATCATCTTTCGCGTTCTTCTAATCACTTTTTGGATGTAAAACAACCACAGCGGTGTGTTTATTTTAATATTACCAAATTATATACAGTGGAAACAGAGTCAGTAGAATTCGCAGATGATGTCAGAACTTTTACTCTGCAATGGAATAAATTGACAGTGCAATCAATGCCATTGTTGAAAATGTAGTCAGTTCTTTGTGCGCTACTTTTCTGGACTTTCGCACTCATTGTACTAGGCAAAGGTCGTTCGCGTTTACGATGTACAGGATGCTATTGAAAAAGCACGTCCTTGACACTATTAAAACTAGTTTCCGCGAAAGCTAGATAAGAAATAACACAATCTGTCTGGCCAATAGAAACTATTCGTGGACATGGAAATATGATCATGATATTGATGAATAAGTGCCTCTTTATCTTCAGTGCCTCGCGTTTGCGTCCCGCCGGTGGCGGATTTTAGATACTAGCTAGATGCGTCGAATTAAGACGTTATATGGAAGAGAATTCTAGCCACCGGCTGCTCTGTTCGGTAGTTTTCTGAGTTCTTTCTAATACCTGGCGAATTCTGGAACAAAATAATAAGAAATAGGTCATGGACTGCGCGCGATCTTTCCTTCCTCTTCCTTGCCCTCATTTCCCCTTACCATCATTTTCCCTTACACATATTTACACTTCGAAGCATTACATTACCTCACATGTCGAGAGACCATTCGGGAGCTTAGAGCTTGTTGCAGGGGCGGTGCCTGGACAGACTTCCCCCACAAGAAGACCTGAAGGTCAGCGCCGGATCTCATAGCGGGAAAGGACCACCGCCCCCTCGACGAATATAAAGTTGCTACACTAACTGACCATAGCAATTGACGGGCCCCAAAAAGGGGATCAAACAACCAATCGATGAATAAGAAGAAAACTGTTCTTACTGGATTTGTATTAACAATAACAATACTGTTGTTTTTAAAGCTCGTTATAGCCACGTTTTATATACATTTGAAATGCGTTACAAAATTTGGAATAAATTCTTTGAAAGAAAATAAAATCATTGGAAACTTATTACACAATATTCAGTTCTTAAACAGCCTATTAGATAAATTCAAAGGTTAAATTTTAACTGGAAGGGCACAGAACTGATGAAATCTTATTAGTATTTAATTGTTACTTTGGTCTCGCAATTAACTGCTGCTGGAAGATCTCAGGGATTTCATTGAGAAGAGTGGGAGCCACAGATCTCGATTCGAGATTGAATTTTGCTTGCTGTCTCCTGAGCCGAGATATCATCAATGCATCCAGCCACGACCTCTCTTCTATATTTAATAGAACAACACTCTGTATCGATGTATAGATTGACGCATATCACTCTCTCATTGGTTTTGGCAGTCAAGTTGGTGCCGCGAATACATGAAATGTTACTAATTATCACATGCGACCAGAATCTGAAAACGTTTACTGGAGTAAACCTGTAAATAAAAACAAATTTCAACTGATGTTGACCTACTAGCTCGTGAAATCACACTTGCAATTGCATTTGACCACAAACACGTGCATAGTACTTTGAAGTAATTAAAATGTAACCATCCGCCGAGACTGATCACAAATCAACGGGGCATTCCGGTGTCCCGGGCGAAGTGCTAAAACGCAATTGAATGCTTACGCGAACCATCAAAAACCAAGAGGGAATCTTAGTTCTACTTCTGAAAGAGTTCACGGCGATTCACAGAACTTGCAGTTCCCCGTTAAAGGAGGAAATTCAATCCGTCTTATTCGAATTCATTGGAACACCATTATTTTCTTTAGACTACAATATATTCAATATATTCTCTCTATATATTCTATACAGTCTCTCAAATATATATTATACTTCTATTGTCAATCTCACAAAAAGTAATTATCAATTGACTTCACAAGTAAAGTGTAAATTAGTGTTTTTAATCTACTTCAAGCCGTCCCGTTTCTTTTATATAATTGGAGGTATGAGACCGAAGTCAGGAGCATCGAGACATTCCTAAGTCATAAAAAGTTTCAAACTTTACACCAAATGAACACAGACATTTAAATCTCAGAATCTCTCCATTATACACGTTTACGAGAAAGTAAAAAATTAAAGTACTGAGCTAAAATAACTTGAAAGTAAATCTGTGTACTTTTTAAAAAAAAATCTGATTTATAAAATCAAATTGTATTTTCTGTACCCAAACATTATATTCCATTTTGATTCTAAATGTGATCAACGATAATTCAATGAAGCTATGGGTAGTATGATAGTATATATTTAGTTCGTCACATGTATTATGTTTCCTCTTCTTCAGTAGTTTATTGGTCTTTAAAAGTCTCTATGGACCAGCAAACCTGTGAGCGGACCATCCGTAGTTCACAGTTGGCAACCTGTGCTTTCGATGGTGGAGAACTCTACATCCTGTGCGTGGTAGGTTGATTGATTCGTGTTTCCGGACGCATTGATTTCGGATATTGTTCCCGTAAGAGTTGCACGTGTTATACCACGGGAGGTGTCGGTGTTCCTCGTTCGCCGCATGATGAGGTAGGCGCCGACCTGCACGTCGGCTTGCGGGGGATCGAGCTATAAGCTCTATGAGTTCCTGTAAATATTCCAAGCTACAAACTCTAAGCTCTCGACTGATGTTCTAACAAGCATGGCAGTGTAGTACTTGTAAGTTTAGAAGTGTGTGCGAGAGTGTGTTTGCGTAATGGGAGAGGAGGGAACAAAGATGAAGAAGGAAAGATCGCGCTCGCCCGTGACCCGTTTTTAAACACTGCTCCGACATTCGAACAGGTATCGTTCAAGGAAATCACAGAAAACCCCCATTCAGTGCAGCCGGCCGTCAGAGTTCTCCTCTCTAGAGACAGCGACCTAGCTATGCAGTTAGTGTCGAAAATCCGCCATCGCCGTGATTCGAATCCACACAGACACTGCAACTGTTGTGGTGGCAACTGCCGTTATGGCCTTAAGGCAATAGTGCACATCGTAGCGGTCCAGAGGATCGCGGGTTCGAATCCCACCTCAGGCATGGACATTTGTGTGTGTTTGTGTTGTCCACACGTGTTCTCCCTACAGTTTAAAAACGAAAGTGGTCGCTATATGATCGAGATGTTGAGAGGCGACCTTACAAAATAAAGTGTCGTTATGGCCATTTCAGCAGGTCTCTGCGGGGTGCAAGGGAGTTGTAGTGTAAGGGCATTCGCGCGCAGGAGCGCCCTGCGGACGCGCGCCCCTAGCGGCGTAGAGGCGCAGCGCGCGCAGAAAGGAGGCCACCGCGGCGAGCGGGTCACGTGACTCGCCGCCTGGGAGGAGGAGGAGGCGGCGGCGGCGGCGAAAGAGGCCGCCTCCACCGCCGCGGTCCCCCTCCCTGGGGCGGCGCTGCGCGGCGCGCCCGCCGCCTCCATCGCCTCCACCGCCTCCACCGCCGCCGCAGCCCCCGCGCTGGCGGAGCGCCGGCGATGGCGGCTGCGCCAGTCCGCGTGTTGGGGGGGTCAGTGACGGCACGCGTGGTGCGAGTTCGAGTCCCGCCGACAGCAGCACGCGCGCACCCCAGCTTGCGGATGACGGGAGACGGCGCGCGACGTGACTTCAGGTAAGTGGCGTCGGCGCCCCGCGCCGGCCGGCCAGGCGGCAGGCAGCCGTCTTGCACCCTCTGGAGGCGGGTTAGGACCCGTGAGCCGATGACACATGGTGGACCCGATTCATAAGGGGAAGAAGAAAATTAATAATGGAAATGTGGCACTCCCCGTCGATCATCGTGGTGTAGCCTGCCAGCATATTTACGACTCCACAAATATCGTCAATGTTCTTTTTTTGACTGATTTTACTGCGCGAAGAATAATTGCTTTGAACATAAACGCGAGTGTATTACTGGTTGTGAAAAGTCGAATATATCTGGGATTTAGAAATTCAGAAGTGGCGTTCGAAATATGGTTTAATTATTCTTTCAAAAAAATAACGGATTCTAAATACGCAAATAATGTATAGTTCTAATATTCATTTTTCCCCATCCTGACTCTTTTGGGAGAGGCAATTACGTAGGAAATATGTTCTGCATAATAAGCGTTTAAACATGATGTGTTTAACATGATGTTCACATGATGTGTTTCGGTAGCTCAGTGGTTAGAACAGCTGGGTGTAAACCAGGAGTCATGTGTTTGATTCCTGGCCCGTGTGACATTTCTTTGAACAATTAAAATATAGTTGAATTAGGTTGTATATTAGAATTGCGATGGCCACGCAAAATAATGACAACGGCAATCACTTTCAATTTCTGTTATTTCATGGTTTAGAAACATGAAGTCTGAAAAAGAATAAATTAATTTCCTGAGAACAGTACATAGCGTAAACTACATGAACATGTGCCTGTTGTGATAAAATATCATAATGATATAATCTGCAATACATATGGGGCTGCAAAATTATGGTAGCGTGAATGAGAGAGGAGAAATTGAGAAGAAATGAGTGACCAATGCATTTTCAAGATTCACGATTTAGTACAATTTCGTTAGTGTAAAATGACGGTTTTGTAAATTTGAAACGGCTAGTCGGTTTTGTATTGAAAAAATTTCAGTGAATGGAGGAATAATTTATACTACCGGTATATCATGAAGTATGACATTTTACCAAATAGAAATTTCGGCCTGTAACTTTGATGCCCGCCTTTCTATAACGCAGTGAAATGATTTGATGGTTTTGTGAGAATAACAAAATTTGTCTATGTGCCCTGGCATTTTCAGCAAATAATCTCTGTGTTTATATTATGCGTGTCATTTTTATGATTTCTCTTCTGAAAGTTTCGGAACAATTTCTGAAAACAATTTCTCGCTATATTGAAAGATAGGTTATGTCTCCATTTGCAAATGTTTCGAAGAAAACCTCCTGCGAGTTACATTTCAGACAGCGTCCTCTGTCCAAGACACAAGTATATGCATATAAAAAGAAAAAATTGCCGATAATTTTTGTTCATAAGGGATTCGTTCGATGTCAAACGACAACTTTCGTAGTTGGTGCGTTTTGGCGGGCTTTTTGAAATGGCGGGCCCATCATCCACACGTGCATAGGCGTGGTTAAAGTATTTACTTCAAACAAATGATGCATACGCTGTTTATTATTTGTAAATGGAATATGTATCCGTAATTACATATTTATTAAAAATACCCGAACTTAATGATTTAATAGAATTTCAAACAAAAGTTTCCTATCAAGCGTACGATGATTACGTTTCCATGATGTCAGAATGCGCTGTTAATAACTTACAAGTTTGCTCCACTCGAGGCGGCATATTAAAAATAATCAATTTTTCAAAAACTTGTGGTAAATATTTGCAACTATTTTATAATTCCTTCAATTTTCATAACGGTTTTTCTCTCAGATAACCTAGAAAGAAGTACTTCAAATTTTTTATTAGAAAAAATATAAATTTGTATTACTGCATAGTACATTGTGTTTATCAAGAGTTAAGCAAATTGCGATCATGCAATTTGGGCCGATTCTGACGTTATGTATTTGAGTGATAAGATTTGAAAGAGAATCCATGATTTTTGTGTGTGAGCATTACAGTTAAAAAAAGAATCTTCTGACGTTTTGGAATTAGACAATTATAACTTTGACCATTACATCTTCATTTACTTGACTATAATATACTCTCCAATTTTATGCATTTCTGCGGAATTGCGGTACATCCGCGACTTCACACCAAGCACGCACCCTCAGACGCACCGACGTCTCACGTTACGCAACAGGCCATAAAATGCATATTCTGTCACGAACAGAAATAGCGTTGGCAATCGTAAAGAGAATTTTACGCCTTGCGTTGCGTTGCCTTGAGTAGAAGCCACTTCAAAGAATGCAAGGAGGCCTCTTCTCGCAGAGCAAATGACACGCTTTGCCGCGGAGAACAGCTTCCCTTTACGACTCATGGTTCGCCTCGTTTATTTGGGATTTTGTTGCTGGAAATAGAGGTTTGCCATTTTAATGGCGTTCAATATAGTAGTGTTCAGGATGCGTTGGTACTAATATACTTTTGTTGAACCTTAAGTTCTTCTTGGGCAACTGAAATTTGATAGTTTTAGTTTAGTAACTATTCTTTCTTAAAATACATTTTGAATTGTCATACATACAAAACTACCTATCTCAGTGTTTGAAGGACGATGAACTTTTACGGTTGTAATTTGTGGTTTCTAAGGAAAAGCTGTGGCATCATTTAACTGTCAATGATCAATAGGAGTTCTATATATTTTGGTTTGATTGTTTTTATTTTCGTCACAAAAAGTAAAGTTCATTCTGCACTTTCCATTAACGTTCCATAAATAAGATAAGGGACACCGCCTTTTGTAATAAGTAATTTAGAACCAAATAAGGCAAGTAATCCGTAAACTGATTTTACAGAGAAATATCTGATAGACATTTAAAATAATGTCTCCGGTAAATAAACAAGTTTGTAATAAAATGTTTGATGCACAAAAAGTAAATCGGAACGGCCGTTGGTGCAGCCAGTGCAGTGCAATGCAGTTAGTACCTTGTTTCTGCCGCTGCACACGTCCTTGGAGGTAGTTGCGTGCTGGCGTGTTCAACCCAGCGCGTTCACTTCTCCTTTCGGTGAACTATGCGATGCACACCGACAGCCCGTTAGTTTGCTTACACTGCAACCATCAAGAGAAATATCAAATACAATGCTGACGATTCTAGCATTAAAGGAAAAGAAACATTGTATTGTATTACCATGTAAACACTAGCACATCGTGGCCTCCTGTTGGGATCTTCGTGTTTAAAAAAATTTACTCATGCAATTGAAGTTCATAATAAAAATACATTTTAAACTCAATATAGTTACCTGGCTGTTCATCCTCGGGCATTGAAAGGTACATGAAAAAGGCTTAATAGAAAGTATTGTTTAAAAATTGTAATGTTTCGTTACAAAATTGCGTTTGATTATCAATTTGATGAATCAAGTCGAAATGAATTTTGTTATACCGGAAAGTCTGTTAATAATGCGCTTCAACACTAGCTGAATCGTAATTCCTCCAAGAACATATTGTCTCTAGAATTCTTCCACAACGTTTCAGATAAATAGGTTGTATAGACATTGCATATCGATTTGTCTCGTCGAGAAGAATTGATTGAAATTATTACCTTCCTAGGTGCCTTAAGACTTCCCAAAAACCGTTTTAGATGCTTAAAACATCTCAAACAAGTTTTTTCGATAATTGTCTTGGAATATTCTCAAAGAATTCGGAAAATGGTCCTTACTCATCAGTAGACCAAGACACTTACCTAAGGGTTAAACCCGAATGAGGTTTAACCGTGAGGGAAGTCTTGATACGTATTCACATGGACATAGGCAGGTTAACCGATTACTAAATGTAGAACAATGTACCTTAATTCACCTACGAAATAAAACGTTAAATGTAAGAAATTAAATGTTTAGTCGACGTAGTCAACGAATTCTACTAATGTTCAATGATATTTTTAATCATAATATTATCATTGATACTTTTAAAATGATCTCTAATTTAACAGTTATACAAAACTGTAAATAACTGAAATAATTGCCGTCATTTGTCGGATAATGAAAACAATTCTTGAACAGGAATAAAATGTATTTGCAATTATTATTTTTATTCTTTATTCATATTTATATTATAGGCTTTGCATTCGATTGTATTGTGATTGGCCTCGTCAAAGCCTCTTACGACTTTGGGTCATGAAGCATACTGTCATTTCAAGAGTTGCAAACAATCAACTTCAGAATGTATGCCACGAAAGTCGATAGAGATGTTACAAGCGTGTAACTAGCAGGTGAACGGCTTTAATGTTTCCATTATTAATATCCTCCTTAACAAAATAAAAAGACGACGAGTTTTTTTGCAGAAATGCAATCGAAGCAAAGATGAAATGTGCATTCAACATCGGAAAGAAGGATGATAATACGGAGGATAATATTCTCAGGATAATTAGAAGATTAGAAAAAATAATAAATAAGTAGGAAAATTATTAATAAAAATGAAGGTGATGAAAGAAGTAGACGAAAGCAAGAATAGGAGAGACTGATGTAAAATTTAATGGATTTAACGAACTCCTGTGTGACAACGCATTTTGAATGTGGAATTTCCAGCTCTTGCATAAATCTCACACGACGAGTTTATTTTACCCACACGACACGGCACCGTTGGCTACAGGAATGTGGGAAACGTTCAACGGAAGTTAAAACTACTTTAAAATTTCTTATTTTTGTCTGGTAGCCATTCATTTTTTTAGTTACTATTCTTACTATTTTGCGCACTGTATTATTTGATCTATTATTATGATTGAATATTAACTGCTAATTTTTATAATACCTATTTAAATATTTGAAATATTTAATTAAGAGAAATGCAAAGAGCAAAATCACTCTTGAAATAATTAGCATTTACGAGCTGTATTTGCTTGCCAATATGAATTTGACCCAGAATTCGCATGAATTATGTTGATGTTACATTTTGGGGGATGCATTGTGTATTATTCCTTTCTACAATACAAATAATTTCTTTCATGTCATCTTGCATGCATAAATATTCTTTATAGATAATCTATATAATTCTTATTGGTAACTGTTTCTATAAAATTAGATTACACAGTCCACAAATAAAAAAACCTATTAATTATTTTAATATTGATTTTTCGAAAATTCAGAGAGTTCAGTGAAAATGAGACTTGGGTCACAATGAGACTTGGGTCACTTATTTAAGCACCGTTTGCTTCATCCGAGGAAAAAATTACAGAAAATATTTGGAGCCGTTTTAACTTTAAAAAAAATTCCGTTACCTCCAGAAATTACGCAAAAAATTCTCGATTTTTCAAACATTTGTACATGACTTCCTTCATAGATTAATTGTTTGGAACAGATTTCGTTTAAGAAAAAATCTCTATTAATATTGTACTTTTGGAATGTTTATTATTTGCAATTTTCGAAAATACAGAGTCCGATGAAAGCGGAATCTACAACATTTTTATGCATCTGATACTCTATTCGAGAAATAAATTTTAAAAAGGAAAAAAGTCAGAGCCGTTCTTGAGAAAATTGTTGTTTAAATATTGCTTCATTCCACACAAAATTACGCGGAAACAACTCATATTTTCGAAAAATTGTTCATGCCATTACTTCAAGATTTGTCTTTGAACAGATATTAAGGGGAAATCTCTGTCTCCAATATTGTAGTTTTGGGAAGACGTGGAAAAAAATATGAACTTTTCGCAATTTCCAAAAATTTAGATAGTTTAATGAAAATTCGATCTGCACTACTTCAGAAGCGTCTTTGCACTAACCCAGATAAAAGTTTAATAAAAAATTTGGGACCCTTTGCCATGGAAGCAAATCTCTATCATCCCAGTGTACTTTCGTTATAATATTTTGTTTTTTGCAGTTTTCAAACATTCTGAGATTTCAGCGAAAATGAGACCTGCACCATTTTTAAGCGTTCTTTACCCTCTCTGAGAACAAATTCGAGACATTTAAAAATTTTAAATAATTTTTAAGAAAATTTCGAAAATCTTGAGGCTTCATATAAAGTACTCATAAAAATCAAAATATCCGTTTCAAGCTCGCAGGGCTTTGAGTTTGTCCAAATCGTTTGGAGAATATCAGAGCGTTGGTTACACATACATGGACGGACAGACCGACGCTTTGCGTAAATATAGTTTTCGATATCAAGGACTCGCGAAACGTTTATTCTAAATACAAAAAGAAGTCATTTACTCTTAACATTTACAAGAAGATTTGCCTATTTTTTCGTTACCAGGGTTACAAGTTTTTCTGTCGCCGTTTCTACTGCAGAATTACAATTCTTTCTTTTTAATACATAAGTACGTAGTAAGGCAAGAAAGTAAAAAAGCACAGATTTTCTGATGGTAGGTTACGACAAGAATTATTAATAATTTAAGACGCTACTGAATATCTAACTCTAGACGAGTCAAAAGTAGACTATGTGACGGCGCAAATGCAAGGATAAAGGAAGAAGTCTGAAGATTTGGTAACAAAACTCATGATCAATACGCGTCGGAACGAAATAATCGGTAGAGCTGCGCAAGTGCAAAGAGTAAAGTAGAAGTCTAAGGAGTTGCTGTCGAATTCCATAGTCGGTTCGCGAGGGGGCTAAGTAGACGGTGGGGCGTCGAGAGTACAGAGAAACAACACACCAGAGAGCTGCTAGCAAATCCCATGGTCGGGGCAACGAAGCAAAGGTTAAGGAGGGACGGTGGCGGCGGTGGCGCGGCGGCGGGCAGCAGGCGGCGGGGCGGCGGCGGCGGGGCGGCTGCGGCGGGGCGGCTGCGGCGGGGCGGCTGCGGCGGGGCGGTTGCGGCGGGGCGGCTGCGGCGGGGCGGTTGCGGCGGGGTGGCTGAGGCGGGGTGGCTGCGGCGGGGTGGCTGTGGTGGGGCGTCGGCGTCGGGGCAGCGGCGGCGGGGCGCTAGCTCAGGAACACAAGAAGACGGCAAGAGGAGTTGCTAGCGAAACCCTAGGTTCGGTTCGCGACGCGGCAAAGCCGGCGGCGGCGCGGCGCGGCGCGGTGTGGCGTGGCGCGGTGCGGCGGGGCGGCGCGAGCGCGCGGTTGAAAGGGAAAGCGGCGCGGAGGCGCGTGGCGCGGAGGCGCGTGGCGCGGAGGCGCGTGGCGCGGAGGCGCGTGGCGCGGAGGCGCGGCGGGGCGCTCCAGAGGGCGTCTTCCGAGTGGGCCGCGCAGGTCGGGTCGGGTCGACTGACTCTGCTCAGACCGGGTTTTGAAATCGCTTTCGAGCTGTCGCGGCCGCCATTTGAATACAAGGATACGCACGCGCCGCGAGGCGGTGGGCGGCGCCGCCGCCGCCGCCGCTGCCGTCTCGCACAGCGCGCGCCTCGAGGGAAAGGGCTTGTCGCGGAGTTGCACCCGACCTGCAGTTTCACGAGAGATTACTTTGGCGATGACCAATATCTAATGAAATGGCAGATTGAGTGATTGATTCCGGGCACGTTAACTACTAAGGTAATAAGTCCCGTGAGTGTAGTGCATGCTTTTATCGCGAGAGTTGACGGTGATTTTCCTCCATTGGATGGTTAGAGCCGGCGCCGACCTTGCCACCGGCTAGCGGGATTTTTCCTAACTAGGTATCATCCATCCAGGGACACTTATAGCCAGGACAAGATCTAGGCTGCTGTTAAGTATCGCAAAGTTGTGCTTGTAAGTGTAAGTAAGGAGTGAGGATATGACAAGGAAAAGGAAGGAAAGTTCGTGCGCGAAGGTTCTGGTCCTTTTTGGGGGAACTTCTCCATTCGCCTGGTGTTTATCGGAGAATTTACGGATAACCACCTACCAGAAAATCTGGTCATGACATCAATTGATGTTCTGATTTACCTGAGACGGTAATGATAGGAAGGCAGAGGATGAGGATTGATCGCGTACTCTGTGGTTGAAGGAGTATTCTTTCTCTCTCTCCCCCTCACTCTCTCTTGAAACAAAATACTGAGTTAAAATCATGTCCAGAATTTGAGTTGTAAACGCTTTGACTTGAGACCCCTTAACTTAGTCTTTAGTACGAACATCTCCGACTACTTGTGTTAATAAATCTGAGAGATCATGTTATGAGCTTAGGCAAGATTATTAAACATAAGTAACTTTATATTAAATGCCATGAAAACGGATTGACCGTAAACTCTAATCAACTTCTTGCAAACGAACGAACAAGAAGATCCTAATACAATATTAATTATTTCATCAAATATCAAAGACAGGAGCAAGTCCATTTTGCTTTATTCAATTTGAGCTACATCAAATTTTGCGCTGTATATTCCGGTGCACTGGAGCTTATAAGGATGTATCAGAAAGCAAGATAACAAGAGATCTCTTAGACCCAATTTATTCCGTGGCAACTTCCCCAGACTGTTAATGCACCTGCTCTTTGCCACTCCTCACGCCATGGAACTCAAGGAGCAATACAGGGGGCAACCCACAAGGTCTCACTAAAACTTCGAATAGGTAAGCTACATTTTACTTAATTTATAATAACAAGGAATACACACTTATTTCAAGCTTTTCAAGGAATACAAACTTGTTTCAAGCGAGAAGCAATGTTCTAATTGAAAGCTTCAACTGTGAAGTTAGAAGGGAATGCAGATATACAGGTATAAAAATGTTTGACAACTTTTACTTGCGCTAGTTCTTGGACTTTCGATAACGCATACATCCAGATTAACTCCATTTAAATAAAACCTGTTTCTATTGCATTTGTAGAATATGCCTTATTCGAATGTAAATTATGCAGATGAGAGCGGCTGTGAAAGTGAAGACTTCAATGCACGAGTAGACAACGAACCAAGAAGCAATGACACGCTCACTCGTTCATAATCCAGGCACGTTTTCTTGAGCTCTCATTTCACTAGATGCGAGAGGGGTCAAAGGTTTGGTTATTTCAACGACGAAATTATTGTCTCAAATCTGTTGTTCGCTTTTCGATGCAAATAATTTCTATTATTTAGGAGAAACATGTTAGGTTTGGCCTCACTGTAAAATTACTATCTGGGCAATTTTAGTTACTCTCTTCAGTGGTATGAAGCGAACGTTCTGTTTTGTATATTTGCTTTTGGAGAGCCCGTTCGGAGCTAAGGGACAACCTCCCAATGAAGTACGGCCTGCTTGCGCCACAGGGTGATTTGTTTCGGGGTAATAAAAAGCAATACTTGTCAGTTTTCGATGCTTCTGCATTTAGATCCAACGCACATAACTTTCTGTGGACCGCTCATAAACCATTGCTATCATCTCGAAAGTTTAAAAACCTTTATTAATGTACATTCTCACCCAATGTGAAGGAAATTTGATTATATTGGAATGTTATTTGTCAATCATTTTAGAATAAAAAATTTAAATAAGAATTCAAAGCTTTTATCCACAGTACATTTCTTTAGGAATATCCGGATTCTTTTTTATGCCAATTAATTTTCAATGAAACCTTCGGTTTATTTTTGCGAATCACGAAGAAAATTTATTCTATTGAACGTATATTTATATATTTATTACTCACTCCATGTACTAGGAAAATCTTACATCTCACTCTATTCAAGACATTTTCCGACAATATCTAATCGCTGCTACCATCTCTTCTCTTGACTATTTATTGATCAGCAAGATTGTCACGTCATCGTCTTAATCTTCACTTCAACAACTTTCCTCTAACCGCACTTTATCGCTATTTTTGTTGCCACTTAAGATCTGAAGCCCTCCGCGAAATCGCCTCATCACCGTTCCCTCCGTCCGGCGCAGCCCACGCCCCGCCGCCGCAGCCTTCTGCGCGACGGCGGCCGACATCGATGCCCTTATCTCAGCGCCTCGTCGCTCGACGAAGTGGAAAGGTTTCACGAAGCCGCTTTATACGGGAGAACGGAGAAACCGAGTAAGCGAGAACAAGATCCCATTCTGTTGATTTTCCCTGCGGACATCACGTCCGCGTGCAAGTAGTCGCGAGCGCGGGGATCGCCGCTAGGAGCCGAGCGCGGCGCGGCCATTCAGGCGTGGCGGACGGGGCGGAGGTGGGGTTGTTCGGGGGAGTGCGAAGCGCGGCGGACTGACTGGAGCAGGGGGGAGTGTAACGGAGCGGGGAGAAGCAGGGCGGCAGGTGTGGAGACAAATAGCACGTTTGAAAGGGGCGAGGCGTGGCGGCAAGTTGCGGATGGGGCTTGGAGGGGTGGAACAGGGGAAGGTGGGACGGGGAAGGACGGAGCTGGACGGGGAGGAGCTGGACGGGGAGGAGCTGGTCGGGGAGGAGCTGGTCGGGGAGGATCGAGGCGGAGAGGAGCGGAGCGAGGAGTTGGGAGGGGCGGAGTGTGCCAAGGTGATGGGCCTGGGCGTGGCGGGAGGGTGCGTGAAGGCGCCGTGGTAGGACAGGGTGCAGAGGCGCGGGGAGCATCGGCGTTCGTTGGGGAGCGGAACGAGGTGAGCGGGGAAGGTGCCGTAGGAGAGATGTGGGTGGGGCGAGGGGGGAGGGGCTCTCCGACAGTCGTGGCTCTGAGGGTCCCGGTTCGGCTCTCTCCGGTCGCGCAGCAGCCGTTTATCACGGATCTAAGTGGAGTGCGCCTCTCGCCGCTGCTCTGTGGGTCAGGCGCAGGCCTCGTGGGGCCCCCCACGGAGGGCGGAGCCTCGCGGGGGAAACCAAGTTGCATTTCGCGTGCAGCCTTGCGCCACTCTGCTATTTGGAACAGATGAATTTGCGGGACGCGTCACAAACTGAATACTTGCAAGAAGCTTGTGGTGATGTTGAATTAGCTTCAACGAAAATCTGAGGCTCAATTATAAGTCATTTGTTAGATTATGTCGACAGCATTCATTCTTAGATGTGTTGATATGTAGAATCTATTAAACGTCTCTAACATGTAATTCTAATATTAATGTAAACTCTGACTGTTTCCGAAGTTAAGAAATGTTAATTTGAGGTAATTATTGTCGAGGTGTGGCAGAAATCTATTGAAGAAATACCTAAAGAATGAGTCGTAAGATAAAAAATATACTCTGAACAAATTTTACGCGAATAAGATGAAGACAGAAAGTACTAAGAAAAACACCTAAAGAGTGAATGGTGAGAGAGTGAATGAAAAGTTAAAGCAGAGTGGTTTAGGTTCGGTTGATTTCGTTTGTTTCTGTAAGAATTATAGATTCAATGATCAGTTTAAATTATTTATTGCTTTTAACAGGTTCCATCGCGACCCATAAACCTTTTCAATTGATAAAAAGTGAGAAGTAAATGGAAAGCAATTGCTACCGGTCGGTAGGGCATTTAATTGCCACAATGACTAATCATCTATTTGTCGATAACATTCAACTGAAAACGTTCACAATCATCATTCATGTCTTTTAAAACCGAGTAATTAGGCAATCGCGAGAACCTACTACCTTGGCGCGCTCAAACGAAACCGATTTTCCCTTGGGGGCTGCCAGGGGGCAGGGGCGGGGGCGTGGTCAGCTGGGGCGGCGCTGCGCGGGGCGGCGCGGGGGCGGGTGGCGGCGCCGGAGACACGGCCGCTGACCCAGTGCGGCGCGGCCGATGGCGCCGCGATACCGATGAATGGGGCGCGGAACCGCGCGTCCGCTCACAATGGAGCCGGTTTCGCCGCCACTGCCCGGCGCGCGTCCGCAAAGGCGGCGGCGGCCGCCTCCGATGCGCGGCCTGCGTCTGCCGCTGCGGCCTCAAACGCGCCCCGCCCTCCCCAACTCTCCGTTTCCGGCGACCGGTTTCCGACTGCAGGCCGCTCTCGGCCGGCTCCCGCCCCGCCCCCACCCCGCTCCCGCCCCGCCGCCTCCGTCGCCGCCCCACCCCCACCCCGCTCCCGCCCCGCCCCCGTCCCCGCTCCCGCCCCGCCCACGTCCCGCCCACGTCCTGCCCACGACCCGCCCCCGCCCAGCCTCCACCACGCCCCCGCCGCCTGAGTGTGCGCGCGCTTGCCTTCTACCTTGGGTCGCCGTGCTTCCTATTCCTGCTTTTGTTATTTCAACCGAAAAGAATTGTTCCTTTCAATTGTTTAACTGGATCGGAAATTAATTAACTTAAAAGATTTAAGGGTGTGATGAGTGCTCTACCCTTCCTGACGCGAACGCGAGCGAGGAAGCTTACACCTTTTATGTTCTGCCCGCTGTCCTGGAAAGATTCGTTTGACTTTACCTTCCATTGTAAGAAGAATGGTAGGGAAATTACGAGGGGAGTGTGATGAAGATAGATGAATGATTATGGATGAGATGACCTTCCAATGAGACACAGTAATATAAGAAAAGCATAGCACATTACGGAATTCGAATTTGCAGACATTCTCTCCGACTGTTTGGACGAGGCTCGAAGCGCCTGCAGGGGAAGACCACCGCCACCTCCGGAGCAAAAACACGTACTACACTTACAGGAGTAACGACCATAGGAGTTGACTCTACCGGAATCACTAACAATCAATCAATCAATCAATTTAAGCCCCTGCGCTATCTAGACTAGCTTACATTTTTATAGTGACTATTTTACTCATAATACTAACGTCAATAATTTTTCATAAAACAACGAATATGCTTGTCTCAGGACGGTGTGTCTAAAAATAGTATTTATTTAAACTGACTTTATCTTAACACGTCTCTCTACTGGCCAATCATGAGCTGCGATACATCGGTGATGGGAAGTGGCCTGCGTTCAAAGCGTGAGTTTCATCAATATATTTAATATTTGACACACTCTAGAATTGCGTTGGACATAATTTCATTCGCGGAAATTCTATTAAATCCTACACTAAAAATTTCCTTTTCCTGTATTGAAAATTTCCATATTCATTCTCTCCTCAGTTAGTGTCTCGAGAATATATTGGAAAATCCGTTGCACGCCTGAATACTTAAGGTAAATTTAATTTAACTGTTAGTAGTAAACACCCAATGAATAAAATATACAAGTCTTCTCATTTGCAGTGAGGTCAGAAAAACTATGCATATATTGAATGGAATTGCATATATCTGGAAAATATTTATAAATGCTCTACCTACATATTTCTTCTTAAAATGAAGAGCAAATCTTACAAAACAGTTCCTTCAATAATAAATCAAACTTTCTACTTCGACCATTTTTTGTTATTTTTCCAATGTTTGATTCCTTGAATACATATTGACTGGTAGTTCGAGTCGTGCCTATAAAGTTAAAATTCTACAAAAATACAATAAATTAAAACTTATAGTTGAAAATGGAAAAGGATCAAATGGCAAAAGTGTTTTAGAGAGGCGTTTTGTAATAATACATTTTTTGGTACATTTATAAAATAAAATAAAATATCAGAGAATATCAGAGAATTTGATTAGTATTACACAATGAAGGCGTAAATCATTAGCTTCTAACAAAGTGGATCTAAGAACGAAAGAATTGTCTACTATGTAATTGATTATTTTGCGTAGTTCATATCGGAGCAAGATTGTGTTTGTGTGATGATTTTGTGTGTGTGTGTGTGTGTGTGTATAATGGGACAGGAGGGAACAAGGATGAAGAAAGAAATATCGTCCGCTGTTCGTGACCCATTTGTTAGAGTACTGCTCCAGGATTCGCCTATTTCGAAGAAACGACGCGCAAGAGCAACCGTCCGTTAGTTTTTCCCTCCGGACAGCGGATGAATTCGAGCTAGCAATCTAATCAGTTTCTGTCGAAAATTCGCCACTGTCGGCTTTCAAACTATAGGACCTCTCAATCCGAAATACTTCAGTGACAGAAGTTATTGTTTTGAGCCATCTCAGCCGATGTCTTCTATGTGAATAAGAAGATTTTTAAAGAAAATAAAAATACAAGTTTCGATAAAATTCTTAGTGCACTTCTTCAGGTATAAAGTCTAACACAGATATCACGTACCAACAGTTTGCAAATTACTCAAGTTTTGTAATTCTTAACATTATCTAATCTTCAAAAGCTTATTATTATTATTATTATTATTATTATTATTATTATTATTATTATTAAAATTATTTATTATTAAATCGAATAATTATTTAATAGAGTTACCTCTACTAAAGGTATCTTTCTTGCCGGTATATATGGAAATTTTTGCTGGTTACATGTTATTTTCATGCGGTTTTCAATAGCTCAGCAGTTTTTAACAGTCAACCTTCCGTCCTGTTTACTTCCGAGTGTTCTTGCCTTCCTTTTCTTGAGCCTGAGGCTACGGCGAAATTATTAAAATAACTAAAACAAAACTGTATAACTATAACCGTATCACTGCAGAAAAATAACTGAACAAGTATTACAGAAACTTACATAAGTGGCTATTCGGGAGGTGAACCATATGGGAACTTAACCACTTTGTAGGGCGAGAGCTGTCTGAAATAAGAACTAAGCTATCTTTCGGCACGCCTGTCATCTACTATACAAGAAATTACATACAGTGATTCAGGGGGGCGATGCACGATGTCATGTAGAAACAATATAGAGTGAAATGTAAGTTCCGAAAAAAATGACGCTTAACCCCTTTGCAGGATTTCTTATTTAAAGAAACACATTATTAGTCAATTTTCTGAAAGGAACAACATTTTTACTTACATTTGAGATAGAAGTGAGTATTTTTTATGAGGGAAATTATTTAATAACTCAGTATTATCTTTGTCTCGATGATACCTTGTAGAGATGTGTGTTTTTATTGCCGTAAGTTGACAGTGGATCCTTAATCTACCGCCGAATATTGAATGAAATCTCTTTGGCTTTCAACACTATCGTCATGATGTGATAAATACCGATGTCTGATTTATTTGACGTTCGCCCCCCTTCGCAGCGTGTTTCATGCGGCCGTATCTCGCGCTGTCATCGAGCTTTAAACCGCCAGGCAGGCGGAACCTATCTCGACAGCCTTCTGCGTGAGGCACTCCTCATTGTCTAGAAGACCAATAAACCACGAGGAGTAATTGCAGAGCCCCCAGTTGCCCCTTCGCGGCGTGTCAGCTCCCACATGCCGTCGGTGCCGTCTCTCGCTGCGTAGGACTGGCCGCCGCCCCCGCGCCGCCCCCGCGCCGCCCCCGCGCCGCCCCCGCGCCGCCCCCGCGCCGCCCCCGCGCCGCCCCCGCGCCGCCCCCGCGCCGCCCCCGCACCGCCCCCGCGCCTCCCCCAGGCCGCCCCCGCGCCGCCTCCACTGCCGCCCTCGCGCCGCCTCCGCGCCGCCCCCGCGCCGCCCCCGCGCTGCCTCCGCGCCGCCCCCCGCCGCCGCCCCGCCGCGCCGCCCCCCCCCGCCGCCGCCCTCCCGCGCTCGCCTCCCGCGGCCGCCCCCGCGCCGCCTCATTCTCTTTCCACTTTTACCTCTGCGTTCACCACTTTCACAGCGAGTTCCCGACTTTGGTCAAATTGGGCGCGTCTGTTGATTTTGACATTAGAATTTTAAATATACATTTTTGCCAATACTCATCGTTTAAACAGCTTTTTTCCGTAATCTCGTGCATGAAAGTTTTACATGCCACAATTGAAGCGATTTCATTGGACACCTTACGTCTGTGTTTGCTCGGGAGATAAATTACAATTTGAATTATAATTTATTCGTCAGTGTTTGGAAACAGCTTTTTCTTCATTTTTAATCTTTTAATTCTCTTCATGCGTTGTGGTAAATATCATGTTATGGAAGGGATATTTTCTCTTGTTTTCTAGTTTTGTCTTGTTGGCTCCTTTTCTGCCCTATCAGATGTAGTTTCTGACTTTATCTGATATCATTGTTTTCCGAGGAATTTTTTCGCACCCAGCATTCTCCACTGTTCTCGTATTTGCCGAGTTTGCTGATCCATTCATTAACCGATTCTCCAGAAATATTGCTGTTCTTGCTCGCTTCTATTTATATTTCTGCCAGTCTTAGATGTGATTCAATACTTTTATTCCTTTTTGCGAAATTGAAGGATACCAATGTTACTTCTTAAAGTTTTACTGAAACAGCTTTTTCCTCAATTAAAATTTTCCTTTTTAAAATGTTTTATTTCTTCGACTTCTTACCGGAAAACTAAGATTAAAAGCCAAGAGCAAAAGATAACGCATAAGCTTACGTATAAAATTGAGAGTATAGGAATCACAAAACAATATCTAAACTCTACTTTTCCTAACATAAAGGAGACGCTTTCAAAATATCGTGTTCGATTGCTGAGTTCTTGACCTCTTAGTAACGGTTTACCTAGAAATGTCCTGAATCAAGTGTTTGCAAAATTCGTTACTTGTAACACTGTCCCCAGAAAGCCCATGTCAAGGCCGCGTGCACCTCACACGAACAGATTTCTTTAGTCTTTGGTCACGGCCAACCATATGCAGAATGTCTTCATATACAACATGGAACATCCCACTTACGTATCGCAATGAGCTGGGATTGTTGACGTTTAAGAGTCGGACAAGGGAAGTTGTATCATGTACTACAGAAACAAATATAATTTGTTATTCTTTGATAGATAAGAAAAAAAGCAAATGTATGCCCAACGTCCTATGAAAAACGCAGACAAATATGAAGTAGCAAAACACGTGTTTTGTAAACAATCCCTGGGGCATTAAATAGCAATCAGACTTAAGATATTATTTTAATGTTTCGGGCTCGCATTTCACAGTCTACGAACATCAAAATATCGATATCTTTCTCAGATAAAATTTATTAATCTTCATTGCTTTGTATTGTCTCCCTTGATTTGTCACTAAATTGAGTGTGCTCTACGAATTGAACAACAAAAATACGAACGTCCGAATGTGAATACTGCACTTTCATTTCATGTAAGCGTATGTCCTATGATTTCGTATTCGTGTAATATATAATTGTAAAATATTAAAGACAGCCAAGTGTCACGCACAGAAGTTTGCTTATGAAGTGGTATCTCAATCCTACGATTTGTGAAACGATATTCAATCCTTTCGGAAGCTGTACAAAATGGCTTTCACATAATTCGAACTAAGAATTCAGATCTCAAGCCAAAAATGTGAAGCGGCGGGCCTGGATAGCCGAGGTCGCTAAGGCTGAAGAGCCGTAGCTGTCTCGTGCCTGAAGGGGCGCTGTTTCGGACTCCGCCCCGGCCATGGATGTTTGTGTATACCTGTATACCGTTACCGTTATCCCCAATGTTACTTCCAGTGAGCACTATGTGACCTTAGTAGTTGAAAAGGGACCTTAAGTAAGTGAAAAGAAATGTGAAGCGCGTGGAACGCGAGGGGAGCAAGGCTGTCTGGCGTGTGGGCGGCGGCCGCCGTGTCTCCTGCCGGGACGCCAAGGTCAATGTCGACCGCCGCCCTCGCCCTCGTGGAGTTCCCTGCCGCCGAGGCGCTTTCTAGGGGCACGCTTTGGAGAGCACCGCCTTTATGGGAAGTCACGAGGAGCGCGGGAAAGCGGCGTCGTCCGCAGGACGCACTCGGAGGTGGAGCTTCCGAGGACGCAGCGCGCCGCTTCCTTCCGCCCGCGCCCCCCCCCCCGCCCACGCCGAGGCCAGCGATGCGCTCTCCACGCACCGCGGGCGAAATGGATTGCCCTTGTGCTCAATCGCCGCTGCTCCGGGGACCCGGGACAAACTCTGGAACGCCTCTAGGTCACGTTGATCAGCGTCACTCGTTGGCGAATCGGGCTGCAATGGTCAGCCGCCCACAGTTGATCTTGTCGACTGCGAAGGGGTGAGGATACGGAGTAACAGTTTTCGAAGTCAATTGTGTCTCGGGTCAGCGTTATATTCACAAGATGGAAACCTTATATTCAGTGTCTACTCCGAATCCAAATACCCTTTTTCTCTCTCTCAGCTCTCCGCCATTTGGGTTGTTTAAGAGAATCGGCAGTCGTCAGACAATGACATTGGAGTGAAATTCGCTGGACACGTCTGCCTTACACGTGTCTGTTTGGAGCTACAAAGTGCATCAACATGTGCTTTTGAAAGTTTAATCCTAAACGAACCAAGGGGTAACCCAAAGCAGGTGACCCTCATTAGCGAAAGCGTTTGGGTTTGGTCTTGTGTTTGACTGTGAAAGTAATAACAACTCGGTAATTGAAAACCTAATCTTATGTTGTGTTTTCTGTTAGCTATAGACGATGTGAATGGTCATTGCATGTCCCTATCATTTAGTCAGCACTCAGTCGTTGTAGTACAAAAGAGTAAGATAATTTTTAACCATGTTCGTTTCTTAAATAGATATAATAAGCTACAAAGAACATACATGTGCAGTCCCTCACGAACGCACAAACAAGTACTTGCTAGTACAGACATATACGCAAGTCACATACATAATCCACAATTACTCGAATCCAAGAGGTGAAATCGGTTTATAATGATTTGTACAGAAGGGCTATCATCTTTCCGCAAACTGCTCAACCCAGTTGGCCTTTCCGCGTTTTTAGATTGAAATTTTGATCGAAGTTAAGAAAATAAAACTAGCTTCAACTAGCTTAGTGTGGCAGCTCTCTGAAGCTGTCAACAGTTTTAAATCTATTTTCGTTCACATCAATTCGAGTTTTCAAAAATTAGATTAGGGAACGAAAAGAACTGTTTCTCCATCAACAGATCGAGGTGCGTCGAATGACACCTCGCTAGCCCCAAACTGTGAACCAAAAGGAGTCTAACCCTGCGTGCTGGATTTATTAACGGACGAGCACCCGCCGTTACCCGATTACTATCTGTCCAGTGGCGGATCCAGGAGGGAGGGGCGGCATGGGGGGCCATTCCCCCTCCCAAAGGCTCAGAGTTTTCGTTTGTTACCTTCTTTTATTTGAATTAATTGATTTAAATATTTATTTATGTTAGAATTATGTAATTTTTTAAAAATATTGTTATAATAAAATTAAAGTATCGTATGAGGAGCGTCCATCAAATCAGGTTTTTTGGAAACAACGAAAAACTGATTGTTGACAAGTTATCGCCTTTTAAAAAATGAAATATGCTGTATTGCTTACCAGTATTGTTAAAATAGTGTATTCTTGTTTTCTATTATCTATTGTTACAATAGTCTATTCTTGACTACTTATTATAGTTTTATTTTCAGCTATTGTTCTGCAAAGAACAAAGGAATACCATTTCAGATCATATCTGAAAAATTCTCTTCATTTATCTCCTAAAAGTTCATCCAATAGACCTGCTGCATTAGATCTCTTTGCCAATGGTATACAATTTTCAAGATACACCTGCTGAAGGCTAAATTGTTCCATATTTGTTAATGAAAAAACACGTCTTCATAGGGTCAAAGGAGGAACTTCAAATCTAAAATATTGCTGAGATTACTTTGACTGTATGAATCTTCTTCTCTTTCAATGTTTTCTGAATAATGATTTGCTTCATATTTCTGATGTCCTTCTTGCAGATACTACTCAAAATGTTTGTGTCCTTGAGATCCCAATCTCCTAATAACTAAAACAGGACACTATTGTGAAGACTTTACAGACACAATGAATCATTCGGCATGAGCAGTCACCTGATCGTGAATCTTGCCATCTTATTGGTTACACGGACATGTTCTTTATTGCTTGCAACAAGGCTGTGGACATATTGAATTTTGCCTGAACGTCGTATGTTTACAAGTACAATTTTTAGAGATTTAATTGCTTTTGCTCCTCCACATCAAGACAGAAGATGCAGCTGACGTCCATTAGTATTACTGCAATGTTAACTCTTTTCTTCCGATGGACATTTTTGTTTTGCATGAAGCTTTTATTTACACTACAATAATAATATACAATATAATAAATATGTTTATTTAACAAAAATATATTATTCCCCTCCCCAAATGATCGACTGGATCCGCCCCGTATATATGCATCTTAAGCGGGTCACGTGGAACCCTGTAGTTCTCAAGAACGCGTTTGAACACTATGTTTTAGAGTCTCATATATTTTCTTTTACTTTTAAGACGCGAATTCCTGAAACTTCGCGTTGGAGAACTGTAGAGACTCCGTGTTGGCCACAGCAGACGTCGGGGACTCCGCGCCGAATAAATCTCGCGATAGCGGCGGGGTGGGTGGGAGGGGGGGGCGGCGCGAACGAGCGCATGGCGCGGAGGGCGGAGGAAGAGGGGGACAAAATGGATGGCTCGTCTCGACGTCGTTTTGAAACCGTGCAATTTTCCGTGTCGCTGCTTTCTTCGATCGCCTCCTAATAGCAGGCGGCGCTCCGGCCAATGACCGCGAAGGCGCGCACGACGCGGAGCAGTCGTCTCGCCATTGTGTTTACTCTTTGGATCTCTCGCTAACGTTGGGTATATCCTGCAATAATTTGAAAAGAAGGTTTTGAGAGAGTGTCGTAACTTGCTATATTGGATGGCTTGTTTCCTGGATACCGTGATTTAATCTGACTTTGATTTTTGACTCATAATGCTTTCGATAATTTATGTTTGAATTCAAACTTCGTAACATTCCTCTCCCTATCTTACACTTCTATGCACACTTTGACAGATACGGGCTCCAGGAAAGTCTCTCTGCATCGAGCCGAATCACTGCCTTTTATTAAAAATTCTATTTATGTTGGTAACAAGGTGCCACTGTGGAGAAACTTTCCTGACGCACTTTATATGATGTGAATTGTCAGCAGCAATATCTGTAGTAACAATATTACATTTTATCCAAGTTCACAGTAAACTACCGTGAGATGATTATTTGTTTTCTGGTTTTCATTTCTTGGTTCTTCTGAGAAACGTGATGTGTTATTAAAATAAATAATATCTAATGAATTTACATTGTTATGATCTGTCCAAAAAATTCTCGATGTTAATATTGATGATTTTATCTCTGAAAATTTGTGTTTGAAAATCAGTCTTGAGAACATGATTAAAATAGAATAACTTAATTTTTTTGTAAGAACTTAATGTGGACAAACTTTTCTTCGTAAACCTAAAAAAAAGCTTCGTGCCACTTTCTTCATAACAGCCCGAAGCTGCCTATGACAGGATCACGAGTTCAGAAGATATGTTCTCGTTTCGTAGGAACTGATCTGCTATTCGAAATCTCGTAAACACTTCCTGAATATCGCTGTTCCTTGGAGGCTAGAGAACAATAAATTTCGCCTCGAAAATTAGGCCTCACGTGGTATCTGACCTACTCAAGAGGTAAGGCGTGAGTTATTCATTCACGGACTCGACCACTAACTCATTCTGTCGTTCACACATTCACTCGTGCAATAACTCACAGTCGCTCTGCGCTCATGCTTTTAGTCACGCATGTTCGTAAGCGCCCTCATCCACTCTCTTGCGCGTGAAAACTCACTCAATTGCTCAGGGTTTACAACACATTTTGCGATTCCAAAGAACAGAGATATTTTTTCTGCAGGGATGGACCGGCTGATGTGGCTGAGGTCATCAACTGATGTCACTGCAGGACCTCCGACCGCGAGTTCCAAGAGTTTGAGTCACGATGGTGGCAGGAGTTTCAACACTAGCTAGATACAATTGCGTACAAATTAATCCGAATAGAGGGAATTGTCGTAATATTTTCATTAATTGGTAAGCCTATTTTGGAACGCAGCTGTCTTCTTGTGAAAATCAATGGACTTATTGTTGCGCTATCTTCATCTTCATTGTTGGTGGTGAATGATGCAAACTGTTCAATATATTAAAATATTGGAAGGAAGAATTGTACCACTTTTTGAAAAGATCAAGGCGTTGATCTTCCAAGAGGTACTCGCACTGTGTCACACATCAAATTAAGGTTTAGTTTTTTCTAATAGAACAATATGCGAGTGTTTCAGTGGCCATGAAATTCTCCTGATCTAAATTCAATCTAACATCTATGGTCTATAGTTAAAAATAGTCTCGGAAAAATGAAATGTGGCACAAAAATAATCCTTCTTAAGTCACTAGTCAGTGCCTGGTTTCGTGATGAAAAAATAAAAAAAACAGTGTGTAACGATAGTAGAGTCAATGTCTAAGAGGGTAAATTAACTTGTTAACAATAAAGGGGAGCATATAAATTATTAGTACATGGAACGTTTCTAATGAAATGTTCTAAAGCACAGCATGTGTTCGGATTAATTTGTTCGCTAATGTAATTTGGTGGAATTCAGCTGCTCTCTGCAGGAAAATTCTAGCGGCCGGCTGCTCTAGTCGGCAGTTTTTCATAATTTCCTCGATGAAGAATAGGGGAGTCTCGGAGGTAACAAATGGGCCACGGGCCGCGCTCGATCTTTCCTTCTTCCCTGTGCTTCTACCCATTCACTCACACACACATACACATACACACATACACATACACACATATGCATACACATGCACACACTACCCTATCACACATGGGAGACCAGAGGGTAGGGGGCTTAGGGATTGTCCTAGTTGGAGCGTTGACCCGCTGGTGAGAGATACCTAAATGAGGCAAACCCTTCAACCTTCTGGGTAGGTCGGCGCCGGATCTCGCCATCCTGCCGGGGCAATAACTCCTCTACTTCCCGTGGTAAAAACATGCACTTCACTTACGGTACGAACAACCGTAGCATTTGAAACGTTTGGAAACGTGAAATAATCAATATGAACCTATAGATGCTTTAGAACATTAGGGCAAGAGGTAGCGGACATGCCTAGGCATACATTGGATTTGACAATTGTTGAGTATTAATTTTCTTTAAGAAATTTTGAATGACGATTTTTAAAAATACATAAGATCGAAAGAAAGATTATTGACCTTAGAAAAATTCCACGCCCTTTCTTTATATTATTGAACTGGTGTGGAATGATAATATCAGTTGTTCTTCCTAAGGGCGATAATTCGGTATATAATTTTTTTGACGCCTTCCCACATACCAGCTTGACGTGTGTGTGTGACAAATTGTTTACTACGAATAAATTCTTAGAGTTATAATAAGGTATTGTTAAACGCGTGATGTACCCTCATCACTTGGGAACTGGCGGTTGCCGAATGATTGCGGTGGGTTGCCTAATCTGTGGGTGCCACCCTCGCGTTTTAGTGCACATCTTCTCCAGGCCCCTCGGTTGGCCTACGAACAGCGTACTAGCTTCCAGGGAGGTGGGTTCGATTCCCGGCGGGGGCAAAAATGAAGCCCTAGCTTTCTAACATAAAATCGTCTCAGTTTCTAAAGCTGTGAGACGGAAGAAAAAGCTCATGCATGTCAAGTAAGCTGAGTACGATGATGGGAATACGTCATGCTGGCCACATGTTTCCCTTACCCCCAGGTGTGGATGATAAATAAAACAAGAACAGGTCTAGGCCAGGGGACACCGCTAGTTGGCAAAATTCGCATTTATCCGACTCTAAAATGCTAAATACGTAGATACATCTCTTTCATTTCGTAGAACTCGTTAGTTAATTTTCTTTACTATCAGTTTTCCAAAAGGAATTCATACATCGAAGAGCAAAGCAAGATACATGCAAGAGCTTTTCGTGATATTCTGTATATTTTTCGCCTTATTTCAATGCTTTGTACTTTAATGGCATAAATACGAATTCCGGGAGGAAAATCTACATTCATCACATACACAGATTATTGAATACTACATCCCTTGAACTGCAACTACTTGCGTGTAATTCTTAAACTCATTATGTAGATCTTTTCTCTTTAATTATATAATAATATATATTATTGATACCAGACAACGTATTTTATTTACTTATACTTAAACTCATATTGGAAAAATATAAATACTAGGAATTGAAAAAAAAACTTTCGTCTGGAAATGGGCGTATAGGCTAAACTAAAAGTGAAAATATATTAAACAGCGTGCGAATAAAACAATTCACATACCCATGTGAAGACCCCCCCCTCCACCCCGGGGAGACGATTTGGAGGGCGGGGGCGACGGCCTAGCTGCCGTGGCCACTGACGCAACGCGCCCCGCTGAGCCTTTGTGGCGCTGCGCCCGCGCGGAGAAAGCGCCTCCGATGGGGCGCCCTCGATGGAGCATCCCGCCCCAGCCGCCCCCACGCCCTCGCCCACGCCCTCGCCCAGGCCCTCGCCCACGCCCACGTCCGTGCCCGCGCACGCGCCCACGCCCGCGCCCACGCCCGCACCCACCCCCGCGCCTACGCCCACGCTTTCGCGCCCGCCCGCGCCTAGGCCCACGCTCTCCCACGCGCACGTCCACGCCCGTGCCCGCGCCCTCCCACGTCCTCCCACGCCCACGCAAGTCCTCCCACGCCATCCCACGCCCCTCACGCCCTTCCACACTCTCCCACGTTCACGCATACGTCAGCGTCCTCCCACGTCCTCCCACGTCCTCCCACGTCCACCCACGTCTTCCCACGCCCTCCCAAGCTCTTCCACGTCCTCCCACGTCCTACCACGTCCTTCCACGTCCACCCACGTCCTCCCACACCATCCTACGCCCTCCCACGTCCACCCACACCAGCATACGCCCTCCCACGCCCTCCCATACACTTCCACGTTCACCCATACATCAGTGTCTACGCCCATTCTCACGCTTTCCCACGCGCACGACCACACCCGTGCCTGCGCCCTCCCACGCCCATTTATACGCCCACGCCCACGCCCGGGCCCGGGCCCGCGCCCTATCCCTCGCTCGCGCCCACGCCCACCTCCACTACCTCCCACCGGGAGAGGTGACTCAGGGAATCAAACCGCAGTGCCTCAGACAGCGAGGTCCTAGGTTCGAGTTCCGACGGTGGAAGGATTTTCGACACTAACCAGATAGTTGGATCGATTTCTGTCACTGTCTGGAGGAGAATTCTAGCGATCGGGTGCTATGATCGGTAGTTTTCTGTTGTTTCTCCGATCAATACCAGACGAATGCCGGAGCAGTACCCTACCAAAGGGGCCACAGACCGCGCGTGATGTTTCCTTCCCATTTCTTGTTTTGTCTTACCCCTTACACACACTTACACTTA
This sequence comes from Teleogryllus occipitalis, assembly GCA_011170035.1. Classification (NCBI taxonomy): domain Eukaryota; kingdom Metazoa; phylum Arthropoda; class Insecta; order Orthoptera; family Gryllidae; genus Teleogryllus; species Teleogryllus occipitalis. Next base: position 396,277 of record BLKR01000210.1, on the reverse strand, counting down.
CATGCACTACTCTACCACACCCTGGGCGGTGCCCCGCTGGTGGGAGATACCTGGTTGGGGAGAATCCCGCTAGCCGACGGTAGGTCGACGGGGGATCTAGCCAATCAACGGAGCAGGACCACCGCCACCTTTCGAGCAAAAAATGCACTTCACTTACGGGATTAATGACCTTAGCAGTTGACGCGCCCGGAATCACTAGTAATCAATCACCCACACCCTCCCACGCACACGCCGACTACGATAGCTCCAGAGAAACATTGTTGCTTCTGAGGCAGCGTTGAGCGGAAATTTGTAGCGTTCGCGTCCCGGCGGTGGCAGATTTTCGATACTAGCTGAATGGCTGGGACGAATTTAAACAGTCTGCAGAAGAATTCTACCGGTCAGCCGACTGCTCTGACTATATGTAAAAAAATAGTTTTCTATAGTTTTCTATTTTCGCCAATACCAGGCGAATGCCGGGGCAGTTTCGCAGCAAACCGAGATACGGGCGGCGCGTAATTTTTCCTTCCTCATCCTTATCCCTCCTTTCCTTTACACAAACACTTAGTCTTACATACACTGCACCACCACATACGTCGAGAGATCAGTCGGATGCTTTGTGTTAAGTCTAGAGGAGCTCATCCAGTATCTTCAATGATTTTCCGGTTCTGAACCAACATCATCTAGTTAATATCTATCATTCTTCCTATTCACATCGATTTAATATGTTACCCATCCCAGGATTTTCTAGGCAGAGTCTTAGGATTTTGTTCATGAGCTACTTATGTTCACTTGCCAATCCACCTAAGCTCCGGAAACCCAACCTCCTACCTCTACTCACGCTTACATTCCGCTGCGTCATCTGCATGAAAGGAAAGTTTGGTAATTACAATTGGGGTCTATAATATAGAGAGAAAGGTATTAATAAAATAGTGTAACATATTTTGAACTCCCGATTATAATGATGGCATTAAATTCAATGTATTTGATTTACAATACACGTGTTATATTGTTATGTACTGGCCCTTTTTGATACTTAGAAAGAAGAAATAACTAATATCTTCTCCCGTCCCGCTCTTGAATAACATTTTCAGTTGCAAATATTCTTATGATTATTATCGGACGCTGAAAAGTGTTCAAGCAAAATTCGATAGCAATTGCTCAAGGTTGGTGCAAAACTTCTTGTATAACATACCTATTTACGCGTGCACTTACTCAAAAACACATACACAGACATACATTCAGTATCTTTTAAATATTTTTGATCATAATAACTTACCTAACCGTACTGTCACTTCTAGACACCTTAGATCTCCTTACCTGCTCACGCAACCATAAAACGCAATAAATCTTCTTTTAGAACATATTATTACCGTGCAACCGAGATCTTACCATATACTCATTTAGTATGCATTGGCTGTTCACCTGCAAACCATCGGCACTAACTTACTATATTAAGGTGTTAAAGATTATATCATTAGGCTGTCATAAAACAATCTTCGTGAAGAAATCTTCAACAATCTTTCACGCTTCATGCCTTCGTTTCACCTCGCTGTATCCGATGGAGAAACGGGCCCTTACTAGAATGATATAGGGTGTCTTCCATAATCAAAGCTGGCCAGCGTAACGTAGATCCTCAGTTCTTTACACAATAGTACAGCTTCCTATTTTAAATTCAAATTGGTAAGTTCTTATATTGTGCGCGGACGTTCATAGTATGTTCATTACTAAGGGTTAATGACAAGACTCATTCGAGAAGTTAATATTCCAACGCGCTATTCATGCTTCCTGTCTTGCGTAGGGTTCCTCAAAGAACCAGCTGAGATTGTGACGTCATGTGGGGATGTCCACCTATACCATTCTCAGCATATTCAATGGATAAAGTGCTTTGTCACTTTATTACAAAAGAATAATGGATTATTACTTACTTCCGCTTCCGGTGGACTGATGAATCCGAAAGTGCTTCGCCATCACATTCAGTCGTGAAATTAACTTGTGCAGCTGCGATACGCTACACTTGCTGTCGCTCATGGCTCGTGACTGACACCAGATCTCTCGACCGCGAGGGAAGACCGAACAAGAAGGCCGTCACTCCCTGCAATGGGTTGCTGCATGTGCTCAGAGGTAGCAACCGCGGAAGAAACGTTTGCAGCGTTCTTTGCGGGAAATCGCTTCAAAATGTGAAGGATATTTAAGATGATGAATGGTCTGGAATTTCGCAAGTTTCTTCTATAGCAAGGGCGTATTCACAGGGGGAGTGGGTCAGTGGGATTCAACCCGCTCGAAATACTCAGGTCACTACTTACTTCAAAAATAAAGTAGTGTTTTCTAATCCTGAATTGCGTATGTTGTATGGGCAATAGTTAATTGTAATAAAGGAAATATTGAAATATAATTGTCAATTATGCAAATAAGTTTTCATTACTCTATTAATTCGCCTCCCTCCCCCCGAAAAATCTAGGTATAGACTTGTACTATTCAATTATTTTCAATACAATCCTCAAAATTTTCTTCGGTTTTCGGCGTTATTGAATGTTTTTCATTTGAGTGTTCAAAAAATTACTTTTCTTTCATAATAATTGGGATTGAGTCCTGGAGTAAATATCCTGATTAAATATGCAGAAATTTGTATTTCAATAGTAAATTCAGATGATAAACAGGCACGTCATGCTGAACTTTGGTACTGTATTTCATCATAGGTACTCTTTATGAGACGTTTCATGTATATTTATCTCATAGTTTCATTTGAAAGTTCCATTAAAATTAGGTTAATGTAACAAGTAGAGATTTGAAGAGCAAAAAAAAAGCACAACTTATTAAAGCTTTATTCCGCGAGGTATATTAGATTTATTCTTGTCCAAAAATAGAGCTGGCAATAATATTTCAAAATGATTAATAATTTTAAACTGAATGGAAATGGATCACTCATTTCGGGCCAACAGATTTCTATTTCTAAGTTTCTAATGACTTTACATCAGATGAAGAATTTTACTCTAGTGTTGGAACGATTATGTATCACAAACTTTTCTCGTCATAAAAAAGAGTCATGATGCTGTCTACTTATGCTTCGCTGACGATGGCGAATGTGCAAGTAGCCTGTGAATGGAAGGTAGAACGAGCGTCGAGCAAAAGCAAGGCTCGCGCAAAGCAAACAAAGGTGACTCCAGACGCCGAATACGCAACACGCGTGAAAAGGCCAACTACAATCATTTAACATCGCGATGTCGCCTCGGGTTTCGCTGCGAGGGGACGAGAGGGTATGTTGAAGTGGGTTGGTGGCGCTCAGGAGGAGGCACACATAGTCGGATGAACCTTCTGGTGACAAAGAATACTTACCGGCTATTAATTGCTCAGAATGAGGTACGATCGTGATGAATATTTATTTTGCAAAGCAGTATATATTTTTATATTATTTATTTATATAGTTTTATATTATAAAGGGCGTTATATGGAGTTAAATTTGTTAGCCTTAATATCTAAAATTGTTACTCGCACCATATGCGGAGATTTTGGGTACAGAACATCTTCGAGAGGCCTGCTTTATGCACATTAATGCCCACCTGGGGATTCGAATCCAAGACTCTTCCCACAGAGGTCCCGAGTGAGTACAGTTTGGCGAGGAGATGAGCCACTGCCCTGGCGGTTATCTGGACAGACCACTACTCTATTTATTTTTTCTTAAATTTTCCCATTATTCCATGAACATTTCATTTTATATATTTTTTCAATGTTTTCACCATTCTTTATGTCCTTCCCACCCGTATGGCTCGTGGCTGTGTTCCTGGCGGTGACGGTAGCATCTGAACCTGCTTGGTGCACTTTTTGGCGAGTCGTTAAGACACACCATGCCAGCGGTGTTCGGCACTATGGTCCGATTAAAAGAAGTTGGTGATGGACAGTTGCGAGTGGAAAGGAGCGACGTGAACAGATTGCGTCCCACTAAGCACGTGTTTCTGGGTCACGAAAATAAACACTTATAAAAATAATGAAATCATACTCTCATATTGTATGAAGCAACAGTTTTAGAAACACAACTGTCAATCACCAACCTTGATCGTCGTCTAACCTGCAGACCCCACATTCACCACAGACTTGCCCTAGTCATACAAAGAACTCACCAGCTTTTCTCTATACTACGTCGACCTTCTCCCCACGAAATCCAAACCGGTACCATCTTTACCGAGCTACGATCAGACCAATACTGACATACGCAAGCCTTATTTGTGGCTCAGCAGCCAAATCCCATAACCATAGACTCCAGACGAACCATAACCAAAGCACCTTATTTCACACCCAATGATCTTCTTACTCACGAGCCCGACACAACCCCATCACCACCAACATCAAACAATCCGCTCTTAAGTTTTACCAGAAAATTCCTTCAACCCCACAATTCCTTCACTTCCAATTAAGGAAACAAACCCCAATTAAAGCACGCATCCACAGGAAACTTTTCCCCTCGCACATAAATCAACTAATAATAATATTAATAATAATAATAATAATAATAATAGTAATAAACTAAACCCCTCGCACATAAACTCAATAATAACAATAATTCAAATTACGATAAAAATATGACTTCTAAATTTCACTTAACTCTGTAACTCCGTATCAAATATATTCAAACCCATTGAAAAAGACGCTGTACGCCAGAAAGCAAATATATTTTTTTAAAAGTCACCAACTTATTTTAATCGGACCATAGTAGCCCGCTGGCCGATGCACCGTGCGGCGGCCTTGGGCCCGGCGCTGGTCGGCGGGCTGCGTCGCATCGCTGCCCCAGGCACAGATTCGCTCTCTGCGAAGCGGCGCGTTGCAGTAACGGGAGTGCGCAACTTGTGCCGTGTCGCCGCAGCCTCCGCCGCCGCCGCCGCCGCCGCTACCCACTTTTCCTCTCGGCGGGCTCGTCCCGGGCGCTCGCGCCGATCCGTCTCGGGGAGCGGGGGCCGCGAGCACGACATTGACGTAGCGGAGGCGGCGGCAGCGGTGGTGATGGCTGTAGCGGTTCCACTGACTGTGGCTATTGAGAGATCTGTGGCTGGGGAGGAGATTGCGGCTATGGTGAATGGCTGTCTGTTATAGGGGCGGCCCGGATCATAATTCTATTATTTTTTACTGATATGTTTTAGCTCGTTATTGCCTTCGATACGGAGCTCGATGTACACGGCATAACTTACCTGGACTGAGAGGATCGTGGTTACGTGGGAAATATGAAAAAAGATGAATGATGCTACTTGTTATATTATAGAGGGAATTATGGGAGGGAAATACGAAAAGACAAACCGAACAAGTCAATATCTAGTTAATTAGTAAATAAGAAAATCTGAATCAATAAAATTAGGTAAAAATAAAATTAAGTATATACCACGGGCGTTAACACGTTCTAATGATCGAGCAGAGACAAAACGCTCGAGGGCCTTTGACTCAGGCCTTTTTGACGACCAAAAATTAGAACCTTTATAACGCCCTTGGTACATAAATAACCATTTTCCATTTTCCAGCGTCATTTCCGCGTAGTTACAGTTCTCCCAATCTCTCCTCACCGGCGTATGCCGGTTACGAAGGGGTGATTTAGGTCGTAACAATCTCCTTCGCGGCGCCTGTCAGAATTGCGGAGGGTACTAAGAGGATGATGATGAAGATGAGAAGGGAAGGAAAAATTGTGAAGTGATTGTGCGCAGTCTATTGCCCAAAGACAGGGTGCTCACACTCCGTCGGCTCGAAGTATATTATTAATAAATGTATTCAAAATTAATTCTTATTGTTGTTGTCTTTTATTGGCGACAATCTTTCCACATCTGGGAACTAGGATTCAAAATCTTAGCCAAGCCATTTGTAATGGACAAAACAAATTCATTGCAAGTTTCTTCGTGGTTCTCCAGTTTTCCCTACTTTTCATTTCGTAAATACACCGTCATATTCATAATTACAACAAGTGATTGTTTATTATTATTCATTCACTTGCTTACAGAACTCAGCCTCTCGCTCTGAGAACACCGAGTGTTGTCAACGGCTAGAGCGATACTGACGAGGATGTTGTGATATTTAACTCAAAGAACAATGATTGTTGCCGGAGCTGAGGCTATGGAAAAGGCAAAAACGACAGAGAAGATACCAGTTTCGTGACGGTGGGAGTGAGGCTCGCGGCGGAGGCGGACGTGGCAGTGGCAGCGTTGACGGCGGCGGTGGCTTGTCGTAGGCGACAATCACCACAAAGAACATGGGGTCGACAGGGAGGTCGAAGGAGTTGCCGACAGTGACGAACGGGCGAGGAGGAGAAGGCCTTCGAATTGGGCAACCATCCTCGTTAACACCATTGCGGTGGCAACTCCAAGTGTTTGTACCTGTCAGGGCGTGGAGAGTTTCGAGAGTAGTGTGTGCAGGCTTTGACCCGAACGAATGGGTAGGCTTTCAGGGTGTTTCCCTTCTTAACAAAGAAGAATTCTTGAAATCCGTCGCCTAGACACTTCCAGATTGCAAGGACTAAAATGTTAATATTATTATTGAGTATGTAATTGTGTGTGGCATTTCTCTCGGGTATTTTGTAACTACTGATCTAATCAGATTCTTCAGAATATCGAAATTTCAACCCCTTCAAAAACTTTTCCAGTTTTTGAGGGAGATGAAATTTGAAGTGAATTCACGACAACGCAAATAGTTAAGAAACAAATCCTCTAAAAAATGCAAATATACGTAAATCACGAAGAAATAAGTCTTCTACTGAGCATTCGCTGGAATTGATTGTCAGCCACTGTAAACAAGACAGTCATTTTCTACGCGTTACATCTATTGTATAAACTTCACATAAATCAAGTGCTTTAGTAGTCCAGAAAGTTCATATTACACGTCACTTGTCAATTTCGGGATATAGGGAGGCCATCCAGTAGAGCTGCATCCTTTAATTACTGGGTTCGTGACAGTTCTCCGAATCCAGAGGCCGCGCGTCTCAGACGGGTCCACCCGCGCTGCGTAACAAGATGAGAGCGAGAGGCGCCGCGGGGCGCTCTTGACCCACTGCCACCGCCTCCACCGCGCGCGCTGCCGTCGCGCCCACGTCTCAAGAGCCCTGCTCGTCTCCACCGGCCCACCGGTTACGCTGGACAAACAAGGCGGCAATGCGAATACTCTAGGTTCTAACCGCATGCTAGAGTTGACATGGTGTATTCGGCAGTAAAGTACCTCCCATTATGGTAAACGGTCAGCTTTTTTTCGATCGATTTGTCTTTCCGCGTGTGCTAAGTTTATTAGTTCCATGAGTATGGTGCACTTTTTTGATCGCGGAGGTGGCGGTGATCTTTCCCTGCTGGATGGTGAAATCCGGCGCCGTCCTATATGTCGGCTTGCGGGATGTGTCCCAATCAGTCTCCCTCCAGCAGTGCATCGCCCCAGCTGGGACAAGCTCTAAGCTCCCGTCTGGTCTCCCGGCATGTGTGGTAGTGCAGTGCATGTAAGTGTTAGTGTAAGAAAGAGGTGAGGGTACGATAAGCAAGAGGAAGGAAAGATCGCGCGCGGTCTGTGGGACGTTTGTGAGGGTACTGCTTGGACACTCTCCTCGTGTTGATTGGAGAAACCACGAAAAGCTACCGATCAGAGTAACCGACTGCTAGAATTCTCCTCCAGACAGCGGCTGAACTTCACTTAGCTACCTAACTAGTGTCAAAAATCTCACTGCGCCGTCGGGACTTGAACCTAGGACCTCCCGGTCAGAGACACGGCAGTGACATCAGTTGATGCCCTCAGCCACCTAAACCACCTAAGCCGTTGATGAGTTTATTATATTGTATTTTGTTATTATTATTATTATTATTATTATTATTATTATTATTATTATTATTATTATTATTATTATTATTATTATTATTATTATTATTATTATTATTATAATTAAAACAAACACAAGCTCTTTTAACTTAATGTATTAAATACATATTTTTATTAGTCTCTAACTATCCAATATTTGTTTAATGACAATTTGAGAACTAATGAGTTCTCAACATCTTTAATCAATATCCGTGTCTTCCCTAGGCTTTACATTACTTTTGACCCGTAAATGTAAAGCTATCATTTTATACATTCTTGTACACATAAATGTTTAAAATTGTTACGGTGTATTACTTATCTTGTAATTATTGCTTATAAATATACCAGATTTTTGCTTGTTCACATTGCAGTGATCCCTTCATCTTCTTCTCCGATATTAGAATTTACTCATAAATTATCAGTCTTCTGTCATTATAATTCAGTTTATTACAATTCAGTTTATTACAATATGGGAAATCAGTCGTCGAAATCAAGTAGTTAAGTCATTAACAACCATGATTCTGCTCACTTTTTCCGAGCAAGATTCACCAGTTGGTGGTCACTTATTACATTTGGCTATCGGTATATTGATTCGAAAATTATACTGATCTCGAATGACAAAATTACGTGCAAGTGCTGTGCCAATGAGCTATAATATTATCCATAACATGAGTAACAGGATCCATTACATGTCTTGATCTCTCTTCTTTAAGATGGTCGCTCCTATTACACGCTAATTGCCAACCCATTTGCGGTCCCTGGCGGCCGCTCGTCCATCTGACCGGATCCAGTGCTACGCGCTACTTAAATGGACTAACGCTTCAATGGCCTCTGTAATCGACTTGGCAAAGACGTTTCAATATCAGCTAGAGTAAAAGTAAGGATTACGACGAGGGAAATAATTACTCGGTTATTTAACTGAGATGAAATAAAAAAGTGAGAGACCTTTTGTCGAGTCTTTCACTTTCTCTCTCTATAATAATTATCCATTCACTTAAATGTATAAGAGAAAAAAAAACTCGAAGATCTCCACTTGCTGTGAAGATATGAAGATTTATCTTTGGTGAATAACCCAATTACAAGATAATGGATTAAATGTATAGAAAGAAATCATGGCGATTCACTAAAAAATACTTTGAAATAATATGGCAGAGCGTGGTTTCAAAAAGAATAATCTTTTTTAAGATAAAATAATAAATAGGAAAGTATATTTATTAACTTGTGAATAAATGTATTGTTTCTACGTAGAAAAATTATCAGTGAAAAGCTGCCACTACAATGAACTACTTTTACAAAGAGGTTTTTGATAATGAATTTTTCATTATTAAGAAGTACGTTGTTAAACATATGATAACTAAAAAAATGGCATTCATGAAAATAATTTCAAAAACATAACGTATTTAATCAAATGGCCACAAATAAAATATACTAAGCTAGATTTGCCTACAAGCTTAAATCAGATTATGCTCCTCTTTTTCTTTCTTAACTTGAATTTCTTTCCCTGGTGTTAGTTACGTGAAAATCTCAGGTCCACAATGCCGCCCCGCCTACATATGCTATTTGTGACAGTGTGGGTTATGACGGGACATACTCCCTCACCACGACGCCCCAGTCTTCATTGGTATTGATTGATAGTTGTCGGTGCGTCAACTGGTAAGATCATTAGTCCCACAAGTGTAGTGAATGTTTCATCTCGGGAGATGGCAGTGATCTTCTCCCGCTGGATGGTGAAGTCCACCGTCGTCTAGCGGGGTTTTCCCCAACCAGGTGTCTCCTATGAGCTCGGCACCGTCCCAGCCGGGACAAGCTCTAAGCTTTCCAACTATATTTCCAAAATTGTCCTCTCAATAACCTCACTTGAATGTTTCTGCTAATCAGGGAGATCACATCAAGTTATCCCCTTCACGCTTTGCTGGCTAAAAAATAGTCGGCCAATCAACTGAACAGACTTGCGGATGAACGTTGGACTGTCATTGTAAACCAAAGTTCAATAAAGAAAAAAACACGTTATGTAAATTTCTGGCACATTTCCGGGATCAAACCCGCGATCTCCCAGTCACTGGTGCTCGACCCAAAAGGCGTTGCCTCGCCACTACCGGTCATGGTTATTTTTCTTCTTAACATTTGTCTGATAAATGATTATGCAACGATGAGTGAGACGATGCTAAAATAAATTTGCGAGCAGTTGTTATTAACAGTCAAAATTGTTATGTATTTCAGTTCTCTTTAATCTATTTTTGTATAACTACTTTGCTTATAATAGGGGCTTCCAGAGCTTATCTCTGGCAACAATCTACCTTCATTCAAAATCACGTTTTACGCCAACGAATTCAAATAGTTTTCACCTTTATTTCTGTTGTAACGGTACGAGTACGACGAAGGCGTTCCTTAATGGTAGTTTATGCAATTAGTTTATAATATGAAGCTTTATTTCATGAGTACATGTTTTGAAAACGAGTGACATTAGAAGCGTGTTTTCTAATTTGTACGAATGCAATAAAGCAACATTATATACGAGTTGCATACGCTATTTTTTGTATAATAGTATTATAAATTTTTGAGAGAATCAAACTTTATTTTGCAAAACAACTTTCTGGTGACATCTCGGGTGTTTGATATCTGTACGAGAAAACAGAGAACGGCTGTTCCGTTTACCGCTACCCCCCACGATTCTCTTGCTGCGATTGGCTGAATATGTAATGATGCAATCATTCGTGCCGTAAAATCTAATACGTCATCATTTGTGCGTTTCATGGAATCATTGTGATGATTTATTATTCCTAAAGCCAATACTTATGTTTCAGTAACAAAATTGAACAAATGTTGTACTCTACATAACCAATTGAAATTTGTTCTAGTGCGTCATCTTGAGAAGGAAAGACTAAATTATTGCAAAAGTATGGTTTTTCCATAGTGAAAATTCATATTTAAGGAGTCGCTAACGTTCATAGAATGAATTGTCATCTTTTAAGCGAGAAAAGTATACAATAAGAAGCACTCCCAAGACATTCTTTTAAGATCAAGGTATAAATGATATTGTCTCGACTGTTATTTATCTTGTGGTAGGGTCTATTCGGGAAGGGAAAGGTCTCTGCTTCTTGCTTTCATTCTTCTTTCTCAGTAAGGAAACGTAACGGAAACCAGGATGGACGACGGCAGGAGAAGGTGAGGACTCGTTCTACATTCTAGTCAACGACAGCGCTGAACGGATACGCTAACTACAAAACTATCACACTTTTATTTGCTACATTTGTTATTTGTTACTCGCGGATTTGTACATATTTGCTGGTTTCTCTCCAGTGAAAGGTCGTTTGCTTTAGCACATGCTTTCTTCTTTGTTAGCGTGTACCTCTATTGTCCAAATGTCGCCATATCCTTGTCGGGCGAGTAGACTGACGAGATTGGAAGGAACTCCTCTGACCCACTTCAGATGTTCCTTGCTTCGAAGTGAAACGAAATTGCATTGATCGTAACAGCAAATCAGCAGCGACCGTATAAAACATGAAAATTGAATTCAGCTCATTCAGAAAAGCAAAAAAGAGAACGGAACCTGACTGGAGTTGCTAAGCCCTACTTTCTATATTGATTCGCGAAGACTGAAAGAAGAACTGGTCTAACCTAATACACATCTATCTGCATATCCTGATTAAGTATATAATATACTGGAAACTATTACGGAAAACAAACGACAAGAGAATACGTAATGTTTCTTTTTATTCTGCCAATACATATATTTTATAAAAGCATTCCTTTGTTCGATCAGTTGTGGCTACCATATTTATTAATTAATACTCACGACTGCTTTCAGTAAAAATATGTAACCAGAGAGAATGCCAAGAAAAACAATTCTTAACAATTTATAATCACATTTTCATAAATATAATGAGGTATTTATTGAATTGAAATCGATTAATGAATTATATTGAGCTCAAAAAGGCATTTTTTGTCTAAACAATATTGCTGATTCATAAGACAGTCTCGTCTATTTCTTTAACAGTCTCATCTGTTTCATATTATAGAGGGACATAACCGAATTAGCACACTTTGCAGTGTCCATGTGCACTCGAGAATAGAAGGTGCATGCATCTCGGTAGTAGTTATTCTTTTATCACTACAGAATAATTTGGAATTTCTCTTACAATCCAAATTCCTTGAAATTAGTACAACTCAATATCCAGTTTTCAAAAGTTCTTAAATAGGGCTCGCATCAGACTTTTTCCGACATAGATTGCGTTCCGTCTCTTTCACGGCAATGGAAATTGTGGCCGCGAGGTATACAAGTACCACGTTGGTAATTACCTGGATTGTACAAGGAAACTTCCAGCTAAATGCTTTTTCCACGTGGACCATCAAGGACTCCCACATGAGAATGTATGAATTAACACTTACGTCAACATATTTTTGGTTTTAATGTACTACAATTCTCGAGGTACAGTGGATTGAGCAAGCTAGCTGGGGCAAAGCATAGAGCCTTAGATCTTCTTGTATGTTAATGTGACTGCTTAGTTAAGTGTTTGCTAAAGATGTCTTGACGTTTATTACTTGAATAGACAGAGAGCACATGTTGTTAACGCCTTTGCTTTTGATATTTAAAATAATAATAATAATAATAATAATAATAATACAAATGATTTTGGCAAAGAAATTACTGCACCAGCTGGGAACAGTTTGAACAGTCAAAAACATCATTTGTAACTTTCCTTCTGGTAAGTAGTTATGGGGTCGCAAAGGTAGTTGGCAATTGGCAACGGGAAAAACATTTCCAAACAATTGATAAAACTTACAACTGTGAGCAGGTGAAGAAATATAAAATAATATTAAAAGATAAAATTAACAAGATGAAGAAGCAGCTGTGTACGCCTGAGTCATTACATGACACTTTAACTGTACTTTGGCTGAAAATATTCATTCAATTAATCATAATGATAATTATCTTTATATTTTTTGGTCACGAATTGGCCGTCTCGGGACCTTGCGAACGTGCACGTGACTTCTGGAGGGGGGGGGCAGTATTTTCACACTGAATTCGTTTTTACACCCAAGGTTGTTAGCCCTGGGGGATGAAGTGAAATGATAACGATGATGAAGGATGCAATAGGCAATCACAAATATGCACGCACACACACACACACACACACACACACACACAACCATGCCCGAGGCGGGACTCGACCCCGCAATCCTTCAGTCTAAGATCTCCACTGCACTACTGCCTTAGCGATCTCGGCTACCCGGGTCGGCCATTATATATTTTATTTTATTTATTTATTTTTTGCTCGCGAATCGGCCGTCTTGGACCACGCATACATGCACTTGCACGGGCTCAGTATCATTTATCACGTTGCGAGTCTTGCATGAAATTAATTAGGAGATCAGCATTAGATTGAATCCGATTTGTATACCCCAGTGTTGTTAGTCCTGGGGGGATGAAAGATGGAATGATGGTGATAACGAAGGATGAAAGGACGGCACACACAAACAGACATACACAAACATACCCATGCCCGAGACGGGACTCGAACCCGACGCAAACCTTCCGGCCAAGATCGCCACGGCATTACTGCCTTAGCGATCTCGCTGTCCGGACTGGCATTATACATTTTATAATAATAATAATAATAATAATAATAATAATAATAATAATAATAATAATAATAATAATAATAATAATAACAATAATAACAATAACAATAATAATAATAATAATAACAATAATAGTAATAATTGTTATTATTATTATAATTTCCTTTTTCTTATTACATTATTACTTTTATTATTCTTTATAATGAATATACCTTACGTAGTCACGAGTAGTAAAAAGTGCTTATATTACAGTTTGCAATAACTGCCACATGAAGCGTCTTGATTCTAATATTTTGCAACCCGCCCCGCCCCCGCCATCGCCGCTCGCGGTGCTCCAAGGCCGCCCGCCGCGCCGCGCCGCGCCGGCGGCCCGACCTTGCCAGGCCCCGCGCAGGCGCCCCGCCAAATGCCTCGGCGCATCCTGGCCCGCGGCGGGCAGGGCTTCTGATCTTTCCCCGCGCCAAATGCCGCCCACATCTCTGCCGCTTCGCAACCGGCGCCGCGCCGCATTCGCAGGTCAACATGCGCTTTTTGCGAGAAATCGCCGGCCGCTTCAGTTGAACCCTGTACCAGCATCTTCCTTGCGGTCGTGGCGTTTCATGGACACCTACACATATTTCAGGATACACTGAAACCTGTATTAAGGGGCCGCTGTTGGTTCTGTGAAAAAATGGTATTTTAGACGGCTGGTTTCTTAAAAGAAGAATATTTATTACAAAAAATGGTATATTATCACTAGACATTGTATATTTAGGAAAGATCCTATTTTCTTGTAATGGACGTATTTAACGTATTTTCGCATGTGTGCACGAAGTATGTCATTGAAACATTTTGACGAAGTTTCATTTCGCATATTATGACGTAAGTGCCTTTTTATAAATTTTACTAACTTTCGAAATGAATTTAAAAAAATATTTCCTACTTCTCTTGGTTAAAAATAATCGTATAAATCATTTTCAGTTTTAGTGCTAGCCGTAGTCGTCTGGATGTATTGAACCTCCATTTTTTTATTAGATTCAATATGTCATTTAGGTGTGCATGACACATTCTATATCTTAGGTGCCCCGAAACTTTTAGCGCACTTCTTAGCACAAATAAAAATTATCTAACGGTTGGTCTGGGGTAAGTGCTGCGTTCAGATTCCGGTCGCAATCCAAACACTTGCGAGTTAGGGGCCAAGTCGACCCTCAACGCTGATAGGATCGCGCGACCTTGCTGAGGCATTCAGTCGGTGAGTGCCCTCTTCCTTTGCTATCGGCGTTAGGCCTTCGACACAACGGAAAAACCAAGTCATGGAATCATTTTTAATTTGTCATTGCAAGAGGCGACCCTTACTTTGGTGAACAGATCACTCACCTTCTTTCTAGTGGATCAGGGTTCAAATTCCGGTTGTTCTGCGCAGAATTTTAGATTAGATTAGATTTTATTGTTAATTCTGCAATTAAGTATAGTGATTTGGTGGCAGATTATCAAACTTTACATGCATTAAGCTGACATTCACTAACAATAAGTTACAAAAACGTAGTTAATTAAAAACAATAAATAATAATAATAATAAGTAGTACATAATATCACCACAAAAGCCTTACTCCACTTCACTTCACTGCACTGCACTTCACTGCATTTCACTTCACATTTGTGGTGGATAACGCAGTGGGGTGATTTTGAAAAAGGTTTTCTAGGGATTCTCCCACTTTCCGTGCCTCTCATTCTACCATTTCTCCATCATTTATATCATACCAACATAATCGCCCCTCACTCATCCGTCAAACTTCTTCATCCAGGTAAAACCGCAAAGGATAGATATTGTGGATCGTAATGAAGATAAAGTTAACATCACATAACTCTATCATCTCATCATTTCATCAAAATTCATCTCTTTTTATGAAATGCAATAATTTATTATTGACTTTTGTAATTCAAGAAACTAGCGGAGAGGCTTAAGTGCACGTAGTAAGATGATTGATAATGTTCTTGGAATGACTATGATGTCGCTGTTTTACTACTATGCCTGAAGAGCAAAACAGGAAGGGCTGTTGAAACATGATTGCCCATATTTCTAAAATATCTGACCATTTATAGAAATTAAGGGAATTGGATAGTAAAGAGTGAAAAGAACATTATATTTTACAAAAATATTCTTCCCAGTTTTCCGTAAAGTACAGTACAACAAAATGCATGTTCTGTAGTATTATTGTATTTTAAGAACTTGAAACGCCTTAAAACCATTCATAAATATTTTAGTGGAATAATAACCTTTTGTCGAAAAGCGACAAAAATTCTTAGCTATCAACGCTCTTAAGTAATTCTCCACCTCTTGAAACAGAACATTCGATAAAAAAGTTCTTTGATGAAGCAAACTTGTGCTTTTAGCCTTCAATCTCGCTTCCACGAAGAATGCAATTCTGAGCCCCACTCGAGCAGCTCCCCGACGCAACGCGACCGCCTGGAAGTGGCGAGAAGTCGCCTTCGCTACATTCTACGGGTTTCGCCGCGGAGCGGTCGCCTTACAAGGCGCTGGCGCAGCGCGGAGGGGCCGCTCGCAACGCGCGAGGCGCGGGCGGCTGGCGCGCGCACCTCTTGTGCTTTACGGGCTCTGTTGACATACATCCGCACGCCGGACGATATTCTAACGCAGGGAGCGACAGTGGCGTAGCGTGACTATCTGAGCAAGGGAAAAGTTCCTTTTAAGCCGTTGGGTCCTGGCCTTTTGCAACAACATGGCAAGCTAAAGTGTTAAGTAAATGCATTCGTTTCTATGCTGAGAGATGGTTTGGGAGTACTGTATTCAATATTTTAAAAAAATCTCATTAACATAGAATGAAGGAAAAGAAACCTTAAAATTTATCAAACACTAACAAACTGTTACTGTCACGACCGCTTCACGGTTCTTTTCACTGCTCGTGCACCGATAGAGGAGGCTCAGAGCATCAACTGATGTCACTGCAGTACCTCTCACCGGGAGGGCCTATGACTCGTATCCCGACGGCGGCTGGGTTTTCGGCACTAGCTACACAGTTCGGTGGAGTTCAGCCGCTGTCTGGAGGAGAATTCTAGCTGCTGGCTGCTCTCATCGGTAGTTTTCCGTGGGTTCTCCGATCAACGCCAGGTGAATGCCGAAGAAGTACCCTAACAAACCGGCCACGGACCGCATGCGATCTCTCCTTCCTCTTCCTTATCCTATTCTCAACCCTTACATACACAACCACTTACACTTACATGTACTACACTACCACACATATCAGGAGACCAGACGGGAGCTTGAACTTGTCCCGGCTGGGCCGATGCTACGCTGGTGGGAAATATCTGAAACATAGGCAGGATATTCAACTTCGAAGTTCGAGCGGGGTCAAAACGACGCCAGTTGAGGGTTAATATTTCCAAAGTACGTAATGTTTAACAATATTAATCCCTTACCTACTAAATGCAGCTAGATAAAACAGGTTTTAAATATTGATTGATTACTTATTTATTGGCGCAATTGCCTGTGGTTTGAAATCCACATCCGAGTTCTTGGGAGTATTTGCAAAACTATCTCGCAACCTACCTTACAGCTTGTGGCGGTCGGCCAATCATTCATTTACAATGGGGTGACGTACATACTGAATACTATACTTCCCATCTTGCTGTTTCTAAATTGGAATTTCAAAGAATATTGACTTTTAAATAGTTTTAAATAGGGATTAGGGAATAGCAACGATCCCAACTTGCGATAACTTTGCAATAAAAATTAAATATTTTTAGGATTTCCAGTTTATAAATTATGTTATATTTGAAGAGAATCGATGTTTCGAACACAACGATGGACCCTTAAGCCTCTGGTGGCTGAATTTGCGACCGTCCGCGGAGGAGTCATCAACCTCCTGATGAAAATGACAACTTGACACGAGTGCAAGAGCTTTGATGGACAATTCGGCGAGATAATTTAATGACGAAGTGTAGTGAGTCGAATAAGAAATGATGAATTCTGAGAGAAGCCCATATTTAAAATAATGCCCCGTTTGTACTTAATTTTCACTTAGAGCAAAATCCCCAACAATTTCACGGTTTCATATTAAACACATTAGATGAACTGACAGATTATTCCAGTGATGTCAAGGTTGACTGCCTAAGGCTTGCCATGCCTTATCCGCGCACCTAGTGTCATGAAAGGAAACTATCACGCACTGGCGCCATCGAAACATGTTTCGATAGCAATCCTAACTAATTGATAGTCTCACTAGTGGCATTACTGGATTGTAGTGTCCAGTATGATCTATCCAGCAATCCTTCTTGATGTTCTGAAGTGTCAAAATATTGGTACATATGGTAAAGGTTTACTCTAATCAATTACTGGAAATGAAGTAGTATAACAAAATGAACACTATTGTATGAAGCAAAGGAAAATATGAAATTTTAATTGGTAATGAGAGGTCGAATTTGCTACTACTCACGTTGTATTAGGTTGGTGGAATTGCATCTGAAAAAGATGATTTGAATAGAAAAACAATAGAAAAATAGTATAATAAAAACAAACTTATTTTTATAATACTGGCCTAAACGAATCACAGGTCCGAGTCCTAGGATTGCTTTCACTGCTGATCTCTTGTGACGAGGTTAAGATTTGGTGTGGTGCGTAATGGAAAGATTTTATTGTGATCCCCCGTCCCATCAAGTCTCACTAGTGGCATTTCTGGATTGTAGTGTCCAGTATGATCTTTCGTTCCAAGTGTAGAACGTAGGCCACAAAGAAACATCAATGTCCATTGCATTATTAGTACTGGAGTTTTCCAAGGAGATAATTGTCAAGATAATATTTGAAATTAATGTCAACCTCTCCAACCACAACATCAGCCTCCGATAGAAATAGTGAATACTTATTTTCTGTCTTCTAGGAGCTTTTGAAAATATTTTCACGTCAATTGAAAAACAACAACACAATCTCTTGAGTTCAAAGATATTGCTATTATTTCGTGCAAATTATTAAGAATTATTAATTATTTTTCAGACAAATAAGTATGAAGAACATTTTACTATTCCATCATTCTTACTGCGTGTATTTTGCAACCTCAACTGCGCCAAATTAGACACTTTTTCAGTCGCAAACGTTTAATTATTTCCATTTATTACTCATCATATTGCCAAATCACATTATTAATGTTTGTTAAAATGTTATAAAATTCTCCTACTTACAGTTTTTAAATAAACATGTGTTAACAAGATTTCCAAACTCCAGTAGGTAAATCAAGATATTTCACACCTACATTCTGTCACAATTTTACGATGGTTCTACTCCCTTCTATACGTATTTTCGGATTCTAAATCTATTAAGAGAGGGTTTCTAACAAATGATGCTAAACATTAATAAAGTAAAAAAAGCTTAACATTTCGTCGTGAATAAAGTTTACAGTGATTCCTCTAAGACGAGTACATTGTGGTTGTTGTTAGCAATTCAGAGTTGTCAGTTCAAGGATGGTCACTTTGTAGGGAAGGAATGTGACCGCCTTCTCGTGTATTGATTGGGAAATATTTTGAGGAATCTTCCAAACTTTCACTTGAGATTTCAAGGAAAGAGAGATGTCAAGGTTAAAGGAAAGGACAGATTTAGGTCCATCCATTCACGATCTAAGATTGAATCAATTCATTAAATGGTTCAAATCTTTTCAAAATGCTTATCAAAATTCAACTTCCTTCCATCTGGAATTAATTTTTTACCGTAATTGCTCTTACAGAGGAAATTTGTTTTTCATGATAATATGATGATAATAATACTCTTAAAAATAATCGATTAATATATTAAATCCTACATTTATTGTTGACGATTTTGGGATTTAGGCAATTAATCAAAATTTCATAGGATGTATTTCATGTCTTCCATTAACTGAATTATTCCATTAATTCAGGTGTTCCTAATTTTTACTTTAAAATCATTTAATAAAAAATTAATTTAAAGAAAATATAGTACAATTGTGCTGGTTTCATTGCATTCTCTTTAAGGTATCTTAACACTTTTTCAAAATTAAAAATAACAGTTTTAGTGGAAGCGCAGATTTTATGAACATAGTTTAATTGGGATATTAACATTAAATTCAATTATTATTTTTCCTTTTTTATTTGACAAATTTCTATATCGTCTATTGGTTCCTCAGAAATGTTTCCCAAGACACTCCGCTTTTATAGCTTCGAGTAACTTATATAGGATGATTCATCTTAACATATTCATATTTCGTGATTATTTTAATAAAGGTATTTTTACAAATCCACCACAAATTACACCCTACTTCATCTACAAATTAACGAGGACACGATCTTGTGAAAAATTTTCAAATTTGGTTTCGCACGTACTTTGTTCTCTCTCTGTCCCTCTTTGCGTCTTGTTTCTATCTTCTTATGTGTCTCTCTCTATGCAGCTATCCTTTTCCACACTTTGTGAGCTGGCCTTTCTACCAGCTGTGCTAAAAAGTAAATAAAAAAACGCTTTCCCCGGAAGATGGGCAGTGTTAACGGCTTTACGCTCGCTGGGAATGGCTTTAATAAAGAGCTGTTTGACGCGCAAACACGGGCGCCGACGTCGCCGGGACTCGAAGAAGGCGCTTGTTAAGAAAGACACGGGCCTTCCTTCATGGAGCCATTACTTCTCCTTCACCGCTCCGACTCCGCAGTCATCGTCACCGCCACCGCTACTCCTTCGCTGCCGCCACCTCTTCGTCCCCATCCCCTCATCGCCGCTGCACCAACGCCACCACCGCCGCCAAGACTTTACCCTGCCGCCTTCTCTTCGTTGCTGATTGATTGATTAATTCCCAATGGTTCCAGGCCCGTCAACTGGTCATAAATGCTACTGACAAGGTCCTGTAAGTGTAGTGCATTTTCCTTCGGAAGGTGGGAATGTTTTTCCGCCACTGAAAGCGAGATCCGGCGCCGACCTACCGTCGTCTAGTGAGGTTTTCCCAATAAGGTTTTTCCTACCAGCGGGGCACCGCCCCATTCAGGACAAGCTCTAAGCTCCCGATCGGTTTCCCGGTATGTGTGATAGTGTAATGCATGTAAGTGTAAGTGTGTGTAAGTTAGGGGTAAGGATAGGAAAAGGAAGGGGAAGGAAAGATCGCCCGCGGTCCATGGCCCGTTTGATAGGGTACTGCTCTGGCATTCGCTTGGTTTTGATTGGAGAAACCACGCAAAACTACCGATCAGAGCAGCCGGCCGCTAGAGCTCTTCTTCAGACACCGACTGAACTCGACCTAATTATCTGGCTAGGGTCAAAACTCTTCGTTGCCGTCACCTTGTTGCTGTCATGGTCACGACCCTTCGCCGCTGCAAAGACCTCCGCCTTCTCTCCGCCACATCTGCGCCACCACGCTGGTTCTCCACCACCACCAAACTTACCCCTCGCCGGTACCTTTCACCCCCGTCGCCGCCGCCTGTCAAACCTTGCCAGACCGTTTCCATCGGCACTCTTTTACCTCTGCGACTCCATCGCCACAGCCTTCGTCACTGCTCCTCCGCCGGAGCCAGCACCTCGTGGCCTTTGGCGAAGCGCCTGCCGCGAGCACGTTCTGAGGAAGAAGGCGGTCACCTGCCATCGCGCATAATTCGTAATCGCTGTGAGAGGTTCCGCCAGTGCGCTCCCAGCGTGCCCGCTCGACGCCCCTCCGAGCTCAACCCGCCCAGGCTTCTCAGTTTCCCTGCTTGCACGCACGTGCCAAGAGGTCCCTAGCGAATACCTCGATCTCTTTGATAAAGGGAGAGGGAGGAAGAGAAGTTATTTGGTAAAATTAAGAATAAGTTTCAATGAGTTTTCTTTGGTTTTTATTTTTGAACAATTTGATTATTTGTTGTAATTTGTATTGCAGTTTGAAATATCCTTTTTACTTACGTTAAAACGAAGTGCAAAGAAAGAACTGTAATCTACAGAAATATATACAGAGATACAGAAATATATACGCATTTAAATACTGTTTGCTATTTTTTAATCTGCGAACCATTCTTTTTTATAATATGCACTAGAAATGTTTAAACTTTTAATTTTAAACGTTTTAAAAATAGTTCCGGACAATGTCCCGTTGCAGTTCTTCCAACTTATATTAATCTACAAGTAAAAACAATTTACTGACGAGACAAAACTTCCTTCAGAGGCGCGCGTTAACATTTCATACTTTCTCATCATCTTTCCTGAATGGTCCGTCCGTAGTGTATTGTACAGCACCTCGCAGACTTTTCTAACAAAGGATCATATTTCTCTTTTTAAGATTTTAATCTGTTTTAAATAATATTTAACACTATTTTTCATAAGAATTACGTTTATATAAAAACATGACAAAAATGCCATGTACTTACAAAACATATTATTTATATTCGAAGAATTTTGTGGTTCTTGGAGGAAACTGCAAGTTTGATTGTGTCTCAGGCACAACCATCTTTCTGTCGTGTGCCCGGCTGAGGCAAAACACAAGCACTGTTTGGGCGGTTCGCGTTCCGGTTGTCCTCCTGTGCTCGTTCGCCTCAGTGATTTTCTCTGAGTTGCTTTTGCAATTTTTTGTTGTCATTAGCATTAATTCCTAACTGTGAAAGAGAGGTGTGTCATATTTGACGTGTCTGCCGGACTAAGTGGCAGCAATACAAAATCAACCTCGGACGCGCGATGATAGCGCTGCACAATACCGCATCGGATTTTTCTCCTAGTGTGAAACGTAAATCAAGGTTGGAGAAGTGAATCCGTTCCTCACCTCGAGTCTCCCCTGCCTCTCCTCGCTCCACTTCGTCCCACCCCGCTCCTCCCCTCCCTGCCCCAGCGTCTCCCTCGCTTTCCCACCCTGTCCCTTCCCGCCAGGGCCTCTCCCTGCTCTATCCCGGTTCTCCACGCCCCTCTCCACCTCCACCACACCAGTCTCTCTCCACTTCCTTGACTACCCCCGTCTCTCCTGTCTCTTTCCCTATCCTCCTGTCTCTTCCCCTCTCCCCATCTCTCCCCAGCTCTCTACCTCTCTCCCTGACTTTCTCTGCCTTCCTTGACCCTCTCCTCACCCCCGCCATCAACGTCTCTCCAACATAGTCCACCACCCTCGTCTCTCCTCGCATCCTCTGCCACCTCCATCTGACTCGCTTCCTTCACTACCTCTGTCTCTCCAAGCCTTCCCGTTCCCCTGTCTCTTCCTCTCTCCCCGTCTCTCATCGACATTACCCATCTCTCTACCTCTCTCTCTCTTTCTCTGAATCTCTCTGCCTCCTCCGCCTCTCCTCGTTCCTTCTTACGCTCCTCATCTAACCCCACCCCTCCTCTGCTCGATCCTCCCCGCAACGTACTGTGCCGCACGGCCTCTCTCCGACTCCCCTCCTCTCCCTATCCCATCCCGACTCGCTCGGCACGACGGGGGTAATGGCGCAACAGAACCTCCAGAGGGCGTTGGATGGAACCTCGTGCTACGTGATGACTGTAAATGTGCGGTGATATCTACTTTGTTCCCCAACCGAAGAACTGACATTCATAGTTATTGTGTGGATGTTTTCTCTTTCTGTTAGTAATTCACTGTGTCCCTTTCGATGCTTGTCCACAACGCTGCACATAAAGATTGAACTAACCTGCAAGTAGGGATTATATCTTACGAAAGCGAAAATTATGGGGAATGTTTTAGAAGTCTTGTGTGGAGAGATAATTCGTTTCTCCTCCCACTTTAAAAGGCAAGTGGCGAGAAGAAATTTAATGTGACCGAAAGAACGACGGTTACACAAGCCAAGTGTATTGTTCATATCATAATTTGAAAGTAGATAATATACATAGTGTAAACATTTCCGTTCTTTATAATTTACTATTACATGTCTACTGTTGTCAACGCAAATTAGTTTGGTTGATAACAATGAGTTGGTGTGTACCATGTTGATCTTCATGTTTTCTAGTCCGTCCGATCGTTATGGTACTCTACGTGTGCGGCTAAAATAATACGCCCCTGTATTAATTTATTATTTTTGTTAACATGAAAATGTCCATCTCAAATTATGAACTTTTAAAGTGCGTTCTTTTTTAATTCACTATTGACATATTGGTTATCTACTTGAATCACACTCTAAAATTAATTGGGAATTAATTTCTAAGTATTTCGTAAGTAGCACTTCGTGACTATTTATACAGGCATAATAAGGCGCAATACAGGCATAATATCCATCGTAATAAAGTTGATTAAAAGTAAGTTAAAATAGGACACATTTATTGCAGTATGAAACTATTTGAGCGTCGTTCTGTTTTTCGTTAATTAAACCTGTAATTCCAGTCTTTGCGTGACGCGACATGGAGGATTTCCGGCACCGCCTCCAACCAGTGACTTCCATGATTTTCCTGGAGCTCTTAACAGAGTGAATACATTTATGTATAAAATTAACGCAGGATACTATTTTTATTACTGCCTGCGTCAGTTGTTTTCCTTGGCAATGAAATGTCATTAGATGTTTGCGATAGCCACAAGCAGATCTTCATTACTCCAGTTTATGATGCAATTGGAAGGTTTTCTGGATACAGCATTGTGCGCATTAAGAAATTATGTTTTTCTTTCATCACAGTCTCCTTAGTATCATTTTGCAGAACTTTGATTGCTGAACGGTGTTTGATATTTGCACAAGAGAAGGATAGAGAAGGATAATGAAGAAGGATAATGATTAATGTGGAAGAAATGGAATGTACGTGGAATGCGGTAGTTGTTAGAAACTCATAAAAACTCATTGAACTTTTGAAAATTCATCTTCCTCTCATCTCTTCTTTTCAACTCTTCTTAATTCTTTGAAAAAACTGTGATTACGCTCATGAATGCGAGTAATAATAATTATCAAATACAAGAAAATATCAGTTAAACTAGTGAAAATTGATACGATGCTAGACGTGCTCATTTTCATATTCACTCTTATATCATAGAATTATTTCAATTTACAATTGTAACGAAAGTAGGTATGTAATTAATAATGCTTAAAGTTGCATTTTCATTCCCTCGTTCATTCAAAAACACTTTGAACCCAATTGTTTCACTTGTTCACTGGAATTTGTAGTGCAAGCATTTACGTTCTTCTTATTCCCAACGTTTCCGTTACTTCAGCATTTATGCAGACCTCAATAATTCGAGCGCTACACATTTGCTACAGGTACCAGGTTCTTAGAGCAGAATTACGAGGTCCGTTCCTCCTCGTTCGAAAGGAGGTTAATGAGAAACCTATGCGAACGCGAGGGAATAGCTACCACTCAAGGCCACAGGAAAAAAGGAACGAACGCTTCCGGCGAAGAAGTGACTAGCATTTCGGGAAGTGGAGATAGAAGTACGCACTGCAGCGCGACAGACAAAAACCGATGAGGATGTGCTTTGCTTCAAGCCAAAGAACAAAGAGAAACCTACGCAGGAAGAGGAGCCAGCCGGGAGTGCTCCCGAGTTTTTCGCCCCGGGGGCGGTCGGGAGAAAACCCGTGTCCTTGCGTGGGCAGCGCTGTGCGCCGGCGAGGTCTTTGCGGAAGCGTGGGTGCGAGTGTGGGAGTATGCTGAAGAAATGGGCCAAGATCTCGGCCTTCGTAGCTTCCTCGCAAGCTGCGACAGACAGACAGGCGGACGAGGGATGCTCCGACGAGAGTAGAAAGCGCGGAAATACACAGATGTTTGTTTTCCACTGAAGTAGAAGCTCTAGGTTGACTCAATGCGTTTGGGGTGGTGGGTCACTCGATTTGCAATGGAAGCTGATTCATCGTGACGGCTGGGCGCAATTGAATTGTAATGATATCAAATATTTCGATGTAAAACGCCTTAAGAAGCTGATATGTAATTATTAAATCTTTTTCATGAAGCACATCCCTGAAAAATAATACGCCACTGTGTTTATCTCTAATTTTTCCACTTGTTTGGATGATGAAATTTTTTATTCGTGTTATTAAACACAAGTAGACTATTGTGATAGTTTATATTTGGACTTTTCTGAAAATTCACTATACTAGAATGTTTACTAAAGACTATATGTGTACTCAATTTCTTGAAATTTCCTTGGTTTTTACCATGAGGGCAAGCCAGAAAAGAGATTACCTTTTGTTACAAGTTTTAAAGAACAATTTACGTTGTATTTGCTTCTATGTCTTAACATGTTTCTCAGTGTTTATTTCTTATGACTACAAGTTATTTTTTACAAGATTCAGTACTAATCATCGGTAATACTTTTGTGGGTTACAAGGAGTGTAATCGGGTTCATGTAGGTATATAAAAACAGGCCAAATCGATCTGGTACTAACGTGATTACTAAATGCAACAAAACAAGTGTATTGTTAGTCCATCGCGACAGGAAAATGACCTAATGCTATCCTAGCATGACACATCTAAAAATCAACATCACCATCAGTTCTTGGGTGCTTGGAGTAACCCTGAACAGAAAACAAATGTTTACGCGTGGCATTACTCGGGAACAGCTCAGAGGATTACCTGGTGCTATCAATACGCAGCAGCTTTTCTTGGAGTCCAGCTGCCCCCACCTGCAGCGGCAGAGGCACACACACTCACACACACACACACACACACACACACACACACACACACACACACACACACACACACATGCACACCGAGGACGCTGCGCCGCGCGATGGCAAATATTGGTATTCGTGGAAACCCTGGCGCGTGACCCTCGCCATACGACCGACTGTGATATTTTAGCGGCAACGCCATCTTTGCATTGATGCAAAAGATGCAGCATTGATGACCGGGAGAACCTAGGGTTCGAGACATGGCTGTGAAAGGTTTTCTATGCAAGCTGTATAGTTGTGTCGAATTTAAGGGCTCAATAAAAGAAAAGGCTGTCCCAAATGCTTTGTGAAATTTGTTATTAGCATTAAATATAACTTCCAATATTATTATTTTAGAGTAAAATGTTATTTAAATACGGTATGGACTTCTATGTTTGGAAGTTTGTGTGTACTGAGTTATATTATGAATGTTTCAGAAAAGCCCTTAATATCTCAGAAGTAGATGAATGTGATTTACGTTCTACTGAGCCCTTCTATTAATAAACTGACGGGAGGAGAATTCTAGCGGTCGGCTGCTGTGATCGCTATTATTCCGTGGTTTCTCCGATCAATTTCAGGCGAATGCCGGAAAAGTACTGTAACAATTGGTCCATGGTCGTCGAGTGATCCTTTCTTCATCGACCTTATTCCATTATCTTCCCTTGCACACACACATTCATATTTCGGGAGACGAGTTGGGACCTCAGAGTCTGCGTTGGGCCGATGTGCCGCGGGGGAAGTACCTGAGACGGGAAGACCTCAACATGCAGGTAGGCCCTAGATGTTACATTCCAGTAGGAAAGGAACACACGCACCTCCCAAGATAAAACTTTGACTATACTTACGAGATTAATGGGCTGTGTGGCTGACGTGCCCGGAATTAATTAAAATTACTTTAAACGTACGTGGCCGTACGTGGTCAAAAACTTGGGAACAAATGCAGGGCTCCCATTGCCAAGTGCCAGTGCTCAGAAAGTTTGCGGGAAGCAAGGCGTGAAAACATACGTGAAGACAATACACAATACGATAATATACAATACGAAAACATACGTATTACTTGACGTGTCCGGAATCAATTTATTTACTCACACAACTTCTCACCATTGCTTCTCATCTCTGCGCGCCCTGACCATCTGTTCCTTTGCGCATGCAATCCGCCTCCCGAGTTTCAACTAAAATTTGGGAATGCTAGGTCCGTTCTTACATACTTCCTCTTCTAGCTTTGAGCCGTAGGTGTTTGATGTTCTTGACATGTTCCGTGCTTTTTTAAGACTGATTGTACCATTATTTTGTGGATCTTGATAATATCCCCCAGCTGAATTGCCTAAATTTTAAGGCCTAATGAGAGAAAACTTTTCATGTTTTGCTTGCCCAGTTCTTAACCTCATAATTTCAGGAATCTTTGCGTTTACATTTAGGCTAATATTTCTAGCTGCTTTCTAATTTCACTATTTTTCACACTTCGTTTCTTATTTACCTTAAGAATGATCTGAGGAAGCGCATTTATAATTGTTTCATTTGTACGTGGATTTAATTTAATTCAAACCGCACAGTGAAAAAAATGAAATATTGGCACAGTATTGTTCAAAAATTGGCAAATTCTTCTGGGTCATAAATGAATCGCGCGAGGTTACATCCACACAGGAAATAAAACATGATAGCAAAATCGAATATTCATGGAAAATAAAATTCTCTGAATATAATACCATTCTGCGTTGTATAATTAAAATTATTTCACTGTTAATTTAAATAATAAGTGTTTAATAATTGTTTAACAACATGACCACTCATGAAATTTTCCTTAAGTTGTATTCTACTGGTATATTTTTGAGTATCTAGTTAGAAATTACCGAACATGCTTGTCTTCACGTATGTTTTCACACCTTGGTTCCCGCAAACTTTCTGAGCACTGGCACTTGGCAATGAGAGTCCTGCATTTGTTCCCAAGTTTTTGACCATGTAAGGACTTCTCTTTGTCTATTTCAATAGTATTTGCATGCGGAAGTGCGATTTCAATGCGCAGTCGAGGCTGCTGCAAGATCAGAATGAAAAGAAGACAAGGTAAAACCAATATTGGAATTCATATGAAGAAGTAAATCTATTTGTTCACGTTTATTTATTTAATATTTTGTGACCTGAAGGAATGAAAGCGCTCGTGGAGGACGAACGACCCATTTCCAACGAAAGAGCAGACCATATTCAAATGGAAGGAGAAAAACAATGGTCTGAGTGAAACTGAATTCGCGCTAAAGCAAAATAAACTGACATCTATAAGAGAGCTACAATATTCAAGGCCGACAATGACACAATCTGTCACGGTGTAAAGGTTGCAGCATGAAACCAAAGATTGTTCTCTCGTTGGGGAGCATATTATAGAAGGCAATTACACACTACATTATTGAATGTCAATTTCATTGTCATCGACAACTGATTAGGATTGCCCAGTATTCTCTTGTGGCTTTTAGTTATTAGCTCATCGAATTGAAGAAGGCAGAGGAGAAGACTATTACAATCGATTTCTAATTCAAACTGTAGATATCATACCTATGATTAAAATAAGAATCCTTATAATACCGAGAAATTCAGAGCAGGATATCATAGAAATTATAGCTTTGGTGACTCGACTACAATATCTGACAATTATGTTAAGACCCAAGACAGTTATGATGACTACAAAGACGTAAAGAAAGGCAAAGGCGTAAAGTATTTAAAATCAATCCAATAAATATTAATAAAAAACTGATGTGAATAATTTATGTCGAACCATAGATAGTTGTTTGATTAATAAATAAGGATGAAACAACAGATAGTTTTCAATAATCGCTCTCTATGAAGTAGCTAAAAAATGGGAGAAAAAACAGGAGAAACGTGTTGCCGTGTACGTGGGCAAAAAAGAGGTAACAAAAGACAATGAAAAAGTTCAAGGCTGCTATGAAAAAGAAGGAAAAAAACAAACTTCTGCAGGTTCGTATCTTCAAGTACGTGACTATACGGTATCATGCTCGGTAAATATTCTTGTACAATTAAAACGTCAAGAGCCAGAACCACTGAAGGTTGCATTGTTCCGTTAGTGATCTTCATGGTGGATTCCACAGTACAAAGTTTTCTTCTAAAGAACTGTTAACTTGATTTTATATCGGAAATTACAACTTAATAACAACCTCTAGAACACTGCTTATCGTTCACGAAAATTCACTATACATTCACATAAGTAAAAGTTCAAGTAATATTTAATCAGGAGCAGCATTCATACTGTAATTTACTTAACTAACAGGTCAAATATTTCCCAGAAGTTGTATTAGTCTGATACCTGACACATGGCTTGCAATACAAGAAAAGAATTCTAACGACTCTAACACTCCTCTCCTCTTCAAAAGTGCAAAGAATCCGCCGCCCAAGGATGCGTGGTTGCGTAACTGGCGGAGACGGCAACAGGGGAGGAGGCTGCGTCTAAAAAGCCAGCGTCACCGCTGCGTACAGGGCCCGCGCACGCACGCCGCATCCGGGTGCTTGTTCCGGGACTCTCCCCCTAATGGCGGCTTTTCCGCGGGTAAAAAGACCCTCGAGCCTCGTGGCACTTCTCCGACCTCCTGCTCACCTTCCTAGAACCTCTCCTGTGAAGATGATCAGAAAACGGTGATCCGCTTCAGGCTACCCACCCTATGCACTTTTATGACAGTGGCGAGTTGGAAGATGAACAATGAAAGGGTTGCGTGTGATAAATGAGAGTGGTTATGAAGATGAAGCAAATAGTAAAGAATATAATGATATTGGAGGCGGCGCGGTAGCCGAGATCGCTAAGGCAGAAGTGTCGTAGTGATCTCGGACTGAAAGATCGTGGGTTCGAGTCCCGCCTCGGGCATGGTTGTATTTGCGTTCGTCCTTTCAGCACGTAGCATCTCCATTCCGTTTCGCGGTTGCTAATGACGTAGAAGTTGATGCGACCTTAAATACGCCCCCAAAAAAGATATTGGAATACTGCATATCTTCGTGAACGTCCTTAGTTATATCAATTACAAATGAAAGTTATTAATTATGCATTGTAATCTAGTATAGGACACAAGTGCAGTGAAGTTGTTATCTTGAAGTCGTGGGCTTTTGTAGCATGAGTCAGGTGATCGCTCTAGGCTGCCTGAGAGACCCAGAAACCCGAGTTGGTTGGCCAACGTTTCGGCCATCCTTACGTGACCATCTTCCAGTTTGGCCATTTTTGTAAATAGGTGGCCATTCAGAACTCTAGATTTCAGGCGAACCGAAGAGATGATGAGCGAAACGAAGGCAATTTTTGCTTACACAACACAGTGAGAATGTATCCAAAGAATTCTCTCCGTAATTTTTTTCGTTTCTTTTACTTGATTTTAAAGAGTGAAAATCATAATGAGGAGTCTAATATGGATGAAGTTTATTCCTGCTAAGGAAAACTCTATACTTTTTCAGAAAGTACATCAAAGCATTCGAGGAGACGATTTCTGGCATCATTAAATACCAACACGATTACTGTCGTCAACCATTGAGCAGTCTAAATCATTATCAACTGCTTCATATTATCACGTTTTGTTCATCCGACGGAAAGTTTTACTCAGAGGACAACCAAGACAAACGTAACACATCGAAACGAATCGAGCATGAAAACAAGAGCATGTCTGATTCAGGATTTCTGGTTGTTAGGCGAGCGCGAAACGTGCTTTACATTGATGAATTCCAAAGCATTCTGAAAATCCGGTCCCGTCTGGATTTCTTCGTGTAAGCGGCCCGTGCAGACCTCCACCTGCGGGCGCGCGAGGTTTTTCCCGTCTGCGCAATACGTCTCACAGTGAGGCAGAATCCCTGAAAAACTGGCCAAATAACGAACTTTCAATTCACGGGAAACGTGGTATAGAAACGTGGTAGATTTTGAGAAATTTGTGTATTCAGAGTCAAAATTTAAAAAGAAGAAACAACTAATCATTTCCTAATGGCAGTCCTACGTAATCTGGTTCTAAGCTCTGTCGATCTATGGTAGATAAATCTGCATAAAATACATTTTGATGTTGCTTATTTTAAATTAAAAATAAATACAACAAAGGAAGGGAGTATAGTTCGGCGAATTAAACGGGAAATTGTATCAATTAACAACAGGCTAAATTTTCTTTAGAAGAAGTTTTGGATCGGCTACAGAACATGACGATCGATAATGACGTTTCCATCTTGAACATCTGCATTAACCATAAGAAACTTCAGGAACTCTTAACATAAACGTTTCTCTCATGTGCAGATTAGATCTTAAATGTCGAAGGTCACGTTCAAATTAAAAATTCAAATATGCTATCTTGTTTCTCATGGGTGATATTTGATTCTTTGGATTGTGGATCAAGGGCGACACCAAGTGGGACCATGGCCCTAATGAAAATATAGAAATAATTATTGTTTTATTACATTTATATTATGAGAATGTGCCTCAAAATGTTAGATAACTTATGGATTAACGTGCTAAAATAAACACTATTAACAGGAACAATTTTTTGAAAATTAATATTCAATATTGGTATCGCGTTTGTCCAAATTACGTGTACTAGGAAAAGTCTAGTTGAAAATGAATAAAAGTATTGCTTAGATGTTTTATTCGCAAACAATTTGTTAATAAACTTGTAATTCAATACAAAAAATAAACCACCTGGTCTGGCATTGCAGGGGGCTTGGAAGCCCCAAAACGCATTATATCAAAGACTATTGGTTCGAATTCAGCGTAAGGTGTTTTCATCACGTATTTCATCACGTATTTCATCACGTATTTCATCACGTATTTCATCACATATTTCCATCACGTGTTCGCGGCGTAGCCTCCTACATTGCAACGCCACAACTCATCTCTAATACGTACCCATACTCGTTTTAGGAGTGCTGAAGTTGCCGTACGATGTATTTTGGCATACAAAAGAACGCGAAAATTTACCTGTGGTGGATCTAAGGAGGTTCTTCAGCCAGATCGTTACATATTGGCAAAGATTAGGAAGAAACGAAGGGACGCAGAAGTGATACCTATGATTTTCGAAAATGCCTCCCCCCCGATTCAATATTTTGTGAAATAGCACTGGCCGAAAATTCCAACACTTTAAATACGTTATGCCTCAATTTATGACGACAAAATATGATGATATGCCTCAATTTATGACATGAACAGCGTTCTGTAGTTTTTCGACTATGGCCAAAACGCTGGGAGTGCCGCCCCACTGTGCGCCTGTTCGTTTTCCAGCGGAGCGGCGCGTTGCCCACGGAGTTTCCCACGGAGGTTGCCGCCTTCTGCCTCCGCGGGCGCTTGCCTCCGATAGCAGCGCCGCCTGCATTTTTGGTTTCCGTCTCGCAACGAGTGAACAATGGCGCCGGCTGCCGAAAAGAAAGACGGGACCATTATGGCAGGCGGCGAGCACCAAGGCGAGATGTTAATCGCGGGTTCGGCGATACTCGTGAGAGAGCGCGAGATTGATGGTTGCAATTGTCATGAACGGGCGAGATTCCGACGACGAAAGTCGCAGTACCCCATCATCGTGCCCTTCGTCGGAGGAATACCCGAAATGTTCCCGTGCGAATTTCATTTGAAAAAATGTGGTATTTTTTAGTTGCTTCAGTGAAGTATAGAAAGCATTTCCCATGTGCACTGTGATTCCATAGCAGATTAATGTATTTTCTTTAATTATGTAAACTTTGTCAGTAATTAAAACAATCATTCAGTTTCATGAATTTCTTAAAATAAAAACTATTGCTATTTCAAGTTGTTGTCTCATAAGTTAATTCAGAGTTACGAGACCGTACTAACTTAAAATAAACATATTTCTCTCATACTGCTTGCTGACTCGTGAGTTCATCACCAAAACCGATTCCCTACTTGTTGACTACCGCGAGACACATGAGAGCTCTTCTGTTAAGTGTTTTGTTGTGGCAAAGAAATGTAAAGACGCCAGTGACAGCTATCAACGGTTTTAAAACGGGATACCTAGGTGTGTTCCAACCTTGGAGACTTGCTTTCTTTCGAGGAAATTTAGTTATCTGCAGTAGAATATATTCGAACATTAATTTATATATTATGTACTTTTACGCAATAACTGGGGCCTACCAGCAGCGTCCTGGCCTTGCGGTCATGGGTTACGGGGTACGTGTGGTTAGCGCGTAGGCATCGCTACGCCGTGGGCTGGTCTTCTCAACCGAAGTGAGTTTTCTCATCACCACACAGCAACATATATTGGGACATTGCACGGAAAACGCACACTACAATCATGCCCGACCGGGAATCGAACCCGAGATTGCGTCACGGAAAGCAAGCACGCTATCCAATAAGCTATCCGCGAGGGAAATTTATATATACACGATGTCTCACCAACTAACGTCCACCCCCATAACTTCTAAACGTTTCAGGATATCGAAATGCAGTTTTTGCTCAACAAGGCGGAATCATAGAGCAAGTAACACACCGTAGAGGAATTATCTTTAATATTCTTTGTTTTCGAGAAATTTAATCATCTTTGATTTTTTTATATAGAACTATGATGAAAAATGATTAAATTTCTCGAAAAGCAAAAATATAGATAATTTCTCTATGGCATGTTACTTGCCCCATGATTGTGCATGTTCCATGTTCAGCGAAATGTTTGTGCATGTCCCATGTTCAGCGAAAACTGCATTTCGATATCATGAAACGTTTAGAAGTTAAGGGGTGCTCCATAGTGAGTGGGACACTTTGCATGTGTGTGTGTGTATTAAATATATTTATTTTAATATACACACATACACACTAGAATTTTAATCTTTGTATTAATGACCTTATCAATTAATTTTCGTCAGGCTGGTGAACAATTTCTTGATAACTTAATAACGATCATAATAATATAAGACAGCCAAACTGGGAGATTCTCGGAAACCAAAGACCGCCCGCTCGAAATTCCTCTCGGAGCGTCTAGAAAGTAACTCCTGGCCTCCACCCAGGAGGTTGGCTGCTTCGCCAGAGGGAGGAGTGTTTTGGGTAATCGCGCTTTTTTTTTCATTTTGCCCTCGCCAGTTGCCCTGGCAAGGCGGGAATTTATTCATTGATTGGGGTTACAATAAAGTTACAAAACCGTTAGGTTTCCGGGAGGGCGATAACTTAAAAATACTAATTAAAACTAATCTTAACCTAACTAAAGTATACATGGCCTCTTTGGGCTATTTGTTTTAAATAATAAATATTGATATAAGTGATATAGTTCTTTGGATTGTTCATTAGTTTTGTTTTCTTCTATTTTGATCATTCACTCACTCAGTCATACTTATACTATATTTACAAACCCATTCACTCGCACATTCATACCACACTTCACTTCACTAGCACTATGTACACTGTACATTTTTTTATTCGCAACGAGTGAATGCGCCGACTTGTCTCAAGCGTCCGTGGCGCCGC
The DNA here is from genome assembly GCA_011170035.1 of Teleogryllus occipitalis. Lineage (NCBI taxonomy): Eukaryota > Metazoa > Arthropoda > Insecta > Orthoptera > Gryllidae > Teleogryllus > Teleogryllus occipitalis. The sequence continues at coordinate 362,010 of BLKR01000210.1, read as the reverse complement.
GACGTCTTCGTCATCTCCAGGCGACCCAGGCCCGGAGGGGCGCGTTTCCGGCATCCGGGTAGTCGCGCCGAGCGCGGGAGCCTCCTTGTGCTGCCTGCGGTGGTCGAGGGCGGGTGGGCGCGAGCGCTGATTGGGATTCGGCGCCTGCCGCCGCGCGCCGCGCCGGCCGCACGAGGGCCCGCTCCGAAACAGAAAGCGGCGCGCGCGGGGGAGGGAGGGGGCGGCCCGGGGGCATTGTGCGGGTGCTCATTGGGAGGCGGAGCGGGCGCCGGTGGCCGGTGGGCGCAGCGCGTGGGCGCGCGCGCCGGAGCCGGAAGCCGCGTGGGAGGGGCGGAAGCGCGTTTCGCCGCTCGGGGCCGCCTACAATCGAAGACGCCGCGGCGCCACGGACGTTTGAGCGTAGTCGGCGCTGGGGCGAGCAGGAAAACTAGGGGAAATAGTGCAGCGGTATGAATGAGTGAGTGATTGCATATTGTATATGTAGCGTAAGAGCGAATATGAGAGTGAATGAAAGTTAAATAAAAGACAATAGGACATTTTAAAAGACTTTCAGAGCCAAACAAATGATTATATATTCCACTAAAAGAAGCCCAAAGCGGTATTTTTTACGTAGTTGTAAGTTACTTATAGTTTCGTTTATTTAAGATTAAAGCCCTCCCTACATTATTCATGCCAAATCAGTTGTAGTAGTATTGTATTCTCATTATATTGAATATATTTCCCCTCTCCAAGGCTACTGGAGAAGGGAAATCTGAAAAAAAAAGCGGCAGCATTTTTCACACTAGCTAGATAGTTCTGTCGCTGACTGGAAAAGAATTCTAGGTGCCGGCTGCTCTCATCGGTAGTTTTCTGTGGTTTCTCCGATCAATACCAGGCGAATGCCGGAGCAGTACCGTAACAAATCGGTCATAGACCGCGAGCAGTCTTTCCTTCCCACTTCATATCCTATTCCACTCCTTACTTAATATTATTTGCACCACAGTGCTTACTCCCATTAAACACAGTTACATGCACCACGCTACCACACATGCAGGGATCGGTCGGGAGCTTAGAGCTTATCCTGGCTGGGACGGGACCCCGCTGGTGGGAGATACCTGGTTGGAGAAAGTCCCACTAGCCGACGGTATGTCAGCGACGGATCTCACCATCCAGCGGGGGAAGATCACGACCACCACCACCACCACCCGAGCAAAAAACATTGACTACACTTACTGGAGACATTCACTGCACTTACGGAATCACTAATAATAAAATCAATCAATTTTATATAACGGAAAAGCCCAGCAACCGGATATCATAATACACATTATTCCTTCAGGGTGTTACTTCAACGTACAATTCTAATGCCAATGTTAGGGATGTGTTACGGATGTTGGAATCTCGTGTACAAAAGCTTTCAAATGTTTTCATCGTTACATTTATTGTAACCTATTGTGTGTTTGTGCGTATCCATGCTGGTACGGACAAACACACAATAGGGCTCCGGGAGGGCAAGTCCTCTTTATTTGAAAGAAAGAGCTGCTCAATACCCGTGCCTTCTTCCTTTCTCCCTGTGTTTTTCTCCAACTCTGCGAACGCGTTGCAAGTGTTGTTGGAAATTGCAAGTGACCTGAGAATAATGACGAAGAAGATAAACTTGAAGTGTTCCAAACGAACGTACCCAATATGTTTGACCTTGAAGTGGATCGGTAGATATTAAATATAAAATTTACATGCCGATTTCAGAAAATACGAACTACTTTACCTCTAGTATTATATGCATAAACGGTCTGGTCGAAGTTTTTCGTGGCCCCGAATTAATAAGCGGCCTTCAAATGTTTTACCAAGAACAGAAGAGTATGAATAAATCCACTTTATTTTTTTCGCTAAACGCACTGATTAAAATACCTACATATTAAGTATCAGTATTAAATGACAAAGCTAACAAAAGTCAGTTAATTATAAATGCCAATTTGTTAATGTTTACAAGCATGTGTTACAATTGCTTTTGGCTGTTACAGTAAGTGCACCAAGCCTCCCATTTTGATTATTAAAATAGCAATAAATAATTCGCGTAGAATGTTGTTTCTTTTTATGTATGAAGGAGCAGAACCTTGCGTGCTGGTCGTTCTTCGACCCAGAAACCTTCAATAGCGCAGTGGACCGTGAGCGCTCGTGACCTTGGCCTTCACGGGCTGTTGAACTATCGAGTGGCAGTGAAAGTGTCACACAAGTCTACCAGGCACAGCTGACCAGCGTATTACTAACGACTACTCTGAGCTGACAGCTGACCAGCATGTTCTTTCCGCAGTAATTATAGAATTAGGAAATCGTATTGAAGAAGTTAACTTTCTTTTGCGGATACGTAATCAGCTTAAATGAAAGATATATCATAGAAATAAACATTTTCATTTGTTTCAAGAATTTGATGATTAGTTTCAAGTTCGTTCGCATAATAAGTACATTAAAGAAATTATATTTGTAATGTATGATGAAGTTCTTTAATCTAATATTTTATTGTTAATGTTTTCGAGAATATTAATATTAATGATTTTGTAAATTAGTAGTTCTGTAAATTAAATTCTATATCTTAGGAAACATTTAAAATAATTTTGAAAATTAGAAAAATATCCCTCTCCTGTGACGAGACCTAAGTCTTCCCTTGGACGGGGAAACAAGCATTTCTCTGGAACTTTTATTTTTTTATTTAAGGTCGAATCAACATCTAGGTCATTAGCGACCACCATTGGAGTAAACGTTATGGTAACTGTGAAGTTGAAACGATATGGTGATGGAGGACGAACACAAATACAACCATGCCCGAGGCGGGACTCGAACCCGTGACCCTTTGGTCCGAGATCGTTATGACACTACTGCCTTAGCGATATGGTCCAGTTTTTGACAGACACTACTGCCTTAGCGATCTCGGTCACCGGATCGGCTCTGGAACTATTTGTGGCTCTAGAAAAATACCAGTGCCACACGAATTTTACTCTATCTACGAGACGCACTCAGAAACTGCGTTTCCCTAGCCAACAAAAAACATACTTTTATGGGAAAATTTTATTTTAGCAGATACAACATATGTTGCACTAATTTTCCACATCCGTACAATATAATCAACATTTTCATCTCTGTGTCGAAGAAAACTGTTGCCTGGGATATGGTCCAGTTTCTGACAACCACTCGCAACTCTGAGTCACTGTAATTCGCATAATGTTGACGGGATTTCTTGAAGTGTAAGAAAAGATGAAAAGCTGGAGACGAGATCCGGACTCAAGAGAAGATGGTCCAACACCTCCCAGCGAATCTGCCGCAAAAGCTCTGTTGTGCACCGAACCGAGAGTGGCTTATCGTTTGACCATCCATTCCGTAGCCCGAATCTCGCCTCAGGCACCTTCCCCAGGGGGAGTGCGTTTACTGAGAGATGGGGTTACAAATGCGCACAGTCACTTAGGAGTGATTCCCTTTACCCGACAGGGGAAAACTATGCTTTAAAGGTTAAAAAAGGGCATGCGTTACGCAGAATTCAGTCCGCAACCCTAGCACGTTAAGTGGTAGTCACTACAGCCTGCTATTATTCACAACCCTAGCACGTTCAGTGGTTGTCACACAGCGCGCTATTATGATCGGCACCCCATATAGTACATCTAGAAACTAAACAACTAGTCACTTTCCCTGAGACCAGTACCAAGCAACTTACTCTCAAGCACGTGGCGAAATGCTTTTCCTTTCACAGCGACATAACAGGAGGACCCGCACTTTCTTCCACGTTTAACCCATCAGCTCCTCAAACGCGCTTGCGGGTTTGCAGTCCGTCCACGCGCCGTCAACGGAAATGCGTTCTCCGCCTCTTGGTCGCCCCGACTTGCGATGCACGGCCGTGCGCAGGCGCGTGCGTGGGCGAAAGCGTGCGCGCCCCGGCGCCGAGCCCCAGCAGCCCGCGCGCCGATGAAAGCGGCGGCAGCGGAACCAGCGCGTCCGCTCGCGTCACGTGCGGGCGACAAAACCGCGTGTCGACACCGACACCGCCAGCGCTGGACAAAGGGAACCGCTCTATGGACCCGCTCAGCGGTGTCGGTACCAGACGCGGGAGCTCCCGGTTGGACGTGCTCCGAACGACAAAGAAATGGGGCAAAAAGAGCAGATCGACTTCGTGTTCATGGTTGTTTGATAGTCACCAGCAAATCTTTTTGTTAAAAAATGAAAGGTGGTGAAATTACATGAATTTTTTTGTGCAAATGGATTAATTATAAAGATTTTCGTATCAAAATGCATTTAAGATACAAAAATATGTATCAAATCCCAGTTTCATGTTCCATTTAGAGATTAAATATTACGTTTATTTTATTGGGAAGTATAAAGGAGCCTCTTAAATGTTAATAATGTGTTGCTCAAATATCTCTTTATTATATTTTGTTTGTCTTTTACTTATAATATGATGTTCATCAATGATCTGAAATCATTATTGTCGTCTGAATAATGAGGCAACTGGAAAACTACTTAGGCTTTATGATTTTATGAAATTTGCATTTTGTTCCTAAAATATCTAGTGCTCGTTACTCAATAGTTACGAGTATTTACTAGACTTGACCAGAAACCGAGACATTGACGTGCGGATAAAATATTGACGGACGAGGCGACGATAGGATTCAAGTTCACCATTTTGAAACGAGGGCTTTAAAGACCTTTCGCACCATTGCAAACATTAATACTTTTTGTACGAATTCGTGGAAACTCACAAATAGAAACTCTTGGAATCATTCTCATTATGTGATGCGGTCGCCTTGTTGATTCCTGTCGCCTGAGTGTTTTGATACTTTACAGTTGTTAGAAACGTTCATGACTACATTTACTCAATTATTTTACACGTCCACGGCTTTGCACGGCCAGTCTTCTTCATCTTACGCGTGCCGCAAACGAGCACTTCCCAATCACTAAACAGTGAAGATTAGTACTCAACTCAGTGGTGTTGATTCAATGAACATTATTCAATGAAATGCTGAAAAAACTGAAATTTAACATTTATAATTATAAAAAATTGTAGAGACTGATTAGAGACTGATGAGATACTCCTTATCTCATTATCAACAGAACGCTGACATACGAACTTATTCACTGAGTCAAAGAAATATCGGATCCCAGAATAAGTTCTCATGTTTTAATTCATTGATTAGTGATTCCGTGTGCGTCATCTGCTAAAGTCATTGGTCCCGTAAGTGTTGTGCATACTTATTTCTCGGCAGGTAATGGCGATCTCCCTCCGCTGAATTGTGAGAACTGGTTCCGACCTTTCATAGGCTAGCAGGTTTTTCCCCAACCAGGTATCTTCCACCAGCGGGGCACCACCCCAAGCGGAACAAGCTCTAAATTCTCTCCTGATCTCCCGATAATGAAATGCATGTGAGTGTAACTATCTTTAAGGGGAAAGAAAGACACAAAAAAGAATAAGAATAGACTGCGCGGATCTAAAGCCCATTTGTTAGGATTTCGCTCCGGCAATCCTCTGGTGTTGATTGGAGAAACCAAGGAAAACTACCGATCAGAGCAGCCGGCCCTGGAATTCTCCCAGACAGCGGCTGAATTCGACCTCGCTATGTAGCTAGTGTCGAAAATCCTGCCACTGCCGGGAGTCGATACTAGGACCTCCCGATCAGAGGCCCTGCAGTGACATCAGTTGACGAGCCACCTCATCCTTTCATGTTTTGGAGGACGCGCTAATTTCCATTTGTGCACGGAATGGGCCTCGAGAAAGCGCGAAGGCGCCGCTGCTAGAGGCTGCGCCAGCCGGACGCAGGGCGAGGGCCATCCGGGGCGCGAGGCGACGAGGCGTGGCGTGGCGCGGCGCGGCGAGGCGGGTGCGGCGCCCGCAGCCGCAAATGCCAGGTTCCGCGTAAGCACGACGCCTTGCGGTTCCGCCACTCGTCACCCTCGCAACCCCTTTCGCCCGCGCGGGAAAAGTCGCGTCAGCTTCTTGGCAAGGAAGTCCTGTCATCGCCGCCACCGACACTGTCATCGTCACTTCGCTCGAAAGTGACGCTCCTGTCGCTGCGCTCATAATCAGCATCTATTTCATTAATATTGTGAAATTATTGTCGTGTTATTAATTTTTGACAGAAAGAAAAATGCATACATTTGTGATATTACAATAAAGTAAACTTTACTACTACTACTACTACTACTATTATTATTATTATTATTATTATTATTATTATTTAATTGGTTGCAATGGGGAAGATGAATGGAGAAGAGGAAGGGGAGATCTCTCGCATTTCACGGCCGATTGTCTAGGACGCTGCTCGGGCACTCCCTTGGAGATGATAACAAAAATTAGTGCAACGAACTCAATCTCTGCTAGGTACACTCGTGGGCTAATGTTCAGCACATCCAGCAAATTTCCTACAACCATCTGAGATAAAACCTGCGATTTACCACTCTCCAGTGTTCACGATAGATGCGGTCATTGTCGCAACGATTCCAACTAGCTGGAGCTGGCGTCTATCTGGAGCCACGACCTCAGGAGTAAAACTAAAATCATTGTGATGTAACGTGCCGCAAATATTTTTACCTTATTACACGTTAAGTACCAAATTACTGAACCATATTTTATTTAATCGTTCATAAATATCGATTATTTATTATTATTATTATTATTATTATTATTATTATTATTATTATTATTATCCTTTATCGCCCCATCCTTTTCTTGTGGTTGGGACCATCACGACTGCCACTGCAGCTACCAATACTATTGACACTGCGAAATTTACATGGAAATCGCCCCTTACAACTGTTACAGTGATATCGAAAACGTCGTTGCTATGCCTTCACGTCCTCCCGCGCACTAGTCAGGTCGGACAAACCGCGTTGCGAGCCGCTAATGCGACGAGCACGCCGCCGTGCCGCCCATGCCGGAAACGCACGTGCGCACACACCCGCGCCTGCGCCTGCGCCCGGTGATGTATGCTCTCAGCGCCGCACTCGCTTTCGCCACGGCCTCCGCCTCTACCCCTGCACCTTCGCCTCCGACTCCACCTTCACCTGAAACTTCCACTCCGCCTTCAGCTCCTACTCCCATTCCGACTCCCAATCCAACTCCAACTCCACCTCCAACTCCAACTCCATCTCCAACTCCATCTCCATCTCCAACTCCACCTCCAACTCCACCTCCAACTCCACTTCCAACTCCATCTATAACTCCACCACCAACTCCACTTTCAACTCCACCTCCAACTCCACCTCAAACTCCACCTCCCACTCCACCTCAAACTCCACCTCCAACTCCACCTCAAACTCCACCTCCCACTCCACCTCCCACTCCGTCTCCAACTCCGCCTCCAACTTCGCCTCCAACTCCGCCTCCAACTCCGCCTCCACCTCCGCCTCCAACTCCGCCTCTGCCTCAGCCGCGCCTCCGAATTCTCCTCGGAAGCTCTTCCTGCTTCTTCTCACGTACCTTCATTTCATTTGGCTCGACTATGCGAGTGTTATGCATTTCTCTAAAGAAATGAGCTTATCCGTTCGACTAATCTATCTTTTAAACCAATCAACGCATTTTTATGATCAAAGAACTACATTCTGAGTGAGAATGATAAAAAAAATTTATATATATATATATATATATATATATATATATATATATATATATATATATATATATTATATATATAGCGAGTAGTAATGCTGAAGTATTCAAGGGTCTTCTAGGGTAATGTTTTGGGGATATGTGTGGAGATAAACGTGTTCCAATCTATGGTGTAATCTAAACGATTTTCTAGATTTATTTGTGACGTGTTGTTGAACTAGTACTGATCTCACTAGTCCTACTGTACAAAAATGACGCGTATCATTTAGCAGTCACATTCTTTGTAACTTTACTGAACGAAAATTTTGAGGTCTCCTTTTATCTTTGCTGTCAGACCTTGTTTTATTGATACATTCTATACTCTCCATCATTTTTCATATTATTCTTCCTCCTTACTCCTATCTGTCCTTCACACGACTTTTATCGATCGCACAACGTAGGGGCCTTTTACAAATAACCATAACATTTTCTTTTCATTTATGTTTTTACGAGAAATATAAAACATGTTCTAAAATGCTATATGAAATAAAAAGAAATATCGAATTAAAATAGGATTTATTCACTTGGAACAAACAGGAAAAGGAGGGAAGAACCTCAACTCTGTTGACGGGGGGGGGGGGACTCGATGGCATCTCCACGTAGAACTCAAGACCTTCCGTGGAACCGACTTCGTAAGCAGTTGTGCGATGTTTCCAAGCAGCAGTAAACCTGGTATGAAGTTGCAAGGCACGTACCAAGGAACAAGTTTCATGAATTACGGAAAGTGTAATTTCAGAAGTTTATACGGCAGAGCCAAAGATGCTGCCAGAAAAACCTCCTATTTTAATGCTTTCATTTCCGTTCGTTTTCCGTTTCATTTCCATTATTTCCCTTGTTCTATTTCATATGCCTTTGCATCCTGTGGAACTGAGTAATGTAGCACATTGTTATAGATTTTCATTATGTGTTAGTTAATATTACATTACAGAAAAATGCTTTAAATACTTTTCTGTGAATAAATATCAGTCTTATATACAACTTCCATGTAGATTGTCTCGCGAAGAACGTGGTTTTTGCATCGACGTTTTCGTCATTAGAGGTTTGTAAATGAAAAGATTCAAACCGCGTCAACTGTTGTGCGTGGAAATTTTGTGAAACAAAGGAAGACGCAGAAGATCTGCAATATTTCCTATTTCAAATAAAAAACATCCATTTCCGTCTTTTTTATTTTTAATTTTTGTGAATATTAAATCAGTAAAAACTACGTAACTCCGATTTCGTTTGAGGATTTGTGGGGCCATGTCTGGGAAGATGAGGTAGAGGTGGTGGAAATTTCGACTAGTCTCTATATTTGTCACCTACGATGGTCGAATGCACGTTTTAGGCTATATGTCCAAAGATTACTGGAAGATTGGACGATCACATTATTTAGAATTCATTACATTCTATTGATGTCGACAGTCGTTTATGTTCCATTATCCCTAAAACCTTTCGAATCCAACAGTGTAGGGGCTATTAAACGTCTATTTCTAGGGGTATTCCTACTTTTACCTAAACATGATCGATCATCCGATAATTTTTAAAGTAGTAAATTTAAATTATTTATCACTCTCTAACTTTTATAATCATTGCTTGTCGCGAGAATTCTCAACTTCTTTTCTTCCCAATGCCTCCGACTCCTACTTGTTTCAACTTCCCCGCTTCCTTCCTCTTTCTCGTCCACATTTTCTTCTCATTACTGTCTTCTTCAACATTAACTTCTCTCTCACTACCTTTTCCTTTCTTCTTATTTTCTCCTCCCGCTTCACCTTCCGCTTGAACAACTTCTCCCACTTCACCTTCTATTCTTTACCACCACCTTCTCCTCCATCACCTACTTCTCCTTCCTTAAATTCCAATCCTTCAGCACTTTCTCCTTTTTCATCAGCTTTTCCTCCTTCATTTGTTTTTCAATTGCTTCCTTTTCCTTCCTTGCTTTCTTCTCCTAGATCCCTCCTCCTGTAGTCTCCCTCCTCGAGTTCTCTTTCCCTCGTGAAACTGCGCGAGGACCGCCCCCGCTTCGGAGACACCTCATGTGCTGTGCCTACGTTTTACGGCTCGGTTTGCATTTATGATGGGTTTCGCTTTTTAATTGCTTTGACCCTGTTGGCTTTATGTAACGGCGGGGGCGGGCGCTTTCCTCTGCGCGCGTTGTGGCTGCGTCCGCAGGGTGCCCGCCCGACAGCTGCGCCGCCGCCTCCGCCGCCATCTCCGGCCCCGACCCCGCCTCCGCCGAGCCTCCGCTCCTGCCTCCGGCTCCACCCTTGCCTCCACCCCCGCCACCGCCACCGTCATCGCCCCCGCCCCCGCCCCCGCCACCGCCCCCACCACCGCCACCGCCACCGCCACCGCCATCGCCACCGCCATCGCCACCGCCACCGCCACCGCCACCGCCACCGCCACCGCCACCGCCACCGCCACCGCCGTTTGTCACCGCCAGCGTCACTTCCACAGACACTGCCATCGCTACTGCCACCACTATTGTCACCGCTACTGTCACCGCCATCGCCACCGTCACCACCACCGCCATTGCCATCGTTATAGCCCCCGACACAGCCACTCACACGGACCCCGCCTGCGGCGCCCTACCGCCGCCGCCGTCTCCGCCGGGTGAAACGCGCGCTCCGTGACAAGAACGCCTTCCGCTTGGGAGGTCCTGCCGGTCATTACGCCGCGGGGCTCTCAGGCCCTGGCTCGTTCATTCAGTGCGCTCGCGCGTTGCTTTTGATGTTTGGAATTTAAAAGGCATGAGCTGTTGCTTGTTCGCGATGTTGGGGAAGGAAGATGAGTAATGCGATTGTTATAGTCTGCATTTCAGTGTCCTGCTTAGTGGAAGGAAATATCTACTGGAGAAGTTAAATAGAAGTTCTCAGGTTATATTAATAATTTCTTTGCGAAAATTGATTGCTGACAAGTTATTTCAGTTACTTTACGTGCTTAATAGTTAACAACATTACATTTATTATTTAATAACGTTTTAAGGGACATTGATTTGCATGGGAAATGTACTACCTACAGCACATGGAAACGGTAAATAAACAATGTAGCAAAATAATTTGCTATGTGGTTTTGGCATATGTTATACAAAATTTCTTAATGAATGTAGATGACGATTGGGAAAGTAATTTTTAGCATTTTAGAGTAGACTGTCGAGTTAGATACAAGATTCTTTTCATTTCTTCGATTCTGCCATAGATTGAATTATTTCAATTAATTCCAAGCAAATTGCATTACTAGACTTCCCTCCTCTCTTAAATAAATGAATATAAGTATGAATAATGTATTTCATGAGGTAATTTGATTTTGCCTTCTCATTTTATGTCACAATCACAAGATTAAAGAATACATGACTCATGACAGATTCGAACTCTCATCCCTAGTTTTCAATCTTCACCGACTCTGTCGCTAGTCTCACTTGGATTGTCAGTGAAGAACTTATTTAAGATTTGCTCGGAAAGCCTAATATAAACAATTGTGAAGAATTAGCATCTATTTAATGAATGAATAAATAAATACATAATTTAAAAAGTTTTACACATTCCTTTCTATTGTTTTAGGTATGTACGGATCCTGCTTCAACAACATTCCCATGAAGAGTGATATGCTAAGAATGAATGCATGAATGAGTGATGTGGATTATCAACGGTGATGTACATTATTTATATTTTCTCTCCAAAAGTATGTATCACGATGTTTCTTTTAAATGCTTTGTAATAGTGTATGGTTTTGATTTATTTCCTTTACCGACTTTTAATACTGGGTTATCGTACAACTTAAATAAAATAACTATATTTAAAACATACGAGTATTAAGGTTCACTTTAATCAGTTCTATTTCTATTTTGTGAATTGCAAATGAAAACCTCACATCTCATTCCATTCTCTAGAAGATAGTTTCAGCTAACAAAAGAATTGACTGTCTATCCTGAAGTGACATTCTAGCTTGTAAGCACCCCGAAGAACAGTATGTGATGTTTAATTACTGCAAACTGGAACAAATGAGTGCTATCAGATTTAAAATCATGAGACCGGTTCAGGTAAAATCCCGTTGAGCATCTTTCTTAGATAACATTTACGTAATTTCCGAGAAAAAGCTTTGACGGCTTAGGTAGCAGCCGAGTCGCGTGCAAAGTTGATGCGGATGCACATTTGTCCTCTTAGTGGAAGTGGTTAAGAGCTTTTTGCCACCGTGGAATGAGATGCACTTTCTATAAACTTCTCTGCTTGTACAACTCATCTTCGTTTCGTTCCGTTGTTTATGACGTACAAAGTACCGATTTGTGAGAAATGATGGATGGATATGATTAAGGGTACATAACTTATAGCAATGTACACAATATAATGTTTTAGATTATTACAGAAAATTCTGTATTCCAATTTATACCACTTGAAACCAACGTGCGCTTTTAAAAGTAATTGGAAGAAATTCTTAAAAATAAATTGTACAGACCCTGCTGGAACAAAAATTCACCATATTGATGTACGTTCTATGAGAAGAAACACAGATACTGAGAAGAACTCTTATGAAAAATCGTTCATTTTGGAATACTTCAACGACTAACTGAGTTATTGAACGTTCTCTAAGCTGCATGTTCCGTGAACTCGTTGCTAATTGCATACGGGGTTCTTCCTGGAACATTCACAAGTGAGCCTCTCTTCACGAGCCAATATTATATTCCCATTACGCAACTGCCTCGGGAAGTGCGAAACAGTTCTCGCTGCTGAACATTAAATACCTATAAAGTGAGATATATTAGCGGTATTCCAGTCACGTTGGCTCATTTTCTTTCACATCATGCAAGTACTCGTCGCCTCTGCATATGGAAATTGGAGGCCAAAATGATATATTACTTCTCCGTACGTACAGCCAATTTCAAGCAAAAGATTCTTCTGATCGTTTCTGTTAGAACCGATCGTGTTTGAATGAAAGGCGTACTATTTCTGGAGAAAAGTTGCTTTGGTGGTATAGAACGGGTTTCCATCTCCTTGACTGCTGGAACAATCCATATTCGCTTCGTTAAGACCAACTAGTAAAGGAAAAATAGTGTTACTTGTAACACGCCTTCCTCAAATGTAGCTTACACAATTTTATCCACCATTTACAGAAATAACAGTAAATTCAGCAACGTACAATATTTATAATGACCACAATGTCAATTCCTCACTAAATATTTCACAATTGGTAAGGAAGCACAAGTATGAATTATAAATTCATAAAAGGTGAGAGGGTGGACTCTGCACTTCGCAAAAGCACGTACGGGAGTATTCGATAAGCAAATAGAAACCCTTAAGGCAAATGTTCCGCGAAAGATGGCGAACATTCACTTTCTAAATCCGGGTCACGTACGACGGTGACGTCTCGCACACTTTCTTTGATCACAAACTATCACAGCACCTAATTGATGGTGACTCACACCGCAGGAATTTCGCACGTGCGAACACCTTCTTCGTTGTCGCCACCGCAAAGAATCACCAGCGCATTAGGTATTCCGCTCTCTCGCGCAGGGATTTGAAGAGACGACTGAGATCTGCGATTCTTCGGCAAAGATTTCACTCTACTACTGCCGGTGGTGTATGAATAACCTATGCAACTCACTTTCGTTTTGTTATTCCCATCACTTTCTAGTATTAGGCTCTAGTAAAATAAAACAAATCAGAGACGTTTAAATTTCTTATTGTATAGAATTCATTACAAAAATTGAACAAATTTAATTAGTTCTTTCTTTATTGAAGTATATCAAATACATATTGTACTAACAATATGATAAGTTTTAAGATTATATCGTTCAGTGATACATTTAAAATTACCTCTTATTATTAAAAAGGAAAGTAGGTTACAATATGTTTTTTAAGAAAATAAACATTTCGCAACGCTCTTACTTTCCACTCGCAAGGCATGAAAATAGTACAATCTCTATGATAATTTTTTCTTTCCATTAGCCTGTCGTACGATATTCACAAAGCGGACGTACATCATTACAACAACTTTTGAAGAGCAGCTAAGAGGGTCACAAATAAGCCCTCTTCATCCCATTGACAGCCGCAGACAGCTCGAGTACAAGAGAAGCTAATTAGAAACTGAGTGAAAGCGTGACATAAAGCATAAATAGAGTTGGAATGTTGGCCGCCTACGGGAGTGCATGTCTTATGAATTCTCTTAACGCATTTGCAAATGTGGTTCGAGGCACCAAGACAAGTTCTTAACCGTCAAGAAAAGTTACGTGACACCGCGCAGCTGCATGAGTATTTCTGCATTTAACGAACGTTTGTTTAAAATAAAAGGGCTTCTAATAATAAACACTTTTTAATAAGTACGTTTCCACACGAGCTTCGCTGTTTTTATTTCAGTTTTTAAGGCTAAATAAAATATACTCGTTAGCTTTTTGAGTCACGTGGACACTGATTTTAGAGTTCAGGAGAGGAAGAACTGAAATCTAGTTTTAGGAACCTGTTATTTCTAAGCTATTTGTTTCATTCAGGATAATATTGAGTGATATTACTTGTTACTTTGTTATGTAAGTCGCAACAGTTTCAGCAGATTTTGAAAATAAAGCACGAAGATGGTTACAAAAATTTAATTCAGATTTTTTTGCACTAATTAGATTCTAATATAACACAGTATTTGAAAAAATCAACTAAATAAGCATGATTTTAAAATATATTGAATCTTGAGCATGCTGTTACATTAATATTGAAAGTTTTGGGATGCTCGGAGTGCAGCAAATCATGGAGATCGCATTCTTCACTTTCCGAAGCTCTAACTCGTGTACCCAAACGTCCAATTGTACTTCTGTCGACAGCAGAAGTGCCACACACTGCACACAAGCGTTTGTAGATGTTCACAACTGTTTTCTTCTCTGCAACGAGAAACTCAATGACAGCTCGTTGTTTGTTACGTACGTCGTGAACAGCCGCCATTTTAATAGTTCGTTAAGTATCTGCCATCTTTAGGAGAGACTTGAAACTTCGTACACTAACGCTGGAAACACAAAACTTTCAAGGGTTAACAACTATAGTTATCTACCATTATGTACCCCTTTATATATATATATATATATATATATATATATATATATATATATATATATATATATATTGCGCATTGCTTAGCCTATGCCTAGCATTATTCTCCCTAATGGTATCATTTCCTTTCTTTCTTAACTACTCAGGTCGCACAACCAATAGAACCTTCTAAAGAACAACTTGAATTCACAGTCAGTAAACAGCCAAAGTTATTTCAGGTCAAATCTTGCTGTCCTAACAGATCTACTTCGTCACTTTTGGAGTCCTGCGGGCAGCTCGCAAAACGTACTAAGGTATTTGCAAGTGGTGCGACAAGGTGGTTTGGCGGTCGTCGGCAACTGGTTCGATTGCGTGAAGAGCTGCCCGTTCCCTCCCCTCGCCCCCCTCGCCCCCCTCGCTCGCCCACGCGTCCACGCGCCCCGCCCACCCGCCCCCGGAGGAGCCGCCCCACTTCTCCACTTCCGCCTGCGCGCTGCCTCCGCGCCGGTCCTTCGTTTTCCCACCACCTCCCGCGCCCGCCCCCGCCCCCGCCCCCTAGAAACTAATAAACGTTTATCTTAGCCGATCGCCTTTGAACACTGTTTATTTACATGCCCGGAGTCGATGAATTTGCTCTGTATTACACATTAATAAAGTAGCTCTCAATTGTTACGATAAAGAACAATCAAACTGCTGCCGGCGAACTAAACAATATGGTGCACACAAAAGCATTATTTTATTAAAAAATGAACGAATATACACCGAAACACACTTATACTTAATTTATTAATGAAAATGACATATTTACTCATAATACTCATCAAATAACAAAGTATAATATACACTTTTTTATTCATTCATAAGAACCTGCATTAAGTATTGGTACACATTTTCGCTGCAATATAACCTAATATAACTTACTTACATACGTTCTTAATATTTCTATCTCTCTTCCACTCCTTGAACATTTCGTATTCTTTATTATATACATTTTTATATTTACTGGATAGTAAACCTTCCACAGCTTTCGCAGCTTCACTTATAATTATTTCTTAAATATCTTCAATTTTCTCGCAAGACAGTGGTTGTCAACTTAAATATTTTTTCATAGGCCTCCAACGTACCGACGAAATCAATATCGAGTAATTAACGATCAATGTATACTAGTCTCAAGACATTTACAAATATGCATTTATGTATTTAAAACGTAAGTTGGTAAGTAGAATATCTCAAAATCCCCAAGGAAAAAGGTAACATATCTTTCACGTACGCAGGCGGATAAATATTTCTCTATTTACTACAATATTCTGAAATAAGTGTTGTTATTGTTATCAGAACTTCAAGAGTATTTGTCGTATTTAAACTTTCTCAAGCGCTGAAAGTAAATAATTCTAACAACGTATTCAAGCTCAAATTCAGTGCAATTTTTGTAAATACTTCTAACGCTTCATCCCAAGGGTTTCATCTGAATGCATTATCTATACACTTATACAGCGTTATACCTAACTTTAACAAAGTTTGTTGTCAATGTGTAATGTGGTCGTTAGTTCTTGAGGCATACAGAAGCAAACAAAAATGTTTTGCGTCAAGGAAAGGCAGTATTTTTATTCAGTTGCAAGTTGCAAGAGAGCAAGACGAATTTGAAATACCCGTCGCATTCATACTTTCAGAAGGAAAAATTGCAAGTATTTACCAACTCCAATTATTTAGTCGCGATCAGAATCACAAAATTTATCCTGTCTGTACGTTTCCGTGATTTTCTCAACTGGTTTAGAATAATACTGAGAACACATGAACGAAACATGATATTCTCGCACCAATTCCTTTTCTTTGGTAAGGGAGTTGGCCACTGAATGTTGCATGTACTTTCCTAATGTGAAGTGTAAATAAGTCCTGAGTAATTCAAATGCAGAGAATTTCCTTTCTACTTCCAAATGCACCACAGCAGTAACCAATTTAGAATATCAAGTGTTTGAGATTCTATAATACATTCTTTAAGTCTTAATCTTCACGTGGAAAGCGAAGACAAATCACGACGCATACTAATAGTGTGATCCACATCATCATTCATTAACTCACCGTTGCTTTAGTCTAAAGTTGTAAGTCATGAGAAAGTCTGAGAGACCAATCAATAACACTTAAGTAATTAAAACCCAAAGATTTTAACATACTGTATTTTTCTTTTCCATTTCCTTCAAACTCTCAAGCAAAACATTATTCCAAGAAGTATAAAAGTATCATCAATTCAAAGAGTGCAAGTCGGATGTTACGCGCAATACATTAACGGCGTTGTGTATTCTAACGGCGCGTGTATGCATTTTCAGTTGAGGCGGCGGGGTTGCGTTTCACGGGGCTTCTATCGAAAGGTCACGAGGCAGTGCTCAGCGGGAAGGCCATCCAGCGTCGCGAGTGCCGATGCGACGGCTTCGATGGCTCGATGCGGATCTCCCGCGTAGTGCCATCGAAGCCGCTGTATTCTAATTCCGGATGATCGTGACGCAAGAGGAGTTTCTTGTGCGAAGGGTTTCCAACATCTACACTTGTTGATGAGGCGAGGTGGGTAGTAAAAGGACAAAACCGTTAGGTCAGTTTCACCCGAATATAAAAAATATCAATTAGAAAATACTGTTTTAAAAATATTATTGGAATAATTTAAGCTAAAAAATAACATAGTGGGTGGAAGCTTATGATATAATTCAATGCATGTTGCTGGAGTGTTGAATTTGAATGTATACGAATAGTTTGAAAAGATACCACAAGCTAGTTCAATTATTTGTTAATTATGTTTCTCAATCAGTTGCTATTGCACTTTTTTTGTTTGAGATATAGATTATGTTCTTATATTTAAAAATAATCACAACGCTATTGAGGAAAACATGCATTTAGAATTTGCCAAATATCAGAGTCTTATTGGACCCGCTTCTCGCGTGGTCGGTAAGCCAGCCCTATGTACCAGCACCGTCAGCGAATATAATTGCGTGTTCATTAGACTCTACTTCTGCACACCAAGACTCCACCCCTGCACTCTCTCGTCCCAGTGGCACGCGGTACTCGTTTCTGTTGCATGAGGAGGTTCGTTTCACGGTGGAGTGCAGTAGAAGAAACATCGCCTGGTGACTGTGTTGACGGCACAAGCATTGATGTTATTTACACGGAAATTTCCTCGCTCGAGTCTCGATAAAGACGCTCAGATAAATAACTAAACTCTAAAAATCAGTGCTTGGTGGAAGTCCTCTCAGCAGCAAATTCCCTTCGGTTAATTCTGAAGAGATTCCGGCAAACGCATTTACCCCGTGTACATCGGTGTCTGCGTGTACCCCTTTGGGCAGTCTCTAATTGCTTGCTCATGTACCTTCACCATTCTATACCCATTCCTAGAGCTGATGGTAGGTTTAATAAATCGCGTCATTGTTCATTTCCACTGTCATCATTCGTCAACATTCTCCTACCGGTTCTGAAAAGACTTAAAGTATAAGCTACTGACACGAAAGTAACATACGAATATAATTTTTAGAGCACAGAACTTATTTTTTAGGTTAATAAGTAGTGAAATTTCATGGGTTATTTCAAAATCTATATTTTCCTTTCCCCCAAGTGATTATTAGATATCTACAAATAAACGAAAAATATACTCATATATGTTGAAATGCGTATCGGATGAGAAGCTACAATAGGTATGTAGCAAATTACTTTACTTAGAATGTACTTTAAGTGTAAGTCCGAATGCAAAAGATGACTTGTGGGTTGCCACAAACCACCTTTTGATCATTTAATTATTAAGATCATTAATTATTTTTTCAGATCATTTCAATTTCAGATCATTTAATTAATTTTATGTAATTATATAGAGATATGATATGCAGATGAGACAGCTCTATTAATTTAAAATGTTAATTTATTTCAATCATTCTTTCATCCAACATGTATTAGGTGTTAACTTATTACTACGTTCCAACATTTAATTTAACGTATCAGATGCGAGTAGATAATTCCTTGTAGATGCAGCGCCCTACTATTTTTTACGTTCTTTTCCCTCGGAGCGAGCTTGGGAACCTCTACTTTAACGACGAAGTGCACTACCTCGAATCCAGTCGCGCGAAGGAAAGCAACCGGCTCGGAGTCTTATTTATTTTCTGGAGACTTTTACACCCAGCGCTCTCCTGCTGCGTCGTCGAGGACGAACTAATCCGAGGCTGAAGTCATCAGATAACCCGGCATCTAAAGACAGAACATGGACTCCCGGTATAAAGTGTTTTTCAATCAGTTGACTTAAAATGCACTCTTGAGTGTGTGATATGTCGACACCTTGCTGACCTTCCTGACCAGAAGGCATTTAGGAGTCCTCAAAAATTTAACGCTTAAACATTCATTTAATTTAGTTCCTTTGATAGAAAAATATTAAATATGTTTGACAAAGAAACTCTAAATTCGTGCAAACAATCGCAATAAGTACATTTTTGCGATGATTCTTTACAACACAGTCCAATTCTTTTTACTCTCATTTCATTAAGTGTTGCTTTTTTTAACTACGGAGATATTTTTCAAAAGAAATCAGATAAAATACCAGTTATTTGAATTTTATTAATTACCTTACTACTTCTTGGAATATTTATAGTGTATCAAGTAAATGAGCAAATTGGATAAAAAGTACATGACATTTTCAGGAAGTTCGGGAGTCGGTCATAATTATCTCTTCCTTCATTTTTGCTGACATAGTAGAGCAATTACTAAAGAAGGAAAAAATAAACTGCGAAACCAATTAAAAGGATTTTACACTCAAACAAGACACCACCAAGAGTAAACGAACCATTGTTGTCCAAAGTCCCGGAGATGCATCGGAAACGAAACTTGCCTCGTTTTCGCGGCGTTGCTCACTTCCGATTCACACAGCACTCGCGGCAGTGACAGGGAGGCGAATCGCCGGGCGATCGCCGTGGGAGATCTGCGCTGCATGCGAGAGCCGCCTGGAACAACGAAAGCAGTCCATCCCAGATTCTGCAGACCGCAACCGCACCTGCACTTTGCGGGCGCGGTGACCTTCTCGCCCGCGACGAATAGGAGAAAGTGGCGGCGGCGGGACCGCGCGCGGTGGCATACCGGCACCTAAGATTAACCTAAATATTTATGCAGATACTTTAATCGTCCGCTCCGACGCGCGATCGATTCCTGCTCGGCGACCAGTGTGAGGTCGAGCGCGGGTTCACGGACGTATGGAGAAGGCGAGGGAGCGCCAAGAAAGCGCGTTTTATGACATGAGATGTTATACTGTTTTCTGTATTTCTGTATCCTTTGCTAGTTTGGTATCTTTTAGACCAATTTTCGTAAACTTTGGAAAGTTACTAAAAGCTTCAAAGAAATATAGCAGGGAACATGTCTGATCTCGACCTTGGTTTTCAACTTTTTTCTGGTCATTCTGACCGAAAAAATGAAAGGGAATCTTCATTACCTCATACCAACAAAATTTCAGGAGTAAAGTAAATTAAAATTTTAAAACCGTTCCAGTTGCAATCCCCTTGATTTGAATAACATTCAACTAAAGCTGAAAAAGTGTCTGTTTTATTAGTGACCAAAGCTTATTAATTTTTTGCTCAGAAATTTCTGTTTATACAAGGTACCTAACCCGTCAATTATCCACAACAAATAAAATAATTAAATAACCATTTTGATTATATATGAATAATTAACATATGAATATAATTTGGATTATTTATTAATTATGTGGTTAATTAGAATGTTCACTCACCTCATTATCTTGAGAATTGACTACATGAAGTTTAAAATAGAATATAAAAATAATGTATTATAATAATAAATTCAGAAAATAAAATATTCAAAATACTTCGTTGATCTAACCATCAGGACGAAGTGTTTTATTTATTGAAACTGCTTTACTTTCTTCGAATTCATAACTCGAAGTTGCATATCCATTAATAGCTTTGATAAATTAATTAACAAGAAAATCTATACATGAATTAAATATAACGTATGCCAAACGTCCATGTATAACCTGAACAACAGAGAAAATATTTTGAGAACAGCGTTGAATTAAACATAATCTGGCAAAACTGCTTTCAACACATTTCAAGCAACGCATTTGGAAATTGCAACTTGTGTATTCCGGTCAGGATCTGCATGCTCATATTTGCAATGCGAACAGGGAAGAGATGCGCTTTCGAGAGAGTTAAACGCCTGAATAACGGCTGCGAAGGTGACAAGTGTGAGAAGAATGCTCCGCTCGCACGTCATTGACTTCGCGGTGAGTGGCAAATGAAGCACGGAGCAGAGAAAGTCGGGTTCGTGGAACGACCGTGCATTGAAGTCTCCAAGCGCAATGGGCCGCAATGAGTTTAAAGGGGCGCTTTGCAAAATACATTACTGAAAATAAATAAAAATTGGAAATGAAAAACCGTACAATTATTATTCAGAAATTATCCCTTTTAACTCGAAGTTCCAGTGGAGCTCGAGGAACTTCGAATTATCCAACCTTGTAAATAAATGATAAGTTCGTTTTCTAAAACTTCTATTACTGTCTTCCAATTTGAAAAATAGAAAAAACGGTAAGATATTAATGCCGAAAATGGAGGAAAGCATGAATCATTTCATATCGCGAAGCACTTTTCTCGAAAGCTAATTGCGGTTTGCTCCACACATCCGCAAATTGACTAAATATTTGAGAATTTATACTAGAATTTTCCGTACTGTTCATGTTCAGGTACATACGCTTAACAATGAATTTTTGAGTATTTCTTTTGTCAATTTGTTATGCCTGTTAGTATGATTCTTAACTTCAGGATTGCAATAAAACATATTAAAAACGGAAAGATTTCATCATCTCTAGCAATCAAAATTGCAATCAAACTCACAAAAGTATAATTAAAAAGTGAACTCATTAATTTTAAAACTGCACAGGGTCGCTTGTTTGTTTGTTTTTTACACAAACTACACAAGACAGTCTGTGACACTCATTGAATATATTTATATATTTTAAAATTATTTTAGAATATGTATTATATTTATAAAATAAAAGTACCCTGTTCTCAATTGGTATATTTAAATATTTGGAAAAGGTTTATTCTCACTTTATTCGATTTATACTCACTTTAATTGAAATTCACAAATTAATTTTACATAATTTTATGAACCCAATCACGTGTAAGTCATTGCTAAACAGAGAAACGAAACATTTCTCAGAAACGTGTGAGGTCTTGTATGAATAGTATTTAGTAACCACAATCTGTACAGATTTGAATTCTATGTTCATTACACCTAGATCTGCTACGTATGATTTTTTTTCTGGAGAAATTGTCACATCACTAACAAACTTTTGGTCACTTTTCTTCACCGTAATAAGCCTCTAAACGAGCTGGCACGAAGAACTTCAGTGAATACTCAGCCACGCAACTAACAAAACGAAAAGCAAGAATCAAAATGTAACAAACCTTTCGAGAAAACAACCAAGATATTCCTGCTTGGAATGTTCTGAACTCCCGAGTTTATGTCCAAGATTTAAGTATTTAAGTTTTTGTCACTTCATTCACATCACTTTATGCAGTTTGTACTACAAATATTTCTTTAGACAGTTCTAAAGCTTCTTCTTCGTTCTTTTTGATCTGCAGTGTATTTTAAATCATCAACAATAATTTCTGAACTTCAATACATAACTTTGCAATCACATACACTTCTGTCGATGACAACATACATATCTTGTTTAGAGTGATGTCGACTGTGTGTTAATTTACAACTACACGGTTTAGTTATTTTTCCGTTTGAGGACAAATGTTTAGCGCCTCTTTTTACAACTGAATGTAGTTTATTCACAATACTGAAACTTAGAAATGCATTTGTCTCACAATCGAGCTGAGTACGCAAAACTGGAATAACTTTCAGTTTTGACTGCACCCATCGCCAACTTGTTCGCGAATTTTTGTGTATTTGTGTTAAACATTTAAAAATCTTACCCTATTGAAACGTCATGCACGGGATTTTCGTGAGGGTTTGGCCCACTGTTCCGCGCAGTGTCGCCCGCACCTGCACTGCAGCCAGAGCCTGGAGCGGAGTCCGCGACGGGCGCGGCGCCTCTTGTAAGGGCGCGAGGAAAAAGACGCTCCCTCGCACTGACAAGGGAGCGCGCCCGGGAGAAACTCCGACTCGCATTGTTTGCTGACTTCCACCGAAAGGAAACTCTTTCGAAGCCTTTTTATGCTTGTGAGGCTTGCTGTTTTGTTGTTGGTTTTATGTACACTTGCTGCATGTTCATTTACGTGTACATGAAAGTTTTACGGAAGCGATGTAAAGGTTAAAGTAAACGTGTGCTTACCATAAACTTTCAAACATGCAAAATTCTAAAAAAATATTATTAAATTAGTACTGGAAGAAGAATTAAATTATAATTGTGCAATGTTTATACAATAGAAATATTTTCATCTGTTGTGTAAAATCTTGCAGAATCGTTTAAAATTCATTGTGTTTGATAAATATGAAAATGCTAAATAGACTTATTAAATTAAATTACTTGGAGATGATTTTTACGTAGATGAATGGCTAAGCTAGCAAAGATTCGAGAGAGTGTGTCTATGCAGAATTGACCGGAGGGCTTTCTATCGTCACGAGTACGACAAGAAGCAGAGAAAAACCAGTCGATCGCTGGTTGACTACATGAACATTTTAAGATTGCATATTTTATGAAATGAACTGCATGTTTGGGAAAATTCATTAGTGATCGAGAGCAATACCACAAAAGTTGTACTATTGGCACACTTAATAAGTAGGTTCTATTTAATTAACCTCTAGGAAAGTTCATCAAGTCAGCCTGGTTAAAATATACACAAAAATGGTGCGAACGTGTGCTGAACTTATTGTTTTAATCTTGTTTCAAAATGAAATACGCCAGAACATATTTTTTGTGGATTGAGTATCGATCGGTTCTGTTTCCTATTAATGAAATAATCCTTCAACTCCATTAGAATGTCACATTTGATACGCAATCTATATTTTTGTAAGACTTTTTAAAGGCTACCCAATCATGAAAATCTTGAACCTCATATTTTTTCTTCTTTGCATCCGCTAATTGTGTATCATAGATTTTTCATGCTATTTATTCGATAAAGGTCATGACAGTAAATCATTTGCTTAATTGCTTTAAAACAACACATACAAAAAGAATATGAAATAAAACAGGTAGATGCTTGCCAAGGTCACTATTGCCGGGAGTACATGTGCTCCAATGAAATCAAGCCCGTAAAACAAGTTCAGCATTGTATGATTTTCAAAGTGAAGTTAAAAGTCTTTAATTTCTTAAAAAGAAGTTCATGATGAATCAACGTTTCTCAAATTTATATCACTAAACAAATAGTTTATTAGTCTGATAATGCTTTGAAAAAATATCCAAAATCTATCTCACAAGATATTTTCTAATACCGTTAGTTTCATAAATGAAACAGCAACAATGAATATTTTTTGACACAATCTTACAAAAATAATACTTAGTTAAAATTTACATTTGTCAAAAAATAGTGAATGACAACAATTACATATTTTAGAAAAAAGAACAATTATTTATAATAATTTAATATTTTAATATATTAATAATTTGAAAATTGCGGGTATTTCACTTCCAGTAATGTTTTAAATTCAGGAATTTTTAATACGAAAATCTTGCAGTCAAAATAAATAATCCTGCCATCTTGAATAATCACTAGCTATTGTGTATCACATGTACAAAATTCTGTCAAATGTATTAATTAAGTTGAATTAATCACGACATATAGTCGTTATACATAATATTTGAGCAAAGGTAGTAAAAGTGATTGCCCTCCCATTCTCTTCAAAAATTAATTACTTTGTCTAGACGATATGTATTATAGATAATATGAGTTGATCTTTTTTGTGGGTTGGAAACGTGGAGAAGCCCCACCGACGAACTAAACGTTAGTTGGAGCCATCGGCTCCGAAGGCAACGCTCGACAACCCGCCGAACTACCCGGGAGCGAAAAAGCGACTTTATAACCCAACATTTAGGGCGTAGCTGACGCTTCGTTACACGTGTCCAAGTCGATGACAAGACTCAGAGCTTTTAACCAACGTGATTAACTTGATTTTGATAAAACTTGAATTTTCCCAATCCATAATTTCCAGCACAAGTAAGCGTTCCTATGCAGTGTGCCAAAATACTTTTTTGCCAATCTTTTGCTTGTTATTCATTTGCTTGTTAACTTTCATTCTAAAATCTTTCAATTCAAGCAAGATGATCATTGAATAGGGAACTCTAGGACTGTTTTTTATAACTCTTCTCCCTCCGATTTATTCATTCATTAAATTCCAATTTCGGGTAGTGAACGCCAGCGAAGGTCGATCATCGATATTTCGCTTTACGTTGAAACCTCTCCATTGCAAGGAGGTTGTAAAAAACAGCTTTGTTCTAAGACCTTTGTCAGCACATTACGCATATTTACACATTTACCATATCATCTGACGTCAACGATATTTCGCGTATCTGCCAAATAGTTTAAGATGAGTTGTCTACCAATCAGAGACAAACGTCACGTGTGGAACGTCGTTTATGCGCGTACTTTGGCAACAAAATCGTTGCTGCTCTCCAATATGTACCCTGGAAATGTGTAAAATTTATTCTGAGACATTCGGTATAATTGTGTTATATGAAGAAATAAATTACATATTTTTCGGTATATTGTGAATCGTTTCTAACGAGAGTAATGTGAAAATTACCACTGTAATGTGATACCATCAAAACACTGTTTACAATACATTAGTATCATTTGTTTTTGGAAGCACATCATTAACTAATATCAATGTTTCTTTCAAGCAGCATTTATACACGAAGTAAACAACTCGAACAAGCAACCAAACGGCGATCGTTCGTGATTTTCTTTTAATGGGCGCCTGAAGGTCAGCACTTCATCATTGAGGGGAAGGGGCTGCTCCACGCGCCCGCGAGAGCGCGTTCGAGTAGTCGTGAAAAGGCCATCTTGTGGGGCGAGGGGGTTCACCTTTGTCACTCCCACTCACTGCTCCGCTTGCCAGTATTCTTCAAATAACTTTTAGATCTCAGCCAATTTACAATAAATATTTAAACAGAAACTTTAATGATAAAACGAGACTTGTCGAAGCGCGAAGTTGGATATAGTAGTATATAAACATTTTACTGATTTGTTTCAGATACGTTTTTAAATAAGATAAGCCCAAATGTCTCTAGAAGACTTTTTAACATGCTGTGAAGTATGTTGTAAAAGGTTTCTTTTTTCTATGTGTCTTTAGTGGAGTTTCATAAAAATGATTTTTATTGCGTAATAACTAGGCGAAACTCGTAAAACCGAAATAACCAAGAGTATTCACTTCATCGTCTCAAGAGCTGTTAAGATGAAAATTGCTCGACTTTTCTTTTGTAGTTAATTGCCCGTAACGTGGATAATTAATAGCTTCATCTGACAAATCATTTCATGTTTAACATTTTATCTCCAATTACACACTTAGATATTATAGGTTTCTCACTCTTCTTACTAGAAACAAATTGCTGATTACAGTTCAGTAGGAAAGCATTGAGTCCGAATTCATAATCCCAATTAATTATGCCTACTAGTTGACATTGGTCTTCTTATAAGATGTCAATGGTAATGTGCCGATGCTGTAGTAGACGTAAATAAACTTTCTGATTAAATTCAATGTGTATTCTTCTGGTGAGTTATTTTCAAATTTCTTTTGCAGTCTAATTTCTTTTTTTTTTTCCACTCGCAATGAAGTACCCTGAAGAGAGTTTTTCTCGTTTACTTAGGGTCCATTTGTAAAATGTTCCAACAAAAAATTCCTTTTGAATATTGCAAATTTATCATGATTTTCTCGAGATATTTTGAAGAGCACTAAAGATAAAAAAAAATCGGGTTTTCCTCGGATATTAATTGGAGGCGACGGATAGTTAAACGTTTCATACTCATTCATTATCTCCAGTTATATATTTTGAGGTTACAGGTGAAACTTTTACACTTTTATATTTTTACTTGTTTGAGAATTGATCAAACGTCTTGAGAGCAACAAAGTTGGGAGGTTTAGAGTTCACATTGGCCTCTTCGATCAACCACACCTACTTGTTAACGTGCCTCTTCTGTCACGTTTTCGATCGCAAATAAAATAAAATAATTTTCAAAAATTAAAAATGTAGCGTGCCGCACCGCGAAAGCGAAGGTTATTGTTCATAAACATTCTACAAAGTTTTCACTTTCTTTCATTTTTTATATTTATGGTGGGAGATGTTCAGATTTTTCTGACTTTAGAATTCCTCTATCCATTCTTGAGGAATACGACACAAAAATTGATTTAGTTGTCATAGCTTCATTATTAGAGCTGCAGTTAAAAACTACACGTCCTTCACAAAATTCTTAGCAAAATAAACTTCTGCAAAAAAAAAGGTGGTATTCAGTTTAATTACATGTAGAGGTTAGTTAATCATCACACTTCATAAAGCATTCAAGACTGCTCTTTCGCTCCAAAAAATTACATATTTAGCAGGAGCGGGTTGTGAGCATTTACTAAAATCAGTCATTTTCCCGTGATTAGGGTGACGACCCTTTGTGCCGATCAGAAGACGTACTTCCAGAAGCGGGCGCAAATGGGGAAGGTTTCTTAAAAACAATTGAAAAGAAATCCAATACAGATTATGCATCGTTTAGGCATTTTTGACGCGTTTTATCATCCCTCACATCGTATTTAAGGAATACTCGACTACTTCTTTACAATACTATAGCTTCAAGCATTCAAAATGACAAGATTGTTGTAAAAACCGATATAAAAGCATTCTCAGCCTTTTGTTTTATGAAAAATATCTTTTACATTTCAATGATTTTTATGACTAATAAAACACTGTTATAAATTTTTATAACAGTTTATTTCTTTTAAAGAAAATTCTTGAAAAGAAATAATTTCTTATAAAAAATACTGAGTCTGTTTTATTAAAACCATAAAAAACATTGCAATAACATAAACAAGCTAACAGACGCGAATATATTCATTAAAATATCTTCTGCATTTATCGAGTTTTGAAAAACACGCTTCTCAATTGTTGCCAGCACTTTAGAGCTTCTCTGCCCCCCACTCCGCGCCTCCGCGCCTCCGCGCCACGCCGGGCGTTCCCGTTAGCGCGCAGCCGGTCCACATACGCTCCTCCCCCCTCGCCCATGGCCACCGCGCCCATCCTCCGCGCGTCCGCTCGGTGTCAAGGCCGTTCCCTTTCGCGCTCTGCGGTTGGCGCGCGGCGTCCCAGGCGGCGATTACCAGAACTAATGATCAGTTGGTTAGCGATGGAGGGATGATTCGTAGAATGATGAATGCTCTTATTTATTTCTCTATTTCTCTTTCTCTATTTCTCTATTATCTATAGATCGTCAAGATTGAAACGATCATAAAAAACAGGGCTTTCCGGTGGAAAGTGAAGCAAAGGAAATATGGCACATTTGGGAGGAAAACTGAAATGAAATGTGTCTTGCTCAGTCAGTTCATGATTTACGAATATGGATAAGTGAATTCTCTAGAAATCATTTGATGACCAGAAGCGTTGTCTTTAGCTAATTTGGAAGAATATGTAAATATTTATATTGATGTTTGGGGAGTGTTTGTGTGTGTGAATTTAAAGGAAAATGCATGAATTAATAATAAAATCTTCATACATCCAAATGTTATTTATTTTGCGGCAGCCAAATGCCTGAAAGAATTGGTCTTACTAAGTTCTGACGTAACGATCGTTATTTCTATTTGTTACACAGTAAGAATTAGGAACACACGTATGTGTAACATTTTGATGTACAGACGAGTACTTTCAATTTGCGAAGATGTCTTGTTTCTTCTTCTAGATATCTTCTTACCTACTGAAAACATGCAGCATACAATTGTATCTATATTCTAATTCGTTCAAATTTCGAGGTTTTTTATTTGCTGTTGGTGCCTCGCCAGCTCTTCAATGTCAACTGGAACAAGTTTCAAGGCCAAGGTAACCTTAACCAATGTCATGCGACTCTCTTTGTATCATTGGCATTTGGAACTAGTTTATATGATTCAATTTAATGAAACTTAAAAATAAATTATTAGGAATGAAGCACAAATACATGAATTCTGCAATTTATGAAAAATTTAACGACAATCAGGCATTTGGAATTTAAATTTATAGGTCAAGGCTGGTCAAACCTGAAGTCATTGAGCATTCCTATCTTTCATACTAAGTTATGTAGAGATACATAATTATTACGTAGTATTAATTAGTATATAATTGATAATTAAATTAAATAAATATGTATGGTTACGTCTTCTACACATGTCTTATGAGCTACGTAAAGTGTGCAAGCGCAAGTAAATATATTTGAAAAGAAAGGATAGGTTTTAAGACGACTAATGAAGAAAATAACGTAGATTTCCATAGTATTTTTTTCCCATGGAGCTGATCTTTTAAAATTCAATTACGCGCATTAAAAAAAGTCATTCAGATTTTCTTGGCCGGCTAAAATATATCTCAATTATCACACTACTTGGTAATAGTGGGTTATGGCTACTTGGTAACATGGGTAGTGAAAAAAAACTGTTATCAAATTCATTTAGCGAAACAAAACTATCGATCGCTCTGAAAATACTATTTTCTAGGTGTTGTTATTGCTTTATTTCTTCCTGACTGAAGAAGAGAAGAAGATATAAAACCGCATCTTGTCGAGAGAGAGAACTCAGCTGCGGCGTGAGAATTTCTACCATTGTGGTAGTAGCGCGCATGAAACCACAACCAACCTCTCAATTTGGATGAATATCACGATCGTTCCTCCGAGAAATTTCTAGAGATTCATTCGCAGAAGAACCCCCCTCTTTACCCGCTTTTTATCTCGGCGGATGCACGATCCACTAAAATCACCCGCACCTCATTTAGCAACACACAGTCGTACCAACTGTCGTCGCCAACCTCATTAAGGGACGTAAAATTTTTGGAACCAAAATATATCAGTGATGATATCAATTTATTTTATTCATTTATGGAACCTCCAAAATACCTTGAAAGGTAAAGGTCTCCTGCTTTAGCAGGGTGAAAATTTGGCTTTCAAATTACATCAAATTAAATTTCTTTTACACAAAATTATCCAAAATGAAATTACATGAAATGAAATTACACATAATTACACAATTTTCCACAAAATGAAAATTTTCTCATTGTCTCAAACTCTTTCGTGCATGTGTTCCACTTGTCTTTTACTCTGAACCGATTTTCACATAAAGTATAATACAAAAACACACTTGAATTGCACAAATTACAATATTTTCCTCTTTGTCACAAACTATTCGGTAGATGCCTGCCACTTGTCTCTGTCGCTCGCTTCCCTTGACCACGTGTTTTCAAGCTTAAATACATCACTCTTATCTAGTGCGCTGCCTACCTTGGACATTTACTTTTGCCCAAATAAAAATATAGTTTTAAGTAAAGCTAGTGATATCTCAAACTAAAGTAAAAATATTGAATATTATAAAAATAGTAAAAAATTGTGAAAATAATGAGAATAAAATCATCCAAAACGTTTAATATCATGGAATGAAAACATAACAAAAATATTAAAATAAAACATTCTTTTCTTACAAAACCAAAATAAGTTTGACAGTAGCAATGTCTCTGATGCATCAGTTACAATATATTACATCATAATTATTATTAATAATCATCAATTACATCATAATCTGGATCTTCTGACCGTTTCTTTCGCTGTCGTTGCCTCCGCAGACGCCCCTTCCCCAGGCCTTTCTGCTTCGCTGCCTCAGTGGCCGCTCTGGTCGAGAAAGTGTTTTCCGCCGGGGGATGGTCCGTTTCGATCCGTGGACCAGACCTGGGGGAGAAATTACTTTTTAATGAAAACGACGTATTGCAATCTCTCTGCAATGTGGATGATTACAAATTATGAGGATCTCTTCAATGTGGATGTGTACAAATTATGTTAATAAAATTGAGGTTTTTGAGATATCAAAGAAACTTTATGTAAACTCATTTGGTTATTTACATGTGCTCATTGAATCCATTCAATTGATGTTTTTGCCTTTTCTGTGTTAACCCTGCCTTCGATTAGCCCGTACGACTAGTCAAATGGATGGTTCACTAAAAGATGGAATATTTTGTCGGGAATAATTTAGGTATTTCAAAATATGCAAGCCCTTTACTAAACGAACGAATACAGATTACATTATAGATATTCCCTGTCAATACCGTTGCACTTTTGCTGACATTTTGGCAGTTTCCGTGTTTGCTTAGCGAATCATTCTTCGGGTGTATCCCGGCGCTCCTGTTGGACAACTTCAAGAAGTTCGTCACTGAGGTGAACTTCTTACCCCGCATGACTATATTATTGAGTGGAATCGCTAGGAGCCAGATGCGGTCAATGTGATGGAGAATCTGTCTCATGGTAGAATCATGACTCATCGACGGTGACCAGATGCCGAAAGAACTCCGCTGTACTGTTTAATATACTGTTTTCACATCCCCACACGCTTCTATTTCTGAGCAATGGTGAGGATATGGGGCATTCACTGGGCACACCTTCATCTTCAGATCCTCATGGTTGATGGTGTGGAGGATTCCCCATGCTGGACCGGTTGGTTGGTTGTTTAGTTGGCGTTCATTTGCTGAACACTCAGTACTTTTGCGTTTTTGAGCACAGTCGCTGTCGTTTTTTAACTCTATTATATAACTTAACACGGATCTGCGACTTAGTGGCTCCCCACATACTGCTCCTAACGCCTTGTGTATGTGTGAAGCAGTTACTCCTTTCCTCCACAGAAACCACACTGACCATGGTTGCCCACGCTTGCCTGTTCAATGTTGTCTTACCGATGTCCAACAGTTTACTGGCAAGCCGGAACAATTGATGCTGCAATGAGCTACCTATGGGAACCATCTGGTGGCTGTAGATAGTAATATAGTTTATTTTCACCAACACATTGACACACATTTTAAACTGCTACTTTGCAGAAGTTATGGAGGGAGTGCCAATCAATATTGAACGAAATGTATAGTTTTATGGGCTCTGGTGTAATTGTAAATTGAAGATTTAGATTTTTTTGTCACTTTTGAAATGAGTTTCTATGTTATCGCAAGTATTATCTAATTTAATGACAAAATGATAGTAAAACTGTATTCAAATTAGTTAACATCTTGTTATTGATGTTAGGGAATCTGCCTCAATGCTCGTATTTCATTTATATGGAAATATTAATTTTCATGTGTGTGTATTACAAAAAATACTATAATAAAATCAAAGAATTTTTTCTGCACATTTCAGAATCCTTAGATATTTAAGAAGACGTTGATTGTGTTCTTTTCATAAAATATTCAATCTGCTATAGTATCATAATAATATGCTTATTTACTCACAATTATTCAACAATGTTACCTAGAAGGTAATATCTTCGTTCGTTTTGATTGGATCCCCTGAAGATATTAATCCGAAGCTGCTTGCGTGATGAAATTACTAACCTTTCACTTCTTGTACAAAAAATGTTACTATCGCTTCCTGCCAAAAGTATCTGAATAGTGTAAACTGAAACTTCTAACCGTATATAATGCACACATTTTTGTTTAGTCTGGATATTTTTCTTCGTTTTCTCGATTTAAATTCCCAAAAATTTAGAAAAAGAGAATTTTTAACAATATTGACACTGTTTGATAGCAATTATAAATGTTAAATATCCAAAATTACAATGGGGATTTTGTATATTTTTTTATGTTCAATTTGCAAATTTCACAAGCGGAATGTTAAAATGCTAGTCTATTCCACAGTTACTCTGTCTGCACTGTTAGTTTTGTTTCTGATTGAGATGACTGTTATACCACAAGTGACGAAATTATGCAACGTTGCACAAATGTCAAATGTTGCTTTTGGTGCAAGTCATATGTTGCTCACATCCTATTCATTAAGAGTTACAAAAAACATCCATTGTATTTGGAATGAACAGTCATCACTGCAGGATGTCTGAGCCCTCAAGACTATGCTGGAAAGCAAAAGGTCATACTTACACCTCTAAGAGGGTTGCTTGACTTTGTTTCTGTCGTTCTGTCGAGATACACAATAGTAAGGTAAATGTTTAAATGTGTAAAATCATTTTGAAGATGACATTGCAAACACAAGTCTTGCAAACAGGATTATTCTACAATGGAAAACCGACCGGAACATGATTTGATCTCACACAAAGTTGCAAGTCCATGTCATCATTTTTGGACTTTTGTGGGATTATCTAGGTGTGTTTCTTTGTATTGTACTTTCCGCTTAACAGTGTCGAATGGAAGATCATGACTGTGAGAATCTCTCGCCCAACGAATTCATGAATTCCCCCGTTTTTTCAACCGGACATATGGGAGCATATTATGGAAATAACGTGAAGACGAGGCTCCCTCAAGGTCTTTTTCAGATCCTCAATAAAAAGGCGAACAGTATTCAAACCTCCTCCGTTGCCGAAGTTCGCCTACGTCAAGTAGTAGGACAGCCAGTCCTTCTCCCAACAGGCCACACGTCACCTCCTTTGATTTAGAATAAAGGTTCCTGCAAGGACATAAAAGGAGCTGCTGACATTTCTGACCGGATCTGAATTGAAACGGACATGTTAATTACATTTCTACTATCAAGTTAATTGCTTCTTCACCATCTAAATGGAAAGAGTTATTTTTTTGCATACAATAAGACATTAACTTTTTATTGGCTTACAGAATTTAAATCATTGTACGAATCCTGCCCTCTACCGAGACGATTGGTACATCCGTAGGCAGATTATGGTGGTCTTCTAGCATTTCACCTTTGAGACCATCTTTCGAACCCCGGTTGAAACGTTTGTAGAAGCGATTGGGGTAGGTTTTCTAAGGAGTGACCATTTTACCAGAATTTGCAAAGCGTGACTTATTATTGTTCAAACACATATTTTATTCAGTAATTAATTTCATAATTAATCACAGGTTGTTGCATACAATACGAGCAACAGATAACCTTCGTTCTACGGAGCAGTCCTTTCGCATACGGCCAAAAAAGTAAACTGTAAAATAAATTCAGAAGTCATTAGAAAAACTGCAATCATACTGGCATTACATTGTGAAACTATTCTCTTGATGCCCTTGAATCTAAAAAATCTGTAAAAATTAATCATGATATTTTAATTCTTTTATTGAAAAGGTGATCCCATCTTTACAATTTCAATTTGCATGGTCGACACTTTCGTTAATCGTATCTTTAACACTTATTTTTACTACGAATTACTGTTACGTTTTCCTAAACTAGATAATAAGCTAAAGGGGATTTACACGAGAATTGCGGCGTAGGTATTTCCAGAGAAAAGAATATTCATCACAATAGCATAACGTAGTATGAAATTATTTCGGGATATAAGCAGTCACTTGTGCACATTTACAACGGAGTTTTATGGGTTCCAAAGATCGCGGGAGAGTTTCCGAGTTGAGAACCGGGTCAATGAGTAAGAAACCTGAGAGAAAGGCGTATCCATGAGAATAATCATTCCATTTTCACGTATGTCTAGTGAAGTGAAACACAAAAATAGTGAAAGTTCATTGCCAGTTTCTATCTTTTTTCAAAACACAATCACTATGTGTTTAATGTGAAGCGAAATTCTTTTTATCCCTTCTTATTCTTAAATATTTCTTACTCTGCTGCGTTTCACGGCTAAATCTTCTGACAGACCGTATATTATACAGAAGATGAGGCACCCTATTCTGAATTCTTTATTGAGAAGATTATAGGAATATACCGTAATGCACACCTCGGGCTATTTTCAGAATCTACATTTAATCAGGGTTCGTGTGAATGACGATAGAAGACGGTAATTATTAATAATAATAATAATATAATAATATCAATAATAATAATAATATAATTTCATTTATGTATGAAATTAATATGTTTTCTTTTAATGCGCAAAAATATTTCCAACAATATTAACTATTTTACTAATGTTGACTACAATTACTTAGACCACCGTCAATCCTTTAAATAGACGAATAAGAAATGCAGGTATAACGAATAAATACATTATGAATTGTTATATTTTTCTATGATCTTGTCATTTGTGACATTTAATTTTAAAACAAGGTATCTTATTGGAACCAACTATTCTTAAAGAGTGCAGTAGGCAACGCTTGGAGTAACGTTTTACAAAGTTTGCAGCAATAAAGCGTCACATCTTTTTGTAACGTCGACACGTCGTGGCCCATGAAGCACACTCACCAGCCGGCGGCTCCGAAACCAGGTCGTGTATCACACGTCTGTATCAGCTGAGCACGAAAGTGCGGCGCGGTCCCACACTGGACCGCCTACGGCGAGTAAAAACACTGGCGCACACTGGGCCGTCTCTCTGCAATATTTGAGCAAAAATATGTCAAAAGTCATTCCGGTGTTAATTTGGAGTGCAGTTGCACTTTTCTAAAATAGTTCGGATACATTCCCAAATCTTTCCTTAGAACCATTTTTGTGTAGATAGTTTTTTATTATCTAACTTATAATATACTCAGATTATTTTGCACGAATACTCCTTTGTGTTTTTTGTGTTTGGCTCTTATTATATCTTGTTATAATTCAATATATCATACTTCAAATGCCAAAATTTAAAAATATATTGTGAAAGAATATTGAAACCGTATGTTAATAGTACCAATGACGACAGGCAAAGAAAATTAACACAAAGTAATTGTACCACCACGATGTTAGTGTAAGTGAAGTGTAAGTGTAAAACCAGAGTTTTCTTTCGGGAGATGTTCGACAAACGAATGAATAATGAAAAAGGCTTAAGAAATCTCAGGAATAAAATCACAATATTTTGCACATTTTATTCATTCACTTAATTTGAAGAACAGCGAAATTCGGTTTAGACATTTGGACTAGTGTTGCATTGCAACAAGATGTGAAAGACCAAGTAATTTCACATTTATTTATATTCTTTTGTAGGCTTCTTCAAAAATTGGTTTACTTAACTCTTACAGCTGTGAAAGAGACAGAACCATGAAATTATCACTCGATATTAATGGAATGTTTATTATCTCGTTTACTCCTATATTTTCTCAAAAATGGCACTAACATTTATCTTTGAACTGAATGCTCGAATATAGTTTAGTTTGCTTAATAATACGTCTTGAATCCGATTTTTGTTAAAACCTCTCAATCTTAGAAATGTGCAAAATTGCATTCTATTTGAAACGTCGGGTGCATTCGTTTACGTGAACTGCGCTTGATAGTGTAATGGATATAAAATCTAGCCTAAGCCCCTAAGATCAAATTCCAGTTGGGACAAATATTTTTCTGGATTGAAATATGCGAGTTTAGAATTGTATTACATCACCGTTAGAAAGAATAGATAATTCCTTCGCTGTTGTGTGTGCGCTGTTGTAGCATCGTGTGCGCTGTTGTAGCATCACAAGTTTTCTATTTTATTTCGGGGAAGACTTACGATATGAAAATATAATTTTTATGAGTTGTATGAACTGCGAGTAGTAGGTTCGGTTACTATTGGACGCGGGTTTTGTTGAGAGGGACTGGATCGGGTTGGCGAGTTGATGAACGCTTGAATGCAGGCCTGAAATATTAACGTGAAATTCTGGTTTTAAAATTCAATTAATAGCTACTTCAGGAGATATGGAAATTTGGCGAAACCTTGGGAAAGGAACTTCAGCAAATTAATAGACGGTTTGCGAACAGTTTTGATGCGTGTAGGTAATTCAAAGTAAGAATTTGGGCGATATTTATTGGGCGATATTAGAAAAGTCAAAGAAAAACCTAGGAACTATGGTGACAAGATCTTTCCATCTTGCTAGAAACGAATTGATCAAGTTTCAGTACGTTGAAACTTGGTTAAGGCGAAACTTACGTTCCAGCTTACGTTCGTCTTTATGAATGCTTGTTTTTACGTATAAATTTTACGGCTAAGTTTACAGCATTACTTTACGTTTAAGTTTGCACGGTGAATGAGGATTAACAGAGACGCTAACCCGCAGACCTCCCGTAAATGTGAAGCAGCGCGCGCGGGAGGCGACGGAGGCGCCGCGGCGGCGGTGGGAGAAAGCAGGAAGCGGCGCGCGGATGCATCTGCGCCTGGGGCGGCGGATCGCGGGCACTGGGCGCGGCGCGTGGGGTGGAGCGGGGAGGCGCGGGGCGCGGAGCTCCGTGGGTGAGAGGGGCTGGGAAGCTCTGCGCTCGCCTTGCGGATCCCTCGCCTTCGCGCGTGCGCCGGTTAAGCGCCTGCGATCAGCAGGGAACGCATTCACTTCGTTTATGTAATGTGTTGAAGTCGCGTGGGGCGCGTGTGAGAGGATTACTGGTCGGGAATCCTGTGACGAAACTTTGCTCAAATTGGCACGTTTCTCTAGAGATAAAATAATGGAGTGTAAAATCAGGAAAACCATGGTATAAAGCGAATGCGTGGCTAATTGACACAAAGATCTACTTATAAAAAATGTCACTTCCTTGTCTTGTCACTAATATGACGAAATTTAATGTCACATTAATAACATTTAATGGTGTTTGGGAGCTTTTTAATCA
This sequence comes from Teleogryllus occipitalis, assembly GCA_011170035.1. NCBI lineage: Eukaryota > Metazoa > Arthropoda > Insecta > Orthoptera > Gryllidae > Teleogryllus > Teleogryllus occipitalis. The sequence continues at coordinate 324,880 of BLKR01000210.1, read as the reverse complement.
TGAAATGCTTATTGTAAAAAGAACTCTGAATCATTTGAATCCAGTTCGCAGGAAGTTAGACATTGGGGAAAACATTATCTATTTGACTAAATTTGGTTCACTACATAGGAGTATTTCGTGTATTTTGTTTACGTTCATTTATTTTTACCTGTAGTTGAGTTAATTGCTCACAATTACAGACTCATCTCGGAGCTTTATATATCCTTTACTTAAGTACTTCGAGTATTCGATAATGAAGAGCGATTTTCACTTGTCAGAACTAGGGTTTCGATTTCGACTTCGTATTCGCCTTCTAGGGTACAAATACAAAGAACAAAATAAATTATAGTATATCGCAGCGTTGATTTCGACTCTTGAGCTTTAAATATTTTTTTTTCTTCAAAAAAAATCACATTCAGATAATTTATAATTTTTATGAAAGTCTCACAATTGAAATAAGATGCAGTCTTAAATAAAGGGAAGATAACATTTTGTGAACAAAATCAATTTTAAATCATTGAATATTCAAGTCTTTTTAATGAGTATTTCCAATCAATCGATTAATTAAGTTTCATTTATTCAACTTCTCGTATAATTACATTTTGTGAAATTCAATAATACCTATGTAATATGTCGTACTCACTTGGTATGGTAATCTACCAGAAATATTTATTGCTCGGTGACTTTCAAGAATGGTTTACGGTCTCAATCAATCTTCTGTAAGTTGACGACTTTAAATCCAAGATATTTGCACTCTTGAAAGTACTGAAAGAATTAAGCGTACCAGAGTACTTTCATGAAATTGATTCAAATTAGATAATGGATTCAAATTACAAAAACTATCAACGATGAGCATTTTAAAGTGTTATCTTCATACATTTCCCTCGTATCACTTCCATAACTTTTTTCACATCTATCTCAGTTTTATTCAAATGTGAACTTACCAGTTGTGTTTTTTTCACCAATGATATGTCAAGGTAAAACTCCTTAGATTAATATGGCGTACGGAAGTTCGTTGACCTTTTAGTATTCATTGTCTAAGAACAATCATTCTCACGGACTTTCTGTTCCTGATTTTGAATAATAATTGTCAGTACCATAATCAAAGCTCGTTGACGTCATAAAGTTATTTTAAATTACGACATACGATTTGTCGCGTTTTGTCTTCGATTAAGCACTCTTACCTTGTTAAATAGGCTGCTCCCTTGGCATTTATGGTTTCTACAAGTGAATCTACGCATGAGTTTTTGGAAATTAACCATAGAGCAAATGTGAAATTAATTTGCACATTTGATTTTTTCCTAGAATTTTGTAGTCAGAATCAGTGTCTCCAATTTTGTATTGTTAAAGTAGCATAGCTCACTATTATATCCGTAACTAATGGATTCTAAAAGTATATTTATTCGCCAAAAACATGCAGTAATTATTGGCTATGGAAACTATTTTGAATATAGTGTCACCAGTAATTTTGCCTTATTTATTATAATTTTATTACAGTAATACAAATAGCATATACGATAGTACTAAAGCCATATTTTCCATTAATTTATTTCAGTTTTTATTTAATATTAAGAATGTAGAGTAAACATCGTGTATTAAGTGGCCCACAGTCGAATTTTAAAAATTTATTATCGCAGCCCACAGTAGAAATATAAAATTCACAACAGTATTGTATATAAAAATATAGTATTCATAATTGGAACATTCTATAATTAAATATCAAACTATAATTTCATTCTATAATGAAACCCGTGACTTGCCATTCAGATGCAGAGCAATCAAAGAGCTAATAAGTATTAGTAAGATTTGTTTCATTTTTAAATCCCCTTCATTGTAACCATCATGCATTTAAACGCCTTTTTAACATTTCGGTCACCAGCTGACTCTCTTGCTCTCTGTTTATATCTGAATTCTCTATTCTTTTGTTTTTTCAAAAATTACTAAAATTTAATTTTTTTACTCGTCTCTCACGTCACTAATATTTACATTGCCGACAATTTGTTCACATTACAATATTTATGACTACATGTGCTTTAAATAATGACAAATTAAATTTCTCAAAAACTCAACAGTTTTCTGTGAAAATGAGCTCCAATTTCCGCATTTCGAGAAACGCTCAAATGCCATTTTCACAAAAATGGATCCAAATTTTTTCTTCAAAATTTTCCCACAGATAGTGCTAATCACACTGTTTAATATGACACAAAGTTAATTTCGGTGTATTCTTTCGTTTTTTCAAAAATTTAACAAATGTAATTTTTTTAATATCCCTCACGTCGTTAATATGCACATTTCCAGTTATTTGTATACATTATTTCATTTGTGAGTAAATGGGCTTCCAATGATCTCAAATTAAGTTTTTTGAAAACTCAATAGATTCCTGTGAAAAGAAAAAGCTTCAAATTTCGCATTTACAATAACGCTTAATCGCCATTTTCTTATTAACGGCTCTACATTTTTCAATAAAATTTTCTATTAAGGACGAGGTTTTACTCTTCTTTAATTTTCTTAAAGTAATATTTCTGTTCTCCAATTACGAAACCGAAAAATTGAAAAATGTCAAAAAAATGAACTTTGGGCGGCGATAGATGGCAGCTTACAAGAGAATGGGGCAAGACCTTAAAACCAATTCACACCATGAAAATTTGAAAACTTTACTACGAGAAAGTCTGTGGCACTACAGTCACCACCCTAGTTACACCCTAGGAACATTGACCCTGGTCTCCACTCCGTAGTTTGGGAGTGACTTGTAAGCCCATTGTCACCGAGAAGTGTCGCCAGTCGTAGGTTCGGGCGGCGCTTGAGCCCTAAGGCTGGAAATGAGGTTTGATGTCGGTCGGATGGCGCTCACGAAGCAGCTCATAGACCCATTACGGAGCCTACTCCCTCTGGCACGCGGGCAGTCACATTCATAGCTCAATCATACAACATTCGTGTGGAGCTAAAACTGCGGAGGAATGGGGTAATAAAGGTGCCACATGATGGGTGAGATAGACCTAACCATGCTGCAACACTAAAGATACAGAGATCGCGAGCAACCATGGGCCACCCCCATAATATCTAAATCGTTCACGATATCGAAATGCAGTTTTCGCTCAACAATACGTGATTATCGGACAAACAACAGACCCCGCAGCTCGCGGTAGCTGCTGTAACCACCACCCTTCGAGACTCTGTGTTAATTCTTTAATTACTCGTATACTTTCTTTTGAATTTTTCCTTTCCATATACGAATATTTTTCCATTAGTGGAATTTTTCAATAGGGACGTAAAATGCGCATTTTCAACGTGTCCTTCAAGGTCTGTTTCCACACAACCGCGCGCAAGTGCATTATCGCGCCACTTCTACTTCCGAATATCTTACACTCCATATTAAAGGCCAAGGACATGTTGAAATGTATTAGTTTTGTACAAGTGCTTGTAGGATTTAGCAAATACAAATTTCACAAATTATTTTTGATGTTTTGAGGATTACGTTGTAAAAGTTTGAAGCATTTTGAAGTGTTCGCCAATTTTCATTCATGAATGAGTACTCTCAAAATGAAATTTGCATAAATCTTTCGGAAGAAAAACTTTCTCATTCTATAGTATTCCCTTTTCTGAGTTCACAATGCGAATCAAAGAAAGAACCTAAAAAGTAGTCCAATGTTTCGGCTGAAGTATGAACTGCACAAATATTATAGAAATGTGTAATTTTCTACAATTTGTTGATATTAGAATGAGCTTTTTAGACTAGAATTTTATTGAGGAAATGAAAAGTATGAATGAGTTCTTTTTCATTTCACAAGTTAATCAGTTTCAAAATTACTTTTCTCTTTTGGAATGCAAATTATCAGATAAGCATTGGGATAAAAGCACTATAAGTGCACCTACGTTCATTGTCCGATGGTAAATAAAAGGTTTTGTCTAAAGGAATTCTCGCAGTCAACGAGAATGAAATGTCTAAACATCTGATGAGAGCGCAGAAAACATGCTAAATCTGTTTTTTGTTTTTTTGTCTTGATGGGAAATTGCACATTATAAGATTTACGAGAGCCGTTGTGTTTTATTATAGACAGTACATTAAACCTGAAATTACTCTCGCTACCGGTTCTTACACAACCAGTTATTTAGTGAGGAGAATAACATTTCCGCAAATAAAATGTTCAGGAATTGAACTTCGATCTTTGTGAACCCTCGTACTGTATTATTAATTACGAACAATTTCGTGAGGTATCTTGACTACCAACACAAGATATAGGAAGATGCCTCCCTTATTTCCATTCATAAAGATTCTATGAGAAACTTGTATAATGTTATTGGAAACGTGGCTAAATTATAATAATTACGCCGTTTGCACGGGTCGCCAGTGCGGCCGTTGGTTAGACCCTGGCCTTTGCAAAATGTCTTCTCTACCTGCTGGCTCCGTCGCGTTGCCCCTTACGTCCTTGGAACGTGCACCGTCCTCGCTTGTTTTGTATTCGATGGTGACCGAAGGCTACCGCCTGGATTACGCGCGTTTTCTCCGTTATATCATCGTTAGTTTGAGCATCAAATTCCTATTTGTGAGTTACGAAACTGCAAACACACACGGCACGACGCGAGTATTTTTCCATCTTCGGCGTGATTTGTAGTGTGCATTTTTAAGGATGTTGGAAGCCTAATAAGTAATGAACGTTGGACATAACTCTTCTCCGTGCGAGCCTTCTGCTGAAATATCTCTCATTTTCGCTCGTCGTTTACTTTCGTACGAGCAGTTTCGCGTGTGTAACATGTCTTTGCTCTTCTTTATGACTTCCAAATGCCGGATTCCGAGTTTCGGCACGCGGCGACGCCTCGTTGAGTCAGGAAAATCCCAGAAGACGTCGTGATTTATTGAGCGTTTACGTCAACGTGTTCATTTAAACGCTCCTGTCAGATTACGTACGCGAGGTGTAAAAGATTTTAAACTGTCGTTTGCTCTGCCCCTCCTTTCATCGGGTTTCTCTGGCGCCACGGCCACTTCAGAAGCATTCCCCCCGGGTGTCACATTCTGCTGTAATTTCTTAGTCCTCATTTCTTGCCATTCTGGAATTTTTAGAGAAATGTGTTATTGATACCCGCAAATATTTAACTTATTGTGTACAAAATTGTTGTAAAGTACAAGATTTTTAAAAACTTTTATAAAATCTTAAATTTTCAAAATCATCAAAACGGAATGTTGAAATGAAAATCACTGGCTGATGATAAATTGTACTAACGCAAAGTCGAGATGAAATTATACAATTTGTCGTAAAACGATATGGCAAAAGAAGTGATCGATTGACAATACTAAATGTAAAGAAAATATTCTGCATTTCGAAAAAAATAGTACAAAAGACACTAATTTCGTAACACTTCTGGCGACAGTAAAAAATGCTTCAGATTAATGGTGACACGAGCTTAAGAACTTAAACTCCGCCCAAACAAAACATCCTGGTCGTAAGATCCTGGTCGTAATTCGCCGTAAATTTAGTCCGAGACCCTCCCCATCAAATGGCGCAAGACTTCTATACGAAGAATTCCACGGTACGTAAGAGCTGCCTCGCGGGGGCAGCGGGCGGGGAAGGAGGCTGGGCCGCGTCGGGGTGTGGGTGTGGGTGAGGGGAGGGGATAGTGGCGCCGGCGCCCGCGTCCACCGCCGGCATCCCGCAGCGCCGCGCCGCGCAGTGGGCCCCACCGACGCCAAAGCGCGCACACGATGCGCACGGCCAGTGAAATCGATTCCACCAGAACTGTAGATCAGCATGGTTCTCTTCCTCACGAGGAAAGGGATCGGTGTCACATTAATCTAATTTCAGTTTAAAGATTTTTTGTGTTTTGAATGAAAGTGGACATGATGTTGATTAGTTTGCTACTAACTTCGTCATTCATTCTTTTGTTCGACAGACTGTTGGAAACCTCTGAGAAGAGGAAAAAAATGAGAATGTGTTTATTGAAACATTATATGTTAGTAAAAATGAACATAGTGTTCTTTTCTACCGGATTACAGAATTACAAAATTTAAAACGTCAAAAAAAAAAGAAAAAAAAAACAGCGTAGAATGGATGATTCTCCATTTCAACCTTATTTTGAAGATTTCTGTGTTCTTAGACCGTTCATTTTTATCTTGATATATGAAAGTTATTTGCAGATGTTTAAAATTTGGTAATTCTCCAATTATTGAAATAAGATGTCTTACGAAACTGATTACTTAAATAACTATTAAATCACACAAAACTATAAATGAACCAAAAATGTTACTCATTTTAAAGTAATGAATTTTTCTTTTCGCATTTATTTGAGGTCATCTTTAGATGCCACACGTATCCTCCAGACTTTCCCAATCATGAAGCTATTTCAATGCGTTAGGGGCGTGCACTCCCTACAACCGACTGAATCAACAAACGAACCGACAGCCGCTTGAACGGAGGTGTTACAGCGCTCCCTGCTTACTCGAAGCGGCAATTTATTTATATTTAATTTTTATTAGTTATCTATTTATTCAACATCTGTAATATATTCCTCAACCATTTCCTTCCCATTGCTATCTTCAACATGATCCACACTTGTGACATTGTTGAATTTTTTATTTCATGTGTATTTAGTATGTATTGATTTTCCTTCTGCTGTGAATATAACTGGAAATAAATCAAGAAATGGAAGTGCTCCGGTGTAAAATAGAAATGGTAGCACTCGAAATTGTAGTTTTTTCATAACATAATTTGTCTTTTGAATAATGTTATCCATGCAATGGGATACTCACATAGTCAAACTCGTTGGTCCCCGGTTGTTCTTATGTTTACATAATCAGCTGAAGCCTCTTAAAGCACAATGTAGAGTTTCGTATATTCCGGCCTCAGAATGACTAGGTTGGCTATTTTGCGGAATATTTTTTACAGAAGAGCATTTTGGAAGTGTGAAGATATGTAATAAAGATAATAAAACACTAATAAAACTGTCATTTTGTTGTTAAAAGCTTTTATTTGAAAACTGTTTTAATATGAAATAGATATGACAATAGAGAGTTCGAAAGTTCAAACATCACTTTCTCCCAATATGTCAAATAGAATTTTGTCATTATGAAGCTCTAGATATCTTGAAAACATTTCATTGAAGTTAAAATATGTTATACTCAATCACTTCAATCAGTTATGATGCTTCATTCACTCATTTTGCGGGTTAGATATGCGCATGTATGGTCCATTTCGGAAGGTTGCAAATTGACGGGGTGGGGGATCGTCCTCTGCTAGATACATTGATGTACCCGGCAGATAAAGAATATATTTGTCTCTACCAGAGACTCAGTTCATACACATATATGTCTTTCATTTATGATTTTCACTATTTGAAATGTTCAAATCAAAGAATCAGAAAAAAATTCAATGGGATTCTTAGGATTTATTCAGATAGTGCTGCCTAACCGACGTCTTCGACTCATTCTTCAGTCCATTTCGTACTTCTTGCATTCAGTGATTATTTCATGTGTCGGGGCGCATTAACTGCTATGGCACTAGTCCCGTACATGTAGTTGCATGGTATATTCCTGGAGGTGGCGGTAATCTTCGCTAACCGGGACACCACCCCATCCACAAGAAGCTCTAAGCTCCTGGCTGATCTCCCGACGTTTTTGTGGAGAGAGACGGGGGTAAGGATGACGAAGGAAAGATTGCGCACGGTTCGTGGGTGGGGGGATGTGAAGGATATGCTCCGACATTCGCCTGGTGTTGATCGGCGAAACCACGAAAAACTATCGATCACAGCAGCCGGTCGCTAGAATTGTCCTCCACACAGCGGCTGCAGCGGCGAAGCTAATTCACTAGGGTGTATCTCTTGGAATTTTAAACGTTCACCTCCGGACAAAATAGCCAATTGGCGCCCTGCGTTCGGCCCAGTGTGCGAGGTGAGGTGACGTCGCGGCGGCGAGGCGCGGGAATGTGGGAAGTGTTGTGTCATGGGACGTGCGGGGCGCGCGCAGCTGTCCCCTAACTCGCGGAGGAGCGACCCCCGACCGGCCGAGCGAAAGGGACGGCGCCGGCGCGAGGGGGAGGCGAAGTACGCAGGACATGACCCATTAATCACCCCAGGCACCCACGGACACTCGCATGCGACTCGGCCCAATGGAAGAGATTAAGATGAATGGGATTTGATTTTAAAAAAAAAAGGCTTTAATGAATGGTTGCAAAGGAAATGTGAGATGAAAGGACAGAACTCTAAATGATTACTAAGAATAATAAAAAAACAATGAAGGCAAAATGCGTTGCACTGCGATTCTTATTCAAACATTGCTGGGCTTTTATAATCACCAGATGCCAGCCATCCCGAGCATACATTATATATATGAAACGAATATTGCAATATATTTTGAAAAACATTGTCATATTCTTTAGAAAAGCATCTTGGGTTTGTAGTCGAGGGTGTGTTTTCTTACTTCTACTATTATTCTTCTACAAAAGCAACGTTAGTTTACAAAATTTTCAGTACTGTATTTCCTTAGCAAAATATTTTGAATTTTATGGAATGTTAAATTTTGCTGTGCATATTAATTTTTCAGTGGATTTGTCATTTTGTAGTTTAGAATTATGTATTATTAATCATTACTGTATAACAAAACAGAGATTTGAAATTTCCCGGTTTAATGAAAGGAGGAGGTACATGAAGAGATATCATTATCTAGTGGAATTTTATTGGATTGTGATTGGAATCACAATGCGATTTCGGGGATTTCCCCACAAATTAATTGTTGTTAAAACCTTTGGGTTGTCAAAATCCCCACGCCATTCCAGTTACTTGATTAGAATTTGCAATTTAAACGAAGGGATGCGGGGCTTACCGAAACGTTTTTTCGTAGTCTTGGGAAATGCAGAATTTGGACATTTTAATGTCGTGAAGGAAATTAAACAATTTAGGTTTTTGTTATGTGAAAGGTTTGACAAATGCTGATAATATAATAGTTCAAGTTCCCGTACTTCTGACTAAAATTGCAATTTTCACTCTCTCTCTCTCTCTCTCTACAGAACTGCACACACACATGTATATCCACCTACTCGTACCTATTTTAAACATTTGGTGGAACGGCAATAATAGACCTTACTTTTGACACGTGTACGTAGTTAGATTATATAAACTTGTAGCCTGCTCGAAGTATACATGACATACGCATTAGCCCATATATATTCATCCGTACATATAAACATCATGGTGAAACCAATTATTTGGTCTCAGAGGCCTTTAATAAGGAATTTATCTCCAAAATCAGGATCTTCAATTTTTGGATCCAATCCATGGGATTTTGGGACTTCAGAAACGATGTATCAGGAGAAAATTAAAATCACAATATTTACATTAACAATATACGCAGTAACTGAATAAATTAAGGGAAAGTATAGCATATTCGCTGTAATTCACTCTTGTTCATTAAAAGACGTTTCTTCGTTTTATGGAAAATTTAATTTCAGTATTGAAATAGTGAATGCACCAATGAAAAATTAAAATTAATTTTTTTTTATTTACGGATATCAATTCTCTTCAGTTTTGTAAACTTCACAATTAATTCACTTTGACTTTACATGAATTCCTTCAGAGCTGCAGTAGGTGGAAGAGAATAATCTTTAAGAACTTCGAAGTTTCCTCACAAAGCATACTTTTGCTTCTCTGAAAAATTTCAATCTCGCGGAACATCTCCAAGATTCTTGTAATGATGCGGTGCATTCCCAACTGATTCACAGCGATTAGAAATATCTTGTATACTTCTGTCTTTGAAAGCCGTTTTGTAATTGTATGCCCTTCTCTTGTCAAAGGGGAAATAAATATTGTCCTGCAGCTCCTTGGCATTCCGTACTCTTCCGTTATGAAACACGCGTCGCTTGCGAAAGTGGAGGAGGGAGCGGATGTGAACACTACTTGATCTCTAGGAAAATAACTTGGAAAGGAATAAAAATTAAAGTGAAAAATATTAACTGCGAAGCCAATTGGACATTTTTATAGGACTTTTACTAAAAAAAGAAAATACTAAAAGCCATCACTGACCAAATTTTCGAAAATGTATTAAAACGTTCGTAAATGTATTCCCTTCCAGGAATTAAATGACACCGTTGAGACTTTTATTTTGTCTCTTAAAATTGCTCAAAAATTAGGCTTAATGCACGATAACTGAATACGTATTTTTTATTTTAATATCTGTGAACTTTTTTTTAGTATTCTAGAAAAACAAACAAATGTACAATTTAAAGGCTTCCACGGCACCCTAGTTTTTCTCAAGAACATGATTTGTGAAGGACTAAAAGTAAAGATGCAACACATTGATGTTAGAGATAGGTCGTGATTTGTAAGAAAAAAAAAAGAAAAAAGAAAAAAAAAAAAAAAAAGAAAAAATCTCATGTGTCTGAAAGGAGTTCACTATCGTAAATTGAAAAACCTAGTCATATCCAGAACCTTCTCGAAAGGTACTTTTACACCGCAGGAAGGAATCTTTTCCACCAAGGGGATAGGGCAAAGACTTTACACCCGACAAAACCTCCGGATCGAATTGAAGCACGATTATTTTCTCCGCGCCCCCGCGCTAAGAAAGTAAAAACGCGCGCTTGTAGCTCCTTGGCATTCAATCCGTTACGAAACGTGCATTCCTGGCGGCGGCGCGCGGGAGGCAGATGGGAGCGAGGCCTCGGCGGGCGCGGCACCTGGGATCGCGGCTGCCGCGCGGCCGAGCGCAAAAAAGGAACGGCGCCCGCGCGCCGCGCCGGGGACGAGCGCATCCTCGCGGCGACAGCTGTCGCCAGGCGGCGCGGCGGGCAGTAGCGCTGGCGCAGGCGCAGGCGATTGCGCCACGCGCGTGCGCAAAGCGGGGGTGGAGGCTCTGGAGGGCCAAGACGACGCGGATGTCGCCACCGATCATTGTTGTGGCTTGAAAACAAACTCCATCTCCATTCGAGGGAAATGAGGAGTAGATGAATTGTGAAATACGTACTTTTATTTTAATTTCTATCAACTTTGAACCGTGTAATTACGTAGGTGCATCCCATAATGTGGTGGTCAACACTTCGTTCCTGGTCGTAGCAGATTTTTGTGAATACTATGAACCGGGAACGGTAGCTCAGTGCATTAACTGATGTCACTGCAGCGCCTCTGACCGGGTTCTGGATTCGAGTCCTGACGATGGTAGGATTTTCGACACTAGCTTTTCAGCTAGGTCGAATTCAGTCGCTGTCTGGAGGAGAATTCTAGCGGCCGGCTGCTCTGATCGGTAGTTTTCCGTGGTTTCTCCGATCAACACCAGGCGAATGCCGGAGCAGTGTCCTAACAAACGGACCACGGACCGCGCGCGATCTGTCCTACCTCTTTCTTGTCCTATCCTCTCCACTTACACACACACTTACACTAACATGCACTACGCTACCACATATTCCGGGAGACCGGTCGGGAGTTTAGAGCTTGTCCCGGCTGGGGCGGTGCCCTGCTGGTGGGAAAACCCCACTAGCCGACGGTAGGTCGACGACGGATCGCGCCATCCAGCGGAGGAAGATCACCGCCATCTCCCGAAAAAAAACATGCATTGCACTAACGAGACTAATGACCAAAGCAGTTGACGCGCCCAGAAGCACGAAAAAATCAATCAATCAATCAATCAATGTGAGTACTATGAGGGCAGAGGCAAGGGATGGCGCTGCCACAACGGTCCGCAAGTTGGCACCGTTAATTACCGAGGGTTGAAAACAATCTACCATAATTTGAGGTACGTGAAGGGTTGATTAATTGTTAAATCTTACATTTCTTTAATGTCGACCAAACAGTTGGATAGCTGGAACGAAGCCTGGTTTTAAGAGCATATGATGCGTCTTTTTGGATGTAGGCGTGGTGGCAACGTGTTACACCGCATCATGTGTTGTGCTTCTGCAATATGTACGCCCTGTTATCATATTAACTTCTAATTGTTTCGACATAAATCTGTTTGTTGCCGGCGTACTTATCTTCCAAAAGATAGTACACTTACGAGATTTTCTGCAAATATTTTTACTTTCTTGTTACTACGTACTTATGTAGTAAAGAGATATATTTGTATTTCTGTAACAGAAAGTAAAGATTTTTTGACAGAAAATTCGTATTATACCTCTCTGCTATCGAAAAAGTGTGTAAATTGTACTTCTAATATATAATAATCTTAATAAATTCATAATTACTTCAATTAATTACTTCCTCTATCACACTGTTTAATTATAATCCGTGTTCAGTGGTTTCTTTATACCGAAATATTGGTTTACGGCAAAATGTCTGTTTTTATTTCAGTGGCCATCAGTAGCGTCTAAACTGTTCGGACGATTTTCTCCGAAACTGATATTCCTAGGTCAATCTGGCCGATCTCGAGTCCCTACGAATTTATAATGGTAATTTTGATTTTGGAGGTAGTTTATTCGAAGCCATTACAACATCTTCAAACTTTTCTCCAAAATGGCTTCAAATTATTGTGATTAAATTTTTTCTCAGATAGAGTAAATATTTTAGAAAATGGCACATTTTCTCGTTTTCCTTGAACTCTCTGAACTTTCAATAATGGGAAAAGTTCGAGAAAGTATGTGCTGTTATAGCACCGCCAGTTTTAGTTGTATTTTTTGTGTGAACGGTGCGAGTAACGGAATATATAATGTTAACGGAAGGTCAATAAGAGAAGATTAGTAGCTGCATCTTAGAGTGACATAATAGTGAATGACAGGGTGTGACAGTGATGATTACAGGAAGTCTGCCTGGCGAAGGGCAGGCATGTGGGAAAAACACGCCGCGCGGGAAGACGTGCTAACAAGTAGGTGTTGGAGTGAATAGGTGGAACTGAAGAAATGCAGGAAGTGCATTCGAAAATAATAATATATGAATACATCGGTGCATGAAGAACTTGCACGTAATGTTTCTTTTTTACCCTTTTACATCAGCCTCTTTGTCACATACCCCGAAATTACGTCGAAATAACCTTCACGAAGGTGACACCTTAACAGAGTTTCGCAATAGATACAGTTAAAGTAACATTAAGAATCACTCAAAATGGTTGAAATAATTGTGTATGACAGAAATAGAGATCTATAAATGTTTCCAACATCTGATTTACATGAAAAAGGACGATTGCTCACGTGGGGTATTTAAACATCGAGTACTGACATACCCAAGTTCTTTCGTTTCAAATGACATTAAACTGATAGAAAAGATGGCACGAGAAGAGTTAACAAGTTCAGTCTGAGTTTTCTTTTCAAACAATACTATTACTTTTTTAAATTTTATTTCCACCTGTTCATTTTTTACAATTACTCAGGGTTTCGAAAGGAAGATATATTATATAATTTTTTTGGGAAGATGCCAGCGATTTACATAGTAGGTATGACACTTTTACCTAATACTATTAATGAGTATAGAAAATGTTGAAACCTTTCTACAACGTAGCCCTATTACTGACAACACAATAGTCAGTTAACATAGATCCTAGATGAAAGGGTGGCACGAAAGAATACTGTTCCATTGCTATGAGTGATCAATAAAAACTTCGATCATAATGATTATGAAAAACGTAGGGATACTACTGGATTAATCTTGGATTAATTTCGAAAGAATATACGATACAATGAAATCACATTTCCAACATAGAGTATGGGTCATTTAATGTTGTAAGATTTGTATTAATTTAATTATGTTTAATTAATGTGTAATCGTTGTTATCGTAATCAACAAATTTAATTAATTTATGGAACTCAACAATATTGTGAAATTTGTGTACTGTTTTGAGATAACGTGAGGTTATAACCTAAATTTTACTTACCAAACGTTGGAAATTGAATGAAAATTAATTCACATAAGTACCAACGAAACTAATTAACGCAATATTGTACTATTCTTTGTTCAGTTTCGACGTTTTTCTCTGTAAATTGATATTTAAAACTAAGTTTATAAACTCATAATTTTACGTTTCTTTAATATAATGGCTTTAGCGGTTTAAAGCGATATATGTATGAAAATTGTGAGGAAATGTACTGTTTGGTAATTATTCTCATAAAACACAACGGATATTGACAAGAAAAAAATCTATAATGTCCTGTTTAAAATGTTATCAAATTGTTTGTGAAACAGTGTAATTTTACCGAACATTCTGAGTAGCTAGAATCTGGAAAACACAAATTTAAGGAGCGTTGAAATTAAAATAATATTAGGAATTTACATTAATCCAGATTTACGTGCATTAATCCAGATATGCGGAATTATAGATAAAGTTATACCGAAATCTCCGAAAACGAAACGGCATGTTTGTACTGTGCTTAAGACACCAAAGGGAACAATCAGGCATATCAATCATTAGTGCGAGTAAGTACTTAAAAAAAGAGTAGAAGCGTATTTGACTTCTGTTGCCACCAGTGACTTTCTAGTCTAACAATAGTCAGCGTCCACAATGGAGGACGCTCAGCAAGCCACCAGCGCAGGCGCGTATTACGTATCAAACACCGCACCCGAGCCTGCAATAGAGCGGTTGGGCCGAGTGGCTACGTCAAACACGGCGATGCCACTGACAGCAAAAGCGGCAATTGACGTAAAAAAAGAGGAAAAGGCCGCGCGCAGAAGAGCGTCTTCACGGGTGACAGCTGCCGCGGCGCGTTGCGGGGCGGCGCCAGCGGGGCGGCGGGGGCGGGGGCGGTTACGCCACGCGCGCAGACAATGCGCCGGCGCGTCGGGGGCGGGGCGCGTGATGCAACGGCGCTCGCGAGGCGCGACGCCGCCCCCGCCCCCGCCGCCGCCGGGGGCCGAAATAAGCGGGCGCTTAGGCGCGACGTCGCGGTCACCGCCGCCGCCGCCGCGTAGGCGTCGTCGCGTCGTCACCTTGGGCGGCGCGGCGGGCGCGGCGCGTGGCGGCGGTGGCCGGACAGCCCGCTCACGCAGCATCCGGGAGCGCGCCCACGCCCGCTCGAGGAGGCGCGCGCCCACGCCACCGGGCCGCCGCTACCGCTGTCACTGCGTGCTGCTCCCGTGGCCCCTAATGTTATCACATCGGACCTCATGTTTTTCAAGGTGCTTATAAACAGAGGCGACCAGAAGGTGGGGGGGCAGAACGTGCTCCAGGCCCCGACTTAATTGGGGACCCGAATTTTTTTTTCATTCAAGAAAAATAAAACATGTGTTCATCTGTAATCCAGATTTAACGCTTTAAGTTATTTCTGATGCATGGAGAAATCAATTCTGTTTATGAAATAAGGGAGAAATGAATGTTTTGTTTGAAATGACGGGCCCCCGTGAATCAAGTGGTTTTCTCTGGGCGCCCCTGTCTGTGTATTTTGTTTGAAGGTAAAAGAGAGGAAATAACAGGACCAGAATATGATAAGAGAATTTGAAAGAATGCCGTATCAGGTAGCATTTACGGTTGCGACACATTCATTGCTGTGCGGATAAAAGAGTTTGCTAGTTCGGACCCAGCGTACAAAAAAAATATACTGCGTGTAACTTACATGCTTACGAAAATTAATGTATTTATAGAAGCACATTATATTATATATTTGGATATCCTTTTATCATCTCTTACTTAGAGACACTTGCACAAACATGCACTACTCTACCACACGAGTCGTGAGCTTAGAGCTTGTCCCGGTTGGAGCAGTACCCTGGTGGTGGGCGAAACCTGGTTGAAGGAAAAATCCCGCTAGCCTGCGTGTAGGTTGGCACCGGATCTCACCATTTTGCGGGGAAGATCACCGCCACGTCCCAAGGAAAAGAGATGAACAACACTTTCGGGGCTAACGACCTTAGGAGTTGACGCGCCCGCCCAGAAACTCTAATATAATCATCCAATCCAGAGTATTATCTGCCATGACCGATAGGAGCTCACAAGCCCCACCTAAGCGATAGAAGGCAGGCTCGTAATTGCAGCAGGAAGACAGACTCAGTTCTGGCGAGCGAGGCAGGGGCGAGGGCGCTCGTAGATACCAAAAGGTGCCGAGTGTAAAATTAGAATACTGTATGAGGGTCACTTCTTCAAAACTTAAAAACGTATTCCGCTTGTTTTCAGCGAATCACCCTGCCTGTCTTCTACAAAAATGGCTCATAGCCGTAGATTATTAGAGTTACAGAGCAACCATTTACTCCATTACCAACTCCATTTACAGAGCAATTGCTCTTAGGCTCGTATGGATACGAACACCATTTAAGTGTTGGTATAAGAGCGGAGGCTGAAAGCACGGAGTAACCAAGGTGCTTTGTGTCTGCATGCCTTGTCCTGCGTCCGGAGCCGCCGCCCACTCCCTGCCAGCCACTACCCCCATCCCCTGGACCGCCGGCGCCCATGGCCCAGCGCCCGCCTTGTTTGGCCAGCGGCGCATCGCGGCTTCCAGAGCACGCGGCTCGCACGGCGCCGCCCACCTGCGTCTGGCGACCGGGCGGAGGAGGCGGCCGTGGCGGCGCGGCGCGGCGTCCTGTTGCCAAGGGAGCGGCGGAGGCGGGCTGTTGCTAAGGTGGCGGGGGCTGCAGTGGCCAAGAGCGGCACCGACTCTCCTTCGGATCTGCGCGCAGGCCAGCGGCGGCATTGAAGGCGATTGTCGATTGTAAAATAGAGTCGGTTATCGGTCGCCCCCCAAGCGTCGTTGCTTGTTGTGTGTTTTTCTCTATGTTCAATGCAAGGAGAAATACTTGAATTCAAAGAAAAATATTATGGCAATATTTGTGCTTTAGTATGATACCGAGCTTTGTGCTTTAGTATGATACTAAGCCGACGTGCAAATACGTGAAAGATTTTAATGGAAGATTATGAAGACACTAGTGGTGTGCATCAGCAAAAATGCTGCTGAACAAACTCGCAAGAAATTATTTTCCAAAACGCAACACCCACAATGCTAAACATCAAATAAAATACTCCTGTATAGCACTGCAACAAATAAAATATTTTAACAAAAATATTTCTCGCAAATACTGCAAATACTCACGTATAGTACAATAGTTCATACACACCAAGAATATCAATATAAGTTCCTGTTTCATTACGCGACACGTGAGTAGTAAATATTTAATGATAGGCAGCCTATTCCTCGAAGCCTAGATTATTGTAAGCTGTGAAGCACTGAGTATCAGAATTCAATCGGTACTCATGGTATGCGAATAGGCTGAAGTTTACCATAAAATATTTTCATTTTTAGGGGAAATAGAAACTGTTTTGTTACTTTTGAATTTTTCCTAAGCTCTTGGCTTTCTTACAAAACCATAGATACTTCTCACATGACCAGAAGCTACATAGTTTCCTTTGAATTTCTGGTCCCATTTGAAGTTGGTAATATACATTTTATTAATGGTGATGTATCAAAGGTGATATAGTGGGATGAGAGGCAGGAGAAACAGAACAACCCTAAAAAAAACTGGCGCAAACCTTCTTTGCTCACCATGCGGATCGACCGCGATTTGAACCCCTGTTCTAGCGGCGCAGGGAAAACAGCGCGAGCGGGTCGCCCCATTATGGGATTAAGTTATTTCGCGCTGGTGCTGAGACCGTCTTGCGGGTTGCGGATGATAGGAGTCGCTGGATTACATTTTCCCTCTCGCTTCAAACACAAAGTGAAGAGGCGAGCTGGAAAGATCTGTCTCTTCAGTTACTTCCAAAAACGGGAGTGAAGTAAGACGCTGAATGTGCTACTAAAATCGAATGAAGTAATGATGGTCATTCAAAAGAGATGGAGAGGAATGAAGACGCATTGAAGGGTAATAAATAGGGGCGGATTTTGATGACCTATAAACATCGCCAAAAATGATCAATGAAATGCCCCTGCTTTGAAAATTCCCTAAAACCAAAGAAAAATGACGTAAAAAATTTTATCAAAACCAGTTCGGATGAACAACTCAAGCTGTTGAATACGTTACTGATGTAATCGAGGCTTCTTCCATTTTTTGAGTGAACTCAACTTTCAAACTTTTGGCTTGGGCTATTCTCTACCAGAAAATCTCTGTCTTTAGGTATCCCGAAATCGGCGGAACCGGCGCTGTTACACGTCACAAGAATTACAAACTCACAACTGCTATCAAAAGATTTTCTCAGCAAACAAATCGAATAGGCTATTGAATAATTCTCTGAAGAACATTTGTTGCATCTAGTAAATATTATTTGAAGCAGGTACCATTAAAATGACATTAAAATCGATGAAATCATCAAAAATGCATTAACAATGACAGAGAAAGTTAAAAGAATGACTTATTAGTCGAAATCAACAAGAAATGCAAACTAATGACTTATAAAAATGGGTAATTTCTTTTTCTATTAATATAAAACGAAGTTCTATACTAAACGGCATTATTCCAAAGTGAAAAGAAAAAATGACATGGGTATGGGAGAGTAAAGAAAGGGAGGAATTGAGTTGGTTATTTGAAACAATCAAGAATGAATCTTCTGACATTATATCAATTTTGAGTATTATAAGAATTATTACTTCAAAAATTTATGCCATTTTGTTTAAAAAGCACGTAACCCCAAAAGTAAATTTCACAGCAGAAGAGAGAAACTAATTACATTTCAGAAAGTCAGAAAAATATTTTTAATGGAAATTCATTTTTTTAATGCCATGATATTAGAATTATTAGGTGTTATTTCAAGCAAATTAGAAATACGAGTTTTCCAGTCTCACGTTATAAACATTTTAGACCATACGAGTTCATACGAGTTACACCATACGAGACCATTCTAAATTCCTCTGCAGTGGCTCAGAGACTGTTGATAGACTTTCGAGAACTTTAAATTGAGATTCCTCAGGTGGTTTAACTAAGATTGGTCATAAAATGTAGAGGAAAGTGAGACTTACGTGATATTTAAAGAAAGGTGATGAAAAATCTCTTAATTGCCATTTTATTAAGGCTAACTCAGGCTTTATTGCGGTTACGATATTGCTGAACTGATAAAAGAATTGCTAGCACGGATTTAGTGTTCAACATGAATGAGTTCTTTGCAGCCCTTTGATGTGAATGACAATAAAAAACGAAGTTTCATAATGCCAAGTTAATTAATAGTTCAACTATAAACGAAATAAATCTAAGAAGTGTTATTGTGATTATGTGAATCACGCAGATCTCACTTTCTTTCTACCCGCTATGCAGTATGACATTTTATACTTAACCTAGAATAAAAAAGTTAACGTTTCTTAGAAAGATCCCTGAATCAGATCCCCTAGAAAAGTATTCAAATTCAAGAAAACGCCACTAATCAAATAACTGAAAAGAAAATCTTATTTTCATAAAAGATCGGTTGATTCTTGAACAAGGTTCTGGTCAAACATTTCAATTGTTGATTTTCTTATGAAGTACTAATTCGGTGTTTGTGTACTCCAGATTATAACGTACAATTTTATGTTAACATAAACAATATTGTAAGGCAAGTAATATGAGGAAATTGATGATTTTGTAGATAAAAAAGCATAGTCTTGTGTCACCAAACTATGTTTTTCAGATAACGTGGAAGTTAGACAAATGGTGAGAGTTTCGTCATTCTACCAACCTGACTTCAAACGGGAACTGAAAAATTCTAATGACCCACAGTTAATTGATCTGCAAACAACGTTAAGAATGTTAGCCTCTTTCTTGGTTTTCTTTAACTATACGGAACCGGAAGCCCAAAAATGGACGTCGAGGAAACTAAAAAGTATTATTACATTTTCATTTAATGATTTGTACAACTCCCCTCTTATTGAACGCCGCAACACCTTGCAGATCATTAACACTGGATTAAAAATTCTAATGTCCCAAACCACTTTCCATCTCAATTAAGCACATCGACAACGTACAATAGTGACGTGCTTTGTCTTTCATAATCCTATAATACCATCTACTTAAAAGCCGATTACTTCCTTCAGCCACACAAAGGAATAGTGTGAACGTTATCAACAGACGATCTCAAATACGATCTCTCAATTCCCGCCTATCTTCTAATAGATCCTCATCAAACCACTTAACTCAGTCCATTAAAACATGCAAGTGCTGCGGAGGGAGGACGGAACAGAACGGGAACTGTGTGTTAGTGGGGGGGGGGCGCTTCCCTGGAGATCGGGGGCTCAGATGCGGCGCGGGTCTCGCGCCGGTTCGCACCGCTCTCTCCGCCCCGCCTCTCTCCCGCCCCGCCCGCGAGAATTTTTAATGCGCTTTGAATGAGCGGTCAAGACGAGCTCAAAAAGTCGTGCGTATTATGGAAGTTAAGATTGAATTAGCGTAGGAAATAATTCTCCAATTTGGAACGGTTAATTGCACTAGCCTTATTAGCACCCAAGTTGACGGCCAAGCTTCGACCTTCAGCCTCCACGATTTGCATTCAACAACCTTCAGCCTAGCCAACGAAATATTTCCAACGTATTTTATACTAAAATAGAATTACATCTTACCTTGGCTAGCTTTCGTCGCGTTACTACTAAATAGTAATTCTGAAGAAACGATTTGTGGTGAAGTACGGTATTTATACTTTATCAAGTACGACACGTGCTCCAATTATTGAAATGATTCAGCTGCTAAAAAAAAAATCTGTCCCTTGCCGAAGCCTCTCGTGGTTTCTCGCCGCTGCACACTTCCCTACGAAGAGGAACCCCCTTATATTAATTAAATGAATTTCAGCAACGTTTAATTGATTGATTATTTCATAAATCCGGGCGCGCGAACTGCTTTAACTTTAGTCTCGTAACTTGGAGCATTATTATTTATCACGGAAAGTGGCAGTGTTCTTCTCCCGCTGGATGGTCGACATCCGGCTTCGCTTAGCAAAATCTATATTTAGATTGATATAAATCATTCATTTGTTGTATAAAGTGAAACGGCCAAACTGAAGTAAAAATGAAGTATGATATTCAGATTAATAATTTATACATTAAACATAATTTTAAGTTTAAAAATATGAAAGTGTCCTAATAGTAGACGATCATTTCTGCATAGTTCCTTTATTTGCGCTCCTGTGCGCTTAAGAGCCCGGTGTTCAAGCACATAAAAGCCGAAATGGAAATTTCTTTTGACCTTCTGATATTATTGGTAACTTGGATGATTAAACTACAATACCTTAAATTTATCATTTCATGTTATTGTTAATTACCATCTTACATGGAAAGTTGTTTCATAGATAGATTATGAAATTGGATTATAGAAGGACTGTGATCATATTATATCGTTCTTTTCATAAATACAGTTTGTTGATATACAAACGAATTTCTTTCTCTTTTAGCTCTACAGCCTTGGGCGAATTCACGACCAGTAGAAATAATTAATACTTCATTATACCTAAATATTATGAAGTCATAAATGATTATTTAAATTATGTCGAACATTTGTGAGGCACTTTGCTCTACACGTCACAATATCAGAATACTATGTCGTACCTCGAATTCACTATCACCCCCGTCACCCTGGCTTCTTTGACCAAAAGCAAATCTCCTCGTGGCAAACTCTGAGGGGATGCACGAAAATTCCCATGCACGAAAATTCATTTTGTTGCTTTGGGACAAACATGAAGTAATGAATAGTTAATGATTTAGATGCTATGTTTATAATGCGGTGGCTTACGTAGGAATTCCAACCCACAATCCAAAGTGAGATCATATACGCTTTACGCGGGAATCGGATCGCGAATGAGCGTCAGAGCCATTTGCGCAGAGGCAGCTAGAGGATGTTTCCTAAGAGGAGAAAAAGAAGCCAAATGCATAAAGTAATTAAAATGAACATATTTAAATCATATAAAAAACTAAATTACATGAGTGAAATTGCGAAAGGATAAGAGAACGACCTATGATTTCGGATTGCTCCTTCACCGAGGTTTCCGTCAGCCCGTGGTGTAGAATTACATGATGCACTAGCCTCTGTCCACGATCTGCCTTTTGAATGTTTGTGATGTGATTCGTCCAGGGAAAGAGAGATCCCAGTGTTGTGTTTGTTGAGAGAGACGTCTCTAGATTGCAGCTCAAGGAAGGTGCTTCGTCTCTTAGACCGAGTGGCTTTATTAAGAAGCGTTTTCTGTACTGATCGCAGAATCGCTGTAATACATAGGTGATTACTACAAGAGAGTAGGAAATAGTAAGAGTTCCTCCTCAGTGATTTCGATCATTTCTTGACTCTTGTAGTAATCGCCCACGTACCACAGCGCTTCCGCTTAGTTCAAACTCGGTCAAAGGCAATTTCCTAATAGCCGTCAGCTAAAAAAAATATACATTTTCCATCAAATGACGAACACTTTATTCGGTTATCACTAGAGGGCGGATTTTGATGACCTAAAACATTGCCAAAAGTTATCAATAAAATGCTTGAAAAATGCCCTAAAACCAAAGAAAAATGACGTAAAAAAACTTATCAAAACCGATTTAAATGTACAACTCAAGCTGTTGGATACGTTACTGATAAAATCGAGGCTTCTTTCATTTGTTCGAGTGAACTTAGCTTGCAAACTTTTGGTTTGGACTGTTTTTTACCAGGAAATTTCTCTCTTTAGTTGTCCCGAAATCGGCCGAACCGGCAATGGCGCTGATATGCTTCACAAGAATGGCTGTCATACAACGGCTGTCAAAACAATTTCTGAGCGAACAAATCGAAAAGGCTACTGAGTAATTCTGTTAAAACATATGTTGCTTATAGTAAATATTATTTGAAGCAAGTACTATTAAAAATGACATTAAAATTGATGAAATTAGCAAAAAATGCATTAAAATGACGGAAAAAGGTAAAAAAATGACTTATTAGTCGAAATAGACAAAAATGCAAAATAATGACTTATAAAAATGTGACATTTCCTTTTGTCATAACATAAAATGAATTTTTATACTAAACGGCATTGTTCTAACGTGAAAAGAAAAAAAATGGCATTTCGTTAAAATCCACCCCTGGTAATTACATTCAAAAAAAGAAAACATATGAGGAAAACTTTTCCCCTTTCCCCCCCCCTGAGAAACCGCCTCTACGCGTCTGCTACTTCGCGCGCTCACAAACGATTACGATATAAAGATCCCAATCGCTTACGACTGCACGTGCGGTGTGGCGGGTAGCGGCTAGCGGTTGTTTGCGTATGCGCGTGGCCGCGTGCGGGCGCCGAGTGTCTCTTCGCGTCGCGTGTCGCCGCCGCCGCGGGGGCGGAGGGGGCGGGGCGGAGGGGCGCGGTGAGCGGCGGGGGGGGGGGGGCGCATTAACATTCATGGCGCCATCGCAGCGCGGAGGCTCTTCCGCGAGGGGCTGCAGCTGCGACGCCGCTCGCCCATCGAGGGTCCTCTGCCCCCCCCCCGCATTCCTCCTTGCGCGCAGGAGCGTCGCCGCGGGGCGTTTTCCTTTCGATTTGGGTTCTTATTTCTTTGATCCCGGTGAATACGCTGATAAGTCATAAACACTTAATTTTACAGGAGAGAGAAAAACAATGTTTAAATGAATTAAATCAGGGATTAATGATATTCAAACGAAACTATTCGTGTGTAGATTTTGTTTGAATAACATTCCCTGATCTACAGTATTAATTTAAAGTTGTTTTTTCTCCCCTGTAAAATTAAGTTTTTTTTACTTATCAGCTTATTCAACAGGGTAAAAGATTTAACCATTTATTGCATAATTTTTTTAAATTTTTACTTGCAATAATTATTTTTCATTATATTTATTTATTTTAATGAAGGGAAAATAATAAATAATTTGAGAAGTAAATATTGCTTGAGAAAAACACAAAACTAAATTGCGTTACTCCTCCAACAAAACGTGCTGTATTTCACATTAAAAAAATACTATTCTTTCAAATCGTGTATGCGATAAGATAAGTATCAAGCAAGTAAATAAAATAAGTATCATTCGTATTTTAATTTGATTATTTTCCTAAAAACGTTTCGTTTTTGGTATACGGAAACAGTGTGTTTTACTAAGAAGTTCCGGTTCACGACTTCACTAGATTACTATAACTTCATCTCGTTATCTTAACACGTTTACCGCCTAACAATGCACGGGGTTACATAACTGCATTATGTACATCAAGTGTAATATAAAATAATTTATAATTAAATCGAAAAACATTGTTATAGCTGAGTTACACTATGCAATAAAGGGTTAATACAATTAGAACAACACAATACATAAATGTAAAACAATACACACTTGTAAAAAAGCAAACTTGAAGTGTCGTTTTTCTCCGGTGATTACCTTTAGGTAATAATGTTTAACGGGCGTGTGCGAAAGTATTGAACGAATGTTACCTACTTCGAAAAATGAACGTTGTGGAAAATGTGGACGTGTGAAATTATTATTTGTGGTATTCAAATTGTGCTGCGTTCTCTGACACCATTTTTCTTAAAGAAGGTCCCAAAAAATGCGGACATTGGAAGTAACCAAAAAATAATAAATAGTCGCGAGAAACGTGTTTTTTGCAGCCTATACGCGAGAACTGTGTGTAATTATCGTGTTTTCTGCAGCTGTGGAAGCAAGTT
Organism: Teleogryllus occipitalis; assembly: GCA_011170035.1. Classification (NCBI taxonomy): domain Eukaryota; kingdom Metazoa; phylum Arthropoda; class Insecta; order Orthoptera; family Gryllidae; genus Teleogryllus; species Teleogryllus occipitalis. Next base: position 300,527 of record BLKR01000210.1, on the reverse strand, counting down.
TTCTGCACGAAAATTTCGCCGTTGGAGTTCCAGGTTTTTTAACCGATATCCATTCATTAGGATGGTTCAATGTGACTGTAGTGCAAGGGTTTTGATACAGATACATGAATTAATGTTACACATCTGCAAGATAAGTAAAACGTATGTACGAAACTAGAGTATAAAATACAAGTTTTATTCCTTTCAAATTTCATGAACAGCACCTTGGCTTTAAAATGCAGATCGTAACGTGAATTAATCACTATAGGGACACGCACCACTCATGTTAACTGAGTTTTGAAAATGTGGTTACAGAAGTGAAAGGAATCTAAATGATGCACCAGGTTAAACCCAGAATTCTCTTTATGTCGGTTGTCCGCTCACCTGTGTATCTAAATCTATCCGATGCACCCAGCAACCGTGAATTTGGAATTCACGCTTCCCAGCATCCGTGCATGCCAAATGGTTGGCGATGGAAATCAACAAGTTATTCCCCAAAAGAATTTTCTTTGTGATCAGGCGACAAACAGTTCTTATTATGTTTTCTTGGGGACATATATTTGACGACATTTCTCTACAACTCTGGTCAAAGCTCGCTCCTGTCAGGGGCCTTCGCGGGATGTGGTGTTCGGATGTGGGGCGGTCGCAGGCGTAGACGTAGACGTAGGCGTGGGTGTGGATGAGGGTGAGGGCGTGGGCGTGGGCGTAGGAGTAGGTGTGAGCGCGGGTGTGAGCGCGGGTGTGAGCGCGGGTGTGAGCGCGGGTGTGAGCGCGGGTGTGAGCGCGGGTGTGAGCGCGGGTGTGAGCGCGGGTGTGAGCGCGGGCGTGAGCGCGGGAGCGAGCGCGGGCGCGGGCGTGAGCGTGAGCACGCGCGTTGGCGGAGGTGTGAACGCCGACGTGGGCGTGGGTGAGAGCGTGGGAGCGGGCGCGGGTTTGGTCACGAGCGTGGGGAGGGTGTGGGCGTGAGCGCGGGCGTTGGCGTGGGCGCGGGCGCGGGGGTGGGCGCGGGCGTGGGCGTGGGCGTGGGCGTGGGCGCGGGCGTGGGCGTGGGCGTGAGCGTGAGCGCGAGCGCGGGCGTGGGAGTGGGAGTGGGCGTGAGCGCGGGCGTGGGCGTGTATGCGGGCGTACGTGGAGGCGCCGGGATGGCGCTGGAATGCGGCCTGGGAGGCGTTATGTATGAATTAGAAAGCCGATGCGCGGGAGGCGCCGGGTCCAGCTGCTGTGCGTCTCCGTGCCTCATCGCCTGCCTTGTCTCGCCCCGCGTCGCCAGGCGCCCCCGCGCTTGTCGCATGTAGCATCTCTAGCGCGCACCGGTGGAGTGGACGCGCCGCTTCGTCCCTGCGCCTCCCGCGCAAACATGTTGAAAGCTCCGGTCGTGCTGTATCGACATGTCTTCACGTCATGCTCAGTGTTTATCTATCTTCTGTATTAATAAAATTGAAATGTCTATCTAGGATTTCAAAACAACTGTCTTTACAAGCTCATATTTTACTTACGCTATATAAAAATCCTTACAATTATTTTTACAATGATTGTTACCTGTCTGGAATAATCTTGGAAACGGCAAAACTGATTTTGTTGGAGCTTCTACTGAAAGGTAATTTTTTAAGGCATGACAAGCTTTTTTTATTATTAGATAGAATTACGTTGGATTAGAACGAATTTTTTCGATATAAATTCCACGTAAAAAGCAAAGAATCTTACTCAATTGATATAATTTTCATAGTATCATTATCAACATCTTCTCTTTTCTTAAAAACAGAATTTCAATTTTGATAAGTGTTGATATGCAACCCGCAACACAATTGCATATCTCTTTGAGACATGATTTTAAATTATGTCGACAACGGTGCATCAGAGTTCTTAAAACCTAGTTTTCAAGATACTTTCCTGGAATTACGCGTTACGTTTGTGAGGTTGTAATTAACAAAATGAGACCTTTCTGGATAAATGGCTGGATTCTACCCAACACCGAGAGGTTGGTGGTCAGAGAGGAACTGAATTTCGGATTCCATGAAGAATTGAAAACCCAAATTATAATAGCACGGACCTTAGAGTCTCTTTGTTAATGAACGCTAAGAAATGCCCCAATTTTTCTGTCGTACACTACTGGGCCTCTTAAGACGTAACCAATAGTTCAGGACCTGACTCGAGAAATTTTCAGTCACGCGGTCACGATTGTGATCATCATTCCCTCATCTCGTCACCACATCCTAATGAGCTACTCACGTTTATAAATTTTAAAATCAACGGTCGAAAGTATCATCGACTTTTCTTTGCGTCTGCCACAAGCAGACGAGCGTGACATTATGTTCGGCCATAAAAAAAAAAGATTTCATAGTATCTTTTTTTCACAATTTTCGGTCAATAACTAGCCGAAATTTGTTTTGTTGGTGCAATGGATCTTTCACAATTTTGACTCATAAACGGAATTGCAGACAATGCACCCAATTGCGACAAAGAAAATAAATGGACAATGACTTATAAAAGAGGGTCACAGAAGATGAGATTACGCGTTTATTTATGTAGTTATTTTGGGGAAGAAAGACCAATTTGGTCTCGTACCGTACTTAGTATGTCGTGAATTTGAAACCCGATACCAGCAAGCGCTGGGCAGGAACTCTAGTCACTAAATCGCGTCGAAAGCCTAAGAGCATTAAGAAGGAGACTTACGCACTGGTCAAGGGCCATGCCTTCACTGGCGGCGGCAGCGGCGGCGGCGAACGCGTCTGCTGTCGTGGGTGGTCCCAATGATGGGGCGAATCTAGAAATTTCAAGAAGGCAAATTTTAGTCGGGTCTCTCCCCCATAAATATTCTTGAAGAAGGTTCTAAAAAGTGTTTCAAAGAAATTATAATTTGAATTTTATTGGAAAAATGAAAATCCATAACGGAAATTTTCCTATGGAAGTCATGCGATTAACGTGAAACAGTTGTTTTGAATAAATTGGGTAAAATTAGATAAAACAAGGGATCCCCCTTGACGCATGCTGCACCGCGTGACTCTAAAGCTGCTCTTACTCGTATTCTAGCCCCTTTATTATTTATTTATTTATTTATTTATTTATTTATTTATATTTTATATAGTATGGAATTATGAAGTTCAGTTTACATGAAACTCTTCATTTGTATTGTTGACTTGTCTAATTCTTATGAACTAAATCTAAACTACAATTGACAAGGGGACTCACCGAGCACCTCTAAAAATTACTAATATTTTCAAAAATATTCAGAAAGGAATAGATAGGATAACTGTTTTTTATTCTAGTTGTATTAAATGATTGATTTTTTCGTGTTTACGAGCGCGTCAACTGCTTTGGTCATTAGTTCCGTTAGTGTAGTGCATGTTATTTCTCGGGAGATGGCGATGATATTTCCGCGCTGGATGGCGAGATCCGGCACCGACCTACCGTCGGCTAGTGAGGTTTCCCCTTAACCAGGAGTCTCCCACCAGCGGGGCACCGCCCCAGGCGGGACAAGCTCTAAGCTCCCGACCGGTCTCCCGGAATATGTGGTAGTGTAGTGCATGTTAGTGTACGTGTGTGTAGGGGGAGAGGATAGGACAAGGAAGAGGAAGGGCAGATCGCGCGCGGTCCGTGGCCCGTTTGGTAGGGTACTGCTCCGGCACTCGCCTGGTGATGACCGGAGAAACCACGCAAAACTACCGATCAGAGCATCCAGCCTCTAGAATTCTCCTCCAGTCAGCGACTGAATTCGATCTAGCTGAAAAGCTAGTGTCGAAAGTCCCGCCGTCGTCAGGACTCGAACCTAGGACCTCCCGGTCAGAGGCGCTGCAGTGACATCAGTTGATGCACTGAGCTACCGCTCCCGGTTTATTCTAGTTGGGTTTTCATTATATTCTCCTATATTAATGTGTCTTTCTTGATTAATGAGGGATAGGTTAGAGTAGAAATTGTTGACGAGAAAGGCTCTGTGATGTGCGATGGGATTTAGGTTAAGTTGTGGCGTAATTGCTTATTGGAAATGAACCAGGGGGCGTGGGAGATGCCGCCTAGCCCCTGCTCACGCAGGCCGCGCCCCTCCCTTTGGCCATGCGGCTGCTTCGCTGTGGCCTCTCGTAATGCGCTTAGCAATTAACGGCGATTCAGTCTCCGAAATATGTCTCCAAATATCTGGTGTATGTGTCATTATATATCTTCTACTCTCCGCATTCAACTCGCTGTCCAATTTGAATACAGTAATAAATACTCTACATACTCTTAAATGGTTTCATAAGAAATATTTTTGTTTAATTTTCCCTATGTATTATATGATTGCCAACGACTTTTCCTTTTCAGATCATGTCTGGATCAGGATCTTAAATGCCGACACACACACAGACACACACACACACACAGACACACACACACACACACACACACACACACACATATATATATATATATATGTATGTATGTATGTGTATATATATATATATATATACATACATACATACATACATACATACATACATACATACAGTACCTTGTTCAATTGTTCAATGCCGATGAGTGGCTTGTCTGTAATTAATACAGTAGATACTAAGGTAACTTCTGTAATGCTCTAGATATGCGTTCATTTAAAGATTTTCTAATTATAGCATTTCCACACGGCAAAAATGTCCAAACAATATATTTACCTTAATTTATTATTAGATATCCCCATAGCACGTGCGTGGTAAGGGCCTGAGTTGGATCATTTGAGTAAATCGAATTTCAGGGATACCGAATGCCGACAGTAATGGTTTGTGTTCCTCTCCTTGAAAGCCACCAAGGCCGCGAATAATCATATACAAACTACCCATACCTGTCTGACACTCATCGTTATCCTTACATATGTATTTACGTGCCTCTAATAGTAATTGTGTCTTCTTGGAGCATAAGTAAATAATTTACTGAAAGGAAAAGCTCCTTATGTTAGAAGCAGTAATGTACCCAAAGGGGGGGGTGCGAGGGCTTCACCCCCCCCCTCCCCGAAGAAGTCAATGCTATATATTCAAATTATAGCTTTGATTTATCTTCTGTATTAATAACTCATTCAATATATCCATTATTGAGGTAATACAAATTAACTGTAATTGATCATTTTTTTAAAATATATTTTATATTCATCACGCATAAAAATATTCGGAAAATATCAAGTCGGCTTTGCACTGTACATGCCCCTGCCTCTGAATCTTACTGAAATAATTTTGTTGTATACTTTTATGATTTTATAATTTCAATAATTGAATAAATGTCTTAAGTGTAAATTTATCAATTGACTCTTTTTCTTTTATAGGGTATTACGATTACGTGCTTCGGATTATTTACTTATGCATTACTTTTTAGTACAAGGTGTTTTTTCATTTACTTATTCTTATAAAGCATCAGTATTTTTAATAATAATTTGCACAAAATAGCTCTATACTAATAATGTGTAATAAAACTCACAATTATCTATACGTCACATCCTGTAGTATTCTTATACAGAATTATTGTCCTTTCTTTTAAGATCGCACACTTACGAAATATACAACAATTGTGTAGTTTTACTTCCAGTTGAAACACGTAAGTAGAACTTAACACCGTTTATTCTTAACCTTCCTTACTGAAAAGAAATATCTAACCAGAAAGAATAGAATTTTGTTTACGCGTTCTAATGACAACTCATCGTTACAACCAGCGTGATTCTGATCTCGGCTTTTCCACGTGATGCGCATCTCGTATTCAGGGAATTCCCCGAACGGGCTGTGGAAATGATGCGTGCGTTCCGGGAGCAGATTAGAGATACGAAGATTCGCGTAATTGTCTTCTAAACTTTAATCAGATCTCAATCCGGTTGTTGTGTAAGTTTGACGGTGAAGAAGAAAAACGTGTTTGAGAGTAGAAAGAATGGAATTTTGAGCGATTCTTTGAAAACATTGTACCCCCTACGGTAGGCGCTCATCGGGCCTATACATGTTCAGGAAATGAAGATCAGATAGTTCTTCTGCAAAGAATAATACTTAATTAGCGGATAATAAAGGTTTAGTTTGAATTAACGATATGGAAACGTTTACAAAAAATAGTCAAGGTAAATCATATTTTAATAGTTAGCCTTTTAGTATTACTTCAATTTTTACTTCAATTCACTTTTTAAGATTTTAAGTATCTCTCTAAATCCAAGAAATGACCGTGAATTATTCAGTTCACTTTCCATTTTGCATCCTTCTTTTACTGCATTAACGTTATTGATTTTCACTAGTGGCTGAGAAGAGAAAAAAATCTTACTAATGTTTTGTCCTTAGTACATGATAGCTAGCACACATGTAAAAGAGCGTCTTCTTTTGGAGAACTGCAAACCGTACTGTCGTAATCTTAATTCACGCGAGTCCTTTTCGTGTCGTATTGTTGACATAACGAAAGCGACTAAGTATCAGGCACGTAGGCATTTCTTTAATGCACTTTAGCTTTAGTGACTTTACTTACTTGTAAGAAATGACCGATGAGGATTTTCCTTTCCATCCTACCATGAGAAAAGATTTTTCTCTTGCGCCGTATTCAACACATGTACCCGAGTCCAAAAACCATACATTCGCTTCCTCTGCCATCCACTAAAACAGGATTTAGTATTTAGTAACTTGCTAACTTATTTACAAATAAATGTCTTAATGCCACTGATTTTCTAGCTAACGTATGTATGATAACTGACGTGAAAGAACTAAATGCTTCTGAGTTATTGGCAATATCATGACTGTTTTTGAAAAATTACACGTTGAATTTAAAATCCTTTCTTTTGAATACGTTCATTTCAGTTTCATTATGATTATTCCTCACTCTTAGACTGAAAAATATTGTATCTCTCGATCATGCGTATGACTAACAGGAATTAAAACCCATTTAATGGCGAGAAAAGAGCAATTTGTTACAAATAAGTGAAAGCAACTCAAACATGAGTCGTATCTGAAAGTTAACTACATTTGCATTACGTAATGCTCATCATGGCCATTATTTTTACAGAATATAATTGGAACTTATATAACGTGATGCTAACATATTACCAAATAACTGTTTGTGCGTATATCAGGCTAGCTTCTTCCAAGACTTCAATAATTAAAATTTTCCGGGAATTTCGAAATTTATTTAATGATTAAAGACAAACAATTAAACGAATGCAGGCATACGAATGGGAAGAAGATATATTTTTCTCCAAACACTAATTCACAACACTAATTCACATCACTAATTCACATTCAGATAACAATTTCAACGTAATACTTGTGATAGAGATGAAAAGATATACTGTGAGGAGATATGGTAGGTCGACACTCACTTCCACTTCAGGAGAACCATATTTTTTTACAAGGAGAAATGTGGCGTTCAGAAACTTTTCCTCTCTTAGTCTTGTGAAATGCAAAATTTGGGCTTTGTAATAAAATATAGGGCGAAGAGCTGGGACTGCGAGTGCAGTGAAGGGGCCAATAGGTTCTTCCGTTGTTAAAATCGCCACTTGAATTAAGTTTGCAATTGAAACGAGGGGATGTGTGTTGCAACGAAACTATGCGTCTCTTAATCTTGTGAAATGCATAATTTAGATATTGGTAGAATTTTATGTTACTATAAAAAAGTATACGTTTGTTGTTTCAAATATTTTACAATTGTCGGTAATACAAGATGATATTAATAAACTGCGACGTGGCTTTAGTGATCATGAACACTAGTTTGGCAAAACTGAAGAATTTTGTTTTTATGGTACGGTTCAGCTAAGAAGAAGAAGAAGAAGCACAATCTATTTCCTCAGATATTGCATCCAAGTACCTAAATTATACGAGCTTGGTGATTACTGTAGTAGGAACCGGGAATTGTACGCGACCTACCAAACCGCTTACGTCACCGTTACCCTACGTGTAAAACTGAATAATTGTACGGTTCTTGGCTCTTTTCATGAAACACGTGGTATTATTTCCCCATCAATAACCTCCATATAACTCTTATGGGTCAGGAAAGGTGTGTAGTGATGACTGAGATCAGGAGGACCAGCGTAGCACCTCATCTCATTGCCTCATCTGCAGTACTTGAGTCTTAAGTGGAGTGTTTTACGATTTTTGCACTGTTTGAGAGTCCAAAACGTTTTCTTTCTCTTTGCTACCTGCACCAATCTTAAACGTCTCTGAATTTGTACTAAAAGATCATGCTTCTGACGCGTGTTCAAAGCTAGGGCTCAAAAGCTTCATATATTTCACATTTATGCTTCACATACAGACATACACACACATCACCCGGCATTGCAAAGGCATTTTTTCGTGGTGTTTCGTCAATTTACGTGGTTCAGCCAACCACGCTTCCCCATAGAGAGGTCACCACTCACTTGCTAGTGTAATCGTTTGATAATTGTTCAATAATTTCGATATGAATCACTCTCAATAAATAACAAGGGACCATGTTTTTTATAAAACAGATTACACCACCTAAATTTCGATCTTATCTTTCTTTTGTAGAAGGGAGGTGGTTTTTATAAAACGTTCCGTAGCACTTCGTCAATTATTTGTAGTAATACTATTTGTAACAAAGTATATATTTGCCAATACATACGTGATTAGTGATAATTGAAAGGTGAATCAAGATTTTTATAAAATTTACATTTATTTAAGTGTAAACAACGGTTAACGTGGATTGTTTACTCTTTATATTATTTTTTTCGGAACCAGAAGTATAAACCGATGCAGTCCAAATATAATTAATTTACTTTTCATGTTATGTCTTAATAAATCTCTTTAGCACAAAGAAAAAATGTTTCACGATCTACAACAATGAGTCCTGTTGTAGGTTGGAGGAGGAACTGTGCTCATTTATGTATAATGGGAAGGAAAGTTCGATATTTTTAAAAGTAGCCTTTTCAAACTCATTAACAAAGATTCCTACTATCCACAGTAAAATAAAACTACAATATCAGATCTACATTCCATAACGGCAACAACTTTACACCACGAAATCGGAACGCTGAATCCAAAAGAACATCCTTTGTTTCGTTGCTCTGCATCCACACTCGTTGTGATCAATAAAGTGGGCACCGGGCCTCTGGTTCCCGCTGAGAACGGGTCCCGCTCAACGGAGTGGAACGGGTTTGACGCGGCGTGGCGCGGCGCGGCGCGGCGCGGCGCCGGCCGTCGTGCGTGACTGCGTGCCTGCGTGCCATCGGCCGGCGCCGATTTCTCTCCGCGCAGTGACGGTCGCGCGAAGCGTCTCAATGGGTCGCTTTGGAGGGGCCCGGGGTCACGCCGCCCAGCGCCGACCAGCGCCGCGCCGCGCACTGGGCCCGAACCAGACGACCGCGTGGCGCGCTCAGGGGTAAAACAATTCGTCTGCTGATACGCTTTTGGATATTTCACTACATAATATTTAACCCCTCTGATTGTATATAATCAAGAATGTCTATTGGTTATTTTAAAATAAAAACGTTGGTAAAAATATTTCCAATATGTATTAATATACTCGAATATTATTTCTATGGCACTGAAATAAATTAAATAATTCAAGAAAAACAGTCTCCATAAATTATGCAATCACCATAAAAATGCCAATGTTAATCTTATTTCAAATATATTTCATTACAAATATTTTCATGCTGCATAAACGTATAACTGAGTATGAAAGTATATTAGTATGGAATGATAGACAAATACGAGTTAATTGATTGACTAATTGCAACTAAATGTTATATCATCATAAAAAATTGTATCTGAAATTTTAAACAAAGTAGAGGTTATTGATCCTGATGAAGAAGAGGGGACTCTATTTACTTGCAAAGTTATTTTAAGAATGGGCAACAAATGGGAGAGATAATCTACTCGTACGTTGCGGCTTGTGCCTGACTTTACGTGCAACACCGTGTTTTCATATTGCTTTTCCTTTTGAAATATGAAATGCTAGTTCATGTGCTGCGTTATGGAAACAGCAAACTCATTTGATATTGATGATATGTCAATAACTAATGTACTATGAAACAATATATTCTGTACTATGATAATACATAATTCACGGAGACTGTTTTACTGAAATAATTTAATTTATTTCATTGTTATAAAACAGTATTTTATTTTGTTGTTTTGGAGCAAGGTGCGTGCGACTTTTTGGAAAATCATTTTGTGTGTTTTTGATCAGCAGCATTTTTACTACTGCAACTAGTGTACTCAAATTATTATAATTTCTAAACAAATTGTGAAGTGAATATTTTTGTTAATGGCACTGGAGAGAGAAATATGTGTTTTCAGCGTACAAGACGGTATTTATTACAGAAGAAAACTATTGGGCAATGTTGTTCTGTGTTATAGGGTGAAGGCCGTTGACCTCCAGTCTTCCTTTCAGTCAGGCATTTAGTTTCGCTCTTTCGTGGTAAAATGACTGTGAGAAATGGGCAGGATAAAGTCATAGAGCCTTTTGCTAGCGAGCGAAGGCATTGCATTTTCATTCACTCTTCTAAACTTCAGCTTATATGTGTCATACAACCTCGAAATTGTTTTAAAAAATGAGATCGTGTGTTAGACCAAAAATTTATGAAATGAGATCGACGCACTCGAATTGATATAAGAAATGTTTTGCAAGATAAAGGTGTCAAAGTGATTTAATAATAGTGTTTGTCAACAACCATTTAAATAAAATAAAATAATGAATAATATATAAATTATGCATGAATATCCTCGTACAAGCAGACACAACAAATAGGAGTGATGTTTTGAAATGAATTTTATTCAACACATAAAAAGAAGTATTGCTATAGATGATATTCTAATATCTCTCGGAAATGAACTTTATAAGGTAACAGATTCTTTTAAAAAGTATTGTACGTATTTTGTTGCTTTGTTCTATTCCTTCACTAGCTGTTGAGGCCGCGCTGTGCCGGGGCTTCGTAAGCGAGGCATTCGAATATGCAGAATATCATTCATGAACTGAATACAGTGCACATTTAATCGGGCAAGGACCAAACGGCTTCCTTCTCCTCGGTCTTCTTGTTCCACCTATTTTTTCTCTTATTCTTCCCCTCCTTCCTCTTCTTCTTTCCCTTCCTGTTCATCCCTTTTTTGTTCTTCCTCTTCTTCCTTTGTTGCTTCTTCTTCTGACTTCGCAAGGCAATTGGAGGAAGTGCTGCAACACGGAAGCCCTTAACGCATCAACGTCGAGCGGGTTGCTCCATCAAACAATTGACAGACGACGCCGAGCTAATCGTGAGGAAAGAGCAAAGCGTCCCGTGCGGGGCGAGACGGGGCGGCGCGGCGCGGCGCGGCGAGGCGGGCGCAAGCCGCCTGAGCGCGTACGTCGCCCACCTGAGGATCGCCGCCCAAGGGAGGCGCCTGGGCTGACGGGCGGCGCGTGTTGAAATTTGACGTAAGGGATAGGCGCGCGCCAAAGGTCACGTCTGCGAAGTCTCCACGCGAGTCACCGGTCGGCGCGCGAGCGGTTTACGACGTAACGTGGCAGGACGTTCTTACGGGAAAAACCGGAGGCAGGCGGGCGGGCGGTGACTCACCGTTGCGGTTGCCAGCGATGGCGGTTGCAGGTTGAGTGGTTTATTAATTGATGTGGTCGATGCAATTACAGTTCGAGTCTTTTCACGGTGATTTTGTTTCGCGGAAACCTATTGATAACTTTGAATGCTATTCGATTGTATTTGAATACAGTTATGTGGCGTTGAGTGAAGGAATATCAAGTGTGAAATAATAAACCTCTAAAGTGCTGCGTGAACGAGAAATTCGTTTTTGTGCGAATCCGTAGGCGTTGAATTAATAATGAAATTAATCTTAACAAATTAAATTTCATAATGCAACAGTAAAAATCTAATTCTAATAAAGTCTTAATAGCCGTGTTAAATTCACAACAATACTAATAATAACAATAATATAATATATCATCAGTTGGCTTTTATGAAGTATATTTAAAAAACGGCTTTGAAATGTCTACTCACAAATCATATTCTTTTTACTTCCGTGGTTAAATCGTCGTTCATTCGCAACGTGTTTGTTTTTCTAATGGAAAAGCAAAATGAAATTATTCGACAATTAATCCGCTTCACTCCTCGCTTCGGCGCGTCCTTCATCAGAAACAAATGTGCGTTTGGGAAAGGAATGAGAAATATGGCGGCAATCTTGCGTAACGACTTCTTAATCAAGCCAAAACATCCGCTTGTCGACGGTCTTTTAATGGTGTGGCGGCGCGCCCAGCCTCCTCTATTTCTCTCGAAACGCTTTCGAAGGTGCACAGTGAAGCAGTCTCAATAAATCGGTAGCATGCGTCCCCAATGACTTTTTTATATAGGAAATCCCATGTTATTGGTACTCTTTAAAAGATTGTTTTTTTATATAACTATATTTGCAGTTACCTTCAAATCTGTTGCGTAAAATCTTTCATAAAAATGATATAAACTATTAATTTTATCTGATAACTCTTTCTAAAATTCTGGGTTCAATATTTCATAAAATATTTGTTCTTTGGTTTATAAAAATAATTAAATATAGTTGGTCTATAAAACACTCGTAAATAGAATTAGAGAACATATTTCCGGAATCGTCATATTAATTTTCCGTCTACTGTATACAATTCTACAGGATTACATTAATCCATAACTGAGCATTGTGAAATGTGCGATATCATGCAATGTGGAATTAACAGATAATCCGGTCACAAAGTCTGGTTTGGTATACATTCCGTCTTGCGCAGAGTAACGGATGTAAAAGAACGTAAGCAACGAAGTAAATTTGGAAGCACCACTCTGCAATGGAATGATACGCATTTTTATAATGCTACTTTGTCTCCTAAATCATGTTTCTTTCGTTAGATGGAATGAAGATCGTAAAATAAAACTCCATTACCTCTTTTCATTTGTGTTCTTGGAATGTAATTATCCTTTGATCTTTTTCCCAGTTGCCTCTTAAGTTTTCCTTTCTGACTCACTACACCTCACGCATCTCGTATTTTATTTTTAGTGGGAGCTGGAGACGACGGGAAAGTTCAAGACCAGCTCGGGAGTCCGCAATACCGCTTCGAGACGCTTCCCTTTCACTGAATTTGTCCCCCGGGCCCCACTGTGCAGTGCGCGTCGTTGGAGTGGGCGGAGGCTCCTTGCAGAAGGCGGGGCCGGGGTTCGAATTCCGACCTCCAGCCCTGGCACGTGGCCCCGCCCACCGCGCCCGCCGCTCCCACGGCTTTACCCCGAAGGCGCCTGTCTCTTCGTGCCTGGCACCGTCGCGCCGCCCACACGCGAAAACATTTCTCGTTTTATGAAGTGGAAACTTTATTCGAATTCTCTCCGATGATCTCTTTGCCGTACGTACTGGTAATTGCTATGGTTATTCGATGATAAGTGAATTAATTATGTCAATGATGTCTATGTATTTATATCAATGTGGGTAAACAGGCATTTTAAAAATTGCGATTTTGCAAAGAAAATGTTCTTGATTTTCACAGATACAAAAACGGCCCGAAATGTTTAAAAATTGCATTTACCATTTTATCCAAGATGGCCTTCAATATTTTAAAAAATGCCCTTGCCCAGTATTTCTTTTTTAAGTTTCTTGCCACATGTTCTTCTAAATAACACTCCTAGAAGATATATATTCCAAATATATATCTTCTATATATATATTGGCGTCTACATGTAGTATATCCATTTACTTATTACCATTCTTACATTGATTCATTCCATTGATTACATTAATTGATTCCATTCATAATTATGCTTCCATTGAATCATTTGATTGAGTTTACTTGAGTGGGTCATTTGTGGGTCATTTGATTGAGTTTAACACTGTTACAAGATTGGGTGTTAAGTTTTCCCTTCTTCTTTTCCCATCGCTCCCTTCGCCTCTCGGCTGCATAATGCTTCGCGACAGCGACATGTCGCGCCTGGCCGGTTGGGCAACGCCGTGGAACGCACTCGACTCCAGCGCCCCCCGGCAGGAGAAATTGCGGCGCCGCGAGTCATCGGGGGCCGAGGGACGCTCCTTTCCGCGTGATTGAGGCGGCCGAGAAGTTCATCAAAATGTCACGGCTGCCTGGCTGCTTGCCCGCCCGCCTACCTGCCTGCCTGGCAAGACGGAGTGGAACAAATTCGGAGAAATGGGATTCCTGGGTGCAGATGACTTCTTCGGGTTGTGTAATGTCGGTAAACAATCGGTTAGATCCTATGAGTCTGTCTCGTTAAGGTATTTCGCCTTCTATTTGAAGGATCTCTATGATTTAAATTATTGAGTTTCGGATGTTTTAACCTTGTATTTTTTTGAGAAATTATATTAATAAAGATTCCACTTTGTAAGGGATAACTGAAACATTCATTTATATTCTAGGTAGAAGAACGATAATGTAAAATGTGTTTTGTTTTCATTGCATATTAAAACATTTCTTTCTTATTATTACGAAATATTGTCTTATAGTGTTTAAACCTCCATTGAATATGGAAAACACCATTTTTATTTTTATTTCTCATTAAAATAAATGTTGAATACTATTTCCAAAAGCTTGGCGAAAAAATGATTTTAAATAGTTAAATAAAAAACATACTTCTTATACGCATATTCTGGCAGTAGTGTAAAGAATCATTTTATTGAAGCTGGTTAAATGTGTGTCCTGGTTTTATATTTAGATATTGTTGTATGTGGCGTGTCCGAAGAAAGTACAATTGTAATTTGGAAAGCCGTCGAGACTTCCTTGAGATCAGAAGAGAAAGAAGGCGGAAACCTGAAAAGGTTGATGATTGAAAAGGGAAAAAACTGAATATTACATTATATAGACGTCTAAAGACAATAAATGTAAAGACGGTGTTGAGTATTTGAGTAATTGAGTTGAAATCGGAACTTCATTCAACAAAATAAACATCGTATCACTTGGAAATTATCCCGAGGAAACTAATTATTGAATGGACTGTAAAATAAATAGTCATAAAGTTAAATGCAAAGCGAAATACTGACCAAAAAGAATATTCGTTGACTGTAAAGTTCGTATATTTCACGGCAGTTATTAACTCCCTTTCTGAGCTTCCGTTCCGACCGGTTGGGCCTTCCCAGAGAGCCGTGACCTTCATCCGAGAAATCGCCCCGGAAATCCTAAAACCCTTATTTCCCCTTCCGTTCTCAGAGATTGTCAGATCGTGATACAATTTGCTGCCCTCGCGAGATGAAATCTTATTTTTAAATAACGATTAAAAGAATTTTCCCAAGAACGACATTATCTCCCCCAAAGCAATAAACGAGCTTGTATACACTAATAACAAGCAGTATTGCAAAAACAAAATAGTTTCGGCATTATACAACAAGAGCATATTTTCACACAAGAATGACGACTGAACTAATGGAGATCTTTTCATGAATCAATGTACAAAAACATGTTTCGAAGTGAGAAATTTGCATTTAAAAGAGAGAAGAAAAATTCTTCACATAATCCGTTTTTTTTAGGCTACATTTGAGTGAATGAGACTTGATTTCTGGTTCATCGTTTACTGATGTAAATATAGCGTTTAGTACGTCCTCTGTTGTGGCTGTGTACATCCCACGATGAAACGTGAGATCCGACGCCAAACTTCTCGTCGCCTTGCGGCTTTTTTCCTTCTCCAAGGAAGCACCGCCCAGCCGGAACAAGCTCTAAGCTTCGACTGATCTCTCGACATGTGTGGCTGTTTGTGCAAGTAAGTGTGTGTGCACGTAAGGGGAGAGGTTGTCACGAGGATGAGAATGAATCGCGCTCATCTGTAGCCCGTTTGATAGGTCACTGTCCTGGAAATTGCCTGACAATAATTGGATTGATTGATTGATTTTTTCGTGTTTCCGGGCACGTCAACGGCTTTGGTCATTCGTTCCGTAAGTGTAGTGCATGTTTTTCTCAGGAGATGGCGGTGATCTTCCCCCACTGGATGGCGAGATCCGGCGCCGACCGACCGTCGGCTAGTGGGGTTTCCCCCTAACCAGGACTCTCCCACCAGCGGGACACCGCCCCAGCCGGGACAGCTGTAAGCTCCCGACCGGTCTCCCGGAATATGTGGTAGTGTAGTGCATGTTAGTGTAAGGGTGTGTGTCAGGGGAGAGGATAGGACAAGGAACAGGAAGGACAGATTTTCCGTTCCATTTTGTTAGGGTACTGTTCCGGCATTCGCCTGGTGTTGATCGGAGAAACCACGGAAAACTACCGATCAGAGCAGCCGGTCGCCAGACAGCGACTGAATTCGACCTAACTGAAAAGGTAGTGTCGTAAATCCTGCCGCCGTCAGGACTCGAACCTAGGACCTCCCGGTCACAGGCGCTGCAATGACATCAGTTGATGCACTGAGCTACCGCTCCCGGTGGCATTAATTGGAGAAACTATGGAAACCTAACAGCGCAAACAGCCACTAGAATTCTCCTCCAGACAGTGGTTGATCTCGATGTACTTACGAAGCTAATATCGAAAATCCGCCACCATTCCTCCCACTCCTCCCCCTATCTATATGATTCTCAGCAAGATTGTTCCTGTTTAACCTTAGTAGGCAGCGGCCATGCAACATTGCTCACCGTAGCTAGCAAGTGGTCTGGTTGTCTCCTTTGGCGACCTTTGCGTGCTAATGCGGAGGTCGTGATCGCGTTGAGGATAATGAGGGCTCTTGGGCGGTGCGGTGATTGTGGAGGCCGATCCAGCGAAAGTGAGGCGATCGCCCGCGCGCACGACCGGGCAGTGGGCGGCTCTCTGCCACGGAGCAATGGCCGCGGAGCGAGATGTGAAAAGTACTGCAGAGCACTCCCTCTCAACCAGATGCATTCCGACTTTTGTGGCTCAGGGTATCACTGTCACATGTCACTGTGACACTTCAGACCAGGAGATCCTAGAGTTTCAGTCCCAACGGTGGCAGGATTTTCGACACTAGCTTTATAACTAGGTCTAATTCAGACGCTGCTGGGAGGAGAATTCTAGCGGCCGGCTACTCTGATCGGTAGTTTTCCTCGGTTTCTCCGATCAACACCAGACGAATGCCGCAACAGTACCCTAACAAACGGGCCAGAGATTGCTCCCGATCTTTCCTTCTTCATCCTTGTCCTATCCTTTCTCGTTACCTACACATACAATTACACGCATTATCCAATCACATGTCGGAAGACCTGCAGGGAGCTTATAGCTAGGGTGGTGCCCATTGTTAAAAGATACCTGGTTTAAGAAAACCCCGCTAGCCGATATTTACATGCAATCATAAAAATTACAATTCGAAAATTATTTTTTTGAAGTAACTTATTTGTTTGTAAATAGAGAAATTACTAAGAAACACTGTTTTAAACTCTCAGTGCAACAATTATCTCCCATGGTTTCCTTTTCTTGTGTTTCTCTCAATGGATTCCTGTCATTTTCATTTACTTACATCAACAGTATGTCGGTATCATTAACGTATTCGGTAATCCTCAGTATTTTCGTCACTTTGCGTTCTGTCAGCATTGTAGATATTCAGTACAGTTCATTAAGAGTTCTACTTAAAACGTTAGAGTTAGATATGAGTATCCTCAGTGTGTGTATGTGTGTGTGTGCGCGCTTACTTTTTTGATTGTGAATTCAATGATTCTGAAATATGTGAAGACTTACTAAGTATGCCTTTCTGTTTCAGGTGAGCCACTGCTTCTGTGCTTTCCTCTGCTGAGTTCACAATGATATAACTTATGAAGGGTGGTGAGTTACTCGAATAATTTACATGATGTTTGTTTATACTATTTTAGGTGACGTAATTATTTTGTACAATTCTTCTTCTAAAACGTTAATTTGTGCAAATATCGACAAAATCGACTCCTGAATAATTTATGTATGACGAATAATTCCTTTCAGTTTATTTCTATTATTATTTTTCAAATGAGTTTTATTTCAAGTCACCATTAACAAAGACCAAGCATGAGCGTTATTTATTTTGCTTGGGTTTAAATAACAAACTTGCCAATAATATCGTCTGCAAGTGCAGGGATGAATTATCGCACTTAAACTTGCCTATAAATCAAAATTATGTAGCGTATAGTTTACAAAACGGTTTACTTGAGAGGACTGCATTCCACAGAGTACCATCGACACGGGCTCATCATCAGAGAATGCAGTTGCATCAAGGGGCCAGCGAGAAAGGATGCACAACCGGGCCCCGCCCACTAAAACGCTGCTGCGGGGCGGGCGGGTGGGCGCATGCGACCTTTTCCGCCGCCCGCTCCGCGGCAACTGCCCTCCGCCGCCCACCCGCGCGCGCGCTTGCGCGTCCGGCCAGCGCCCCAGGTGGGCGGGCGGCGAGGCTCGCTCGCGGACGAGCGGCTCGCGCGCAGATCGGGGTCGCCTTGCGCAAGGCCGATGCGCCCCGCCCACCCGCCGGCTCGCCCGCCCGCCCGCCCATAGGCCCCTGCCCTAGCTCGTCTTCTTGTTCGCCCACCGATTCAGCCTTCAGCGAGCCCGTTTGCTTTTGCCAGGTTGTTCTCCAGCTTTAATTGTCCATTTGCACAGCCGACTTTCAGGCTGGACTTTGCCTATATTTCCATGCTTCTTAATAGCTGTTATTCTAAACGCAAACTCTGATTGGAAAAGGCAGATGAATGAGGTGTGGTGGTTGGCTGAATCTGGTCCAAATCTAGTGAGTCAGAAATCAGCCCATCACTTCAATTGTCCCTCAGTAGGGAAGAGCGTGCCGAATCCCAAAAAGTGCGTGCTGAGCCGTCCCACCATTAGATCGTCAGAGTAAAAAACATTATCCGAACTTCATCACATTCCTTTATCAGCCTTCGGAATGATAACATGCGTCATTGTTTTCCATATTTCCAATTTCACAAAACACCTCATCCTTTGCATAGGACCCTATTACTTATCCAATAGAAGAATGGAGTGGATATGAGCACTCCCCTTTATTAGGTAGTCGCTGATTGGTTTCAAGTCCGCGATAATTTCTACTCGTACTTCGTTCAAAACACATGTAATGAAATTGTCCCGTGAAATTTAAGTAAATTCCTTTAGTGTGCACTAGAAAATCATGTAAAGGTGTTAAATAATTGTATCCTTATCATGAAAGGTAAAATCAAGGAAAGGTATCAAATAATTGTTACCTTACATGTGTTACGTGTATTGAGAGGGGTAACCGAAGATACGTACTCGGTGAAGAAGTAGTTTCGATGTATTGGCATACCGTAATACGAGTGCTCATCGTGTAGTGAAACTATTTTCATTGTATAGTGAGAATGAGGATAAATGAAAGTGACTTTTGCACTGCAGTGTCAAGGAAGGTTGTTTAAAATCGTGCGTATGCGACTGTGTAAGTGACCTAAAGATTAAGTGAATTCCGTCTATTGCATTTTTCACGTAAGTGCCACTACAATCGTCTCCATCGCCATGAACGTCGCAGATTCTTTACTCAGGAGGAAACCACAACATACAATTGATAGATGATAGAGCCACTGTCATATTAAGAAAGAAAGCCTTTTTTCGGATAAGTAACGTCTACATTTCATGAGAAATAAATGATTGCTACAGTGTCGTAACGATCTCGGACAGAAGGGTCGCGGGTTCGAGTCCCGCCTCCAACATGGTAGTATTTGTGTTCGTCCTTTCACCCCTTATCATCACCATTTTGTTTCATCTTCATAGTTATCATAACGTTAACTCCCATAGTGGACGCTAATGATCTAGATGTTGATGCGATATTTAAAAAAATTACTCCAGTGCTACACTAATGTTTTTACTTTGAGTTAAACATGTAAGATGCAAAAAATGCAATAAGATGTAATAGAGACAGTTTAAGTTTTTTTTGGATGCATGAATTCTTTTAGTATCATCGACAATAATTTGGGAAATAACATTTACAAATAAATTTGAAATAATAATTAAAATTAAGAAAGAATGAAATGCAATATTATCACAGTAAGTGCTACGATGTTGTTCCCTGATTGTAAAGAAAACGTCAGTTCTTTCACATCCTGCACATTAGATAGATAAAAGAGTATTGCACAACGTGTGGATGAATTTGAGATCACCTATAGCCTGAGGTAATAGTGGAACGGTGACAACCAGTAAAATGAGAGGTACGTCAGATGTGCCGCATCACGCAGTTAAGCAGAGATATTCTTTCCGGTTAGTTTACATCCACTCCTTTCTCTCGTTAAATAGGCATTTACGTGACAATGATATTTTGAAATGAAATATGTCAGTAATTTTGTAGAATAGATTGGTATATTCCTCTAGACACAATTTTAATGAAAAATTGTTATTGATGTGAATTATTATTATTAATAAATGCTGAAACTGAAAACAATTCTTAATTGCGACCAATTAACACTAAAAGTGAAAAAGCATTTCTTGTGCAAGTTTCCTTGAGAAAACGGAATTTTCTACGTAGCTACAGTAAAGGATTTCGTTGCACGAGCATTTTTGTTGGATACCAAATCTGACAGTGGGGTTTTCTTCCATATTTGTAGAAAAACCGAACTTAGTGTGGAAGATAGTAACTAAATTATAATAAATAAGCATTGCCCGAGTAAACATACATCAAGTGGTGTGACTGGGGACCCTGAGGGGGTCGATGCAAGGGATGACGTCTATCAGATCTCGTCCTTTCGGACCGATCGAGAGTGGTTGGCCTGAGACCACCAAGTGGTTCCCTCATCCCCCTGCCTTTCTCTCTCAGCGCTTCAGAGCACTTAGTTGCCCCCATATGTGCCTTCTTGCTTTCCTGCCCTTTACTTTTACTTTGCTCGTTCTGATCATCATCTTGCATTTGTTGGTCCTCTTGCTCGACAGTTTGCCGAGGTTAGGCTCGTCTTTTGTCCGTTCCTGGTCAGCCCCATTACGTAGAATTCTATTTGTGAATTCATTACTCCTCTCTTCTGTTTACGACTGACCTGGAATATGTCCTCGTATCATTCCGTCTCCCTTGCTTACTTCTCCTGCTAACCGCACGCTCAATCCGGCTTGCCTAATTGATTCGCAATGGTGGCAACTGTTCGTTCAATCTTAATTCTTACTCCTGCCTTCTGTCCTATAATTTATCCTTCCAATTATCAGACCAATTTATTTATTTTTTGTTCTTTCTTCGAACTTCGAAATGCTGTAGATGATAAATCACTAGACATTGGATGTTTAGGCACTAAAAAATCGTCTTTTAGGCGCCTAAAAAGGCACTGAAAAAGTCAATAATAAGGAGGGAAAAGGCACTGTCATAAGTTACATACACAATAAAATGGAAAAATTATAATTTTTGTCTATATTATTTTGTAAACTTAAATGCACCAAACCAGTTCTTATATTTTAATGTAAAACTAGATTTACATATTTACAACTCTTCTACATTTTATTCTTAATAGTTTCCATTAACCAGTAATATTTACATATTACCGGTAACTTTTAAGGATCACGATTTCAAATTTGCGACGAATGGGAGACAAAATCAGTTTGAATGCGGAGGAGGATATCTGAACGATGTGACTGGCATATATTTTAGCAGTCCAACATTAGCAACACTGAAACTTTCTGGGAATTTATATTTATTTCCACTTAAAATTTCGGTTCCCTCGGTTTATTGTCAATCGTCAATGTTCTTAGATTATGGCTGGTATTTATGAAGTAGGGAAATGGAGAAAAATTAGTTGGTATGCTTTCAGGAATTCTCTCGTAATTTTAAATTTCAAGACGTGAATTTAAGGTTTCGTAATGAATGGTCACGTTGGACCATCGCCGATTTTCCGATAGCTTAGCATTGTATATAAATGTAATAAATAAAAGGCAAAAAAGGTATTTATGTAAAAAATAGGCATTTATGCTAAAATAAGCAAAAGTAAGCATTATAATACTTCGTCATATGTCATCATTTGTCATGATTCGTGGACATATATTATCAGCCTTTAAATAAGTTCTCTAGAAAAAAATAGGCATTTCCCTAAACATCCGATGTCTATAAATCACAATACTGGGCTTCTCTCCGTTCATGGAGTGCTCAACGCAACTGTGAAGTTAGGTCCGCGAGAATTGACAATCTTAATGTAGGTACAGCTGCATCCTCGGATTAGATCGCCCAAAAGACAGAACTGTAGAATCGCTACAAGGAAAGTACCCTCTCCCTCAGAAAAAATGTCGTTCAAAATTCTATCTTCCACACCGCGCCGACAAACTTGGACACCCCTCGGCCTGGGGGAGGGCAGGGGGAGGGACGCGTTGACCAATCGCTAGCAGGTAGAACCACAGTTGTCTGTGATTGGTGCAACATCCCAAGGGGCAGAAAGAACGCTGTCTCAGGGGGAGAGGGGCTAGTTCGTTTACGTACGAGACGGAAATATCGTCATATTTCCCTGCCGAAGGAGATAGTTTGCCTGCGCGTACGCCACGACGAAAAAAATATTTCTAAGCGGGGTTTTCCGTCCAGAATGATTGTCTATAGACCAGTAAATATTTATCATTTTAGCAACAATTATTCTAACTTTTAGTAATCGATTTGTAACTCCTGACAAACTGCTATTTTGAGATATTCGTTTCAGGCACAATTTGCGGAGCCTTCCCGGCCGTTCTAACGCATATTTCGAATTTGTTTATAAAATTATAAATTGTTGCAAAATTGTTAATTCGCTGTTTTTGGTTCTGGAACATCGGGAGACTCTCCCCCCTTTAGATTGGCAAAATTTGGAAATTGTTTATAATTTTGCAATTGCTGCAAATTTTTTATTGTCTAATCTGAATGGCGTTTAAATGTGATGCAAAATTCCGGAATCCGTTTGGTGCTATTATATCTCGTTCTCGAGATATATGTAATTGTTTATAAGAAATTAACATCTTAGTAGACCCCATTTGTTTGCGCTTAATTCATTCGCGCCAGCAGAATAGCGTGGGATGGGCCTACTGAAAAAACAGTTCTCCAATGCCGCGCTTTTGCCTGCCACATACGCTTAAAATGCACTTGCTTGTAAACAAATTCTGTGGCCAATTTAATTATGATAAATTCGTATTTTTACGGCGAGTATGAGCCTAAATTTTATTTGGTTTTATATTCTCTTTTAAGTCCTGCAATTTGCAAGTCGATATATTTATCAAATAGGAAAGAAATTGATTATAAAAAAATATTTTTCAAGGTGCATTAAGCCCAAACAATTGTTTCTGTTTTTCTATCAAAGGGATGTTGAGCAACCGAATAAATGTATTATTAATTTTTTTTAAGTCCCCTGTTAACACCGAGAGTCAGAAACTATTTGTTCCTCTTGTTTACCCATTACCATTAAAAAATAAGGAAACATATTGCTTAGCTGTTTGCTATAAACTGCACTGGATTGGATGAATGTAGTGTTAAGGTTTTCAAATACAGAATTATTCAATTTTGTGTTTTGAAAGATCAGATGAGTAGAATCACACATCACAATATTTACACAAGTATAGAAATTTCTAAATAAACGTATATAAACTTTAAGTTAATATTTTCAATTCAATTTATCATTCCTTTCTAAAACTGTTAATTTGATGATTTCATTGTATAATATTCAAATCAGAGCTTTATGTGCTAAATCTACGCATTGTTAATACATATTTTTAAACAACATAAATATATTTAATATACATTTAAAAGGTTTTTAGATTGGCGAACGTTTCAATGAAATTTCATGAATTCCTAAATGCTTGAAAATAAATACTTGTAAAATTAAATTATTGTAGCGGGTAAAAATATAACAAACTCACGTATTTGGTAAAACGAGTGTATATTACTAAAAGAAAGCAAAACAGATGTTATAACAATTCAAAGAGATTTAGCGTTTGTTTACAGTTTAGTAAATATCAATGCTCTAGCATTTCCCAGTGAAAATACATAGAACGAACTTGGTGGTCAAGGGATATGACCTTCCCAACACAGACTACATTTCAGTATCGTCAGAGTTCGAAGGGGGTTTGTTGGCCGCCATTCTACGAATCTATCAAAACCTTGAATTTTGCACGACCATCTGTACAGCGAGAACGTAGCGGTTTATTACACGGAAACGGGCCATTCGAGGTATCTAATGTGCACTCTTTGAAAACGTTTAACCATTATAAACTATCCCCAAGAAAAATATCAAATAAACAATGTTAAAGGTCACCAGCTTAACATTGCCTTTACTATTTGAATGTTTTCAACATCCCCAAAACCAACAGAAAATCCATGTTTTTACAGGTTATTATAAAACCAATTCAATAAATATAAGCATTTATTCACGTTATTATTTTTAAAACACTCAAATATCTACGATGTTATTTGATTCAAGTCTTCATCGAAGATCTGAGATTAAAAACTGATAAGCAGAGAAAATTAAAGTAATTTTGAGTGATTGATGAAGTTGAATGATCAAATGAAAAACAATGTTTCTTGCTTCATATAATGCTATCGTGTTTAACAGACATGTAAATACATGTGATACCTATTTAAACATCCAAACTAATGAAAATTTTCAAAATTAAAACCATCAATAAAACGTTGATTCATCAGCAAGGATTATATTATTAAATACTTTTTTGAGATTCATGTGCTCCTGTGTGAATAACGTAGTAAACGTGATTCGTATGATCCAGTTTCTCAGGATAAAACAAAACCTGCTAGACACATACACTAAACTTAATAGTTGTCAAATAGTTATTTACGACATGAGTATCATAAGATATCTTATTACAATACGAAATTGGAGAATTATCAAACAAGACTCTTTAGCCGAAATTGTTAACCAATTGAATATTGTAATATAATGTTACCATTTGAATATCATAGAAAGTAAGACGCAATTTGTCAAAATTCATGTGAACTATAATTTTTCTTTAAATTTTACTCATCCTGCGAAAGATGTGTGACAGTACTTATGTTAACAATTCTACTGCCATGAGTTTAATTAATTATTTTGCAGTACGCAAATTATTGTTTTTGGTTTTAAAGAAGCATGGATATAAAGAGTATCGGGGAAGGAAACGTCGAAAGTTTGAAAAAAGCTGTTTAAACAATTTTAATCATACTTTCTCTAATAAACTACATAGATATTTTGAATAACTGAGCTGCAATAAACACGCAAATGTTGGTTTGAAAATATGATTTCTACGCAAAACTTTGCATTCTAGAATCATGTAAACATACCAGAAACATGTAACATGTTTATTATTAACAATATAAATAAATATATTAGTTCAGAAAAAATTAACCGAGAAATTAAAAAGGAGTCGAACGGTGAAAATTGGGTGCTTTTTTCTTTCTAGGTTAATTTTTCTTTCTGATCAAATGTATTCATTTATTTTGTTAATCATAAACAATTTAGATATTAATGAAGTGTTTATATGCTTCTACAACGCAAATAGTTGCCTAGAAAACATATATCCAAACCAACTTTTGAATGTTTATTGCGGCTTAACCATTTGGAATATCCGTGTAGTTTATTAGACAAAATAAGCTTAAAATTGTCTTAACAGCTATTTTTCGCTGATTCGACATTTCTTCCCCGAATATCCTGTATATAAAAGGCTTGATTTCTGTTGGTTCGCGACAGAACGGCGTTCCGGTTCTTTGGAAATAATTATGAAATTATATTATATATAAATAGCTATTGCTATTATATTAATAATTAATTTGAGGCGCGTTTCGGGGCCTAAGATTTTAAAAATAAAGGATATATGTATCATAATAACTCTTATGACGACACTGTTCTCAGTTACGTCAAGTTTTAATTTAGAGAATCAAAGTGAATGGTCTAAGTTTATTCACTTAAATAAAGTTTATCATACTATACATACTATTTAGAAAGTGTTTTATGTTCAAAACAATTGTTGCCTCAACAGCATATATTTTCACGTATTATTCGTAATTGCTATGCAATATTCAATACGGACTATGTGAACCTGCAAAAAAGAAACAAAAAAAAAAGACCTACTGCAGCAGAAAATATTTTCCACTCGTCGGGATTCGAACTCGGGTCTTTAAAGTTAACTCACCTGACACGGTTCCCCCTCACCACCAGGTACACGACAAGACTACTTCCTTTCCGATGCGAAAAGAAAGTGAAGCATTTGCAGTTTTAAAAAAAACAGGGTGTTCAATTTATCTTAATACAAGATCTATTTTTAAAAAGAGATTTCATTAAACAAAAATCTCTAGCGTTCATATTGTTTTTCGACAATGTTATAAAGATCAGTCGGGGCTAATATTATACAGTAGAAAATTGGGGTTAATGTATTACACTTTAAGAGATGTTATTTATGTATGTCCAAAATTAACAAGAAGATGACAAATGATAGGAAATATATTCTTTTATAATGACCATATAGCAAACACTCAGAATGTAACAATATTTGGGAGGAAAAAAATCAAAACTAAAATGCCTAATTTTTCCAGTCAAAAACTTTACCACCGTGATATAAATCTTTTGATATTACTTCGTTATTTTTTATGACACGATATTTTTGAAAATAGGTTATCATTAAGAAAGAATTAATATTCTTTTCTGCGTTAAAATAATGCAATAATATTAATCGTGTCATGATATATGCAGCCTCAAATTTGTGGGGCTAATATGATACAACTTAAGAGGCTAATGTAATACGGGTGTCGGGGCTATTTCGATACACTAAAAATTAACACGCAGACAACTGGAAGGGATTTTTTTATGTTTAATATTACATCAAAGGCGCTAAAATTCCGATTTGATATTGATAAACTATCCAAGTGTTTATCTGAGAAAGAAAGAGCAGGCGACATTTCATATAGATTTCCTCGTTCTCCTCCCCACCCAGTACATGGTGATTCACTTATGATTATCAATTGGCGGAAGCTTCTGCTGTTTCAGTGCAGTTACTGATTTTTCACTGGAATCACAAGGAACCAGCCCTACAATAGGAGCTAACACCATCCCTTCAACTCCAGATATCAACTGTTCTCATCCAGTACTTTTGAGTTAACACTGTTGGGAAAAAAATTTAAAAAACAGTAGCCCTCCAAAGAATAAGGAAGCGGTTAGACCCAATAGCAGCAATCATTACTAGTGAAGAGTGGATCATTACTAGGAAAGAGTGAAGTGTTTAATTTACATTAATTTAATATCTATTTTTAAAAAGAGATTTCATGAAACAAAAATCTCTAGCGTTAATATTGGTTTTCGACAATGTTAATAGGTATTTGTTTGCAATTTTCGAAAATTCAGATCGTTCGCCCAAAATTAAACGTACGCCACCTTTAAACATCTTGTGCTTCGAGGAATAGATTTACAGAAAAATTGGAGCTCTTTTTGAGAAAATTATGTAAATATGATGGGGTTTGGTGTAAAATACCTTCAAAATTAAAAGATTCGTTTCAAATTCGGAGATTCGTAATATTAGCCAGATCGTTCAAGGAATATCCATTTTGGTGAAAATCGTGTTTACTTTAAGCTCTAGAATTACTCACACGAAGACGGATTCACAAAGAGGTTTTTTGGAAAATCACTTTTTCGGGTTCAAAAAACAAGCGTTTTGACAGCCTTGTGTATAGAAAATAAAAGAACAATACCAACAATCCACTTTTTTCGAACTAGCTACTTACAAAACGTGTTTTCTGTAAAAATGTTGACACTTCCTCCTACAGCATTACGTAACTCTCTTTACACGTGGAGGTAAAAATATTCCAGCGTTACTGGGATTTGAACTCGGATCCCTGTAGTCCGTAGGTCTGGCTCGAACGCACTGTGCTATCACAGATATTTCTCAACACGCTGTCCAAGCGCACTTATTACGAAAAGAATAGTTACGTGATATTCATTGCACTTAGATTTTTTATTAGAGGAATGTTCTACATGTGTCAAAGGTATCAAATTCGCAATAAAAATTCAAACGATTACAACCCACGCAACCACATAGCTCAGTTTACTAAGAAATATTTTCAACCAGAAGCCGTGGTCAATAGAACCGTCTGTGGAAGTCGTTCCCGGTCTTATCTTTCGGCGACAATGGCCAAGGTTGAATTACGTCACAGATGAAAGTTGCGATAACTCTAGAGCTCAACACGGGCGCACATGCAGACGGTCTGAAGCCAGAATCGCAATAGGGGCATATTTATACGTGATTTTTTAAAACATTAACACACTAAAATAAGTAGTGGCGCCTCAAAAACACATGCTTTATGTGATATTTATAATGGATACGAATGATTATAACTATACAATTAACCGCAAAATTGTTTCTACCCGCAAAAATTATTCGCCGTGGATGAGGTTCGATCTTACGTGCCTAAGCTTCTCCAACAGTGCGCTTACCTGCTATACCACAGAAGCTCTTATAACTTTTGCCTCTCACAAAGATGATTTTAAACTGTCATGTATCACAGATTTGACTAAAAAAGAACGTGCGGCGTTTAGATGCTTGTGTTAACTACAGACGGACAAACAGACGTTTTGTCGTAAATAGATTTTTTAGTAACAAGAACCCACAAAACATGGATTCTGTCTACCAACGTATTGAAGTAATTCACTATATACAAGAATAAAATTTATCTACTTTTGTCGTAACCAGTGATCGGAATTTAGAGGTTTTTGTTGAAAAATCCCCGTCTCCCGGCGCATGATTACAATACTTTTTCTTCTTACTACATAATTACCAGAAAGGAAGAAAAAATTGTTTTTCATTGTTTCTATTCAACGAAAATTTTCAATCAATTCCAAAGGTGAAATAATCAGTAAATATTAAAAAGAGATTTATTAACAATATGAAATGAAATACATTAAGAAAGGAATCTTCTGTTCTTTACTTGGTATTCTTAACAAATCTATAGAAAAATCATAATAAAGGCATTATTTCAACAACATTCGAATATTATTGTTAGAATCTATGGGGAAACTGTTAATGCCGGGTCCTGGAAACGTAAAAAGGGTTAACTAATGTTATGAAATGTAGAAAAAAATCCTTTAACTCGTGTTGCCAGAAACTAATGTTTTGTGGGTTGTTGATACAGAAAAATCGAACGACGACGAAAAGCCTGTTTGTTCGTGTGTATGTTGATGTGTCTGTTCGTCTGTCTGTCTGTAATTTTCAAAAAAAAATTATATGACCTTATTGAAAGAATTATTTATGGACAACGAATTTCATTTGAAAGAAAAATCTGTGTTCAATTTTAGAGTTGTAGGAAAACACCGAAAAAATTCAAACTTTTCCAATTTTCGAAAATTCAGAGTTTACAGTGGACATAGGACGTATGTCCACATAGACATAGGACATAGACATGGACATAGGACATAGGACGCCTTTATAAGTGTATTTTACTCTATTCTTAGAAGAAATTTAATGAAAAAATTTGGGGTCGTTTTTGAGAAACTTTTGAAAATAACCGACGGCTTCATGTAATGTACCCTCAAATTTTAAAGAATGATTTTTAAAATCTCAAAGTTTCAACTAGAATCACATCGACAAGGGATTCTTCAATTTGGAAAAGATCGTACGATCTGTTTAGGCGCTAGTAGTGTTCACAGATGGACGGAGAGACGGACAGACGCAGACAGACTGACGTTTTGCTTTCAATTGGTGTTTTGGCGCCAAAGACCCACAAAACAGGAATTATGGTTACATCACGTGTTAGAGATTTTTTCTCTTAATTTAGTAACTGGATTTATCCACTCCTTTGTTTTCAGGGCCCGGCAATACATTTTTTCTGCCGAAAATTCGTCGTTTTTTTCGCGGAGCATTACATAACTTTCTCTATACTACGTATATTACTCTGTATGTATGTGCGTATACGAGAAAGTAAAAAGTTACGTAATTCTACGGAGGAAATCGGCTAATTTTCGACACAAAAAACTGTAATTTCCGGGCCCTGGTGTCAAAAAAAGTGGATAAATTCAGTTGATAAATATAGAATAAAATCCCTTTAGCATGTGGTGTAGCCAGAAGCCAGGTTTGGTGGGTAGTAAATAAAAAAACAAACAAAAAAAAACGATTAATGGTAAAACGTATTTTCTTCTGTGAACAATGCTAGCGGCTAAACTGTTCAGGCAATTTTCTCCAAAGTTGATATTCCGCAAGCGATCTGGCTGATGTCGAGCCCTCCTGAATTTCAAATCAATATTTTATTTTTGGATGGTACTCTACAAGAAGCCCCTGAAACATTTTCAAAAATTAAAAAAATGGCATGAACTTTTCTGGTTAAAATTTATTGCCGGATAGCGTAATGGACGCTATAAGACGATGGCGGAGATGATTTTCGTTCATATACTGAATTTTTCCAAAAATGCAAGAAAACAATTTTTTTTTCGCCGTTTTCCTACAACTTCAGTATTGAAGATAGTTTGTTTCCTTAATGAAATGTGTTCATCAAAAACAGATCTTCGAATATTCCTTTCAAATAATCAGTCCTTTAATAAAGATCACGTACAATTTTTTAAAAATATAAGTACTTTAGATAATTTTACAATTTTTGAAATAACAAATTTGAATTTCCCCCGCTTCGTTTGACGAGCTGTCATTCTGAATTTCTTTTGAATTCTGATGATTGTCGGGACGGACAAGGCGCTATTACGACGCTGTATTTTTCATTTAATGTCAAAACAGTTAAAAATTGTGTGTAATGTACTGTAGGGAGAAATGTATTCTGTGAACGTTTTCTTAAATTTTGGTATCCCCTTGCCCTAACTCATATACAAGACAAATTCTGAGTACACAAAAATCGCGTTTATTCTTCAAATCGCACGAGCGTTTGCTCTTCGAGTTGCATTGAGTTAATTGAAATTATCTCAATGAGGTTTTCTCTCTTAATAATAGTATTTAAATATAACATGAAAGAAAAACAGAAGATACCGGAATTTTGAAGGAACATTTATTACAAAAATTTGATATATTGTTGTTATAATATTCAACTATGGATATTTGAGATGTGTTTCCGAGAAGTTCATTGTTGGCGACATGAATGGGAAAGATATAACATACGGCGGCTTTGGCCGGTATTACACTATAAAAGTTATATGACATATCTTTGATAAAGAACTTTGTGGCAGTCTTTGAACTTTGCTGAGAAAACTTTGACAAAGAAATTTGATGAGCGTGTTTCGTCCAAATTGTATGTAGGTTTGTTCGCGATTTGCAATCAATTACGCAAAAATAGTTGTGTTTTGCTACTTTATGTTTTATTATAACTAATCTATGTTTAATGCTAATGTAGTAAAAGGTAAATAAGAAAACGTTTGAGGGTGAGGCTTTAGAACAACGCCATGGTGAGGTTATGGGTCGCACATTGTGAAGCATTGATTAAAGACCTTCGAAATGAAGAATTATTTGAGGATGGATGAGGAAACATTCAATTTTCTTTGTCGTTCTTCCTTCTTTCGAAATTCTGTCCTCTGATAGGGAAGTTTAAAAAAATTATCTTCCTGAACTGAACATTTTCCAAACACCATATTTTCCACTTCTCGGGAAAATGTGTCCTACAAACGTTAATTCGTTTGGTTTTACTTTTGTAGTTCGGATGGACAGTATTATATAAACATTCTAATTACTCGCACTCAGCAATTATGACTTTGGTTGAAGCAATACCCCTATATCGGACGCCATGTTACCAAATATGATAAAAGTTGGAAGCCGGAGACTACATTTTATCCACGAAATTTTCTAAAAGAAATCTTTTATAAAATATTGGCTATTACACTGTCATATTTCTTTTATAAAATATCTTTGACAAAGATTTTTTACAGTGTAATACCGGTCTTTATTTACTTAACGCTAATGTTAGAATATATCTACGTTCAATAAAATGTTGTAATCGAGTTTAAAGTCGAGAAGTATATATATATATATATATATATATATATATATATATATATATATATTAAAGCAGCAAATTAAAATACATTTTGAAATAGAGTTCGCAGCGAAAATGAAATGTTTTAGTGGGCTTACTGCTTACCGGGGCATCAATAACTGTTTAATTTCTTAATTATTTATGAAGAGACTAATTATGATTTGTTTGGTTGTACTTGTAGGTCATCATTTACAAGAAAATATAATATTTAAGAATTATTTTAGAATATCTTGAGATCGGGCAAAAATAATTTTATGTATTCGAAACACGAATTAGTGGTCCATAAACAAGACTTATAAGAACATTTAATCACAGCAATGCTAACTGAAAAACAAAACAATTTTAACAGGAATTGATAAGCAAATATGTGGCCAATTTTGGCAGCGTCAATTGTTGCTGCCCACAGCATCCATTGTTGCGCTCATTGCCGACGCTTCTGAGGTTGATGCTCTCTTCAGCTGCCTGTCCCAGTTGGGACTCTACAGCCAAGTGTTAGTGGTGTGGGATTTTTCTTCTCCTAGTTTTGCCTCCACTCCCCTGTACTGAGACGGGGATTGGTAAACTAGGAAAAATAACATAGGGGTTAATACATTTTATGTTGGACAGGCTATTTTATTAGACCTTTAGGAAGACGGAAATGGGGGTGGAAAAAAGGATTAAATGTTTTTATTGATTTTTTACTTTCTCGCACTTACTGTCGTAAGAAGAAAAGGTATTGTAATCGTGCACCAGAATACGGCGAATTTTCGGCTTAAAAACCGTCCCATCCTGGTAACGAAAAAGTGAATAAATTTATTTGATAAATTTAGGGGGAAATCCTTTAACGCGTTGTGTAGCCAGAATTCATGTTTTGTGGATCGTTGTTACCGAAAAATTGAATGACGGCAAAACGTTTGTCTATCAGTCTTTCGTCTGCGAACAACGCTAGGGGTTAAATTGTTCAACCGATTTTGTCCAAAATTGATAATACCCAATCGATCTTGTTGATATCACGGTCCCATTAATCCGAAACCGATATTTTAATTTTGGGAGGTACTTTACATGAAGCCCGAGAGATATTTTCAAAATTTTCTCAAAAGCGGCGTTATCGGTTTTGATTAATTTTTTCCATAATCTCAAGAACGTTTAAGAGAATGGTGTAGATCTCATGTTGGCGTCTGTCTGTCCGTCTGTAGTTAACACAAGCATCTAAACGCCGCACGTTCTTTTTTAGTCAAATCTGTGATACATGACAGTTTAAAATCATCTTTGTGAGAGACAAAAGTTATAAGAGTTTCTGTGGTATAGCAGGTAAGCGCACTGTTGGAGAAGCTTAGGCCCGTAAGATCGAATCTCATCCACGGCGAATAATTTTTGCGGGTAGAAACAATTTTGCGGTTAATTGTATAGTTATAATCATTCGTATCCATTATAAATATCACATAAAGCATGTGTTTTGAGGCACCACTACTTATTTTAGTGTGTTAATGTCTTTAAGAATCACGTATAAATATGCCCCTATTGCGATTCTGGCTTCAGAACGTCTGCAAGCGCCCGTGTTGAGCTCTAGCGTTATCGCAACTTTCATCTGTGACGTAATTCAACCTTGGCCACAGTCGCCGAAAGATAAGACCGGGAACGACTTCCACAGAGGGTTCTAAAAACCACGGCTTCTGGTTGAAAATATTTCTAAGTAAAATGAGGTATGTAGTTGCGTGGGTTGTAATCGTTTAAATTCTTATTGCGAATTTGATACCTTTTAAACATGTAGAACATTCCTCTAATAAAAAATATAAGTGCAATGAATATCACGTAACTATTCTTTTCGTAATAAGTGTGCTTGGACAGCGTGTTCAGAAATATCTGTGATAGCACAGTGCGGTCGAGCCAGACCTACAGACCACAGGGATCCGAGTTCAAATCCCAGTAACGCTGGAATATTTTTACCTCCACGTGTAAAGAGAGTTACGTAATTCTGTAGGAGGAAGTGTCGAAATTTTCACAGAAAACACGTTTTGTAAGTAGCTAGTTCGAAAAAAGTGGATTGTTGGTATTGTTCTTTTATTTTCTATACACAAGGCTGTCAAAACGCTTGTTTTTTGAACCCGAAAAAGTGATTTTCCAAAAAACCTCTTTGTGAATCCGTCTTCGTGTGAGTAATTCTAGAACCTAAAGTAAACACGATTTTCACCAAAATGGATATTCCTTGAACGATCTGGCTAATATTACGAATCTTCGAATTTGACACTAATCTTTTAATTTTGAAGGTACTTTACACCAAACCCCATCATATTTACATAATTTCCTCAAAAAGAGCTCCAATTTTTCTGTAAATCTATTCCTCGAAGAACAAGATGTTTAAAAGTGGCGTACGTTCAATTTTGGGCGAACGATCTGAATTTTCGAAAATTGCGAACAAATACCTATTAACATTGTCGAAAACAAATATTAACGCTAGAGATTTTTGTTTCATGAAATCTCTTTTTTAAAAGAGATATTAAATTAATGTAAATTAAACACTCCACTCTTTCCTAGTAATGATCCACTCTTCACTAGTAATGATTGCTGCTATTGGGTCTAACCGCTTCCTTATTCTTTGGAGGGCTACTGTTTTTTAAAATTTTTTTCCAACAGTATTATCTCAAAAGTACAAAAAACTATATTGTTAATAATAAACATGTTACATGTTTCTGGGGTATTTACATGATTCTAGAATGCAAAGTTTTGCGTAGAAATCATATTTTCAAACCAAAATTTGCGTGTTTATTGCAGCTCAGCCATTCAAAATATCTATGTAGTTTATTAGACAAAGTATGATTAAAATTGTTTAAACAGCGTTTTTCAAACTTTCGACGTTTCCTTCCCCGATACTCTGTATATCCATGCTTCTTTAAAACCAAAAACAATAATTTGTGTACTGAAAACTAATTAATTAAACCCATGGCAGTAGAACTGTTAACATAAGTACTGTCACACATCTTTCGCAGGATAAGGAGTAAAATTTAAAGAAAAATTATAGTTCACATGAGTTTTGACAAATTGCGTCTTACTTTCTATGATATTCAAATGGTAACATTATATTACAATATTCAATTGGTTAACAATTTCGGCTAAAGTCTTGTTTGATAATTCTCCAATTTCGTATTGTAATAAGATATCTTATGATACTCATGTCGTAAATAACTATTTGACAACTATTATGTTTAGTGTATGTGTCTAGCAGGTTTTGTATTATTCTGAGAAAGTGGATCATACGAATCACGTTTACTACGTTATTCACACGGGAGCACACGAATCTCAAAAAAGTATTTAATAATATAATCCATACTGATGAATCAACGTTTTATTGATGATTTTAATTTTGAAAATTTTCATTAGTTTGGATGTTTAAATATATGTATCACATGTAATTACATGTCTGTTAAACACGATAGCATTATATGAAGCAAGAAACATTGTTTTTCGTTTGATCATTTAACTTCATCAATCACTCAAAATTACTTTAATTTTCTCTGCTTATCAGTTTTTTAATCTCAGATCTTCGATGAAGACATGAATCAAATAACATCGTAGATATTTGAGTGTTTTAAAAATAATGTGAATAAATGCTTATATTTATTGAATTGGTTTTATAATAACCTGTAAAAACATGAGTTTTCTGTTGGTTTTGGGGATGTTGAAAACATTCAAATAGTAAAGGCAATGTTAAGCTGGTGACTTTTAACATTATTTGATATTTTTCTTAGGGATAGTTTATAATGGTTAAACGTTTTCAAAGAGTGCACATTAGATACCTCGAGTGGCCCGTTTCCGTTTAATAAACCGCTACGTTCTCGCTGTACAGATGGTCGTGCAAATTCAAGATTTTGATAGATTCGTAGAATGGCGGCCAACAAACCACCTTCGAACTCTGACGATACTGAAATGTAGTCTGTGTTGGGAAGGTCATATCACTTGACCACCAAGTTCGTTCTATGTATTTTCACTGGGAAATGCTAGTGCATTGATATTTACTAAACTGTAAACAAACGCTAAATCTCTTTGAATTGTTATAACATCTGTTTTGCTTCCTTTTAGTAATATCAACTCGTTTTACCAAATACGTGAGTTTGTTATATTTTTACACGCTACAATAATTTAATTTTACAAGTATTTATTTTCAAGCATTTAGGAATTCATGAAATTTCATTTAAACGTTCGCCAATCTAAAAACATTTTAAATGTATATTAAATATATTAATGTTGTTTAAAAATATGTATTAACAATGCGTAGATTTAGCACATAAAGCTCTGATTTGAATATTATACAATGATATCATCAAATTAACAGTTTTAGAAAGGAATGATAAATTGAATTGAAAATATTAACTTAAAGTTTATATACATTTATTTAGAAATTTCTATACTTGTGTAAATATTGTCATGTGTGATTCTACTCATGTGATCTTTCAAAACACAAAATTGAATATTTCTGTATTTGAAAACCTTAACACTACCTTCATCCAATCCAGTGCAGTTTATAGCAAACAGCTGAGCAATATGTTTCCCTATTTTTTAATGGTAATGGTTAAACAAGAGGAACAAATAGTTTCTGACTCTCGGTGTTAACAGGGGACTTAAAAAAAATAATAATACAGTTATTCGGTTGCTCAACACCCCTTTGATAGAAAAACAGAAATAATTGTTTGGGCGTAATGCACCTTGAAAAATATTTTTTTATAATCAATTTCTTTCCTATTTGATAAATATATCGACTTGAAAATTGTAGGACTTAAAAGAGAATATAAAAACCAAATAAAAGTTATGCTCATACTCGCCGTAAAAACACGAATTTAGCATAATGAAATTGGCCACAGAATTTGTTTACAAGCAAGTGCATTTTAAGCGTATGTGGCAGGCAAAAGCGCGGCATTGGAGAACTGTTTTTTCTGCCCATCCCATTTCCTGTTGGGCGAAATTCAATCTTCAAGTTTTTCCAAATGGGGTCTACTAAGCGTTAATTTCTTATAAATTACATATATCTCGAGAACGAGATATAATAGCACCGAAACTAAACTTAATTTGAGAACGCTACTTTAAACGCCATTCAGATTAATAATAAAAAATTTGGCAAACAATTGCAAAATTTATAAACAATTTCCAAATTTTGTACCCAAAGTGGGGAGAGCTCCCGATGTCCCATAACCAAAACAGCGAATTAACAATTTTGGCAAACAATTCTAAGTAATTTTATAAACAAATTCGAAATAGTTAGAACGGCCGGAAGGCCCGCAAATTGTGCCTGAAATGAATATCTCAAAATAGCAGTTTGTCAGATAAATCGATTACTAAAAGTTAGAATAATTGTTGCTAAAACGATAAATATTTACTGGTCTATAGACAATCATTCTGGACGGAAAACCCCGCTTAGAAATATTTTTTTCGTCGTGGCGTACGCGCAGGCAAACTACCTCCTTCGGCAGGGAAATATGACGATATTTCCGTCTCGTACGTAAACGAACTAGCCCCTTCCCCCTGAGACAGCGTTCTTTCTGCCCCTTGGGATGTTGCACCAATCACAGACAACTGTGGTTCTACCTGCTAGCGATTGGTCAACGCGTCCCTCCCCCTGCCCTCCCCAGGCCGAGGGGTGTCCAAGTTTGTCGGCGCGGTGTGGAAGATAGAATTTGAACGATTTTTTTCTGAGGGAGGGTACATTTATCGGTCATAAATTCTTTAAGTTTGTATTTAAAGAAATCGTATCGATAATATTTTTTAATGTTCATTTCGTCCTTAAAAACTGCAATTACATAAAAATAACATTCACTTCTTTATAATCCATGCCATTTACTATAGCTTCCATTGAACCTCGCGCTCTATATGACGTAATATCTACAAGAACACCCGCGCGAAGCCCGCAGATGGCACAATCCGCCCCCATCGCCGCCGCCAGCGCCCACTGCGTGCCGTGCGCAATGTAGCAGCGCCATAGCCTGGGACGCGACGCGGAGCGCGAAGCACCGCGGAGCGGGCCGGGGGGGCGGGGCGGGGGAGCGGGGGGTAGGGGGGCGGTGCGGTGCGGGGCGGGGAGGTGTCCGTCTGCGCCGGAGACTCTGCGGAACGCGCGCCAAAGGGGCTTCCTTCCGCCCGCGCTGATTATGCGCGGCGGCGGCGGTGGGGAGACGCCATCCCGAAAGAACTAATTGCGGCGCGCGGTAGGCGCCTGCGGCTGCCCGGGATTACACAG
Organism: Teleogryllus occipitalis; assembly: GCA_011170035.1. Classification (NCBI taxonomy): domain Eukaryota; kingdom Metazoa; phylum Arthropoda; class Insecta; order Orthoptera; family Gryllidae; genus Teleogryllus; species Teleogryllus occipitalis. The sequence goes on along the minus strand of BLKR01000210.1, from coordinate 262,638 downwards.
GAGCCCATGCGCTCACCGCTGTCCCCGCGACGCCGCGGCACGCTCTCCCTGGGCACGCCTTTGAGGGCGGCGGATGCCCCTTGAGAAGCAAGGCGACATAATCTGAGCCTGCAATACTTAAATGTAATGCCAAAAGTCATTTATTTAATTGAAACGACAATAATATAATTGTAAGTTTGCGCCATCTTATCTCAGTGTCATCTCCAAATAATTGTCATTTAATATGTAAATATTTTCAACAAGAGATTGTAATGTAATATTGAACTGATAATTGAAATTGCAAACAAATGTCGAAAAGATGACGTCTGTACTTTAAGTGTGGGTTGCGTTTATAATAAGGTTATACAAGACCGAATTAACCACTTCCTCAGTCGCAGTGTTAAAACAGGATTTCAACCAAAATTGATTGAAAAACGGTATAATATAATGTGTTGTAGATGAATGCTACAATGGTTCACCATAGAAAGGAAAATCGAAGTGATTCGTGAAAACGTCCCGCGTGCTGATTTTCTAAATCATACGTTTCTGATGGAGGGATTTTATTTTGATTACTACTTATTATTTATCTTGGATGAAATAACTCATGTTTTAACTCTATAATGTCAACTTATGAGAGCAATATCGTTACATTACGTGATGTCCCTACTGTTTCATAAAAATATTTCCAATCTGAATTTCACTTTACTAGGAAACGAGAGCCAATGTAAATCGACCGTTGACCGTTTCCAAGAAAAGGGAGATCGAGGTTTCATTCGGTAAATAGTTAAGGTACGACGGGTCTCACCTCTACGCCAAATCATCAATAAATCAGCCGCAATCGCGTTTTCCGTGTAAGAACAAGATATTTATGGCTCCGAGTAACCGGTCTGAGCAGAATTCACGGGAGACGGACACGGGCGGCCGAGTCGACGACTCTCCCGAAAGAAAAATCGCCCGCGCGAGCCACGACGATCTCGCGGAATGAGCGTTTTTGCTCGCTGGGCCTCCCACGCGCCCACGCTGCGAACGCGCAGCCAGCACTCGGCTTTGTGAGGAGGTGGAGGGAAGAAAGTGGAAGTGGTGTATTGATGAAAGGTGCCGTAGTATGGGGCAGAGTAAGCGATTGCTTGCAAAAAGAGGGTAAGGTTTCAACAGAAGAAAATTACGGATATTAAGAATAAACCATATTAGAAAATTCTGGAGTTAAAGTAAACCACTAGTGAATAATTCAATGCAGTTTATTATACCCCAAAATTATTGAGAGAAATTGTTAATTTAAATGAAAGTTTTATTGTAGAATTGTAAATTAGTGCGTATAAATAATAGCATTGTTATATGCGTACCATTACAACTGAATAAAATTAACGGTACTGATTGTTAATAAACTAACACAATATAGAAATAAAAGTTTGTTCCAATGAGATATTAATTTGAATCAATTATAAATTTTTGCTTTTTTTAAAGTTTCACTTATTCATATTCTGCAAAGGACTTTATAGAGAGTGAAAAATTAAAAAATAATGAATAGTTAAAAATTAACTCTAAATATTCTTTTCAATCTTATTTATATTCTTATTTTTATGGTAGAATTAATCTAGAATTGAAATGTGAAACACGACAGTTTTTGAAGAAAGTAGCTTTCTCACGATATATCCATTCCTCAATAATTTAAATTGGCCATTATTAAACTGTTTAAAATTATTAAACTGTTAGAAAATTCGACTTTTGTAAAAATCGAATTTCTTTCAAAGTCTTCTTAGATAACTTCTCTTCAATCTCGTCTCCTTAAATAACTTCTTTTCAATTAGAATTGCTAAAGACAATACAAAATACGTTTGTCTTCAAGTCATAACTGCATGGTATTAATTTAAACATCTGCCATGAAACGTTTCTGATGTAGAGAATTTACTGTAGGCGAGGATTAGAGAGTTTTCACAACGGAGCGGATATCTTGAGATGTGCTAAGGGACGAAGGCAGGCCGATGATCAGTGCAGGGAAGTCGAAACCAGTGAGGGCGAAACGGGCAGAGGGGAGGGCAGGGCGCGAAGGAGAAAAGGCGGCGCAGCGCGGGGCCGTCCAACCTCCTCCGCGGCCCCCGCGCTGCACTTGTTGGCAAGGGGAGGGGGGCTTACCGAGTCGGCCGTCGCTGTCTTCCGCGCAGCTTAATGGGTCTTAATGTTTCCCTCGGCCCCTCCCTGCCGGCCTGCTCCACCTCTTTCTGCTCCCGCTCTGCTGCCCCCTTCTCGCCTCTGGTTCCTTCGAAGCGTTGCTCTTTCCTAACCGCTGCTGCCGTCGCCATCCTAATATTCAACAACTTGCACTACTTCATTTACATAGCTTTCGAATTTGTTGCACTGGGAGCAGGAACTCAGTACATCAGCTGATGCCACTGCAGCATCTCTGACAGGGAGGTCCTAGGTTCGAGTCCTGACGGCGGAAAAATTTTCGACACTAGCTTTTCAGCTAGGTCGAATTCAGTTGCTATCTGGAGGATAATTCTAGCGGCTGGCTGCTCTGATCGGTAGTTTTCCGTGGTTTCTCCGATCAACACTAGGCGAATGCCGGAGCAGTACCCTAACAAACGGGCCACGGATCTCGCGCGATCTTTCCTTCCTCTTCCTTGTCCTGTCCTAACCTCTCCCCTTACACACACACTTACAGTACCACGCACTACACGACCACATATTCCGGGAGACCGGTCGGGAGATTAGAGCTTGTCCCGGCAGGGTCGGTGCCCCGCTGGTGGGAGAGTGCTGGTTAGGGGGAAACCCCACTAGCCGACGGTATTTCGGCGCCGGATCTCGCCATCCAGCGGGGGAAGGTCACCGCCATCTCCCGAGAAAAAAACATACACTACACTCACGGGACTAATGGCCAATGCCGTTGACGCGCCCGGAAACACGAAAAAATCAATCAATCAATCAATCAATCAATTTGTTGCTACGATACCACCGCTGCCCACCCAATTGCCCCCTAGGTCGGCCATTTCCGTTGAGACCAGCACAAATAAAAGTCTTCTTTACCTTGGTTACTTCACTTACTACAATCACTATGATCATTAATGTCGCTATTGTCTCCATCTGAGTAATTATCATCATTAGAAAGTGCTCGTAAATCTGAAATCGCCCATCAATCATTATCTCTCTCAAAGTCCGTGATTATTTTGTTATCAGTTACGTTTTCCAGTATATTCACTCCCACTAATAGTACAAGTTTCGAAGCTATTGCCGAATTACAATCACTATTATTTCTCTCATACATTTCTCTATTACCTCATCCATCTCTTCTCTTTACGTTTCTCTCATACAGCCTAACTCTTTCCTGAGCCGTCCCTCCCCCCGCGTTTATCATCGGATCCTTCGTCACCAATGCACTGTTCTTTCCCCTTCGCTACCGGCACCCCTTAGCAGCTCTGTCCTCAATGGGCTGCTCAGTCTGCCTTTCAGCCAATCCCGGAATCCCGTCCCCTCTTCCTCCAATTTCCCCCTTTTCCCACGCCCTCCTTGTCTCCCTTGAGTCATTTCCTCCCTCACTTCCCTCTTCGCCACCCCCACTCATCTTATTTTACACATCACTCTCTTTAAAAGGTTTTAGGAAATTCAATCTTCGTTTACCAAAGCCCGGCAAAGTTCTTCCATACAGAAAGTACGCGCAGAGGTCTCTGCGAATGGGGAGAGGGAACAGAGAAATGGAAATGTTCGAATCCCGGATGTCTGCAACACAATATCCGGGATTTTCCGCAGTTCCCTGGAAGTGGGGCTTGTATCGCTTTACAGGGAATTCGACTTCATAGCAAGTGGGCCGCATGTGCGCGTTTCAGTAAGGGAATATGGATTTTGGGCGGCGCAGTGTACGTCATGGTCGATGCGTGTTAATCCGGGTCGTTTTTCGTTTGACTTTGAAACGCTTTTTATTTTGCGACATGCAAAATGAATTTTGGTAAACAGTGCAGATAGTTTAAGCCCCCTCTGCGATTAGAAATACGCAAAACACATTCAATAATAAATATAGTTTAAATTCGTAAACAGGGAACGCCATAAATATGTCATATTTGTTGAAATTACTATTGATCTTGTATTTACTGTATGCCTCCGTTCGTGGTAGCATTTGTGAAGTTAATCCGAGCACGTATGTTTCGCAAATGTAACGTTTTCAAAGCACTAGTATTGTTTACGTTTTTATCACAAAGACATGCTAGCGAAGTTTAATTTTAAAATTTCTGGTATTGTTATTCCCGTGGAAGGTTTGGAGACTGAACCGGCGTTATGAAAATAAAAGAGAAATGGTTGCGTAAATATTAATTCAGAAGTCACATTATTGTAATTTATGCAGTGGAAGGGGGTATCTCAATTATGACAGAAAAAGTCCCATTTTATCGAGTTAGAGTAGATTTTTTGGAAGCGTTAATTGTGGATTCACGGAGTGTTTACGATAAACGAACAAAAACACACAGAAATCCGCCAAAAAATGTTCGTGAAGAAATGAAAGCGGGGTCGCCCGCCAAACGTCATCGGTTTCCCGGTCGGCGATCCACGTGTTGGGGGAACGAAATTCATGATCGGACACTTAATAACAATCGCCATTGTTCACGGCGACGCCCCGAGGCGATAGTCGTCTGTTTCCGCGCGTGAACGGAAACGCCAGCGCCGCAGATGGCTCTCCCATCGCGTGATGTATCTTCGATAACAATACCAGTACAAAGGTTCGCCCCTCTGCGTCCCGCCTTCCGCCCAGCCGTTGCCTCTGGAGCGCGGCGTGGCGCTGCCCGCCTCGCCGAGATAGAGATACACCCCTGTCACAATATTTCCCTCCCGACTGGTCCCTCTCCTCTCCCTCTCTACCTCGTTCTTTTCTCCCCTTCCGCTCTCCTCCCTGCGCTATCTTGCTCGCAGGCGCTTTCGGTCTGACTTCGGCGGTGATACAGTAATGAAAGGAGCGAGTTGGCAAAGCCATGTGTTGCACAACGTATGGCATCTTTCGGTGTCTTTCTTTCCTTCGCTATGCCCCGCCGCCGCGGGGAGGCGCGGCGCGGCGGCGCGCGCGCGCGACCGAGCACAGAGTCGTGGCCCTTCTGTGTCTGCCTCCGAGGTCATCTTTTACAATGTAGGACAATGAATCTTTCATCAGTTTTAGCAATCCACGTGATGAGAAAAATACGCGCGTTTAGAAGGAAGTGTAACATATGTGGGTAGTTTTTTTGCGTTTTTGGCATTATATGGCTGCACTGGAGAAGAGGGTTCTTTTTGAAAATACACAACAAAAAAATTTCTATTTTATATGTATACATATTTATTAACGTGTTTACTCTGTCACCACTTGTCTTCTTCTGGCAGAGTAAACCTTATTTTGTTGTTGTTCGTGTGAAATATTGATTTTCAATTATTTCTTCAGAATTCTAAGTCAAAAAAGGTTTAGGTGAAAACGATTGTGCACATTACATCGTAATACATGTTTTCCAATGCATTATTCAGGCGTATTCAAGACATAACATACAGTCACGCAAAAAATTTAATGATTTTATATTTTGTAGTATTGATTGAGGTTTTATAATACCAATAAAAATACCACCTCAAAATGATAATTTAGGGAAATAATGTTTTTAGTGTATGAAAGCCACACTGTCAAAAATTTCTGCATTACTTTTAATGTAAAAGTACACGAAAGAAATTATCATGTAGTACATACATTAAATTTAATGTAGTGTACATTAAATTTAATTTACACATGTACATTAAATTTAATTTATACATGTACATGAAATTTAATTTACACATGTACATTAAATTTAATTTACATATGTACAATAAATGTAATTTACACGTTCTTGAAACTTAATGTAGGGGTACATTAAATGTAATTTACGTACATGATAATTACTTTCATGTACTTATATTAAAAGTAATGCAGAAATTTCTGACAATGTGCTTTCTACTTCTCTCTTTAAGTGCAAATTCTTCTACTCCTAAAACGACGTGGCAACTAGTACAGATAAATGATGTTACATATTTACAAATTTCGCATCTTTCCTATGGAATAATGAAATGAATTGTAATTTAGGGGACAAATTGAGCAGAAAAAAGGATCTTTCCATATAGATGAATAAATATTTTACTTTTATTAATAAACAAAAATTTATTTTATTCAAAATACAAAACTATCAGCACTTAAGAAATGAAAAATTCACAACTTATTAGAATAAACTCTTCACTATATTTTATCCATATTTTTTGCCTATTTAAAATCTGCAGAATCAAATTTTTTCCAACTTTTTATGGCCTTTTGTCTAGATCTGTTGGATTTATTTTCATAATTTCCCTGAAAGTAATAAGTTTATTGTTACTAAAATAATATTTATTCAGCATTACCATTTTACACAGTTAAACAAATAACAATGAAAATAACTGACAGAGGCAATGGATTTGCTTGTATATTGGCACTGAGTACAAAAAGGAGAAAGATACAGGCACATTAAAAGAAGACAATGAGAAAGAAAATTGATTTAATGTAAAATAAATCTATTAGTAATATTATTACTGGATGGTAATATGTTACCTGTCTTTCTTCGTTGGTCATTCTAGAAATTACTAAATCAGAAAAACTATTTTGTTCGTAAGGATACAATCCATTCTCTAATAAACAATATCCATTTTGGCAATGTTTTCTTAAATGCAATTTTTCTGTTACTTGAAACTGAGACGAACTGCCAGTTTATAAAAAATTCTCAAGGTTGTAATATAATTAATTTTTCTCAAATGTTCTATCGATCGTAATAGTTTATTTAAAGTAACATTATTTTTAATTTAAGGAAGAATAATAATATAACTCCAACTTAACTCCGTATGAATTCGACGATTGATTGTAATTATGCAGAATATGTATATCTAAAAACATAATAGCTGGCAAATAATATTCTCACACCTTGAATATCGTCTTTACAAAATACTGGAACATTTTTGTTCCAGGATCACGGTTATTTACTTCGAACTTACTATGTAACACTGATTTCCTAAACTTCAGTTTTTTGTCTTAATTTGTTTGGTCCATTGTTATATTTAAACGCTCACTTGCAATCTGCAGCACATATACATCAATAGGTAGAGATTAACCTATTTCACATTTTATGAAAATAATAATACATAATATTCATCATGAAAATAATATTAAATAAATAATACTAATTAATAATCAGACGTTACCTTCACAAATCCAATATTCCTGAATTACTTCAGCTTCTATCGATGTTAACAGCCTACCACTCTAGGAAAGTGCTGAGATGAGAACAGGAACTGAGGAATAACATTTATACGTTTCACACGTTTTCATATCAGAAAGTTATGATGTTTCTTTGATTTTACACACGTTTTAGAAAAGACTACTATTGCTCTACCACGTAAGAACACGATTGCAACGCTTCAGAATACGAACGAATGCGAAACACTTTGAGTACCTGAAATAGGCAAGTTGCAAAACCCGTCACCCTTTGTCTTGCCTACAAGGGACAAGAAGGGTTCGAAATTTCTTAAGCCGCACCTAGAATAAACCCAGACGAGAGCTGACAGCTGGGAAACGTTGCAAAAACGCAGAATATGCACGACTGCGAATGAATATTGTATGTTCAAATACAATATTAAAGTAAATGGTTTTGTGGACAATTAAAAATTATAGTACATTCTAAAATATGAAGCTCAAACAAAAAGTATATTCTAAATTTATTATACATTAGTTTAAATAGTGGAAGAAAATACTTTAAAGTTTTTAAACGGTATATATGTTCCATATGTTCCGTAATTATATATCAAATCTGGGTGAATTTTAATTTAAACATTAAATTTAATGACGAATTATATTAATCTCTCTTTAACGTAAAAGTATTAAGTTTCATGTGTTGATGTATATTAAATCTACATTGATTTTAATTTAAGCATTAAATTTAATGTACAAGCACATTAATCACCCTTTAATGTGCATGGTACATTACTAGTAATTTACAGTCGTACATAAAATTTACATTAAATATAATGTAATTTCTGACAGTGCACTTTTCTAGTAAAAAAACAGTTCATCAAGTTTCGTAAAAAGCGTAAAAATATAAAGTAATACACGTTTCCCGATGGACGATAATTTAATAGGAACGTGTCGATTTGAGCGTTATTCAAATAGAGCCGAAGTGTTCGTTTGACTGTAGAAGGAAGCGTATTCCTTTTATTAAGAATACTAATGCAATTCAAGAGATGTACTTTGAAACGGTCTCTCGATTGCCGCGATTCAGTCGATAGTTGCAAGAAGCAGGCTCTGGAACAGCCGTTTGCATTCCCCGGGCGCCCGATTCATTTGCGATCTCCAATGAAGAGCAGCAGCCCCTCGGGATGAGATGTGCTGGGCGCGTGCGCGGGAGAGGCGAAGCAGGCAAGGCGACGCCCCCTACCTGCTCTCGAGGCGGGCGCCGCGCAGCCCGAGCGCGAACGCGACGCGGAGCGCGATTCGCTTGCTCGCCCCGGTTCTTGAGCGGCGCGCCTTGTCACGGAGCCAAATCACCGCTCCCTTCCCTCGCCGCGCGCATATCGCTCGCCGCCCACCCCGCCGCGCGCCGCCCCGCCACCCCTGCCCCCCGCAGCGCTCGTAATCGCGTCATTGGCTAACGACGCAGCCCGCGAATGACGTGACTGATGACGGGGTGATTTGCTAGCATGACGGATCAGCACGAGGAGGTCGCTGGGACGGGCGAGGGTCGACCGCGGGCGGAGCGGCGGGGGCGGAGACGGGGTGGGATCTGGGGGCGGCGGACGCGCGGGCGCCGAACACCAAAAAACAACGCGGGCAACCCGCGTAAACTGGGACGCCCACCATAAATCGCACCTGTCAGTGTCGAGACCTCGAACTCGACAGCGCCGCGGGCTCCGCGCGCTGCGAGCCCCGAGCCCCATTATCGACTTAGCCAGCGCTACTGGCGGCGCTAAATCATCGCCGGCCGGCAGAGCGCGCCGCCGCCAGCGCGCGGGGGCGGGGCGTGCGCGAGCGGCGCCTGGGCGAGGGGGCGGCAGGGCGCCGGCGGGACCGGCTGCGGTTAGCCTCCGCTGTCGAACCCGTCGCCCCCCTCTCCGCCCCCGCTGGCAGGGTCGTCTTTTTATCCGAACAGCTGCGGCCTTCGCGCTGTGTAAGCCGCAAAAATTTCCCTCTCGGCGGACGCTGCTCGCTCGGCGCGATATTGCGAATATCACGCACCCTGCCCCGCGCGCGGTGGCCAGCCGGCGGGGCGGCCGGAGGGGGGCGGGGCAGGCGGGGCGGCTGGTGGGCGACCCGATGCCGCGGGCGCACGACCCCTGACTGCGCTGCCCGCGCCGCCCACGCAGTCTTTCGCGAGCTTTACTCTCTGCGGGCACTGCGCTCACGTCACCAGTTTTGCCCTTTGCGTCGCTCGTGTCCGTGCAACCTAAGCTGCATGTGTTACTCTGACCAGCGTGGACTATATTCGGCTTTCAGAAGATACAGTGGGCTCGCCTGTTCATTGATTCGTCGTATTGAATGGATGAGAATATAGTATTGCGTCTATATTTTATTCACGTCTGCGTCCCCTACCCTTCAGAATTTTGGCTTCTGCGATTTGGAGCAGTTCAATTAATTTTCTTTATCCATGTTTTTGCCCTTCAAATTGTACTGCAATGTACTGTTCAAATCTCCTAAAACGTTGACAAAAAGCTTTGGTAACTGTTGTTGCTTTGTATTTTATGTTTTATTTCTACTGCTGTAGAATGTTATAACGTCGCAACATGAAGCAACTGAAGCAACTCGTATTAACCACATTGGCTCATCTGTTAATTTTCACAAGTTCTCTGTCTTTTGCACTCATGTCCCCAACTTCCTACGATCGGTTTATTTTCATACCACCCCAAGGCTCCTGCTTCCCATCCGATGGCCCACTCGCCGTTATCCGACCTCGCTATCCACACTACTAACACAAACCTTCCCCGGCCCGCGGTCTGCTGGCAGGCCGGCCTGCCACCGCGCGGACGCTCGGAAGTTTCCTCGCCGCAGAGTACGATATTGTCCCCGCGGGCTGGCCTCTGAGAGACTGCTCGTACGTTCTACTGCAGTAGGTCGCGTGCGCGCCGCGTAATGGATGTCACAGTTGCCCACACCAGCGCCCACCACCACGCGACCGCCCATGCCTTCTCCCGTTCGCCACCCACTCAACTTCTCACACAACAGTGGATACTGCCACCCACGCAAGCGCTCTTCAAACATCAAGTCCACAGTGCCGACCACACATCTCCCCATCATGTCTTGTAAACGCCCTCTCCTTCTCCCAGCCGAATGTCATGTTCATCCTCATATTGCAAATTCTCATTGACAATTATAAGGTTGTTCATGCATCCTCATGTCGGACCTCGCCATTCCCTCATCTCCGTTTTTGTATTCACCCAGCCCATGCCCCTTTCCCTTATCTCCGCCCACTACTACGCGATATCTCCACTCACACTTCCGCCACCCCCAACGCCTCCGTATAAACCTATACCACCGTCCTCGTTTCCTACCACATCCCCGTTCACGCCTCTGGCTTCGTGACCGACCAGCCAACGCCCCCTTATACCATCGGATGCGCCACTGCTGAGGACTCGTATGCTGCAGAGGCGTGCCTGGCAGCATTCACGCCTCTGCCCCAACCCCGTCTACGCCACCACCGTCATCCCCCTCCCCCAATCCCCGTGTCACCGTCACCTCCGCGCCACCGCTCCCGGCACTGGTCGCGCGGAAGGCCTGAGCGTGTTGAGATTTGAAGAGCGTAGTAAATCCACGCGCACCCGCTTGTCAAACGTAATTGACGTTGAAGGTCGACGGGATATAATTGACGTCCGGTTCCTGTCCACGTGACATGACTGCTGTGATGAGGAGTCGTGTCGAAGTTTGCCGAACGTAATTAGCGTCACGTGTTCATCTTACTCGCTGGAGTAGATTATAAGTTTTCCCGGGTCACATGTGGTGAAATTTGAGATGATGTAAATCGGTATATAGAATTTGAGTCAATTTTCTGTTTGCAGCAATCTCGCAGTGAAACGAAATAAAGCGTCGTCAGCATCACCCTTTAAAATGAAACTTGATGTGAAGGGCTTTTCAATTTTCAGGCGAAACTTCAATTTTTGTGAACTAATTATAATGAACTGCAAATATGGGTTAATGAAAATAATGTTGATGGTTTACATTTGAAAAGGTTTAGAATTTGAGTTTATGAATGCTTTATTTTTAGAAGACGTGTACCTACACACACGGATATTATAAAATTAATATACTTTTTAGAACTCATGTTAAATTTATGTTTAAAAAATTACATGAATATTTAACGAGCAAAAAGTTTTTTGTATTGAGCACTTTTCCAAAATCGTATTTTCCACGAAAGTGTCCGACATCTCATAAAAAATAATGGGCAGTTGTTTCATAAGAATATGATTTGCTTCAATATTTTATACCCCATGAAATTACCACAAACCGCATCGATAATACGCTTGACATGCGTACTTTGAAGTACATTTTAACAGTAGCTAATGTCTTCTTCTTCTTCAAGCATTAGAACTTTCGTTCCGTTGCGTCTCAGTATACAACCTCTTAAAAACTTCATTTCGGCAGTCTGAATCCTGCTTCTAATTTTTGTGTACATAGTCCAAATTTCACATCCATATATCCCACAAGGAACTGCTAAGGTTTTATAAAATTTCATGAGTGTATCATTCCTGACTTTACTTTTCAGTGTCCTCCTCATCGTTCCGCACATTCTGTTAAATTTTTCAATTTTCTTATCAGGATCTATTTCTCCTTTGAAAGACAGATCACAACCTAGGAACTTGAATGAACTTACTTGTTCGATGTTTTGGTTGTTAACCACTAACCTGCATCTAACTGGATATTTCCCTTGGAATGTCATTGACTTAGTTTTTTGAACAGACATCTCTAAATTGTATTCTTTTACAATTATCTGAAGTTCATACAGAGCTCTTTGTAGAGTGTCTCCATTATCTGTGCACGTCTTCTAGAATTCAGTGGGAAATACAGTTATTCAAACTATCGTTTCCATGTTGTCGCGGCAGGAAGTATTATTCCGAAGGACAACATGGATAAGAGCCCAACATTTATTGCTTATTTATCCTTGAAAATATATTTTATTATATGGGAGCTTTCTTTTAAATTCAAAATTCAAGTAATATATGACTTAGTGTAGGGATCACAGAATTTTGAAAATGTGCACACAATTCACTTTTCTCCATGGCACGTCATACGCAGTTTTAACTGGTTTTTGACGTTAAATAAATAATAAAAAAATAATTATCAGATATCAAAACTTGATCATCCACAAACAGAAGTGTCATTATAAAATTTTTACTATTAAAATTATCTGTAAGATTTAAAAACTTCATCTCTGCTTCCACATTCTGATAGCATCGTCAAGATAAATATTAAAAAGTGTGGGTGACATACAGCACCCTTGTCTCACTCCTTTGTTTATAAATTCTTTGAGGATTTTACCTGATTTTGCTCTTACATTAATTTGGGTATCTTTGTACATGTTTCGAATAACTTCAATTAGCTGTTTTGGTATGCCTCTTCTGTCCATAATTGACCATAATTTTCCCCTCAGAACGTTATCAAAGGCTTTTACGTAATCTACGAAGACCATACATGTTTGTAGATTGAACTCTCGTCTCTTTTCAATTAATAGCTTTAACACAAACATATCATCAGTACACGATCTCCCTTTTCTGAATCCCGTTTGTTCTTCTAGAGTTATTGTTTCCATAATGTTCTTAAGTCTCTTATTAATTATTTTAGCATACACTTTGTAAGTCGTATTCAGCAGACTTATACCTCTATAGTTTTCGCATACTGTTCGTAATCCTTTTTTAAATATAGGGATGACTAGAGCTGTATTCCATTCAGTTGGTATTATGCTGTGTCCAGCAATTGTTAAATAGTTTAGATTTTGTTTCAGCTGAGTTTTCTAACAGTTTAGATTTTGCTTCAGCTGGAAGATACTTAAGCAATTCCATATTGATATAATCGAGTCCTGGTGTTTTCTTATTTTTAGTATTTGTTAGTGCTTCTTCTAATTCAATAGATTCTAATTTATCCACTGCATTATGGAGGACTGTCAGATATTCTTTTTTCTTCTTCATCCTCGTCATTAACATGCCACAGGTGTTTACAGTAGTTTATCCATTTAGTCCATAGTCTAAAATCTGTAATTTTGCAGCACCTTTTTCGTCTTTATTCAGGTGTTTCATAGCTTTGTTGGCCATTATTTGCCTCCCGTGAATATCATGCTTAAAATCTGATACATATTTGTCCCATCTTTCTTTATTTGCGTTTTTTACGAGGGTTTTTGTTTTCCTGCATTAAATCTTATAGAGTTCTAAGGATTGCGAGTCTTTGTTGGCCAACCATTTTAAGTATAATTTCTTTTTCTCTGTTATTGCCTCTTTTAGGTCTTCATTCCATATATAGAGTCCTTTCCTTTTTGTGTTTTTCTTCTTTTTCCCTAGGACTTCCTCAGCCACTTTTTCAATAAGGTTTTTGAGATCTTCCCATTCATTTTCAATATTATGATTCGTCGTTGTATTTTTCAGATATTGTTTTATTCTTTCTTGATACAGTCCTGCTATGGAAGGGACTTTCAAAAGATAACTTTTTTAAGTTAAATTATTTAGATCTGATTTGTTTTTACCACCTTTAAACCATCTTGTTTTTAGGCCTATTCTACCTCGCACAAGATAGTCCGATCCTATATCTTTCTCCCTTAGAACTCTCACATCTTCAAAGCATTTACCTAACTTTCCATTGGTTACGAAGAGATCTATTATTGAGTGACTTCCTCTGGCTGCCCAAGTAGATTTATGTATCTCTTTATGTTTAAAAAAGGAATTCTCTATTCTTAGTTCATTAAAATTAATAAAATCTCTTAGAATTTTCCCATTTTGGTTCAATGTCGGCTCGCCATTTGTTCTTTGGGATAGGTTGTTGTCGAAATCTTGCATTATAATCTCCAGAAATTATAATATAATAATTATTAGCCGTGGAATCTAATACATATTGTAATTTGTTGTAGAAATCGTATGATTCTTCCATTCTACTCTCTTCTGGCACTTATACAGCATACATACAGACGCATATGTGCAGCATATGTTATCAATAGCAATTTCACGAAATTCTTTTAAAAGAGTAAATTTACTTTAAATTCTACACGTTTATAATAATATAATTTCTTTTATATCAATCCACATTCATCCAGAAGCTTAATTGAAAGAATTTTTCCAATAATTGTGTTCATCTGAATCATACTTCTTGCAGCGCATACAATCTCTCCCTGCTCGCAGGCACCCGGGCTCCGTGTAAAGAGTGAAAACGATTGATGGATTATCTCGACGCGATCCTAACTTTTAATATCGCGCTGCCTGCGTCTGGTTAATGGCCACCGAAATGAAATCCGGGCGCCCGCCGCGTAATCTTTTCGGCCGGGTGAAATACGGCCATTAGGCGCCTCGGAGCCCGCCACCGGCGCCGCGGCGCTCCCGCCTCGTGGACGCTGGGCAGCCCGGCCAGAGGAACGCTTTCTATGGGACGACACGCGCTGTCGCCCACGTAGGATTGGGGCGACACTTATTGCGTAAAGGGTGCGGTGGGAATTGGGTTTGTGAGTTCAATTGAGGCAGCCGAAGAGAATCCTCCACCACAACGCAACATTATTATCTACACCGTCATTCCACATTATCGTTATCTCTTCGGTCACCTGAAATGTAATTAGGTGTTTGGGAACGTGCGAGTGTTAACCTCTAGGAGCAAGCAACCCGCCTGGCGACGCTGTCCGCCGCACTGGTCGCCGCTCTGATCTGCCACTGGAACGTTACTCGGGAAGATCCGCAATTATGCCAGTGGAGTATTGCCAGCGGGCGACATGCGATTGCGTGTACGACCCTAGTTCTTCACATGGCTACAGTAGCACCTCTCTATTTTACGGATGGAAGCCAGAGTCTAGCATATGCTCACATGTTTTAAGTTTGTGATCGTAACAATGGTAGCGGGCATGACAATTCAAGAGTATCATATCATCCAAATAATCATTCGCCATAACAACGTTTATTATTGACAAGTGATGTCTTGACCCAGGAATAAATCTCAAACTTTTAGATTGAGTGTCTAAAGGACGTCAGTACGCGCCTTCTGAATTCTGCTCGCCAGAATCCTCTCAGATGTACCTCAGTAGATGACGAAAATGGATTGAGGTTTCTGTTTTGGAGGAATTGCGAACTGGAACATTTCATCGGAGAACAAGTGAATTTACTGACACAATTACGCTCATCCGAGATATAAGTAAAAACGTGAGTGTGGATTTTCCACATAATGTTTAAATGTGTCTTTTTAATCTTTTTTTGAATATAAATTGAGACAAAAACTGGAGATTCTTGTGATAAAATGTAAACATGAAATAAATGTTCACCCAGCAGGTTGGTATTGTTTTGTTTGTTTATCTTACCTTGCTAGAATGTAGGAAAAATATTATCTAACGGGAATAAATATAATAATCATTGCAATTTAGTAGTAGTAGTTTGCTAAGGCATTCTATTTCTTTTAGATAGTCTTTTTAGTAGTTAATACGACGAACTATTTTGTAAGTTGGAAATATTTTTCCTTCATAAATTTTGTTATTTTCTTTCGTAGTTAATATCTTACCTTTAAGTACAATAAAATAATACATGTTTAAGTATATATTTTTCAAGCAGAGCTCATAAAGGTACTTTTTTATTTTCTTATATTACTATCTTTTAGTACTTTTGCAACACATTATGAAGCATAATATATCAGATTACACTAAAAAGGATTACGAGAAACAAGTTTCTCTAATGTCCTATTTTCATTATAATTTGGGTCGTAGTTTGATGTATTATGATATATTTATTCTCATAGCTTATGAATTACGATTATCCAATAGAAACATCTTTCTGAAGTCATGCCTTTCATTCCCCTTTCTGAACTTGTTGACTAGCGTAGGTAGTGCGTGAGTTGTCATCGTGTTTAACGCACGTTCTCGAGTAGATTAGTATGAAGAAAATAAATGGGTGTCACGAAAGTTCTTTCTACTTCTGTGTGTTATTTAATTCAACGAAAAGAAAGAGTAATAAAATTCTCGCTTGCCTTTTCTCCGTGCCTTTTGTTTATTAGTTTATTTTGAATTTATTTGAGCAGTTGATTCTATCTGTAATATTGTTTATGTGGTCTCTTACTTTACAAATAAAAAAGTTACGTAAATTAAATTGGAACGGTATTGAATATTAATATTCAATATTATAACAAAATTGAAATGAAATCACAGTTTTCACAGTGTTTTTGATGAACGATTTTTTTACATCTGTAAGAATTCGAATCATATTTTGATGAATGCACGATATTTCGTGAACTGATTGCCTCGAGTAAGAATACGAAATTCAGTAACCCTTTCAGGGGATAAGTCGCTTAGCTCGCCGTCCAGTCCGCCGCCAAACAGCCTTCGCAGGGCAGGCAATCGCGTTCGCCGCCGCGGCGGCGAAGGGAAGAGTGCGGTGGACGGAAGGGGTGGCGGATGCCGGGGGTGGGCGGTGGGCCCGTAATGAGCCCGCGCGAGATCTCCATTACGTGCTCCAGAAGAAACCCCTCTTTGTGATGTTTTCGCGCGAGGCGGTGCGGCGCGGGTGGGGTGGGGCGTCGCGAAGTAGGAAGCAAGAGCGGGACGGGGAACTTAAGCGGAACAGAGAGCGGAGTTGGGGGGAGGTGCAGCGAAATGAGCGAGTGAGCTACCGGGGATATGGGTGTGGAAGTGGCGAGGAAGCAGAGTGGAAGTGGGACGGGGGCGTGGCAGGAGGTAGGCGCGAGGCTGGAATGGGGGGCATTAGGGTGGAGGCGGTGCGGCACGGCGCGGCGCGCACGCAGTCATAAATTAAAGCCACGAGGACAGGTACAGCACCTTGGGTGCGCGCGTCCGCCGCCACGACTAGGTGAGGGCGCCGCGGCGCGCCGTGTCGATGCCATGCGGTCGCGAGGGTTGCTGCCCATCAAGGCGGGCGCCCGAAGCATCTTACAAGGAGAATGAAGGAAGGAAATATTGAACCTGTAATTGACGTGATGAGCTCATGAACCCCTATTTTGTGAGCAATAGTGGTTACGAATTATTCATCGGAGTAACTTCCTTACATACTAGGGACGTTCATCGCATCCAAACGTTATAATTTTACATTTTCATTCGTTGTCTTCCGTATTTTTAAATGTATCCATGGTTGATTGATAAGATATTTTGAAGTTTTCTGTTTCCCCATACAACTTTTCAAACGACTTTGGAAACAATTACCTTTCTATTTCACCCCAAAATTACGTTCATTTAGGTCGAATTTCTTTTGCATTTCTTTCCTGTTCCAAGGCTCATTGATGTCTTCATACATATCTCAATAGATCATTGGAATCTTAAATTTTTTTCAGATTTTTTGGCTGTTCTTCTAAATAGAACATTATTTTCTGAGTCATGTATAAATAGTTGGTTCTTTCACTGCTTGCATTGAAAAAAATCAATCTCTCAACAACTCTTCTCTAAATTCGTGTTCGTTCAGCCTTCCAATTCTGATATCTCGCAATGCTCACCCTCACGGCTTGTGATCCTACAGCTTCCGTTTGCCATTTGTCCACGCGCGTCTCCCTCCTTGCCCCGCCCCGGTCTGCCCCTCCACGCCCCGCCCGCCCGACCGCACTCGCCGTGGCGACCCGCGCGCGCGGCCGCCGCCCCGCCTAATCTCCCTGCATTATCAGTTCAACATATGTTGTGCGTGGGGTCCACGCTTCGTGACTAACCACCTGTCACTCGCATATTACATGCGACCCGTGCGCTAATTGCTTTCCATGACACCGCATGGGCTCACGCCGCCCTCACCGTCTCCACCGCCCCGGCCGCCGCAAGCCACGGTTGCCTCGCCCTCCACTGCCGCCATCCACACCACCAACGGTTTAACCACACAATTCATATTTTACCATAGGACTGCTCGTTCTCGAATAGTGATTTGCCTGCAGTTTTATCAGCTTCTCATTTTCCCTTGCCTTTCCCGCGTTCTGTAATACCCTCTTCCTTTCGTTATTTCAATTTTTAAAATAATTGTTTGTTCTATTTATTTTCTCACTCCACTTATTTTACTTACTTCTTACTTTTTCTTACTTCTCTACTTACCACTCATCTTACTTACTTCTTACTTCTCTACTTACCACTTATCTTACTTACTTCTCTAGAATGACAGCGCTTCATTATTTTACAGATTTACATTATTTCTTCGATTCCATTTCGGTCCCTTCCTTTTAATTTTGATTCCTAATTGAGCATTTTAATTTTATCTGTTTTCTCTTTAATAATTGTAATTATTTTGTAATTCATCTCTTCTCTTGCATTCCCCTGAGCGACTTCTTTTTGTTTGTTTTCTTACTCTCTCCCTGCGATGCCAAATCTTCCTTTACAATCTTAGCGTCGCTTTGCGCTACCACTACCATCATCCTTCTCCGCGCCCACTACCATCATCCTTCTCCACGCCATGGTTTCACCACTCAACATGCCACTCCCTACTCTGCTCGACCCTCTCACCTCCTCTCTACTCCCCACTCCCTCTCGTCTTTTCCAACCTGGCGACCCTGGCCGCGCGCCCGTGAAAAATGTGCACCAGGTTTAGACACCCCGACATATATTTGTTTTGTGTCCATATTAAATGGATAAGTGTCAGGGCATCTTCTTTATGACGTATTTGTCCCAGAAGGCCCGTATGTTTCGCGAAGTGGTGCCCCTATCTGGCTGCAGAAGATGCTATCTTTTATTTGCCTTCGCACGCATCGGTGAATTATGCGCGCGACGCGCGTGGCTGGTGTGCACGCCGCCCGGATGATCGGACATGCCTCTTCGAACGCGCCTACCCGCCCGTCTCCCCGTCCGCCCGCTCGTTCACTCATCTGCCCATCCTCCCATCCACCCATCTTCCCATCTGCCTGTCCTCCCATCCGCCCGTCCTCCCATTCGCCCGTTCTCCCATCCGCCCGTCCTCCCATCGCCCCCGACTTCCCGTCCGTCCACCCATCCTTCCATCTGCCCGTCCATCCGTTTTCCAACCCGACCATCTGCCCATCAGCCCCCTCTCTCGCCCGCCGCCTGCCCTCTCCTCGTCCGTCCGCCTGCCCTCTCCTAGCCCGCCCGTCGGCCCGTTCCTTCACCCGTCCATCCGTTCACCCGCCCTCTTGCCCGACCGGCCCGTCCATCAGTCCGACCGCCCGCCTGCAAAACAGGTGTGCGCTGTGGATTTGTGGATTGTCATCTGTGTGATCGTTGTGGTAGATGTTTCTTTTTTCAGTTTGCTGAAGCCAGCGGCTACATGTGAATTTCAATCATAAATGTGTGAACTCAGTCCTGTAGTGTATCGACTTACACAGTAACAGTAAACAGGTGGGGTGAATGAACGTGAAATCTGTTGCTTGTGAGTCACTTTCTCAGCTCTGTGCTATTATTTATCACTTTCAGGATTCAAATATCAATGTTATTCTAATAGAAATTTGTCACAACATTTATGGAATGGATTTCACGGAAATTCTCGAGATGAGAGAATCTCGTACTCAACTCATACTTACTACTACACCTTTATACTTCTACACTCTTTTGTTAAAAAAAGAGCTCTATCTTTGAAATTTCGAATGATGAATGTACTCCATATTTTTTCTAGCTACAGGCAACACCGTAAAATTCTTTTGATTGTTTGTATTATCATAACTGAATTCCAATGAGATAACAAGTGAGAATTCTGGGGAATATAAATTATAAATTGTGCCAATTTGTCTTCGATAAATCCAAAATAAAATTTGTTGAATAATTTAAAATATTTGAATTAGAGTTTCTCATGAAACATATTGAATGATTTAAAACAGCCAGGAATTCAAATTTGCCATGTAAATTTATTTATCAGCTAACATATTAACATCCTTAATTTCTGTGATCTTGCAGTGTAATTAGTTTTTACATACAATAATTTGAGAGTCACTTAGTTATGAATTTTAAGAGATTTTAGAATAGTTTCTTTCTTTTGTTGAATATCATAAAGTTGAAGGATATGTAACTGAAGATTATAAACTGAATTATTTCTTGTAACAAAATACTCGTAGAATTTGTGTTATTTTTTGCAATTGAAATGAATTAACATGAGAAAATGCATGAGTCATAACCACAACAAATAACCATCCCCGAATGCCTGGTGTGGGATGTAATATTACAAACGTTTATGGTAAAATTTATTTCATAAGAATAATTGTGATTCGGAAAGGGAGAAGGACTCAAATACAAATACAGAGTAGTTGTTCATATTTTAGATTTATTCTATACCAGAGGGAGTGGGCCTAATGTAGTACGTATAGATAGGGAGTGAGTTACTGTACTTTAATTTAATTGCGTGCTGGGAGACAGATGTAGAAGGAACGGGCAAGGATTCTTGACGTACAGAATAACTCCACTTCGTCGCATGACAAATACACATTAGTTTAGAGTAGGCTTTAGGTTCTAATGTATACGTTTCCTGACATGGGGCGTTTTGCTTCCATCACGGAAGAAATTCTATATTCCATTCATTTTTTTCTAGAAAGTCTGAAGGAGTTTTTTCTTACGGAGTAGATATTATTTGAGGTTAATGCCAGTAGGAAAAGTAAAAATTTTAGATTGGAGGGCAATGAAATATTATAGTCGTGAGCAGCTGGTAAAATAGCTATTAAATAAAAACAATAATAATATTAATTACAATAATAACAATAATGATTTGTAAATATTAGCTTCATTGATCTTTTATAAACTCCACTTGTTTGAAATTTATTTCACAAAAAATGTATAAACATGTTTGTGTATTCTTTTAAGTCTTTGCAATTGCCGCTAAAGTTTCTCCGGGTAAATTGCACACTAAAGATAAGAAATTGATCATTATTCGTACTTTCCTTTACTGTATCTTCGTCTTTATTTTCTTTAATATATGATTTTGTAACAGTCAATTCTCACATCTCTCAAACGCATATTTTGAAAGAGTATGCAATGTAGCGATTTGGGAGAGTTCATTCTCAATGTTGTTTTCGCTTATTTTCTCTGTTAGCTTCATTACGCATTAACATTTTTGATCTTCTGTTTTTCAGTATGAAAAACGATGTACTGCTGACCGCAAAATTGCTCGCACTGATAAATTGCCCTAGCAATCATATGAATATATGAAATCATATTCCCCGCGTTTTTGTCAAACTGTTTGCACCCCGACTGCCAGGGACTGATTTATAGATCGGGTATAATTGTGTTACAATAACCCACTTGGGGTTCGGAAGTCGGACCGGAACAATCACGCGCCCCCTAAGGTGATTCCCCGAAGCCGCAGGGGAAATCACGTGACCCCGCTCCGCGCCGCCCTGCCCCGCGCCTGGGACCCCCGTGTGAAAGACGGGAGCCGCCGCCGCCGCCTCCGCCGCCGCCGCCGCCGCCGCCGCGGGGCCGGCGATTAGCGGGCTCATCCGCCCAAGATCGCTACACGGAACGTTTCCGCCGCCGTCCCTGCCGCGAGATAATCCCATTGCTTGTATTGAGGAGCCGGTTGCCGGTGCAGGACGACGCTTTGCATAATCGTTATCACCTCGATTCGCGCTCCAGATTCAGTAGGTTGCTCCGCGGCGCAAGCGGACACATTCATGCATGAGATAAGGCGGAGGCCTCTTGAGATAGTAAGATTGTTTAATGATGTTTCGAAAGCGATCACCAGTCCCATACTTGTGAAACATCTCAGTAAATAATTGAATTAATCGTCTTCCTTGGCTGGGCATGTGCTTTTGACGCGCCTGTCTTGTACACTTGTGTTCTAATTCATGGACAAAAAAAATGTCCAAAACGCGTACAAAGTTGTGTCGCCCTGGTAGCTGTGTGCATTCAATAAATCAATAAATAGTGATTTTGTATGTAGTTCATTCTAGTACTAACATTTTAAGTAAAAATAAAGAAAAGAACTGCGTTGAAAAGTAAATACAGAATACAGTAGCAGGAACCACAACTATGACCAAAGTCAATGAATATAAATAGTGAACATCACGGCAATGTGTCATGTTATTGTACTGAGTTTTAGAGTTAGACAAAAACTAGTGACCTGCAGCAAGAATGTTTCAGAATAATACCACTTAAAATGGTTTTCCAATATCTAGCGCCGCCACTGCTCAACAACAAATTAAATACTCTCCTCTATCTCTACAATAAATTAAATATTTTTTGTTATTTACCTCGGTAAATACGCGCTTAGTTCCTTAGCAACCAACCATCTAAACAACACATTAAGAGCGGGTCCATAGCCAAGTCCGTTAAAATGATCGAGAGTCCATTAAAACTATTTTATCGGTTTTTCGGGTTTAGATTTTGCCAGAGCTCATACATTTTTGGATAAATATGTCGTTGCCACATAATAGAACTTTTGAAAATAAATGTAAAAAAACAATTTTACAATTGTTTTGGTGAAGATTTATTAAAGTTACAATTTTTGACCATGTCATGCCTCACTGAATGTAAAAAATTTGAAGACGAGACATTTAGTAACTTTGTTCGTATTACAAGAAATCGATTCTGAAATTTTGGTCTGCTTGTCTCTCGTGTTCTTTTGTCCCATTTGTCCCTATGTCCCCCTTGTGCTACTTGTCCTATTTGTTCCCTTTTCTATTTGACCCGTTGACTTATTTTGACTCCTTGTCCCATTTTCTCCCGACGTCCACATTTTCCCATTTGACCCCATTTGTCCATGTAAAGTTTTCTTTCAATTGCTACTCGAAATGGAAATTAGTAATATAGACTAGTGTCCTGCAACAGAAAAATGATGCTGAAGAGAATCACACGATTTACCAAAAAGTAGCCCGCACACTGCTCAAAAGCAAATAAATTACTCTTGTTTAACACTACAACTGGAGCAGGACGAAACGCGTTTTATTATGGATCATTCTCGCTGGCTTGCTTTAGCGGTCTGGGAGGTCGCGCGCGCGACTTATCTACTTGTGAAATCTATGCGTCGCAGTGCCTGTCAAAGGTCGGAACTGTCGGAACCGTTTATTCTAAACTATTCTCGGTAGTATCAGCAAAGAGAAACAGTGCACGGAGGGTGCTCTGTGCGCAATCTCTTGGTGTGATTCGGCGTGTTTCGCATGTGATTAGCGCCGATATGAAGGAGGAAATAATTTAATAAGAATTTAAATTAATTGTCGTGATAAACTAGTGGTGTGACTACGGTGCATACGTTCTGGTGTTATTTGTAAAAGTAACTCAAAATTACGCGGAATATACTCACATGTTCAAATAATATTACTATCATTTCTTTAAAATATTATATTATTACTAAAATAATTTATTACTTTATTTAATGTTATTACTCAAATTAATGAAAAACTATAACGTCGCTAATAACCACACAGGTTGATGTAAATTTAAATAAAATTAAAAGAAAAGCATACAATACGGAGAAAATATTTATATTGAGGTGGAAAAATATGGCCTTCTTCGTTTACTTCTAAGTTACACGTAGTGAACTCTAATGCTGATGTATTCAAATAATTAAATAAATTAACATGTAATCAAATATTCGAAAGTATATTACGCTAATGGTTCATTTAATTTTGTTTCAGGTAAGTTTTGTGAGCAGTCTGAGGTGTATATTGATACTGAATTAAAAGTGAGTACAGAAAATTCATGCACGGTAATGTACTAAATACAGCTTTTCCAAGAAGACTCTTAAACTAGCGTAGAGTAACCTAGTCTAATGTCGTTAATTTAGGCATTGTATCACGTCATATGTAGTATGAGGTGCTATTCTGGTTTTATTTTTAAGTTTAATTTTAATAATACTATTGAATAATTTATTTAATTTAATGATATCTTTCCCTTGATCATTATCATAGAGTTCTAATGCACAGATTTCTAATGATGATCTATTTTTGCCAAACAGTCTATAGACAGATATTATTGGGAAATTTTTGAGTAATTCAGTTTTAATTTCATTATTGGAGTATGATAATGGTACACCATATATAATTGCTGAGAGTGCTTTGTTAGTAGGATCTCTATAAGTAAAGTATGAAATTTCATTAGTCACAATGGCTCTATAGTTTCTGAAATATATTATAGATTTATAAAATATTGAAATATGAGAGATTTTTACTTCGGTTTCAAAATCATTAGAAACTGGATTTTATGTCTGAAATAAAACTAGAGAAATTCCGTAAGATATTGGCAGATTTTGGGATAATAACTGGAGGAATGGTAATATTTTCTAAGTTTGAAGTATTTCCACCTACGTCTTTATCTTCTTCTAGGTCACTTGCTGGAGGAAGTCTGCTATCAGTACTATTTATATTAGGTCTTGAGTCTGACCGAGTAATATGTACAATACGTTGACCTGGATGATCTTATGCTGCATCCATCCCACATTTTCTTTTGTTTGTAGCACTTCCTTGTTGATCTTTATTAGCTGCTTGTAAATTTGACGTACTGGATTGTTGAAGGGTGACACACTCTGCTTGATTCACAGATTGCACAGAATTTAGAAGGTCACGTTGCTGGAATTGGTAAAGCAGCATTTTGTTTCCTGTATCTGCTCTTGAAGCTGATTTTGCGTTGCCTCATGTTGTTGGAGAAGTTGCTGGTATTGTTGTTGAATTTTTGCTAGTTCGACTTCCATTGTTCCGGAAGCACTGTTTGGATCTATATACATTTCTTCTGCATTTTCATTGTTTAATATTTGCACTGACCTGGTGATATGTCCCTCTAGGGGGACATCGTCGTTTAACATGTGGTTCACTTTACTGGTAATTGTAATTTCACTTTCACTACAATTCTGAAGAAAGACGTTTTGAGGTACACTTTCGCTACCTTCGACCTGGCACCGGCGGCGCCGGGCCTTATTTTGACACTCTGCGTTAAGCACTAGCTACCCTAGAAGCGGCAGGCACATCTGCTTGCGGTCGCTGCCAAGACTGAACTCTGTAAGGAATATTGAGGTCTTATCCACTGAGGTCACGATGGGGTGGAATTGTCCGGTTTGTTGTACTGAAACGCTTATTTATTTATTTATTTATTTATTTATTTATTTTACGTCAAAAAACAGTTAAAAACTGCGTATGACGTGCTATGGGGAAAAGTGAATTGTGTGCACATTTTCAAAATTCTGTGATCCCTACACTAAGTCATATACTACTTAAATTTTGAATTTATATTTTCAAACATAGGGTTTGCATATTCAGGGAACTGAGAATGGGAGATATTATTTTTCGTAAAAATGGCGACACCACCACTGCTACGGTTTCGTGAGCGATCGTATCGATACAGCGAACATCCAGGAATTAAAATTTTAATAGAGAGACTCAGGTGGGTTTCTTAGGTGTTAGCTATATCGATATTAATACTCTGGAGAAAATGTATGTGAAAATTGGTTCATAGGCTACTTGCATTCCACAATATTAGGCGGATTGAATGACGGGGTTATATTTGGACATAAATTTGAAGATAATAGAAATTTCAGAGATTGGAGAATTGAATTGGTAAGAGCGGGGATTATTTGACTAAAAAGATTCGAAAGGAATATTTCGAGTAGTTGGGAACCAATTTGTGAAATTATTTGAGAGTAAGAATGAGTTGGGAATGTTGAAGTTTTTAGGAAATCTAAGTACAAGAGTGATTGATATGAGGATGGTGGTGTCGGTTTGGGTATAGTGCGACGAAAGGAGGAATGTTTGGGGGTCTTTCTCTGAGGTGTTAAAGTGGTGAGTAAAGGAAAAGGGGCAGTGAAAGGGTTTGGGAGAGTGAAAGATTGTGTGAGCACAACTGTTGGAGACATGTTTGGAGGTTGGTTGCGCGACTGGTAGGTAAGAACGTTGTACAGAGAAAGGGAAGAATGGCCAGGAAGGGAGGGGGTTGGTTTCGCGGACTGAACGGGACCTTCTTTGTACAATAACAAGCTTCGCCGCGCCGGGCCGTGAGCTGCCCGGAGGGGGAGAGAGGGATGGCGCTGATTGAGGGATGAAGCAGGGGTTGTCTGAATTCAACTTACTCACATTGCACATACTATTTAATATTAAGGCTAAATGTACCGACACTAGTTCAATTTGTCGCCACCACGTGGCAGCACCAAAATAAGCAAAATTTACTTGACCGATAACGTCTGAACAAATTGTCCGATTTTCGATCTGTAAACGGCGTTGGACTCCTTTTTAAAATAGAATTCACGCTGCGATGCCGTTTTTTCAAAAAAAATTTCCAAAATTTTTAAAAAAATGATTTCTCATAGTTCCGGGAAGAAATTAAAAAATGTGAGCTTATAGCGCGATGACGACGTGCTTCCTGAATCCAACGCCGTGTCAATCATGCAAATCGGTTGAATAGGAGCGGCGTAAAGTGACATTTCGGAAAAAAATACCTGATCCACCTCCCCCTTCTCGCTCCCCTTGCTTCACCCCACCCCTTCTGGGCCCTCCCTCGACGCGGTCGAACGGCCAAACCCGGCGGCCAGCGGCGCAGGAGGCCGAACTTTCAGACAGGCAAGCTGGGCAGTCAGTTTAAGCTTTCGTCCCATTCAGTCTCAATATATTTTTCTCTACTTATCAAACTAGTGATGCTGTAACACAACCAAACGGTCCCAAATCATCTGTAATAGTCGTATAAAAATATATATCTTGTTCACATATTTCCGTCTTCATACCATCAAAAAGTTATTTGAGGCACTACTCAAAATATCAATTCCGATTTCGAAACTGATTTCGAAAAGAAAATTGAACTAATTGTGTAGATATCACCAATATTTCATGGCCTAACATCTTATTTTACATACATTTTACTTCTAAAATCTTCCGTTATCATTCCACTACCAGAAAGAATGAGCCGAAATTACGCAAGAGCTCTTTTATCCTGCGACTCGATTTTTGATCTCAAAACGGCGTTTGTCTCCTTGATAGACTTCACCTGATGAATCTGTTTTCCCAAGTAAAATTTTAAAACTGTTTTCGTACTTTCGGACAAAATTGAAGAAGTGGTAAAATAGCGCGCAGGCGAGATGCATCCTGAATCCAACACTGTAACAAACATTAAAATCTAATATTAAGAATCGTGACATGTCCCAGCTTATTTAGTAAGTTATATTGATATAAAATGATTCTGTTATATTTGTATAAACTTGAAGATTGGAATAAGTAATTCCCGGCGCGTCATTTTGATACAAACTACGTAAATGATAACATAAAAGGATGTAGTGTAAATCATTGTATTGTGACATATATATGTATTTTTTAATGCATTAAATTGTCATGAAAGCAATACAACTTTAACCCTTAGACAGGAACACCACACTAGAAGAGGAATATCCGTCTATGAGGGGGATAAATTATGTTTTGTTATACAGTTCGGCAACTTTTACATTTCTACATGAAGATACCATTTTTCTAAACATCGTACACGCTTATCAGTAACATTTAATCGGGTAGCAATTCAATTTATAAGATTTATATACTACTAGTAAAACATAGCATACCAGTCACTGATAAACCTCACATTAGGGAATCAGAATGCAAACGTATTAAATCGGCGATCCTCATCTAGGTGTCGAGAATAGGGATGCAACATTGATGTTGATATTTTCAAAACATAGATTTTGTATAGACACATGAACATATTTCGTAAAAAAATGAAACATTTATAAAACCTGATGTTTATTATCGATGTGCTTGATGAGTTGTTGTGAATGAAAAGAACCGATAATCACAATTCAATAAAAAAGTTAAAATATGAAATAATATTGCATTATACCACTGTCAATACATGTGTTCGAATAAAGCGAGACTATCTTCAGCCCAAGAAATGACCCAATTTTTCTGGCATTTCCTACGTATGTCCATGTATGAGCAGTTTTCAGTGGGCGAGAACATTGTGCAGTGACGAAGTGGAGATTATATTTACTATACAAGAATTAGTGGAATCATTCGCGTTTTGTTAATTATTAGTAACCGAGTATTATATATGAACAAAATAGTAATTCAAACAATAAATAACAATTATAAAAGTATATTAGTTTAATAAACATTTTGTGAGATATTATTAACTAAAATAACTTATTTAGTCGACATTTATGAATGGTAAGCTATTGTTTTTCATTGAAAATACAGGTATAATACCCTTATAACCTTTATGGACGTCCATATCGTTATAGACGTCCTATAGAGGTATTTTACCGGTATAAAAAAACATAGGTATTTGAAAAAGGTATGTAAAATACCGGTATTTTACCGGTATTTAATACCTTTTCGGTCCCTGCCTATTCCTCATTGCCAGTTTACACTCCCTGGTCATATTTCGAATGACCCGGAACATTTCTTTAGGTCTCCTTTTGTTGTTATGTTCTTCCACTTCTTTGCATTTTTCTTTTTTATTTATTTATTTAACGTCAAAAAACAGTTAAAAACTGCGTATGACGTGCTATATTTCTTGAAGAAACTTTTCTTTATCTTGTCTTGGTCTACGCTGGAATACCCTGTTGAGTTCTCTGACTTTTATCCTTTGCTCTCTTAGCAGAGAAATATAATACTTGAAAAGAACGAAACATTAGGACTATTATTATTATTATTATTATTATTATTATTATTATTAATAATAATAATAATAATAATAATAATAATAATAATAATAATAATAATCACGCGAATGGAGAGGAATCGAAGGTAAAGTGTATATACTCGTACTATATAATCCTTTGAATCTTCACTTCGATGACTGAGTTTCCAAGATTTATAACAATTGTGAGACTCCATCTTTATATTTCACGGTGAAAATCTTGAAATATCTCTACAGGTCTGATTCAGATTGTCCATTGTGAAACCATGGAGTAGGTTGTTACTCTAGGCACCGGGCCCCAGGCCGCAGGCCGCCGGGTTTGACCGTTCGGCCGCGTCGAGGGATCCCCCACAAGGTTCGGGTGACGCAACTGGGGGGATCAGGTACTTTTTCCGAAATTTCACTTTACGCCGCTCCTATTCATCCAATTTGCATGATTGACACGGCGTTGGATTCAGGAAGCAAGTCCTCATCGCGCTATAAGCCCACATTTTTTAATTTCTTCCCGAAACTATGAGGAATCATTTTAAATTTTTTTGGGGAAATATTTTTTGAAAAAACGGCATCGTAGCGTGAATTCTATTTTAAAAAGGAGTCCAATGCCGTTTACAGATCGAAAATCGGACAATTTGTTCAGACGTTATCGATCTAGTAAATTCCGTGTGATAGTGCTGCGATCTATTGATTTTTCCTATAAGTATTTTTCGGTGCATTTAGCCTTAAGTTTACACTATTTACACTTGCAATGACCATGAGATGTGAGGCGGTGTGCCTGCGGTGGTATGCCGTCTGCGGTGTGCCTGCGGCGGTGTGCCTGCAGCGGTGTGTTTGCAGTGGTGTGCGTGAGGCGGTGTGCGTGAGGCGGTGTGCGTGAGGCGGTGTGCCTTTGGCGGTGTGCCCGAGGCGTTGCACTGGCGGGGTGCAAATGAATGCGCGCTTCCACAAGGTCCGTCGACGGTAGGGCGCGGATGCAGCGCCTCAATGGGAGCACAGCACAGAATCTGGCTCGCGTTGGTCAGCCGAAACTCACGTACGGACTGAAAGTCCGTCTGCGTTGGACGCAGTCTGCACCCCTGCCGAAGGCAGTGGGGTTACGTTACACTCGCGAGAAACTAGATGGCGCCGGGCAGGGCTTGCGTTGTCTGTCGCGGAGAGATTTTGTTCCGGCAGAGACGGCGACCTGTCGGCGAGTGCCGTTTTGGGGGTAGAGGCTACCAGTCCTTCGGGGGACGTGTTGGCGGCAGCCGGGGTGGGGGAGGCAGCGGGGAGAGTGGCCAGCGGTGGGAGTCCCGGATGCCCGCGGTGGGTGCGGCCAGCCTCTGAAGGAGCAAACAATGACCTGCCGCCAAGGGCGTTTGTGGCGTGGACGGAACAAATGTTTCTGGATAGAATATTTTGGTAAACCGTACATTCACGTCTGGAGGCCCGATGTGGCTTTTAATAGTTTACATATTTTGTTACTTCGTTGGCGCACTCGATAGTAGCGTGTTGACCCGCACATTATTCATAGCGCTGTAGAAAACCACAGTTTTTTTAGAATGTCCGTAGTTCTGACATTGTCGACACTGAGCTGGATCAGGTCTATGACGACGATCTTCAATTGTGAAGACAGCATTTAAAAATTCTTTTAGATTGTAGATTGCCATTTTTTCGTTGGATTTAGCGAGAATTACTGCTCTTAATGACCATGGTTTGCGTTCTCTATTTGTTAATCATATAACTGTTAATACAGGTAACGTTTTTGCCTGAAGTATTTCTTCTTCTGAGTAAGATGTTGGCACGTTTCTGAGTACTACTGAGATGGTAGGTTTGGTTGGATCTCTGTACGTATGATAGGTTAGGCCTTTAGTTGATAGGTTTTTTTCAGAGCAATGTGAAATCATCAAGGGGAATTCACAACAAATTCCGTGTAGGCTCCTTTCACTCTAATGGTAAAGTTACCATGTTTTAGTAGATCTTTAATTTTATTGAAGAGTTCCGCTCGAGCAGCGGGGTTGTAAATGAAAATAGGAGGTATTTTTTTGATTTGTGGAGGAGAAAGATTAATATCGGCATCTTGAAGAGAAGGATCTTGAGGAATATTATTAGTCTGGTCAAGTGGAGTGAATCTGTTGCAAGGAATGAATATTATATAACAGGATAGTTCCAGGAGTAGGCAGGCTGCTTGGGCACTGTTCACTGGCATTTGGATACTACAGTCGCTGGCGCTTAAATGATTCTGTTGTACGTATCTTATGAGCTGGAGGCTGCCTCTCGAAGGATGATAGTTGCGTGGCATCTGATAAATACGCAGGTTGGCTTGCTGCTAACGCCAACATGAGGTGTGTATAGTGGAAAAGAAGAGACGGATTGGAATAGAAGTTATTTAGCGCATGCAATGCTGTGGATACAGCTTCGGGGAGCGGTGAGAACGGATCTCTTGATTCTTCCATGGCCAGTGATGGAGAAACCTTGCAGAAAGTTCGTCGATGGTCGGACGGTTTTCCTCACAAAGCAGAACTTGAAGTAGACACAAAACAGGTTTACAGGTTTAAAAAATTATATATTTAGTTGGTACTGTTCGCAATAAGAAAGTCACTATGAAAGACACTTGACACTGAACCGTAGCGCTTCGGCCTCGGCACGGGGATTATCTCTGATTTCAGCAATAACTAGTGAGAGAGAAGTGTGCCCAAATCGACGGTCAAGCTTGGAATGGTCAGTGAATTTTTTCTGAACATACTTGTTCAGATCTATATTACTTGCCCCATCATCTATCTTTAGTCTTTTTACAAACTTTCTCGTATTCTCTTTCGAATTTTCTCAACTTATCTACTTTGATAGTCTCGACCACGGCACATCATGGCACTTTCTTGCAGTTAGTAGATTGTATAGGACTTTCTAGGTTAGATAAGTTCAGCTAGATTATATTTAGGAAGCTCATTTGATGTTCTTATATCTACCACGAGACGAAGAGTGTGTATTGTCTGTCGTTCATTGACACCCGTAATTTATTACTCAAGCACAAATTCATATTCGAAGCAAAATACCGCAACACAAAGTGCGTGTAGTGATGAGAATTTGTCCGCCCTCGCTCCTCGCCAAGGGAAAAGCTGGTTGCTTCGTCATCCTCTTCCGCGTGGAGCCACACCGCCATCGAGCGAGCTGCAGAGGGCGCCTGAGGGATGGCGTGCGGGGACGGGGCTGGCGGCGGCGGCTGCGCGACGCAAAAGCAGCGCGCTGGGTGGCGAGGGCGATTAATTCTGCGGGTCATTACGAAGTCGGGAGCATGATGCGCGCGATAAGCGATGCTGCGGCGCGGGCGGGGGGGGGGGAAAGGGAGATGTCTCACGTCAGTGCAGGGGATCTGCGTTTGGGTGGACGAGGGTAAGCCGGGAATGCGATGCAATAAAGCGACCAAGTAGATGACTAAGGAAATAATGGGAAGGTTCGGTCTGGCTATTGTAAAAATATGGTCTGATAAAAGTACTATTGATACATATTGATTTGATCACACTCATGTCAGTGAAAATTTTTCCATGGATGCTAAATACAGGGTGATTCAAAGAAATGGAATATTTGAAACACATATATAATTTTTTAAATATAAAATCAAACAATTTTTTAAAATATTTATGTCATTTAATAGTAAACATAAAGCTCTTTTAGAATATATACACTACAATTTATTTTTTGAAGATGACCTCTAGCAGATAGGCTCCTTCCTGCAGTCTCTTCGTTACAATGATCATGTTTTGACGTAACATCTCAACTAGAATTTCGGCAATTACTATTCATCTCTAAAGATGCTGAGTGTCGACGGATTGATCGATGAAGACTTCTTATGACATCATCTCGAACAGCTTGGATATTGTCTGGTGTAAAAACAGCTCGCACACGGCCTGGAGGTTTGTATTTCATTGCCGAACCAGTTTCCTCGATAATACGTGTCCAGATTTAGTTGCTTGTGTTGATGGAAAATGATCGTGGCGCCCTAAATTAATAAGACGGCGAAATTCCCTAAGTGCAATCTGTCATTGTTATGGAATAAAGTTTTGATAGCAAATGCACCTTTACGTACCACTCCAAGCATCCATGAGGGTGAAATTACAAGTTGTCATTGGCAGGCTAGCGTACGTTATTCAATGCTACTTAATCAACTACGGCCACCAACACAACTTTCAAAATTGCCCATTTCTTTGAATCACTCTGTTTTTAATGTTTGAGCCACGTCGACTTTTATGTCACCTAGGCCGTAGAAAGTATGATGTAACATGCGTAATGTTAACAATTAGGTGAAAATTTAGTATTCAGCTATACACTCAGGACTGCTTATGCAGTGCGTTCACTACGAAGAAATCCGTGATTTTATGAGTTGTCCGATTGTGTATAATTTAATTACCTTGCGACAGTAGTTGTACTATTCATTATGGGAATTGTACATCGGTGGCAGCGTAGTAAACGATGAAGGCTCAGAAGGTAGCGGGAAGGCGGTAACGCGTGGTGGCCGAGGGCAGGGATTACAAGCGGCCGCGGCCCAGCCGCCGCTCGCTCCTTGCAGAGCGCTGGTCATAACACGACTAGAACAAGGCGTCGCTGCCCCGATGCTATCGGCGACGCGCGGAGGTGCGCTGTCCCCACTCCGCCCCCCGGGCCCAGGTGGTGATTCCGAGTTGTAGCGTCCCCCCTCCGCTCCCCGGGCCCAGGTGGTGATTCCGAGTTGTAGCGTCCGCCCGAGCAGAGCTAGTGTTCAAAACGGAGTTATACCTCTACGAAGTATCGGTGCAGAGAAGTGACCGTTACATTAATCATTTGTGCAGCCGAGTGCTCTCAGCGAATCCAGGGTGAGGCCCAAAGAGATACTGCAACGGTCATCTGGCGGCCGTGGAGGTGCACACGGGTGCGTGACCAGAAGAGGGAGGAGCCATTTTGACTTCTCTAAACTCCCAAGGCACGTCTTCAAAGCAGCCTTAGACCAATTAGCGAATGGGAGCATGCAGCTGGAGGCACGGCTTCGGCCGGTCCCAAAAATGGACGGAATGTAAAAAATGGACGACACGACAACGACCTCCGAGGACATCGCGGATGTCGCAGCCCAAGGTCAGTGTGATACCTTTATCAACTCCAGAGACCTACGGAAGAGGAAGGAACCCCCATACGTGACTCCAACCCACCCACCCCTAACTCCCAAGATTACAACAACTTCTAACTGTCCTCACCGTATCCCACAGCATCCTTCTAATGAAACTACGCATCTCTTCTCTATCCTACAAAGCTACCTCCTAGACCGCCAATTCTTAATTAAACACCTAAACAAAAACTCACCCTACTACCCAATCCAAGCCGGCGTCCCTCAGGGCGCTGTGCTATCCCCCAATCTCTTTTCCTTATACACCAACGATATCCCCCCACCCGCGGTGTCAAAGCTTTCCTATACGTTCATGACTTTGCCTTCCTTGCTTCCTACCGATCCCTAGAACTATCCCTTACCCAACTACAATCTGTCCTTAACTCCCTCCACTCCTGAGCTAGTCAAAACAACATTTCTATCAACCCCATCAAAACCCAAGCAGTAGTATTCTCAAACCACCGGAACCCACCATCTCCTCCTCTCCACAAAAACCAACAACTCCTTCCCTGGCAACCCCACCTTGGCATCCATTTCTCCCGCCTCCTCTGGACCTACCACATTAAACAAACCTCTATGAAATCCCACAGAATAGTCAACGCCGTGTACCCTATCCTAACACACTCAACCTTACCCATAAATAAGAAATTAGCCGCCTACTACACCTATATCCGTCCTATCATTACCTACACACATCTCACCTGGTCCTGTACAGCCTAAGTCAACCTCACCCGCATCCTGAAAATAAAAAAATTGAACAAGAAGACTAATCTTCCGACGCAGTTGCCTTACCAGATATAACGACATCAGAACCCTCCACAATATCCAACACATAAACACCTACATCCATAACTCCGCCATTACCCACATCCAAAACTTCCTATCCGATCCTATTTACAATTACCTATTTATATCCCACCTCCCCATCATCAGAAACCCCCCGCGACACAGAACGAAAAAACACCCACTAGACATCCTCCAACTGTCACCTCCACCGACCTGAAGAACGACTGAGATCCCCAGACGACGACCACAACAAATGACAAACGACCTGCACGACCTTAAAGAAGAACGACACGAACGACCACGACTGAAGTAAATAAAACCATCAGCCGACAACCTCAAAAATCTTCCTACCCCACCTCTCCTTGCTCTACCACTCCTCGCCCTATCCCTTCCTTCCCCTCTCTACATCCAATTCCCTTCCTTACCCAACCAAAGAAAACTTACAAATAAATACCCCGTTATCCAAATCCCCATCACGTATGGGGGACGGAAACAATCCAGCTCCAACATTCACACCATTGATCCAACGAGGTATGAAGAGCTCCTGCAAGGAGCAGGCATCCTCCAGCACCCCAACACAGCTGTCGCCGTCGCCGTCGTCGCCGTCGTCGCCGTCGTCCCGGGCCCACGCGCCGCCGCAGTGCGCCGCCGCCTCCGTCCCCGCGACCTCTCACGTAAACGGAGGCCAACGGCGCAGATAAGAGCGCAGCAACGCCGCCCGCCCATCCCCAAGCCGCTCCTCTGCGGCGCGGCTCCGAAGAGTGTTTGTGGCGCCCGTGCCCTTGCGACCGCTGATGAACGGTGTGGAGCTTGCTGACGTTCAGTTGATCGCACGGTCGTTATAATGAGGGCAGAATAGCAGAAACATACGTAATATTGTTTATTTTTTTATATCCAGTAAATAATGGGATAAACGATGCGTAATACTAAATTGATCCTATAATAATTCCATTGCGTATTTGCTAATTTTAGAATATGTTTCCAATAATGAAAATGTATTAGGACAACAATTAATTAACGAGCCTAAACTAACGGAACTTTGCAATGACGTCAGTTTTTCTGTAAGAAACCTGATGGAACGGTTCGGGAACGGGTCTTCATGTGACAAAAAAACCTGGTACTAAATTAAGAAAATAGATTAAAGAAGATGTTAGCGATAACGTTTCTCCCGCCGTTAAAAAGAAATTCTGATGGCAACTGCGCGCAAGCCAGCAATAGTTTATGGCAACGTGGCTCCGTCACCTTTATTTCCCATATCTCAAGAGCGAGTGCGTGAACTGGACTGTAATTATCCAGCCGTTCTTCGGTATCTGAACGCGGCCATCCAGTAATGTTCCGTGAGGCGCTGCTATTAATAGAAGCCGACCACGAACCCTTCTTCCGCCACGCGGGGCCCACCAACGTTCTTTCGCCGCGGGCCGAGGCAGTTCAGGCCGACCACGACACGCCGTACCTGTTTATAAAACAATGAAAAGTAAAGTGCTATAAAGGCCCTTTTAGGAGGGACTTGGGAAGCAATAAAACTCAAGTTTGATATCGGCGAGTCGGGCCCTGCTCGGCATTACGCGCTATCTGAGATAAGGCGGATAGATTTACTACGCCCTAATACGCAGAGAGCGCGACCCGGCCACGGGGAGGACAGGTGCGGGTAACGGCTGTCATCGGGAGCGCGGAGACGCGCCGGAGACGGCTTACGAGGAGACGCCGGTGGCGCTCTAGGCGGCGCTGAGGAAGCGGGTGTGTGACCGCTCTACCTTTTCACTATTCTCTAAGAAGCCTACAGCGGGTCACTCAATTAACCTTGTAGTATTACTTGATCTGTGACTTGTTATGACAATGTCACACCAAAAATTAGGAACAGTTTCATATGTCCTAACTGTCCTATAGGAGTGGGTTCGTCTTTTATCCTGCTTTTGTAATAAAAGAAACATAGGCAAGTTAATCTTTTAACTATGAACAGCGTTCTGAATACATTCTGTTTAAATATTGAAATCCAATTCTACTCTGGCATTTACACATTGCATTGAAAAATTTTATCACTTGCTCTATCTTTAGCAATTACGTGATTACCTAACAATTGCAGTCATGTTTTAACATTTGCATAAACACTTTACATAAAATTATAATTCCCTTCACTTCACAAAAAAACACAATAAAATACGTAATACACAATAAAACAGTACACAAGACTATAATACAGGGAAACACAAAATACTGAAAAAGAATCACATACCAAAATACCCTTTGCATACACTTTCACAGAAATTGTCACATGAATAGTGTATGAAATATATACAAGACGTAGTTTCACTTTCACATAGATTATTATTTTATACAATTTAGCCAGCAAAGAGAATATTATTATGCAATTAACGTACAATCAATAATAACTCTTTTACTAATTATTAGTTTTGAACAATTTGAAAACTATTAAACAATAAATTGAATGCACACACTAAAAGAACAAATATTACCGATAACAGAAAAATGAAATAAATACGTTTTTACATTTTTTACAGGAATTAGTTATCTGGCTTCCTTTTACGACTGCAATAATATATAAGATAACGTTTAAATGATTTTAATGAATTTAACTCGACTATCTACGTCTGTACGTGAGGTGAATTTTATCTCTGTAGCATAATTCTCGCTTCTTTAAACAGTTCATTTTTTTTTCAGAATTTCTAGTGAAGTTTTCTGACTCACGAAGAAATATTTCTACAGCTTGGAGCGGCGACGGCGGCCCATATCCTTTCAAGGTCGTGGCAACCCCTTGCTACGGTGAACACGTGTTCTGGTGAATTGCTACCAAAGTCCTTCGAATTTTATATAATCTGACTGCAATATCTCCGCGTAATGAATTTATTACGTGGTAAGCCAAGTTCAAAGACGAAAACAAAAGAAAACTGGAAATAGAAAGAAACATTTTCTATAGCAGATGCTTTCTATTCCAGTACACGTTCTTGAACGTTGAAATATATTATTTCCTCGTGGTTAGAAAAATAGTATATTTCTGCGTAAGGCGTTCACGTGAATTTATCAGAATATTTGTGATTTAAAGTTCCAAATTCTCTCATACATGGTATAGATATTTTAACATGATGAGACGAATTACCATTTACAAGCTTCTAATCGTCGAAATACGGCGAATTCTCCTCTCCGTCCAGCACGAACAATTGCGGTCTGTCCAGATCGGCGAGCGGCAGCAAAAGAGAGAGCTTCACATAGCGATGCTTTGCTTTAGGGCCGATATTTTCAAGGGTGATTTTGATTGGTTGTCGATCTCTTGTACGCGAGTGCGTTCAGAAACTTTTAGTAAATTCTCGCAAAGGATTCCCTTTACTGCTGACGCGATCTCTTGCCATTCGTTAACACTATAATTGCAACTTGACGTGTCTTGACGTTCTCGGGTGCTTCTTAAAAATCAATGTAACCGACATATGAGCGATTACAGGTGGCTGCAGCCTGAGCACGACTGTTTTGGAAGCTTCGCCCAACCCGCGGGGTGACGAGTGGCCGAGCGCCCAGTAGCTGCGAGGAGCGCGTTTTTGAAAGGTGGCCGCGCTCTCTTCCTGGGATTGGGAGCCGCGTCCCGAAAAACAGACGTCTTTATGGGTGTTTTAGAGCACATTCATGAAGTCCATTTTCCATTGCCAAAAAAATTGTATTTTTAAAATTTCAAAAAGGAGAAAAATTCAAAATGTTAACCAGATGTTCTTTACATAAAAAAAGATATGACCACCTTAAGAGATGAGCGACAAGTTGTCTGAAATGCGCAACTTCTAAGTAAGACTCAATCAAATGGATTCCGTACAATTTGTGAGATGAGATGAGTTATTGGCTTTTCTAATAAAAGTCTTGCATTTTTCTCTTATTACAAGAAAATGCCTCAAACTTGATTTGATAACTTATTGTGTTTATTTCTGCACGATTAGCGAACGTTATTTTGAAATATTTCTCTGTTTCTAAGATTTAAAAAAAACAATTTATAGGAAAATAGTGGACCAACAACAACACATACGTTCTTAAATTATTTGGAATTTTTGCAATTTTCAAAAATTCAGAGTCTAATTAAAATTACACATGCGGCATTTTTAGAAGTGTTTTCAATATCCGATGAAAAAATGTAAAGAATAAGTTTGATGCCATTTTGAGAAAAAAATTCAATTGTCTTTACTTCCATAAAAAATTACGGGATAATTAGTTGTACTTTCAGAAAATTGCACAAAACATTTAAATATCTGTCTGTAACAAACGTATATATTTAAGATAAAATGCCTATCATCAATATTATAGTTGGTAACAATGAAACTTATTAAAATTTTGACAATTCCGAGAACTCAGCAAAAAGTACATCCAAAAATTTGGATTTATGTTAATAATGTTGTCAGGGCTTTATTCAAAGAATCCCCCAAAATCTAAAATATCCGTTCCAAATTTGCTTGACCTCCAGTTCGGCCAGATCGTTCGGAGAATATCAATTTTGGATAAAATCATTTGAATGGTTTAGAAGTTAGCATTGACGGACAGAGAGATGTTTTGCCATCAATCAATGTGTCGGTATTAAGGATCCACAAAACAGAACTTCTTATTACACAACGTGTTAGAGGAAGTAATGTATTATACATATGAACACGAATTATCCACATTTTTATACTAGCCCTCCCCCCCGCAAATACTAGTTTTCTGACGAAAAATTGTCATGTAGCTATAACATTAAAATACTTTCGCTTTACTATTTCAGTACGTAGTATTAAGATAAAGTAAAAATAACATTACACAACTCTATTCGTATTATTTGAGGCGAGGCGAGGCGAGGCTTGGTTACGTCAGAAGTCTCTCCGGTGCCGAGAGCACGAAAGCGCGGCGCCAGCACGCACGCCCATGCGCGCCACGCGAGCGGCCCGCAGGGGCGGCCCGGAGAAGCTGTCGTGGAATAAATGATTACCTTCCTTTAACGAAGATCATATTTATATGAGGCGTCTCGGACTTGTAGAACGAGATGCCTGCCATGAAAGAGAATGCTTTGGATGTAATATCTCTTCAATTCGAAATTATTTTGAATATTTTCTTGAGATTTCTTGTCGGGTAGAAAGTCGGTGGCAGCTCTTTTTTTCGTGCTGGAAAATGTGAAAATTTCATTCTCACTGCCTTTGAATTAATAGGTATTACATTTTAAAACAAAAAATATTACTTTGCACTTTGAGGTATTAGTAAAAGTAATTATTTAAAATGACAAATATTTTACTCTGTATTAAAATATATCTAAAATTAATTTGTGTTATAATCACTACAAAAGTGAAAATGGATAAGTGGAATCATAATATCTCAAATTTAATGAGAAAAAAGTATTCGAATAATCGAAGGTTTGAATGTAACCTCAGTGTATTCGATTACGAAGCCTAAGTATGAAAGTAGAATTAAGTTTTTAGCAAAAATCGATGTAGTGAAGGGTTGGAGTTCAGTGTCTAAATGTTTCAAACAATATCAGATAAGAAGTATATTATACCGTGACCGTGGCTTCTTCATAGGCCAGCCCCGTGCTCTGCAGGGCAGGACGCACGCAGACGCAGGGCGGTGCCTTAAAGGTTAGGTGGCGACCCGAGGCGGCGCGCAAGGGAGCGCTCCTTTAGCGACGCTGTGGCGGGGGGGGGCGAGCAGCGGGGATGGGGGCGGTGGGCGTGCACCGGGAGAGAGAAGCGGGGGCGGCGCCATGAGGCGGCAGGACCCGCGAACAGTAAAACCACGGCTGGCGCGCCGCATATGAATTCGATTACCGCACTGCCAGCCTCCCAGGAGGCGCTGCACGTGGCTCGTGCAGGACGGCGAGTTTGACCCTCCGCCCCACCACACTTTTACACATGCCGTCGCGCCCACTGCTTTGTTCATGAGATACAGGCCGGCGGAGCACGTATGGACGTATGAGCACGGGGCAAGTGAGGGAGTAAGGACGGCAAGTGGCTTGGAGGTGATGGCTATGGTAGAGGACAAAGAAGAATTTCCGGGAAGTTTGGTGGAATCGCTTCTTGTAATGGAGAGAAAACTGAAGGCGGAAAACTTAAACATGCAAGTGTAAAGATAAAATAAATAGATGTGATACGTGTTATTGAAGGCAATCTGGAAAATGAGTTCAAGGCTGAAAAAAGACAGTGACTTCTATTCCTTTAACAAATTCTCTCAGTGGCTAAGGTGTAGGAAGATAGTGAGTGCTAAGAAAGTGGAAAGAAAAAGTACACCCCTATGCCATAACCAATTGGAACTTGGAAACATTCCTGATATTCTGCACTGTTGTAGAAGGGACGTTGAGTACAGCAATGACGCTCGACTGAAGAGGAACAGCTGAACAATGACGGACGATGTTGTGATAATGACGAAATTTGCAGGTCAAACAGTCAGAATAGTGTGCGCAGCGCGAGTGTGAATGGCGTGAGGTGACCGTGGCGATGACGACGTACGTCCTCTGAGGGAGGCGGAGTGCGCAGCGCTGGAAAGCCGTGGTGGAGGAGGGCAAGGCCCCCGGGTGGGGCGCGATATAGGTCACGCCGCGGCGACCGGCGTCGCCACTTAGGCACGGCCAGACCCCTCAGCGGCCGTCGTCCCCGCCGGCTTCCGTCCTCATCCCCTCCCCTCTCCACCCAGCCCCACCCCCGCCCCCGCGCATGTGGAACGCCGAGGTTCGCTAAGCCATCGGGTTCCCCCGACACCCCCGCCAATGGCCCCACTCCCACCGCCGCCGCCTGTCGTCTTTTGTGACCAATCCCTCTCGCTCTGATACACGAAGCGGTTTGTATTGAATCGGTTAGCGGTGTATTCTGAAGAATTAGTTTCATATTTTCACAATTACCATTTCCGTTATGATTATTATAGCTTTCTTTATTTAAGTTAATTTACAGACAAACTTCCCAATTGATTTTTTCTATCGTGAACATTAATTTACATTAAAGTTTTTTACGTAGAGGAATGATGGTAATAACTATATATATATATATATATATATATATATATATATATATATATATATATATATATATATATATATATATATATTGTGACGTCATGGGATTAGACAACCCCATAACGCCACCATCAGCTACGAAAAGAAGCCCGCAAATAGAAAGAAGTCGTGCACACGGCGGAACGATGGCTTGTAAACGTGCCATCTACCCACAGCTTTTCGAACTCTGACGCCCGAACTAGCGAATAACGTTTTTCCGGGAGGTCACGAGAAGAGGAGAATATTCACCCCTCCAAAAATTTCCCCAGGCGCGAGTACCATAAGTATCGCGGCGCGTCTCGGTGGAGCTCTCTATGATTCAGCAGCGACGGCAACTAGTCTGAGTTCTGAAGGCGATTGTAACTTGATAGCATAGGAGTTTATTTTAACTTAGTAGTTAAAAGTTAGCTTAAGAAGCGTATCAACGAAAGTGATGTAATTGAGATATTGGACGTCGGTTGATTAGCATCCTTTGAACACTCTAAGTGGCACGCTAGGTGTTCATTTGCTTTTTCGTGTGAAAATTCTCCTCTCTAGATAGTTATCGACTATTTTGCAAATTGTTAGTGCAAACTACTATTCTCCAGGTTTGGGTTTGAACAATTTATGGCAAGAGGAATTCACATGAATATGTTTTTATGGAGATAAAATATTTAGAATATTATTACACAATTATACATTAAGAACAAATAATAAAATATTAAGAGCATATTGTACACATAAGAACAATTAAAAATGAGAAGGATGTTATCATTAAGATATTGCAATCTAGTTATTAAATTTGTTATGCTTTGCATCGTTTCTTCATTCTTCAAACTTTATTTTCTTCAGTATTCGTACTAGAATATAACATAAAATCGAACTTGAGCTAGGGAATTTTCTGCTCTCTAAATTGAAGAAAGAGTTGTTTTTACGGAGTTCTGTATTATATCAGTTTCTGACAAAAACAAGACAATTATAATCAATATATTCTGGAAACTCACATATTCAGCACAAATAAATGAAAGCATCTTTGTATTTATTAGTAATATTGTATTCTTATGTCGACTAAACGCAACCAAAAAGTGAAACGAAAAGCCAACCTTAATGGCCGTTAAAGATATAGCAGTCCACCGTCCGTTGAAAACATTCGAAACGCATGAATTGTTGAAACTATAGGTAGAAAATTATTACGTTTATTGCATTAAATTGTATTTCCTGTTTATATTATTATTTCTTTTGAGAAGATTGCATTACGAAAAGTATTGAACGACACATTACTGATAACACAAATAGCTGATTCGATTGATTTTTATTGTTTATTGGTCTACTAGTGTTAATAAATATCACTATTAAAAAGCGCTGTCACATAATTTGTGAGTTAGATTTTTAATTTTTATTTTGAAAGGAAACATAATTCTACGAACATGGAATATTCATTTACTTGAAAATAGTGCGTGGCTAAGCAAGAAAATAGCTCTTGAAACCGTTGTGAAATTG
The DNA here is from genome assembly GCA_011170035.1 of Teleogryllus occipitalis. Classification (NCBI taxonomy): domain Eukaryota; kingdom Metazoa; phylum Arthropoda; class Insecta; order Orthoptera; family Gryllidae; genus Teleogryllus; species Teleogryllus occipitalis. The sequence continues at coordinate 219,629 of BLKR01000210.1, read as the reverse complement.
AATACTTATGGAATTAGGACGAACAAAATCGCAGAAATTAGGACACAAAATGCAGTAGTTGCAAAGCTTGTAAACGATTTCCGCGGCGCATTTCGATCGTCGCGGCCGCCGCGGCCGCAGCGTGCGTGAGTGCGAGGTGACGCGTGCACTCGGCTTTGCGGCGCCACTCGCTTGCTCTTCAGGCTCCCGCCGAGCGGCAAATGGACGCGAAACGCCATGAAGAGAAATTGAACGTAGACAATTAGTGCAAAGGAGAAAGCACAGGAACGCGGCAGTAAAGCAGCGCGAGACTCCTCGCCCCGCACCCCGCGCCACCACACGCTTGTTGTGATTACCGTTAATACTCTCCAGGGCGTGGGATGCAGATCTGCGGGCACGGGGCGGGGAGAGTGTTGGGATGAGGAGAGAACGAAAGTGAATACTTGGCCGAGTCAGGGCGAGTTGGGACGAGGCGGAGATGAGAGTGAGGTGCGGACGGGGTGGATGGGAAGGTGAATCTGAAGAGAGGCGTTAATAGGTGAGAACGTGAGAATGCAAACAGCGAGAGATGCAAAAATAGTAGATCTCAGGCCAATGAAATGGGATATGTCGTTGGTGAAAGATGAAAGTGACAGAATCATTGATTGCGGTGGTGGAATATGAGGTGGTGATAAATGCAGCGAAAATGGATTGCACATGTAGAAGTATTAAATCTAGATGCAAAGGTAACAGTGAAGTAAAGATGTGTTGTTTAAGTCGGAGTGTTGTCTGTGCCAAGCATGTAACCGGGAGCGGTAGCTCAGGGCATCAACTGATGTCACTGCAGCGCATCTAACCGGGAGGCCCTAGGTTCGAGTCCTGGCGCCGGCAGGATTTTCGGCGACCTGACTGACACTAGCTTTTCAGTTAGGTCGAATTCAGTCGCTGTCTGGAGGAGAATTCTAGCGGTCGGATGCTCTGATCGGTAGTTTTCCGTGGTTTCTCCGATCAACACTAGGCGAATGCCGGAGCAGTACCCTACCAAACGGGCCACGGACCGCGCGCGATCTGTCCTTCCTCATCCTTCTTCCTATCCTCTACCCTTACACACGCACTTACACTAACATGCACTACACTACTACATATTCCGGGAGACCGTTCGGGAGCTTAGAGCTTGTCCCGGCTGGGGCGGTGCCCTGCTGGTGGGAGAGCCCTGGTTAGGGGGAAACCCCACTAGCCGACGGTAGGTCGGCGCCGGATTTTACCATCCAGAGGGGGAAGATCACCGACATCTCCCGCGAAAAAAATATGCACTACACTAACGGGACTAATGACCAAGGCAGTTGACGCGCCCGGAAATACAAAAAAATCAATCAATGAAACCAAGCATGCAAATTAAGGGCAAATCGAGAACGGCCAGAGTTGCATTCCTATGACTTAGTGATGGGAGAAAGTTTGATTGATTGATTTGAGATAATGATTAGTGTGTTTTGGAGTGATGGGAAGGATAATGGTTACAACTTATACCCAATAGCGACAGTTCTGAACTTGATAAAGATGAGGTGGATATGAAATTGACGATTACGTGGTGGAAGAGGGAAAGAGAGGAATTACGTACAGAAACAGTGAGGAGATGGAGAGTGCCGCTTATTACTACAGTGGTGGTGGGGAAGATGAGTGGGAGTGACGCCGGTGTGGTGCGGCGCGGAGAGGCGGCGCGGCGAGATCGGCAACAGAGGAAATTCACCCGTCAGCACGCGAACATGTGGGACGCTGTGGGTTAGCGAAGGTCGATGTTCGGGCTTCTCCGCGCGCGGAAGTCGGCCTTCGCCCTCTTCCCTTCTCTTCCATTCGCGCCCTCTTTCTCCCGCTCGCTTGCTCGCAGGCCGTGTCTGCTTCCGCACCCCTCTCCCACCTCCCGTCTTCCATCTTCCTCGCGCTTCCTGCGTCGCCATATTTCGCCGGAGTCACTAAGTACAGGTGACAGCTAATTTCCAGCATCCAGACTGGTTACCGCGCACACGCATGGGCGTGAACCGCCGCCGCCATTGTCTCCACCGCGGTGCCTGCTCCACCGGCAGCCCGCGGTTCCTTTCTCTCCGTGGGTCAACTAATGCAAAATATTTCCGTACATTCTCTTTTCAGACCTTGATGCATTGTCTTTCTTTCTTTTACATGCCTGAAAACATTCCGAGTCTGTTTGTAGCACTTGAAAAAAATACATTTCTTTGTATCTAACTAATTATATTGGCATCGCTTTTGATATTATATGTACCTTTACCACCAGTTACCAAAAAGACATTGCCGAACTGCCCACAAATGTGTTGGTTGAAGCTCTGCTTCTGTCACCACCAATTTCAATTAACGAACCCTTCAGCCAATTTCGAAACTGGTAAACTCAAATCTGGAATTGGAATGGTGGGGAATGATCATGAAGACAATTGTCATGGACCTTTTTGGTAATTATAGGCACATCCTCGAAATAAATGTCATGTGACAAATGACATAAATGGTAGAATTCTTTTTTTTTCAAATAATCCCTATAATAATATTTTCAAATCATCCCTACACGTACAACATAAATTATTTTTTACATCTTGGAATGAGAAAGTTTTAATATCATTGTTACATTAAAAATCTTGTCAAGTTAAAGTTAGTTATATAGTAACTGCATTTTGTAAATATTTTTTTCGTGTGTTTCCATACGTCTTTTTTATGAACATTCAAATTGAATGGCTCCATCTTCTCCGATATTTTAGTATCAAAATGTGTCGGGCACTCAATAGGATAACCTTATACCGTTCATCGATTGAAGAGGAAATTTCAAACACATCACAAGGGTGAGTAAACTGCTTTCCGTAATTTAAAGATACATGTTATAATACTATCTTAAAGAGATTGCTTTATAAAGCATCAACAGCGATTCGTTGCGTTGTCATGGAAACCTAATTCACGAACTCTTCCTCTTATCAACGAATCTGAATAAATCGCTCTTCGATGCTTGGACCGCCGCATACTAATCGAGCTCCCACTGGCGCAGATGTCAGGGGTGTGGGTGATGAGAAGGGGTGGTAGAATTGAGGGTTACCTCAGAAGCGGGAGAGGAGGAGGAGAGTCGTGGAAACGACCGCATGTGCTGCCTTTTTGTCCATGCAAATAATTAGACAGAGACGGAGAGACCGCAAGCAGTCAGCGGAGGCGGCCGCGGCTGCAGGGTGAGGGCGGGACCTCCAGATCCCAGTGGGGAGAGGACGAAGAGCCGCGTCGGAATACAAAATGCCCGGCCCGCTTTTTAATCAGAGTATTAACCTCCCCCCCCTTGGTTCCTATAGTGGCCCTTCCCTCCCCGCCTCGCCTCCAACGTCCCTGCCACATATCTCGCCGTGTTGTGCCCTGCAATCCAAATAAATCCTCCGTCCCCCTCGGGTGGCGCCGGGACGGCAGAATTCGGTTTACATTGGCTTGCTATAGATTGTTCCATATCTCATTCTCCGAAGCGGGAGCGCGAAGCGGCCTCTTCATTGGCGCAGACGGTCGGACGGTCGCCCGGTCCCCATTTCCCGCCCCCCTCTCACCCTTTCTGTGACTCCTCCCGCACTCCCTCGCTCGCACTCCCTCCGCGTTGTTCCGCAGCATCTCTTTTTATTTGCGCAGTAATTGGGTCACTTAATGAATAGGGCGTGTTGCGTTCCGCGCGGCCGCAGCCAGTCATCCGAAGGCTGCGTTCGCAGCCGAACAGTTCGGCGCCGGGCGCTGCCGGAATGAGTTTGAGCGCCGGCCTAAAAAAAGAAAGCGAAACAAAAATACACGGAACCGGTTCGCCACTTCGCGCTGTCCTCGCCGCTTGTCACAGCTTCCCGCGCTCGCTGCGCCTGCCGGCTCTGGGTGTAGAAGAGGGGATCCCGTGACACATCGGAGAGGTGCGGTTTGCCTACCTGAGTAAAAGGTAGACGGTCATATCTTCTGAAAATAGAACATTAACAACTTAGTGTCCCGTCGCCGACAATTTGAACAATTGAAAACTACTTTCATACCAGCCCATTGAGACACTTGAAACTCCACAGTGGACTGCAATGGGTCTAACAAAGAGTGACCGAGGTACAGACAGACACACAAACGGACAGACGCAGGTTACTTGATTATTCTATGTAGGATAAGTGTATGTCTATTATAATACCCGATATTAAATTGTTCATAACTTATGATCAATGTGTCTCTGGGAACTAAAAGACAAATATCGAAATCATAAAAGGAGTTAATAAAGACTGATTACTCGTGATGCAAAACAAATAGAAGTGGCAGGAATATGATGAAGAGCAAAGTAGATATTGTGACATACCAGATTGTCACCAATATGAAATTCAGCGAATTTCATTAAAAATAACACTTTATTAACAAAAAGACGCTGGTTGCCATGGTACCGTATAAACAATGCCCATTAGCTCAAAAGCGGACGATAAGTAGCATCCGTGGATTCGCCTACGAAGAAAGATATACAAACTTAAGAGATACTTAGTTACACGAATGAGAAAATTACATTCTAATATACCGGAAGTGTCATGGGAATGTGAAAAAGTGAGTTATTGGTTAAAAATAATTACGTAGATGACGCCGCGAGGTAGATCGCATAATTTTGTTTTAAACAAGAGAGTAAAAGAAAGTGAAGAAAGTTGACATGTTGAAGAAGGATACAAAAATATTCATTCGAGCTTTCGACACGATAGCGATCGGATCAGGGTGCTACATACATAACAGTTTATTTGAACACAGAAAATTTACGCGAGTGCGGACGTAGTGATTTGTCGGTGTTAGTATTCAAAAGATAGAACTCAGAAATTGTTTTATACGAAGTGAACAGTGAATGCCAAAAGTGGGACTTATAAATTTTATTAAGCGGGCAATGATAATCGAATTTAGTCTCCGATGATAGGAACCCGGGTCCGAGACTTATATAATTTTCATGGACGTAATTTATAACTTGGTGAACTTATATGCTAATATTTTAACAGCACTTAAGATTTTGCTTAGGGAATGAATAAGGAGTATTGAAACTTATAGCAATTCAAGCAGGTGAATGGGGATGAAAAGCCAATGGATAAAGAGTGTACATAGTGTTTATGAGAAGAAACAAGATGCGGATTTGGTCGGTAGGAAGAAAGAAGATTGGACGAGGCCCATTGCTGAAGTCTACGGGGAGACATCCTTTACCAGGACAGCGCCCAAGCTTCTCATGGATAACAAGTTCTATAGCGCTAAGTAAAGGTCATGGCCAAAAAGAATGTTATACTTTGTTTATTTTAAAAGAAGTTACTAAAATTTATAAATAAATTTGTTATTTTCTATTGATGAAAGCTGATTATCATTTGTCGTTACGTGCAATCCAGTAGGATATTTAAATTTTGCATTTCAAATTCCACGCTTCTTCGAATGGGGGGCCAATTAAGTAATCGTAATTATTCACTATTATTTCGGTAAAGAACCCGCCGACTGAGTCTGAAACGGAGTTATAATTAAATATAATTTGGGAGCTCATTCTCGTATCCATTTCCTGGCGCTCATATATTTATTAGAAATTCGGAAACAGGTAACAGGAATTTGAGGGCAGCAAGATGGGTATATGAAAGGGTATATTTCAATATATAGTATAAGAATTACTAAACCAACTTTCTATGCAATCTAATAAAATGTGTTCTGTACAACAAGTTAGCATCACTATTTCGAATTATTCAATGATAAATTATTATACTCATATTAAGTCTAAAACTCTGGAACATTTCAACACGGGAGACTACGTTCATTGAAGTAAATTAGTTACTTAATGATGTTATGACAATTTTTACTTTTCCTCCTTATACTGCAGTATGGAAGGAAAATTAGAATTGCCCCAACAATATGATTTCAAATTTTCGATCGTAAAATCCGTATTTAAGGTTCATTTAAGCTGTATCTTCGCACAACAAGATTCAAGTCTGTCAGTGCTGTTTTAAAGTTTGTTAATATTGGTTTAAGAGGTGGTAAGAAACACGCAATTTCCATATATGAATGAATGGAAGTTTTTCATGCATAACTTTGCCAAATTTGAAGCTTTTGAGCTGAAACGTAAATACGTTAGGAACAAGATGACGTTCTATCATTCCAGATATCATTAAGATATTTTAGTTTTTGGAGGTGTTTCACTTGAAGCTCCAGCGACGTTTTGAAGAATTTCTGAAAAATGACTGGATTGATTTTTTAATTTTCTCTCTAATAGAATAAATTAAACTTACAAAAATATGGCCCAGTGCTGATTCTCCTTAAAAGCTTTGACATTTTAAAAAACTATAACAGTACTCTATTAAAACCAGATTTATGTTTCCCAATGCAATTTATACCTACATTTTTGATCTTTAAATAATGTAATGCTCGTTTGAAAAAATGTGAGATGTTGTTGAGAAATAACACTATGAAGAGGAGAATTTTGAGATTACAGCGCAGTCACATTAGTTTGTGATTTGAGTTGATTATGCTTATTTGTGAACCTACAATTTAGCATTGACAAAAAAATGGAAAACAAACCAAGGTACCATAATCCATTCCCAGATGTGTTATTGTTATTATTCTTAATCAATGGTACTAATAGGCAATTTTCAGAATGAATACGCAACATATAAGAAGAATAAAAGGCATGATGAACTCTTTTTGCAGAACAATCGACTGCATCAACTATGTTGCTATTTCCTATGTAATAAAAGAAGTACAAACTTGTATCTCGTTAACGCAAATTAAATATTTAATTCACTGTTTTGTCATGTATTTATTCAAAGGAACCATTATCAAAATTTCAGTTTTGACTGATTTTTTAAAAATTCCCTTTGAGAACCTGTTCATAAATGAAGAGACAAAAGAGAGATATTGCGTACGGTTTTTAGAAAAGTGTACTATAAATCTGTAGCTAAAATCTTTGGCAAAAAAGTAAGATGGTAAACTATATTTTGTTAAATACGCGCAAAAGTTTTTCTGAACGTGAAAACATTATAAAAGTGTAGTCATTTCAGAGAATGTGGTCACGTAAATACGTGCACCTACCGACAATTTTCTTTATTCTTTTATTTTTTGAATGTTTATATGCTCTTTTGTTTTGATCAAACATTTTATTGAAGAATAATTCTTGTATTTTTTCTCGATATCAGGTTCAGCACTTATGGAATATTATAGAGATATCACAATGTAGAAATGTTGGCTGGAAGGAGTTAAAAACTCTATTAAATTTTCTTTAAAAACTAATTTTCATTTTTGAAACTGTTCCTACAATTTTTCTAATCCCTATATTAAATATGAAGCAGTTGAGGAATAATAAGGCCGTTATTAATTATGTTATTCTTGCAAAAACTGGGCGAAAGAACTGACAAGGCTCAAAAACCAACATCTTCTTCTAGCAGACAGCAATCTCGCTTTCCTAAGTGCAAGGAATGGCCCCTATGCAAGCTGCACCTTCCTTCGCGATGGAGCCCTGCCCGGAATCCAAGGCGGAAGAGGATCTATTTTTATCTCCTCCGTGTGGGAAACGCGCAAGTGCTACCGGATGCAGGACGACGAACCCGGCGCCGGCGCTGGCGTCTGAGCCGGGGGGGGGGGACGGTGAGGCCGACGGAGAGGGAGGAGAGCGAGGAAAGCACTACGTTGCGCCTCTTCGACTTTCTCACACTTTGCCCCACCGGTTCCCTCTACGGAGCATCACGCCTTCTTCCTCTTCGCCTCCGACTAACCTCCACCGTCTCCACCTGGCTGCAGCCTCACAGTCGCTATTGCCTCTTTCCACCACAATTGTCACTGTCCCCGTCATCATCATTTAAATCAATGCCACCTACTCAATAGATTTTGCTACAGCTTGCGTTACCAAGACTACCGTTAAGATTAGGTATTTTTGTCATCATCACTTCTATCTTGAGTAATGGTCATTGTCCCATCATTCGTCAGAGATCCCAGTTTCACCCACGGATCCTTCACTACCTCTCTCATCCTTTCAGGTATACTACGGTCAATTTCTGACCAAGGCACTGACACGCAGTGGAGCATGGTGAGCGCTTAGGCTGCCAAAATGCGACTGAAACTGAAACTGAAAGTAAAGTGGTGGGGCAGTTGCATGGTTTCTGCATTCGCTTGAGAATGCAAATAAGGAAGCGACTATGAAAAACGCTGAAGCTTCTGAACCTTAATACTTCACCCTGATTTCTGTGCCACACCCTACTCCCTATCGTCATCTTATCTCCGCCTCCTCCAATGACACAGCCTCCACTTCAACGCCTGATGCTCCATCTCCTGCTTCTTCGGCAAAGGCGATGAGTTACTACATGCCCCTGATGTATCGGCGATAGTTGCACCACGCTGTCTGGCGATTATTTATTTATCTATTTACTCCTCTTCTCAAACAAACTGCTAACGTTCGGGTCGTTTGTCAAGCGGCTGGCCCACTAAATATGTGAGTCAGATCCAGACGCCCTCTTACCACCGGTGGAGGTGGGGAAATAATCGGTGCTTGGGCTAGGAGATGCTGCAGCAGGTGCTGAGTGGGTGTTAATGTTTGGTAAATTCGAAGATATCACAAAATGACAAAGATTGAAAATTGTTTAAATAATATGTAATGACATTAAGATTCATTTTTGATATCTATGAGAAGGGATATTGTCTTATTAACTTTATCTTGCTAAAATATTTCAACACAGATACATTTGTATCGAAAACATATTTTAAGTACCTCATCGATAAAATGTCAATCCCCATGTCAGAAAAATCCTCTTTACAACTTTGTGACATTGTAACTGACTATTCAGTTCTGTAGCTCCGCGACACTCCTGCTTACCTGCTACGCATCGTCTAGTCAAGGGATTGAATATTCATCCCACTTGTTTACGAGAAGTGTATGGCCAGTTAGCAGAAACACACGAGCCCAAACACAAATCAGAACCAAACTTTTTACTTCCATTACAGAACTCGGTTGAATCACACTGACAGCTACAAACGTGTGAAAGAGAATTATACGGAGAAGGGAATATAGAGAGACAGTAAGCAATAGCAAGCATACATTACTTGAAATCAGAGACACAATCTTGCTTTATATTACTCTGTAAGCAAATTCTAAACTAGTACGTTGAAGAACTGCTACGTAAAGCACAGACGCAAGCATATACATACCTCCGCCCCCAAGCTAACTACGCTGACTCGCTGAGAGAAAAAGTTTCATATTCACACATAGCGGAAGTTTTCTACTAAAACCCAAATAACAAAGTATGTGCCATTACCCATTTAAAACTCAATTTAGGTTTTCATTTGAATATTTTGTTTCCAACTAACGCGTAGTACTTCGTAATTCTACGCGATGTTCGTATGTAACTTAATTCTATTTTACATCCAACCTTATAATTAATCTCGATTACAAATAGTCTACCTCTCAATTCCGCGGCAGTCACTCCCCGGCCGCTCGTCAATCTCCGCCTCCTTCCTCGTCCCCGCCCCTGCACCCCGCCCCGGCCACCCTCCTCTCACCCGGCGAGCGGCGGGAGCGCTTGCGGGCGCGGCGTGCATAGCATACTTTAATTTTCCTCTTGAGCTTATCTGCGTATTCGCGGTACCACGGCGTCCCAAATTCGGAGCAAATGAAGATATATGTGTGGCGGCGCGTAGAGTGGGGCAAGAGATTTCGTTAGCGGAGTTTGCATGGAACGTTTGTTCGCCCTAGCGCTGTGGTGCTCTGCAGAGCTCACTTATGTGTCTGTTACATTCAAGTTAGGCCGCACTAAAAAAAGAACTAAGAGTGGCCATGTACTGGGGGATTAAATAAACCCCTTGCGCCGAAGGACGAGTAATTGAAGTGTTGCTGCGGGGCAAGACTTCATGGGAGAGCACGGATTGGAGATGCTAATTAGAGCCCGGGCCCAGATTCACTCTGCTCTATTCACTGCCGTCGCCTTCGACAAGTGGACGGGACGCGCGCGTTTCTTCTCATAGCTCGGTTCACCATTGCGCTCTCTGTGAAGAATGGGGGTTGAAAAAGTGATGATATTCCGTGCGTTAATTTCCTTCCCTACTTTTCTATTCTTCTTTTCAAGATGTATATTCTGAAACATGATTTTTTATGAAAAAATTATGCTTCGCATATGATTTCTATGATTATGCTCTTTAGAGAAAATTTTTCCTGTTTTTCGTACATGTTACTAGTATTGTTTTTATTTTATATTTAAATAATATGTTGATTACTTCGGAGATTAAGTGTAAATTTCGGGTATTGATACTAATCGTTTCTTCTCAAGACCAGCTTGAATTTGAAACAAAATGCTTCTACTTATCAAAAAGGCTTTATATGGTGTGTTTTTACACAGCGCGGTTCGTCATTGGCCTGTGAATGTGGAAATGGGGCGAAAATGTGCTGGAATTTTACACTTTCGTGACCGCACCAACGTCTGGGTGCCACTTCATATAATAAAATTATTGTATAGTAAATCAAACTAGTTACACCCGCAGAAACATTCCACACTTTGTAAATCATTGTGTTAAATGTGAAAATAGCTTTGTGCTGAAACTCAACTTCGAACGTTTCTCACAAACCCCTTGCTATGGAATGAAGGTCCCCACCAAAAACGTAAAACAACATTTGAAAAGGTGTCATTTTGTGGAATGCGATTCAAGAAATCTAAATACAATTATTAACTCGTATCCCTTTAGAGGAACGAACATACGATTTTAAGAATGTGGAACATGTCTTTTCCGAAAAATGCACGATGGTAATGCGATTTGCTCAGTAACTAGAGTTGCGGGTCCCCTGAGCAGCTGCATTGTTCCTTATATCAAGACATGCAAGCTTTTATATATTTCAAATTAAATATATTTGAACTGTACCAGGAGGTAATTTCTTTTATAGTAGCAACATACGTGCAGATTATTGTGCCGATAGTTTCTTGTAAATGGTATAAAACATTTTTTAGAGGGAAAGAGGGATAATTCGTGAATCGACTTCGTTTATGGCTCCAGTATCATTAAAATTAGTATGATATTTTCTATTTGTTATTGGTAATCAGTGGTTTATTTTCATTTAAATTGCTAGAGAACTTTCTGTTTTGACATCAGATAGTGGATTCAAAAGCAATCCATGATTGACAGAAGATGTTTTCTGTTTTATTTCCCTTTTATAAATTGTACTCCCAGACCGTTGCGATGAAAGTGCATTTGGATCTCATTTATCAAATGATTAAAAAAACACTAGTTTTTATGTTAAACATGTTAGAAAGTTAGTAAATATAGTAAATAGTTAGAAAGTAAATAAAACGTACTTACTTCATAATAATAAGACATAATAATAATTTTCTTGCAGATAGGCATTTTCTCTTGTTTAAACTTCTTTACATTGTACTATGGTATCACTTTTCAGTACACATGTTTCACCGTTACTGTTTAGTGTACCAAGAAGATACGAGTACTTTGTTCATCACTTTCACAATCATTTCCAGGAATATCTTTCAAAACTTGAAAAGTTCACAATTAGTTCTTCCTAAAAAAAGAACATAATTTATACACAATTTCTCGCAAAACTACTCCCGTCACCTTATCAAAGCTCACAAGACTGACACACAGAATGAATTATGAGAGACGTTTCTTGATTACTGAAACTCAGCCTAAAATAGACTTTTCTCTGTCTGAGTCGTGCCTTTAAAAGCTTGTGTATAAAAGACAAGCTGGTCGCGGACGGGGGTCCGGTCATGACCTCTGCGAGGGTGCTGAAAGTTTCATCGGCGCGCCCATCAATGTTGCAGGCGGGAGGGCGTAATGAGGGCGGCGCGGTAGCGGGGGCGTTGGGAAAAGTGGGGGCGGAGGGAGAGGCGAGACGGCGGAGGACGCGTGGCCGACGGGGGCGGTGGCGAGGGCGGAGCGGCCGGGGAGGGTGAGAGGGCTACCATGGCCGGGTAGCGGAGGGCATGTGGTCGGGACGCCATTTGCTTTTTTTCTACGCGGCTGCGCTAGGAAAATTAATCTGCTGGCTTCATACAAAATGGCTAGACACAAACAAGTAATCTAAGTCAGGTGGATGTGTTAACTGATGTAGTTTATGCTTAGTCGACATCAATATGCCATTCGAGGGTTCTAACGAGTATATTCGTGTTAGCAGTGGAACTTATGTCTGTAATAATCTGACAGTGATATTGCGTGAGGAAACTTTGCTCTAATGTATTACAAGGAAATGGAAGACGGTACGTAACTGCATGAACACTGCATCATGTATTGTAACCTCTTCATAAATACTAGTTTACTGCTAGTAGAGCATAATTTGATGTTATAAAAAATCATAAGAATTTCTTGCACAATTAAGTATATTTAATATCTGGGAGAAAACTAAATTAAAGTAGTTTTAATTTTCTTTGAAACACAATCTGTCGTATTTTATGTAGTCAGTATAAGACTGATGATATCAAACTAAAAAGTGAATATTTGTATCGTATTTTATTTATACTGCACATTATGCACTTGTTGAGAGCGTTTGCTCTCTTCATTCAACATTTGTGGAAAGTGTATTCTGTTCCATAAAATGTGCCGTCTTTTAATGAATAATTCATAAGAGAATAATTCATTAACAGAATAATATATTGTCCGAGTATTGTGTAGAAACAAGTTAGTTCATGTTAGGTACGATGGTCATTCTTCTGTATTATTAATGGAGGTCTATCGACTTACAAAAAAGCCTTAAATTAACCCATTAGAGATCTTGGTTCAATTTCAAGTTTTTTTCTTATCTCAAATATATTTTGCGAATTTTATCTCTTCAATAGACACATCCTAAATGAAAATATAATAGTAGTTTATGCAATTAGTTTATAATGTTAAGCTTTATTGCATGAGTACATGTTTTGAAAATGAGCGATGTTTGGAGATAGTTTTCAAATTTGTACGAATGCAATAAAGCAACATTATAAACGAGCTGTATACGCTATTTTGTTTTATAACAACATTATACATTTTTAAGAGAATCAAACTTAATATTGCGAAACAACTTTTTAGTGACGTCTCTGGTATTTGACATCTGTATGAGAAATCGGTGGTCGGCTGCTCAACTTATCACTACCACCCCAAGATTCTCTAGTTGGCTGGTTGTGTGATGACGCAATCATTCGTGCCGTAAAATATAATACATCATTTGTGCCGTAAAAGGACCTTTTATGAATGATTTATTGCAACAGAGAAGGTCGTTTCTAATGCTGGTATACAGTATAACAAGTATAATAGTATGTATAACAAGTTTTTCTCATTTGTGATTGCTAGATATCTCAAGAAAATGGTCGTACAACCAGCATTTGGCGCTTTAGAGCGCTATATATAATATATAACCTAGCAACAAAACAATGATCTGGCACTAAAAGTTCTAAATTCGTGCTACCAGAGAACTACAAAAATGACTATGCGCCCAACGAGGCTACGACAATGGGCAATCGTTATGCGCACAAAATTATGTTCGGCGATAATGGGTTACAAGAACTCTTTATTAATTTATCGTATTTTCTATTTAAAATGGAGTTATTATTATATTTGAAATGTAACATTGTACTAACTGTGTAATTGTTTTGAAATAATATAATACTTTACATATCTGTGTGTCTATTAATGAATACAAGCGAGTAGGATAATCACGATTCCAGTCGAAAAGAGATTATTAAGCAATATAAAGTGATTTTACGACCTAATTACTCGAAAGAGACGTTATAATTAATTATTAAGAATTGAAATGTGAAATATTGTTTTCAAATTTGTATTACTTGATCTCTTAAAACACGGGTGATATATTAATTCCTGAGGCAAGGTTTCTTGTTTACGATATTGTGGTTCTAGTCAGTGTTCATTTCGTTTGAACGCTAAGTCAATTGGTCAGAGGAGTATGATTGATGAAAATGTTAACTACGTTTTTAGTTTGTCTATTTTCTTTATACCCTACGTCTTTGAGTTGAGAAAACAAAACAAAAAAATGTTTTATACTAACTAGGAGTTCCACCCTCACCAGGTGCATTAAAATTCAGACACCAACGCCGTTTTCACTAAGATTGCCTTCCAACTGCCTTGCCTAAAACTCCAGTTCCTCCGATCATCGTATTCTCTCTCCTAGCTACACAATCCGCTCGCTTCCCCCCTCTCATCCTCGAAGAGGGTGCGAGGGGGCGATGGGTTGGAAGAGAAAAGGGAGGGGCAAGAGACGGTGAGGTGGGTGGGGTTAGTGGCGGGGCACAGCGGGGTGCAGCAAACTCGGAGATGGGGAGCGTAAAAATTGTTTGGCTTTTTCAGAGCAAACAAACCATTCATCAAGCCAATGTAAATATGAACTCAGCGGCGCGGAGCAGGAAAGGGTTTTGGGTGCACCCGAGTTCGAAGCGCCATCCTGCTCCGCCCCGCCCCGCCGCGCCACACCACGCCACGCCACGCCACGCCACACCCCGCTCCGCCCGCCCCTCTTCGCGCCGGCTACGCAGGCTGCACGCCGCGCGTGGCCACGCCTCCTGAACAAACTACGCGCGAGCGGCTGGCCCGCCGGCGGCGGGGCGGCTGCACACTAGAATTGGGACGTTGGGTCGGTGAGCGGTTGGGTACGCACAGGGGTGAGCTATGGAAGCGTGGGAAGAGATCTGTAACGTAAAAGCTGAACGATCCATCGGCATGACAGAATTATTGCGAAAATACAAAGAATAAATAGTTCACAGATAACTGTTAGACTGAATGGCGGAACTCTGGAGGTCATTTTTTTAAGCTATGTGTAATGTACTATATTGCATTACTTGAAAAGGTCACTGATGGTGACGCTAAAGCTTGTGAGGTTATTTTTGTAATATTATTCAATTAAATACATAGTGATTACGTCTACGATTACTTGAAGAATATTACATATTCTAAAGATTAGTAGTGGGGTTGTAATGTGAGAACTACGTTCAATAAATAGAGAGAAGTAATAGTAAATGGGTTGGAATAGCTTCCGTCCGCTTTAGGTTAGAGTAGAATTAGGTAGATAGGTATATGAAGTGCTGCGTTATGTGTTGGAGATTAAACTCTTTATGAAGCTGTTCCTTGAATATTGTAACGTATTTCAAACGGACCTCGCTAGTCTGATGTTATACATGTACCGAAGCCTTAGGATTATGACTTAGACAGACGCCGTTATCAAGTCGCAAGCGAGCGGGAATTGGAAAGACCTGGAACGCAGGTGTACAACATTCCAGAAGTATTTGGGGAACTTCTCGGAATTTAAAAACTAACACCAGGTCGAGTGGCGGAACCGCGTGGGGTCACGGCGATCACGTGATGGCGTCGCGAGTCACGTGAGCTGAGAGTATAAAACTCAGAACCCGAGTCGTGAGGGTTGGCCTTAAGCGGAGTGAGACCACGTGCGGATACACAAAAATTACACCTAGGGCGGTGTGTCGACGAGCGATGGTCGTGGATCAACCCGTATGTCAGGAAGCCATAGTGAAACATCAATTCTACTTGTGACAATGGCACATGATGCTACGTTGTGTGCCTAGGTCTTTGATTAGAAGTCTGTGCCATGAGTCAAGCAGGTAGTTAGGGACCACTCGTGCGATCCGGGGACACTTACCAGAGCTCTATATATAGATTTTAGTTTATTATTGCTTCTAAATAATGCTGTACATAAACTTCTGCAAATAGTTGAGCTCTTCTCAGTGATTTATAGTGAGGTTCCCACGACATTACAATATGAACCATGGTGCATTGTTAATTGTCCTTAGGAAATGGTTGGGAATGATTTGAATTTTATTTAGATTGGTTTAGGCAGCATTAACTACATTACATTACTACTATTGGTCATGCATAGGAGAGGTGTAGCTATTGTTTTGTTTATTGTGTTGCAAGTAAACGATGGAGAACACTTGTGACGAAAGTTGTAAGTTAAGAGCACGAAAGTCTTATTTTAAATCGATCAGTAGTCTTGTACGAAAGTATGAATGTTAATGTACCTCGCAAAGATGACAAAAAATTAATAAAAAATCGAGTAATATATCAGTGTTAGTTGAATGAAATTAAGATAGGATCAGATCAGTTATAAAATGAAAGTTAGTAAATTTTATGAAACAAAATGGTCATGAAACACTGACTGCAAATACCGCAACAACACTTTAAGTGCAGTAGAATGTTTGCGCTCTCTTGAAATATACTGGAAAGATAAGATACATGGAAACTGTATGCTTTCTGTAAATTCGTGAGAAATAATTCTCTTTCTGAAACATATGGGTGTAATGATATCTTTTGATGGGTTTTAAAAGTGGTTATTGTACTAAGCAGTTGTCGAAAAAAATTGTTTTGAAGTGGCAAATATTGAAATTATGTTGTCATGGCTCTGTAAACAAAACTGTTTTTTTGTGCGGATTTTATTGCGAATTTCGTATTTGAAAACACGAATCTAATTAGTAAGTTATTACACAATGAACATAAATTATATTCCTGAAAGTACAACATAAAAATACTATATTGGAACTAAGTTGTTTTTATTTCAATGAGTACATTCACTTTACGCCATAACATATTTGGAAAATAATTTATTAGTTTAGCAAATATTTTAATACAATTCTATTGGAAAGAAAGAGTAGTAAATACGTGTAAAAAGTGTTGATTATATTTTCACTGTGAATTCGTGAAGTGTTCATTTATTGAGCATATTTAATTTCTCCATAAAATCCGTCTCAGCCTCCGTTCCCAAAAAGATGAATATTGCACCATCTAAATACATAAAAAACGGTTGTTGATATGATCGACGAACCTTGACACCGTTTGACCGATCTTCGTGAAAGTTGGCATATGTAGTACGTATTTTTTCATGGAGCAGGTAATTAAGTTGTTCTTTTTGTTGTACCGCCAATAAATGGCGCTGCAGCACGAAATGGCGTTTCATTTTAATTCAATTCTATCCCACTCTGGTTTCATTGTTGCTGGGCATTGCCGTGTGACGCAGAGCGAGGCCGAGGAGGATGGGAGGGGCGGGCAGCATAGGATGGGGGATAGGAGAGAGGGATCAAGAAAGAGAGAGAACTAGAGTGAGGTAAAAAGAGAGAGGGAAAAATATAGAGAGCAATAGAGAGAATTAAAAAGACATATAGGTAGAGAGAGAATGAAAAATAGAGAGGGAGAGAGAAAATGAAAAATAGATAAGGAAAAGAGATATGGAAAGAGAATGAAAAAGAGAGACGGAGAAAAAGGGAGAAAATGGCGGAAACAAAGAGAGGGGAAAGATAAATGGAAGAGAGCGAGTGTAAAAGGGGAAAAGAGAGAGAGAGAGAGAGCGTGAACTAGAAAGAGAGAGAGAAGATTGGGAGAGAGAAAAGGATAGAGAGGGAACAAGAAAAACTATCAACAAGATATAGGATAAAAGAGATAGGGAAAAGAGAGAGGGAAACAGAGGGTGAAAATGAGAGAGGGGAAAAGGGAGAGGGGGAAGAGAGAGGGAAACAGAGGGTGAAAATGAGAGAGGGGAAAAGGGAGAGGGGGAAGAGAGAGGGGAAAAAAGACAGAGATGGGAAGAATAAGAGAGGGAAAAAGAGAGAGGTCGGAAATGAGGGAGGAAGAGAGAAGGGGAAAGAAAGGAGAGGGAAAAAGAGAGAGAAAAGAATGAACGGAAAATATATGGAAAAGAGAGACGGAGGAAAGAGGGAGAGGGCTGAAGAACGTCTGCCGAAGTCTGTTAGTTTTATATTAAACGTCAAAACATTAACATTTTACAATATTTTTAATGCCATATTATGCTCACTCTTTGGAAATTATAGATATTTGTAAAACATATTAAGAGACAAATTACATATGTTAATGCGACTAGCCATGAGTTCGATAAATAGTAAAAGCTGCTTGTAAACAGAGCTGAATCAGGTCTTTCACCGAATTTGGGACATTATATTAGCAATTGACGTAGAATGAAGTAGTTGGGGACATAAAAAACACTATTAGATGACCACATGTTGCCGAAAACGGACACTTACGGAATGTTGTGTCACAGTGACTTTATAAACAATAAATGCAGTATTGTTCCATTTATTATTTTCTTGCAATTATTGCCGTTTTATTTTTTCTCAAAGTCTTGTATTCTACTGAAATTTTTTAGAACTACATTTTAAATATGATTAATGTATGAAAATAATTATCTCAATTTTTAATGATACGTGTTGATGTATTTATTTGCTCTACGACTATAGCAGAATGTATGCATTTCTCTATGTTATCGGATGCAGTAATCATGCCAATTCCACAAGCCGTGCGATAATGTTATTCTAACACACCTGTCGACCAATCGCATTCGTCCTAGTTCATTACACAACGACTTAGGGTTCTCGCAGTCGCCTACAGAGGCGCTGCGTGCTCTTCCGCAACTATCGTAAGACAGGTGAACCACGAGACAGTAAGCGAGTTCACATAATTGTGAACACAATATTATTTCAAAAAATAAAAAAAACTTTTCTCATGTCATCATTTAGTATTTTTAAAACTACAATATCAAGTCGTAGAGAAAGTATAGTCTTCTACTTGCGTAGAATGGCTATTATTCATTCGTGGAAATTCCGACACTCGCTCCTACGTCGCTTGCGTCAGAAACATCCACTCGTGAATAATAGCCATCATTCTACGCTCATTGCAGAATATACTATTTAATAATTTACATCTGCTGAATGCAAATTGTTGAATAATAATAACCATTATTATTAATATTGTTATTTATGCAGATATTTGGTGAGTTTTAAGTAGGTTTGGACAATACTGGGTCAATCTTAGGTAGATATCAGGAATTAAGATTCGTGTAGTTTATACAATTATTAGCAGCTCAACGTTTCGCACATTTAGCATGTGCCTTTTCAGAAGCAATACAGATAATGATGAAACGGTTGATAATAGCATAAACAATACAGTTTAACTTAATAAAAAAAGAGTACAAAAATATTAAAATCACTACACACAATTTGGTGCTTACACCAGTGTGTAACATTACATGATAAATAGTACTTTAATACGTTGAATCCAACTTGGAGGTAAAACCATCGCATGTCTCAATTGTGGCATGCAGTTAAATGGTTCCTGATTTTAAGGCCTAGAACGCTTCCTGTAGTAGTTATTTAAGTAAATACATTTTAACTCTTAACTGGTCTGATGGAAAATAATTACTCTCCTTGACTCTTGGGTCCGGGTAGACCCCGTTTTAGAGAATGAAATTTCATTAAGAACTTGAAATTTTATTTACAAAATATTCACGTATATGATAATTTACATTGCAATGGGTAATATTTGTTACATTTAAATACAATTTTCACAAATAGATTTTGCATGACTTGTAGAAATATGTTTGGCGTAATTGATGCATACAGTCATATTTCTTTTCCTATCTGCTGATCTCGGGCACACCTCCCTTCTGGATTTTCGTGCTTGAGTGTGTTCCTAAAGGTTTTTATCAAGTGATTTGCTTCCAAACATCAGTATAATTTCTCGCATTTGATGTGGCAAAAGACATCACGGCTTGAGATGTGTGGCTGTGTAAGTCAATGCCCAAATTCCTTCAACGGCTTTCTACGCGATTCTTTTTCGGAATCTTTGATCATGCTCGTATTTACACCTGCTACGTTCAGAATTGCATAAAATATCACCATTGGCCACCGACAGCCACAACTACCGCCACCGCTTACAAGTTCACCGAGCCACAGAGTAGTTGGGACAAAGTTGGTCAAGTGCATCTACGCCCGCTTTTGTGTTGTTTCAATCATTGATCATAATGGGACAACAGACCGATTCACAGAAAAACAAATCTAAGGAAAACAAAAACAAGTTACAGAAGTGAAAAAAATTAAATATAATATTTAATTTACTGACACTCCTTGTCTAGTGAGGTCCACACAAACATAATGAACAATAAAATGTAATTACGTTGTTATTTTAGACAAAACGCACACACGATAATCTACTGGGGATCTTGAACGAAGAATACAAGGAACCACAGCGCAATCTATCCATACTTTTAGTTACTAACTTGAGTTTATGATTGCCTGGGGTCCACACGAACCCCATCTGACCAGTTAAGGGCAATGCTACCGTGTATTGCGGCTTGCATTTGACACTAATATTTAGATCCTGTGTTTTCAACAAATGCTTCGTATTTTTAAAGTTAAAGTGCAATTTGCCACGTCTCCGTGAAATTCTCTTTCTTTAAAGACCTTATTTATAAATATTGGCAGCGTGTGAGAGCCGCAAAAAGGTATCTATACTACTGAAATGAAATAGGAAACTGTTATTATCATTCTATTCTATGAGGTTCCTTTGTTGCTGGTAAGCATGATTTATTAAGAGTTCACATGAAATGGACGACAACGGCAGAGGAGCACTTGCGCGCGCCGCCAGCGCCGCGGGGAGGACGCAGGCCGACTGCAGCGGAGCGGTGCAGCGCGTCGCGCGCCGGCGAGTTGGCAATTCGGCCGCCGCGAGCGCCAGCGTCGCGTCGCCGCCCGCGGACAAGTCAAGCCGAGCGGGCACGCATGAATATGCAGGATGTGAAGTTGGGCAGGCGGCCTGCCCGGCCAGCTCGCCCACCCTTCTTGCCCGCACGCTCGCCCGCGCGCCCGCGTGCCCGCGTGCCCGTAGGGCTGTGGCCTTCGCTGGTGCCGCTGTCGCGCCGCCTGCAAAGCAACAACCTCTGTGCAAGCACGCTCCGCTCTCCCCCTTGGATCCCCTGCTCATAGCACTGGGCCCTCGCTCTCTACTGTCAGTCCACGTCACCCGATTTGTTGGGATGCCTCTGAGCAGTTCTACTTCCTGGTGGGCGTTCTCGAGTTCCCCTATTTCTCGATAATTATCGTCGTCTCTTCACGCCAAGACTTACTCAAATCATATTCATCTCTCTTCATTAATAAATTTACTTTTTCGTGTTATTTCGAGATTTCAGTCATAATATTCGATCGAACCTCTTTTTAAGCCCCAGTGTCACGTCTCTCAAAATCGGTGCCACTCCGTTATTCAATCCATCAATTCATTTTTCTAACCGTGTTATTTCCTCTATATCTGATCATGCTGTTCTCCATTTGCTGTGTAGGCCAAAACCAAGGTCTACAAAATGAAACTTGTTATAATAATCAGAAATATAATCATGTTTTTAACCAGTTTTTAGCACAAATTTTGGTTTTGTATTCAAATTTGCGCCATCACCCACCGTTTTTCTACAATAGCGAATCCATTTATTACAATAAAAATTAACCATATTTCATTTCGTCATAAATTGTGTTAGAAAAAAGAGTGTAGAAAGTGTAACTTAAGTGACATTCTAAATCCCAGTGTTTTAAATGTACACAAAAGTCTCTTGATTCTATTAAAAGAATCTGAAGATTTTGGTTCCCCAGAAAATGTTCACACACCCACTGCAAATTTGTCCAGGCATCTTGTTCTTCTGAAGTCGTCGTCGGCGTGACTGCATCATTTTTTTAAATCTCTAGGATTTGGGGTCCCGCGAAGAGTTTTTTCTTCTTTGGCTGCTCTGATTTTTGTAAATTTCTCCGAGATACTGGAATGCTCCAGAGTTTGCCTTACCCATCGTCTTCCTCAAACAATTAATCTAAGTTTTATATGAAGAGGAGGACCAAATAATTTGGAATTCACGCCGATGAATTTTTGTTGAAAAGGAACCACGCACGTAGCAAAATGCGTTTGGGAAACTTTTACATTTTCGACGCATTTCGATGGTGATATTAATTACTAACGCATTTGGAACAAAGAGACACCCGCTATTCCGCATGAAACAAGGTCTTATATTAATACTGAATATCCAGATGAGATTCGAGATATCTCCATTGATAATACGTGACACTTAGTAAATATCGTGGTTAGGCGGAAGAGCGGGCCTGATGGCTCGAGTCTCGCCACATAAATAAAGTCATTATTATTATTATTATTATTATTATTATTATTATTATTATTATTATTATTATTATTATTATTATTATTATTATTATATTTTAAGTCTCTTGCCTAGCGAGGTGCCATACAGCCGACACCGGGACCATTAGAGAACCAAGATGCCTGCTTCGCTTGCAAACTCGGGCGGTCAGGATTCGATGGTGAAGTCAGGTGATATTATTCGTATATCAATAAAAACTTCATCACGATGCGTGCAGTACTCAGAAGAACAGCTTTTTGCATTGTATGAATGTGCCAGAAGTTAAGGCCAAGCCTTGTAGATGATGAAGTTAGTTCTTCACAGACCAGTCCATTTGCGGAGATAACCACAGGAACTACTTCAACAGATACTAACAGTTCAATAGCCAAGACCTGATATTTTCGCTTATTCTCGGCAATGGAAGCGGCTATATTTCAGTCTAGAGGGATAGCTATGTCAACTATTATCCCTTTCCGTGAAAACTTGTCGACCCATATTATGTCAGGTCTGTTGGCTTCGACCCTACGATCAGTGGCGATTGCAACATTCCACAAGAGCTTCCACCGTTTCGTCTCCAGAACTGAATTCGGCGTGCACTTGTAGTATGGGACCTCTTTCTCTACCATCTCTGACTTTGCATTCCCATTCACTCAGCCTATCTTCTTTGGTGATACACAGACTCTCAGGGTCCGCTTCACTGAGGTTCAATGGAGTAAAATTCTTGTCCGTGGCACAAATTGCTTCATGCACAACCGTCGTTTTCTGAAGGAAGTATTTGCGAAGATTGTTGATTTGCTTCGGGCAAAGGGACTCAAAATACAAAAGACCTCTATCTCCTTCTTTCCGAGGTATGTACAGTCTTGCCACTGAACTGTTGGGATGGCCCATGCGTTATTTGGTAAGAGTGGTCCTAACTTTTCGATTAAGGTCCTGCAGCGCAGTTGTTTTTCACTGAAGAACACCAAATGTATAGACAGCCACAGGTACTGCCCAAGTGTTGATAGCTGACACATGAGGTTCATTCCATTTAAAAGAGTTTTACAATTTTTTTTCGACTCTTTGCAAGATTTTATTTTGAATAACATGCCTCATCTTTGCTTCACTTATGCTCAAAAGTTGATGCGCGCCTAAATATTTATATGTATCCTCTTACCCAAATTCTTGGATGTTGGTGCCACATATCAGGATGAGTTTGTCCGGATCAAGGATTTCTCCCCTTTTCACGTGTACTGCAGCGCGTTTATCAATGCCAAACTCCATACAAATAGAGTTGCTGAAGGTCTTTACAAGTTCAAGCAGCGAGGAAAGTTGGTTCTTATCTTTGGCGTATAACTTGAGATCGTCCATGCAGAACTGATGATTATGGGGGTTATGATGGGGATATTTGGTGATTTCATATCCCATATTCGAATCTCTTAACATTCTGCTGAGAGGGTTTAGATTCAGGGAGAACCATAAGGGACATAGACTATCTCCCTGGGAAATTCCTCGTTTAATCTTCAGGTCCTTGGTGGTATAGCTGCTTCCAAAAAAGGAGAATTTTATCTTTGTGCGTCAAGTTCCCATGCAGTGTCGGATTAGGTTCACGTACTGGGCATTTACTTTGTAGAGGCGAAGGACATACAAAAGCCACGAATTGAGTCGAAGGCCTTGGTATAGTCGATCAATCCAAAAGAAATGTTGCGGTGTCATTTTTTGGCTTGATTGACTACAACCCTGTCTACTATCAATAATTATTTGCAACCTTGAGCACACTTTCTACAACCATTTTGCTCTGGTGCCAGAAGATTGTTGGCTTTCAGATGGGTAGTCAGCATAATAGCTAACACAGATGTAAAAATCTTATATACTGTGGGAAGACAAGTGATGGGTCGATAGTTACTCGGAGCCTTAGGATTGTTAGACTTGCTTATCATAAACGTAACGCTTTCAGTAAAAGACGCCGGAATGATACATGGATCGTTGAATGAGGCTTGAAACCACCCAAGTTTTTACTTCGTAAGTGCATGCCTATTGTCAACTATAATGCCTTTTCCCTGCCTATTTTTAAGTTTTTAAGTGCCTATCTGTGTCTCTACTTTCTAGATTTTTAGTGTCAAAATGTCCGAACTCTAGTTATAGGTCCATATTCTGAATCAGGGCCCGATAGATAGTAAATTACATATAATTTTATTTCTGTTGATGTGATCATATTACTACTCTCAACTCATTCTCTACTCTGTCTGTATTGCATTATAGCCTTATTTTACGTGGCGAGGCTCAGGCCATGAGTTCTGCTCTTCCATCTGACCACGCAAATTTCGCTACGCTCCTTTCACCAACGAGGAGAAAAAGAAGGTATTACTTGGGCGAAGAAACAGGCAATTTGAATTTAGCTCAGAGGCTTCATTTAGGCTTGAGGATCTTTTACATGCAGTAAATCTACTAACATGGGACAGCCGGCTTTACTTCCCTCCGAAGGAAGGCGTACGAAGGATTTTTTCGCCCTTAAAAACTCCACGGCTTCGATCGGGTCTGAACCCGCGAACTTGGGTATAACAGTCCGTTACGCTAACCTTACTACATCATCGCCGCCACCGCCGTCATTACGCCATCTGTCTGTCTCTCTGCCTGTCTGTCTCTCTGCCTGTCTGTCTCTCTGCCTGTCTGTCTGTCTGTCTGTCTCTCTGCCTGTCTGTCTCTCTGCCTGTCTGTCTGTCTGTCTGTCTGTCTCTGTCTGTCTGTCTCTGTCTCTGTCTCTCTCTCTCTCTCTCTCTCTCTCTCTCTCTCTCTCTCTCTCTCTCATATTTCTTAGGTATTGCCTTCACGCCACGTTCCACCGTTAGCAGACTCTTCCGTGCAAACCTGTTCCTTTCCTCCACCCTCTCCACCACCGGCCCCACTGCTCCTTCCAGTGTCATTTTCGCCTCTCCCGCCTCCAACGCACGTTCCACTCCCTCCTTTCCTTCCTCCTCCGCCACCCCACTCCCGCCACCTCCGCCGGCTCTGCAGTTGTTGTTGGGATTTATTCGCCCGCGCCCGCTTGGAATGCATTATTCCGGGATGTCCTGGACAATTCGCGGACAGGTTAATTTAGCGATGGATTAAATATTCAGCGCGTGCCCGAGTTATGAGTGCGTTCTGGCTGAGGTGCGCACTTAATGCGCGCCGTATTAAGCGGCTCGTGTTTTAGGATGCTGCTGCGCGGCCCCTCTCGTCTTGTCGCCGGCCACTTGGCCCTAGCCGCGCCGCCGCCGCCGACAATGCCAGTGCGCGCTGCCAGAGAGGCCTCTGGGCGGCTGCAGCTGTGGTCACGCGTAGCCGCGAGATTTACCTCGCTTTGTGATGGGGGACGCCAGCATAGGGCAGATGAAACAGGCGTGAATTATGAGCCATTTTACCGGTTGACTAATCGGGTTGACTTTGCTTGCTACAATGAATACATGAAACTAATATATTGTTATCAAAAAGTCAATGAATTGATTGGAGATAAGATAAAATGTTAATATTAAAATTTCCTGATTTTAAATGTTTTTTTGGCTTAATACTCTTGACATCATAAAATATTCCTCGTACTTCATCATTCCTTATCGATAATTTGTAATAAAACAATTCATTACTTCTTTTGCCTTTACAGGTAGGATGATTCAACAATTTATTACTTTGATAATTCAGCATTAATATGAAAGCATTAATAGCTTGCCTGGTATTGGGTCATTTTATAAGCTGTCAGAATTGTGTGGTTGAAATAAAGTTCGTTTTTAGGTGAGTGAATTCAGAATACAATATTGAATATTGGCTACATTAGATATTTATGCGTTACTTATTTTTATACCTTTTGATTTAGCTCATTTTTATGTTCCTGAAAAACTTACTGTCAGAATTATTATAAAATTTTGAGCACAGCCTTGGACTTGGACATTGTAAATGGATTCTAGTTTTACAGACATGTTTGACGCCCACCTCTCTAAAGCAAAAAGCGCTAAGTAAAAAGGAAAGAACATGAATGTATTGTAATATTATTCTTTATTCACTTGAACCGATTATTGTCTTAAAATCGTTTTGAAAATATGACTTCCATTATTTAATAGATTGATAATGTAAACTAGGATTCTCTGGGGGACAGTTTTTCCCACGAATTTCAGAGCATGTGTATTAAAATATGGAATTGTATATTAAAGTACTCGTAGATATATAACGCATGCATTTCTTCTTAGTAAGTACTTTTGGTGAAATCACGTCATGTTCTTTTCAATCCTCCTCCTTTCAAACTCTTCAATTCAATTGTTCGCTGGATTGAAATAATAACATGAATGAAATCAATCACGATTGTTAATGTTTCTTACGAAAATGTTTCTGAATACTTATCAGCTTTGAGATTTAAGACATGATAACGTTTTGTGTGCCATGTTGTCATGTCTTCAGAACATGTTAAAAACCTTAATTTACTTGAAGCATAGCGAGTCATTGTAAAAGGGACAAACATAAACTATTAATTATAAATGATCATTTATAATCTAATTGCATATTGCCTGTTTACATTCTGTCAAAATCACGCTCCAAACATTATTCCTGTCACCTTCCTTCCGCGGATCGTGACACAAACCTTTTAAAACTAGCACGCGGCAACGGAAAAGTCGGACGCTTAAAATTCCAACGCATTCCCTTAGAGTGCGGTAAGACCGGCGGGAACTTGTTGCGCGAAGCTATTAATGCACGCCGCCAACAAGAGGTATAATTCACCACTTGTTACGGTGGCGGCGCGAACTCAACTCGACGCATGGAGGCGCCGTGGCGGCGGCGGCGGCGGCGGGTGCGACAAAAGAAGGTGTGCGCGTGCCCTCACCCGCCCTGCGCAAGTTTAAAGTGCTCCTCCCAGTGAAAATTAACTGGTAAAAGTTTTATGTAAAAACATTTCCAGGCTCGTTTCTTAATGTTGATCAACCATGCAAACGCCATCTGTTGATTACTTCCCTCGCGCGAGTCCGCGAGAAGGGAGAAGACCGTCTCTTCGAGGGTGATAAGGGAGACGGTGACGGAAGGGACGGCGCAGTTGAAGGTGAGGAAGAGCTCAATTGAAAACTTGCGGGCCAAACAATATCCCATGCGAGATGAGTGGCAGGTGGTGGCAGAGATGGATGGCAGTGGAGGCGAAGCGGCGGTGAAAAGCATTGTGGTGTGAAAGTGGAAACTAAGCCAGGAGAGGGAAAGAGTAGAAGCATCTGTAACAGTCGAGGCAGAAAGAGAATGAATGACACTGAGGGCGGGACGTGTGTGTGATGGTAATGGGATTTTTGGTGGTGAGTAAGAAAGTGAACCGACAGTACCCGCACATCAGAAAGGTGTGCGCCATGGTGGCAGAGGTAGGTTGCTATCTATGGAGGTGATGCTGGGGGTTGTGATGGCGGCGGTGAGAGTGCCGGGAAAACAGTAGAGCGAGAGACGGCTGCGGGACTGGCACTGCATGTTCCTAATGAACAGAGAAGCCCTCGGCTAATGCCGGTTTGTTGGTCTTTGGCTGCTTCGCGTTCGCCCCTGAGGAATTCGCTTTGTTTCTTCCACTGTTCATGCCGACGTTTGTTGGTGTTAACGTTCACTCTTAGGTTTGCTTCTGTCAATCTTTGCTCTGGTTACTGTAACTGTCTGGTTCTGGAGTTATTTGCTACGGTTATTTGAATAAGTCTACTGACTGCTGAAATGACTGTCCTTTGCTTCTCTTACATCGAAGAAGAAAGAAGAATTCCCCTTGTTTTACTTGAGTTTTAGTGAAAACAAATAAGAGTATAATGATTTTCACAAAGTCACAACATGTAGTGTACTGTAGTTGGGTTTCATATTATTTTATCCTCATTATTTACTTGAAAAATAACTACGAATATTTATATGAAAGTAAGACGTTTACCTAAAAGTTTTAACTTAAATAAATATTTTGCTTCTTTTATATCTTTTATGATATGTTTCATTTTATAGAAAACTTACATTTATACAACGTTGACAATTCTGTGACGACATAAGAAATTGTTTTGCTTCTTGCAATTACGTTTTATGGATTTACATTTCCAGCTTTATATAGCTTTATTGTTTTTGTGTAAATACTAGGAAAAGCAGATTACGGTTTTAGGTCAAACACGTTTTGTTCGTTTGAATATCAACAGCGTATTCACAACAGTTTTAGTTTGGATAACACGATACCCTCGAAGTAGCGCGGAAGCTCATTGCTGGCGAAACACGCTCCTAACAGTATTGAAACTGTGTGTTTGCACCAAAGGGGGCATTCTGTACTTCACTACGCGTTAGTGCGCGTTATTCGAGAGGTGGTATCCTTTTGTAACTCGCTCCAACAGCGTGCTATTTCTCCCTTTGAATCACCTTTGTATATCTAGTGACAATTTCCCATAATTACTCTCCCTGTTTATCATCTTTCATTCTCTCTTGTAATTCATTATTCTTTGTTTTAAACTCACGAAATAGACCTGCTCTTGCCTTTATTTGACGTTCATTTTGTTGCTGTATATCACAATTTATAATTTTTTCATTTTTAATTATCATTTTGTGTTGGGTCATGCCATTATATTCATTTTGCGGTGTTTTCATGCCGCACTTTTATGTTTTTTCTTTCATTTCTATCTTATAACACACACACACACACACACACACACACACACACACACACACACACACACACACACACACATATATATATATATATATATATATATATATATATATATATATATATATATATATATATACACACATATTCTTTTCACTTGTCATTTCTGAATTATTTTGCTTTCAATTTGTTTGCCCCTGAAATCCTTCCTCCACTTCCCCTCCTCTCTATTTCCCTCATTCTGTCATTCAAAAGAGGTCATTGTAGCACTATTTATTTTATTTCCAGTCCCACCCCCCATGAGGCCCCTGCGTCAGTCGCTTGGATACCCTCTATTTTTGCGTAGCTAATTAGTAACCGCCGACCTCCGCCACGTAATCTTGTTTCCCCGCAGCCATTGTTTCCATTCGAGAAGAAAGGATTGCGTTTCCTTTGAATCAAGAGCCTCGTCATTCACTGCCCAACCCTGCAATACTTTATGCGCTCAATGAAGGGGCCGCTGTTCAAATTGAAGCGGCTACCTAACCTGCCATCCACAATGCGTGGCATGGGACGGAGCGGGGAGTCGAGGAGAAAGGTGGGTTTGGACTGGGACGGCGAAAGGCTGGGCGAAGTGGAGCGAAGCTGGGTGAGCAGATCGAAAGAAGACGGAACGATACTTGTTGAATCTGGATGGCATGGGGGAAATGGGATGTGACGTAGTGAGGTAGAGTGAGCCGAAGTGGGGTGGGAAAGAAAGGAGCGAGACAGGAAGAGCCCAAAGTGGAGTGCTGAAGGACTCGTAGCTTGCCTATTTCCCACTGGTTTGGACGCCCAGGTTTTCGCTGGCTTTTCCGCGCTTCATTGGGGAAATGTTACGTACGCTCGACCGTGCCCAATTAAAGTAATCACCACGCATTTGCCCCCTGTATATTGTGGTTGGCGAGTTTTGTGCTTGCGCGCTGATGAATGCAGGGCTGGTGATCGAACGCCGCCGAAGAGAAATAACGCAATTGCATTCTTGCGTGATGATAAAGATACGAGATTCCGTCACAAATTTGGTAATATTTGCGAGTTGTGCCTTCCTGGAATGTAAAGTACATGTTACACACTTACTGCTTGCTTAATGTTTAATGCTTAATGAAGAATAGGTGACAATAATGTTCTGTATTTAATTGTTGAATCATCGTATTGATTGATTGATTGATTTGGAGAATATAACCATGAAAAATCTTTCTCAGCGATAAAAGCACTCTTACAAAACATGAAATATAATTTTAACAAAAATAATAATTGATTAATATAATTATATTATATTGTCAACATCCCTTTTCCTCAACGAAGTCTTCAGCGAAGCTATCAGCAGAAAGTTATTTTTTACCGACTTCAATGATTGCTCGCAAAATTTACAATAAAACACGTTGTTTTTTTGTATAAGTTCAAAGAAAAATTACACAAATTATAAATATGTAGTTTGCTCGGTCGTAACGAGAGCTCCATTCGCAGTGACTTGATATTGTTTCTTCTTTGCAACGGGGCAAAACAGCAGATTTTAGAGCAGATAATTTTAAGAGTGTTCGCTTAAAAGTTGAAAGGACATTAATATGATCTGATTGAAAATGAAATATTACAAAAAGTTGTTCACTTGTGCATATGAAAGAAATTCAAGAAAGATAACTGCATGTATGTTAAGATGCCATTGATTTTTGATGAATATTCTGAATTTTGTGAAGCTAGAAGACCACAACAACATCATGTGTCCCGAACTTCGGTAGAACTTCGGATGTCAGTTCAAGGCCAGAATTAGCTGAAATAACGTTCCCCCAAAAAATAAAAGGAACTTTAGTTTTTATAATCTTTTTTATTCGTTGGCGAGCTCTCGAGCGATTCACATGGGGCAGCGCACTCTAATGAGCGAACCAGTACAGCGAGTTCAGTTGCATTCGCGGTCAGTGAAGGGTCAGGTTGTGTCAATTTTAGAAAGCAGCTGCCCCGACACATTGCAGAAAATTGTTAGTTCTATAAGACTACTTAATTTTCCAGACAGTGAAACTAGTGAAACGTTATTAAGTAATCAGTGCTAAAGTGGCAGTTTAATGCAAAATTGTGCTCAGGGGTTTCAACATCTTATGCAAAATCCAAATATTGTTCAACTCCCGCAACTCGCGTGGACATCGGATGGTCAACTTCCAGCAGTGATTCTACATGCAGCACATCAACAACCAGTTCAAGAAAAAACGAGCACCCAACAACGAAAAATGGCTTATGAACACGTGGATAATGTAGGTTCCTCGGAAAGTGAAAAAAACAAATCCGTACTCACCGGAACCGAACAGGTACAAGCGCGCCCGGCAAAAGGACGAAAATTGCGTAGAGTCAAATTCAAATATCAGGCTCATGTCAAATTCAAAATCAAGCTCTTATACCAACGAACGAGAGTAAAAGAAAAAAGACTGATTTTGAAACTTCTGGCTATGTATATAATGTCCCAACTC
Organism: Teleogryllus occipitalis; assembly: GCA_011170035.1. Classification (NCBI taxonomy): domain Eukaryota; kingdom Metazoa; phylum Arthropoda; class Insecta; order Orthoptera; family Gryllidae; genus Teleogryllus; species Teleogryllus occipitalis. The sequence goes on along the minus strand of BLKR01000210.1, from coordinate 188,695 downwards.
ATTCACGATATGCAGTATTAGACAATATAGAGAGTGAAGACGATAATGTAGTAAATTGAGACGCAAATAAGCAGCCGAAAAACTGAAAATTTCCCTAATTATAGTGCACGATGTAGAAAACTTTCCTTTAATCTTACAAGACATCAAAGAAACTGTGAGAGGTAACTTCAACACCCATTTAGTGATTGAAGATAAATCTAACGGAAATTGAAGATTACCGTAACTTCAAAAAATTTCTAGAAATAAAAAAGATACCATTTCATTCCTTCAGGGACCCTCTTACATAAAAATGTTCAGTATTATTGAAAGATATTCCCTATTCATATTCGACGCAAGAAATTTATAATAGTCCAACTGAACTAAAATATGTTGTAAAAGGGGCTAGATTATATAATAAAGATAAAATGCCTATTAACATATGTGTAGTGGAACTAAAAGACGAAACAAATACTATACACATTTTGTCTTAAACGTTTTGACCATTGTATTGTAAGATTCCAGGCTCAAGTAAATAACAAAGCTATTCAAGGTAAAAAAAAAAAAAGATGCCAAAGGATAGGGCCTACGCAGGCTAAATGTTATTTAGAACCTGGATGTGTTAGATGCATGGGTAAGCATCATTATGCAGAGTGCAAAATCAGTATTTATCAAAATTAGTATTATCAGTAATTATGCAAAGTTCACCCCTGTTTGTTGTAACTGCCAAGGTCTGCACACCGCCAACTACCGGGGTTGTCGGGCATTCAAGAAAACAAGTAAACGCGGTAATTTTCATTCTCACTCACTGAGGGCCAAACCAACACCAAATACACGGGCAACAGGAACTGGACATGAATCATTTAACGCAGAGAGTAGAAAAGATAAACGAGACGAAGAAAGACCAATAAACAAGACAGAATTCCCTGGTCTACTACAAACATCACGCATTCCTTATTTCTCGGAAACTGTTACTCCAAATGTAAGCATAACTAAAAACCAAATTACGGAAATACTAACACAACTAATCGCGGCTATTATACCTCACATAGAAAATATATGCAAACAAATATTCCAAGAGTGGTAAAAAAAAGTTGCCAGAAATGAAAACAAATAATATCAACATTTCAAACTGCCCGTTTGAATGCAAACGGGCTTAAAAGGTAAGAAAATGAGTTCAGGTTTTCCTTTCAAACTGGGAAATAGATATTGCTTACATTACCGAAACCCATCTCCATAGCAATTTAAAATTTAACGTTCCAGGGTACGAAACCTACAGGGGGGATAGACAAGCAGAAAATGCATCTGGGGGAGTTGCATTAATAATAAAAAGAAGCATCCAAACTCATGAACTAATTATACCATACTCCGTACACTTAGAAATGGTCGGTATACAAATCAGCTCAGTTCATGGAGACATAATAATAATATAGGCGTATAAACCACCAAATAAAACATTGGAAACACAGAAAATACGCTAAAAAGCATACTAAACAGTAATACACCAACGCTAGTTGCGGGAGATCTGAACTGTAAAAATATTGTATGGGACTGTAATTCAACAAATAAAGCAGGAGAAAAACGTATTAATTTTTCATAAAATAATAACTCTGATCAGAAACTACTCTTTATCATTATGACCAGAATATTATTCCAGCCATCCTAGACGTTACAATATCTAAAAACGTTCATATCCCATTATATCAATACATAACAGCAGATCTTCATTCAGACCATTGTCCAGTAAGCTTAGAAACCAAAATTGCAAACACGAATTCATTTCCAAAATGAGTAAATGGTAAAATTAACTGGAAAAATTTAGATTTACATTAAACATTTTGTTTACTTACCCCGATCAACTAAAAAAATTGAAAGCATTAATAAAGAAATAAACTCACGAAAGCAATACGGTTAGCAACAATTTAGCCAACAAGGCGAAAAAAAACAATAAGAAAGAAGTTAAAATCCCCGTATTCATACTCAATTTAATTAAAGGAAAACGACTACTAAGACGGAAATGGCAGAAAAGCGAGACCCATATATAAAACGCAAACTAAATCAAACTAAAAAATAAATAAAAACTAATATAGACGAACATAGACTTATCGGATTCCAAAACGTCATTGCTCAAATATCGAAAAGATCTAGACATCTATGGAGCACAATTAAAAAAAATAACTAAAGAAAGTAATAAACTACCTCCCATAAAAATAACAAATTATCTAACAGCTCTAACTGATAAACAAAAAGCATCGGCTTTAACCACTAATTTCACAACGACATTTAGTCCAAATAAACCGGAAATCATGAACCAAAATAGGCAAATTAAAAAGTTTCTCTCTCTTCCATTCACAACAGTCCCTCAAAAAATAAAATTAATATTTCCATCTGAAATAATAATATAAAGTAATCTTTAAATTAAAACTGAAGAAATCAGAAGGCCATGATCAAATGACTACGCAGATTGTGAAGGAGCTCTTACGGATAACAATAGCAGGACTTACAGCGATTTATAATGCAGCTCTAAGACTTAATTACTTTCCGGATATATGGAAACAAGCTATAATAATATCAATAAGCAAACCCGGTAAGGTCCACAGTTTGCCCTCAAATTATAAACCAATACGTTTACTACCTAATATAGGAAAAGTGTTTGAAAAATTAATTCATAGAAGGTTAAATAGTTTCCTAAAAGAAAACAATATAATTCCTACAGAACAATTCGTATTTCGCGAACATTACTCTAGCACTCAGCAACTTATAAGACTAACTGAAAATATATCAAACGCATTTCACCAGCATAAACATACGTTAGCTATTTTCCTTGATGCATAAAAGGGCTTTGATAAAATTTGGCAATACCCTATTATCCTGGCAATTTAAAAATACCCCATTATCTATATGAAATAATTAAATGTTTCCTACAAAATCATTCCTTCGTTGTGCAAGTGAATAATACTTTATCAGAGAAAAAAATTACGCAAGCAGGAGTACCGCAAGGGTCACCGCTCTCACCAACCCTCTTAACATTTACGTTGCAGACTACTCTGAGATGGAAAGAAGAGAAATAGCATGTTTTGCTGATGACACAGTACTGTTCACAACAAAGATGTGTATCTAGGAAGAGAAGTTCTAAAAAATATCATTTGAATCGTTTATGACTTGGTGCTCAAAATCGCTAATAAAAATAACCCCCACTAAATCACAACCCAAGATATTTACGCTACGAAGACTTAATAAGCCCAACCCGCTAATAATTAAAAATGTAAATTTAAAATGGATCAAAAAGATCAACCAGTGAGATATTTAGGAGTACTTCTAGACCAAAAGCGAACGTGAAAATATCACATTAATTGCCAATAAAATATATGCCAAATAGCAAAACTATGTCCACTAGCCACTTCAGACTAAGCATAGAATGTGGTATAACCTTATTCAAATCAATTGTCAGACCATCTCTGACTTGTGCTTGCCCTGTCTGGGATGGAGCCGCAAAAAGTAACTTAGAGGAAATCCATATACACTGTCATAAATTTCTGCATTACTTTTCATGTAAAAGAAAATGAAAGTAACTATCATGTACATGCATTTAATTTAATGTACGTGTACAATTAAATTTAATGAACGCATGTACAGAAACGTTACTGCACGAGTACATTAAATATACTGTACATGTATTACATTAAATTTAATGTACACGTACTTGATAGTTACTGTACGTGTACATTAAATCTAATTTACCTACATGATAATTACTTTCATGTACTTTCATATTAAAAGTAATGTAGAAATTTCTGCGAGTGTGCTTTCTACTTCAAGCTACTTCAAGTGCAAATTCTTCTACTTCTAAAACGACGTAGCAACCAGTACAAATATTACATATTTACAAATTTCGTATTATTCATATGGAATAATGAAATGATGAATTGTAAAATAAAGGATAAATGGAGTCAAGTTTACATGTAGTTAATTAGTACAACAGCAATCCTGAATAATTAAAATTAGGTAAAAATTAAATGTACGTGCCACGGGCGTCAAGTTGTAAAGATCATGGGTGCCAAATATCCTTCATATTTTAGTATTATTAGAACTTTTAAAATGCCCTTGGCGCATAAATAATCGTTAACTTGTATACCAAATAATATCGAATTAATTTTACCAAGAATTTATTTAAGGAATATGGATGAATGAATAAATATTTTACTTTCATTAATAAACAAAATTTTATTTTATTCAAAAATACAAAACTATCACCACTTGATAAATGAAAAATTTATAACTTATTACAATATACTCTTCATTGTATTATGTCCATTTTTTTGCCAGTTTCAAAACTGGAGAATCAAATTTTTTGCATCTTTTGTGTGGTCTCTGTCTCCTTTTGTTGGATTTATGTTCATAATTTCCCTGAAAGTAATGATTTTATTTTTAATAAATAAAATTTATTCAGCATTACCTTTTTACACAGTTAAACAAATAACAATAAAAGTAACTGACAGAGGTAATGGATTTGCTTGTACATAGGCACTGAGAACAAAATGAGAAAGAAAATTGATTTAATGTAAAATAAAACTATTAGTAATATTATTACTTGTTTGAAATATTATAATTATGTAATGTTACCTATCTTCTTTGGTCATTCTAGAAATTACTAAATCAGAAAAACTATTTTCTTCGTAAGGATACAATCCATTCTCCATCCATTTTGGCAATGTTTTCTTTAATGCAATTTTTCTGTTACTTGAAACTGAGACGAATTGCTACTTATGTAAAATTCTCAAGGTTGTAATATAACTACGTTTCTCTCATATGTTCTATCGATCATAATAATTTATTTAATGAAACAATTTTTAATTTAATGCACAATAGTAATACAACTCCAACTTACCTTCGTATGAATCCGAGGGGTGATTGTAATTTTGCAGAATACGTATATCTAAAAACGCAAATAATATTATCACACCTTCAATAACGTCTTTACAAAATACTTAAACATTTTGTTCCAGAATCATAGTTATTTACTTTGCACATAATATATAGCACTGATTTCCTGATATTCATTTTTTGTATTAATTTGTTTGGTCCATTGTTATATTAAAACAGTCACTTGCAATATGCAGCACATACACATTAATAGATAGAGATTAACCAATTTCACATTTAATGATAATAATATTATATAATATTAATAATGAAAATAATATTAAATAAATAATACTAATTAATAATCAGACTTTACCTTCACAAATCCAATATTCCTGAATTACTCCAGCTTCTCTCGATGTTAACCGCCTACCGCTCTAGGAAAGTGCTGTGATGAGAACAGGAACGGAGGAATAACATTTATACGTTTCACACGTTTTCATATCAGACGTTTCTTTGATTTTACACACGTTTTAGAAAAGACTACTATTGCTCTACCACGTAAGAACACGACTGCAACGCTTCAGAATACGAACGAATGCGAAACACTTTGAGTACCTGAAATAGGCAAGCTGCAAAACCCGTCACCCTTTGTCTTGCCTACAAGGGACAAGAAGGGTTCGGAATTTCTTAAGCCGCACCTAGAATAAACCCAGACGAGAGCTGACAGTTGGCAAACGTTGCAAAAACGTAGAATACGCACGACTGCGAATGAATATTGTATGTTCAAATACAATATTAAACTAAACGGTTTTGTAGAAAAATGATAAATTATTTTACATAGTAAAATATAAATCTCAAACAAATAGTATATTTTAAATTTATTATATGTTAGTTTAAATAGTAGAAGAAAATATTTTAAAGTTTTTAAACGATAACTATGTACCATGTGTTTCGTAATTATATATCAAACCGGGGTGAATTTTAATTTTAACATTAAATTTAATGATGAATTATATTAATCTCTCTTTAATGTAAAAGTACTAAGTTCCATGTACTGATGTAGTACATTAAATCTACATTGATTTTAATTTATGCATTAAATTTAAAGTACAACTACGTTGATATCCTCTTAATTTACAAGGTACATTGATTTTCATTTACCGTCGTATTATAAATCGTATATTCGTATATTAAAAATCTTAATTGATTTTTATTTACGCATTAAATTCAATGTACAAGTACATTAATTAATCTTTAATGTGCACGGTACATTAATATTAATTTACTGTCGTACATTAAATCTACATTAAATTTAATGTAATTTCTGACAGTGTACTTCAAAATAAATTTTTAAGACGCGTAATTAAATCACCATGGTTTGTGTCAAAGAGACAAATTAGAAACGAATTGCAAATAAAAAACTTAAATACTTACATTAGAAGACTCAGAAAATTTTTTTGAGGAACTATCAAAAGCGGAATGTGTTAAAAACTTTAACCTAGGACGGTCAGCAGAAGACATTAAAATTATTTCAAGAAACCCCAAGGATAAATTACGCCCACCATAAACGCTTCAATAGAATGCAAAATGAATATAAAAAATATTAAACATACAAACATAAAATTAAACAATAGTATATTACAATTTCAAAATAAATATTACAAAAATTCGAAAACGAAATTAAAATCACAGTAACAAAGTAAGAGGGAGCTTCCACTTAATGAACTCCCCGCCTGCCAACCCTAACCCAGTTATATTAATAAGTTATGAAAATCTCTGTAAAATCAGTGGATTGAACAGATAGAAAATAAAGCTGTTAAAAAGAAAGTTTTTCTAATATGTGAGCTTTTTTTTTAACGGGAGACAACTAGTTCATACTTATTATCTTAAGGCAAGCATATTGTAACGGAGGAATGAACATCAAATGTAACTTTGTGGAAAGAAACGAAGAACTAAAGGAACGAGCGCATACTGAAGAATGTAAAATGTCTCGCAAAACTAAATATAAATAAGTGTCACTTAGACACGGCCCCGCCCCCTATCGATTTTGTCGTTACGATTTACATGACATTTACGAACAAGCTCCATGTGCGCCATGGCGCGGGGGGGGGGAGCGAGGAGAGGAGGGGAGCGGCGCGGGGCGGGGCGGTGCATGGCATGGCGAGGCGCGCCAAGGCCAGGCCAGGCGAGGCGCGCCATAGGCAGCGGCGCGTCGCATCGCACGGAGGCGAATATATATTAATGGTTAGTGGTGCGAGGGCGTGCTGACTGGGTCACGGGGACCCATGTGTTGTCCTCATTAGGACATTAACATACATCACAACGCCTGTGATTGTCGCCGCTGCCGTCGCCGCCGTAACGACCCACTCGGGCGAGAGCGAGAACGGAGCTAGATGGGGGAGGTGGTCGCGAGGGAGACGGAGATGGGGGGGGGAGGAGGAGGGTGGCGCCACGTGGAGCGACGCGCGGCGCGTGAGGGCGAGGCTAGCGTGCCCTTGCATCCAGCAAACCTCTGTAAGCTGTACCACATACGCGTCTAAGTGGTCTGGAGTCGATTAATATATGATCATTGTTCTTAGCCCGCAGATCGAGCAAGTCTCGGATCTTCATTGATACAGAAGTGGAATCTTTTCGGCCCAGGTATTTTTTTGTGTGAAATAAAAATACTATGATTATATAATTGGTACAATTTTGGATATTTATTTATTTCTATATTTACACAAAGATTAAAGAAGGGTCAAAATAAACGAATTAATACCTAATGTTTTTTAATAAATTATTTTCAGATTTGAAATACAGTGATTGTTCTTTGCCTACTTATTGGTGGTATTTTTCTCAAGATCATTTTGATTTTATAATTCATGAATCGTTCTACAAATAATACCATGCAATGTATCCGTAAAGTCAGATTCACAAGCCAGAAATATTTGGTTTTATGATTTAACGTTTTGTTGGACATCTGCATAACAAAAAGATATCTTCTACGAATGCTTAAATGTTGCTCGTCTACAGTGCTACTTTCACTAGTATCATACGCATTTTGACAGTTCTCTGTGAGGTGAGACCATACGTAGCTTAACAGGTCATACTTATGTGTTTGCAACCTTTGTTCTTGTGATGAAGTCACATCGAAACAAAGGAATAGTCGTATGTCTTTTATATCTTCGAATCTCAAAATGTTTACTGCCACGCTAAAAAAATGAGTAATTTCTCGCTTTTACGAGCCCAAACACCCCCAGATTCCTGCACAGAGTTATATATTTATAAACGCATCCAACTCAACAATGATCAAATTATTTCACTTCATTTTTCTAGAGACATCAACCCATCCCAGCTTCCGCGTTTTTTACAGTGCAATATTTCTTCTTTCATTTGCTTAAAAATAAACGAAAGGCATCCTTTGGTGTGTAAAATAAGTTTTTTTGCTAGGTGAGGAGTTATTTTCAAAATATTCCGCACTTTAGCACTATTGTCAATAAAACATTTCTATTCACCATCATTGTAACAGTGGACAAACATTATTGTTCCGATTGTGGTGCATCTACTTCCTTTGAATCACTTTTATCTCCATCTTCATTTTCTCAAGTTCTGGAAGCTTAATATTCATCATTGTCACTGAATTTACCGGGAGCAGTAGCTCAGTGCATCAACTGATGTCACTGCACCACCTCTGACCGGGAGGTCTAACCTAAGTTCGAGTCCTGACGGCGGCAGGATTTTCGACACAAGCTTTGCAGCTAGGGCGAATTCAGTCGCTGCCTGGAGGAGAATTCTAGCGGCCGGCTGCTCTGATCGGTAGTTTTCTGTGGTTTCTCCGATCAACACCAGGCGAATGCCGGAGCAGTACCCTAATAAACGAGCCACGGACCGCGCGCGATCTGTCCTTCCCATTCCTTGTCGTATCCTCTCCACTTACACTAACATGCACTACACTAGCACATATTCCGGGAGACCGGTCGGGAGCTTAGAGCTTGTCCCGGCTGAGGCGGTGCCCCGCTGGTGGGAGAGTCCTGGTTAGGGGGAAACCCCACTAGCAGACGGTAGGTCGGCGCCGGATCTCGCCATCCAGCGGGGGAAGATCACCGCCATCTCCCGAGAAAAAACATGCACTACACTAACGGGACTAATGGCCAGATCAGTTGACGCGCCCGGAAACACGAAAAAATCAATCAATCAAGCCACTGAATTTGGAGTTACTGATCTCAGAGTCTTTGAGTGGTTTCTTTACAGAACTTTTTTTCAAGAATTCTTAACGAAATAATCTTGCAAAATGTAAACAAGAATGTTGGTAACAATAACTAACATATTCGTACATGCACTTCTGAGATTTTGAAATTACACTACTTCTAAAACTTAAATGATGGCCAAGTCAGCTCAACAATTTACATCCTAGAAGGCACTTGACCTCTTATTACCACGTTGTATGAATCAGTATTGATTCGAGAAGCAAATATTCGAGAAGCAAATAAATAAAAGCGCCAAAGAGTAAATAATTAACAGACTTAGCTATAATCGAAAGGACATGCTATCGTTGAATTCTCAATACTGTCCAGGCAAAATAATAACATAAATCTAATTATTACTTTTTAGAAGGTCGCGTATGCTCAAAACGATATCAATGTAATTGAATTATTCAATGATTTTCATTTCGAAGTCTGTTCTTTTGCGAGGCGCCTGCGGTGTCCCAAAGGCCCCGTTTCTGTAAAGCGCGACAATGTTAATAAAACAGCTAAGGTTTTTTCTAAAAAAATTAATTATGTCAAGAAAAACGAATAGAACTTTCATGAAGAAATAAACGTCGGAATACTGTACACACCATTTCTGAAGATGTAGTAGTTCTTGATAATTGTTAATGTGGGACCAGGGCCTAAGAAGCCCCGTTCTTAGCATCAGAGGGTTCATTAGTGAAGAAATGAGATATGAAAAACTTCGTGTAAAAAATACACTTACAACTGAATGAATCTTCGAAGTTCAATTTTTAGTGCTAGTGCTAAAAGTAAGACGATGCTCCAGTGCTTAGATAAATCTGTGAATGCAACAAAGGAAATAAAATAATTTAGTCTGACCGCATCAGCTACTACTGACTCTAATGTATCATTAAGTGATTTGTTTACTTGAATGGAAATAAAATGGGTCAGTAAGTCTGTCCAAAAAATAGTGTAAGAAACACGTGGTAAAAGTGGTTTTATATTGCCCAACATATTGCGTCTCTTGACGTTTCCACCTCCTGTCGCACCATTTCCCACAAGCAAAATAAATTGACACATTTAACACTCGTGTAATAAATAACTATTCCAATACTATTTCAACAATTCATAATACATAATACTATATCAACATTCATAATTCGTAGCGTTCACAAGATGTGTCTTGAAGGGTTTAAAAATAATGATTATGAGTCACTTGCTGTCTTCCGACACACTTGTGTAAGTTTTCATGAGTGTGTTTTAACAAACTTGATTGTTCCATATGTAAAAAATGTTCTAAATCTAGATTAGTCGTGCACAAAACTCTGTTCCACATGTCAATATGTTTGTGAATCCTAATGTTTCCAATAATTGAAATTTGTAACTTTCGATGTTGAACAGAGCTTACCAGTTATAATACATGTATACAGTTCATTTTTTTTCTTATAAGCGATATGCCATGGTATACCTCATCAAAAAATCTGAAAAACTTTATAGCAGTAAGGTACATTATAACCAACAAAACAACGATAAAATTTGTACATATGTTTCGGTAATTCAAGATTTATTTTAATTGTATAGATTTGGTGGACTAATTGAAAAAGCTTTAGAAGATTTACTATTTGTAATAAAATATTTTATTCTAATAAAAAATTAATAATATATAAAATTAACATAAAAATCGTAAATTAATATTTTTCACAATTTTCACCTAACAAAACAAAAGTCCGTGAGGGACAAAATACGTAAGTATACCTTATTATCTTACACAATCTGTGATATAGTTCACTCAAAACAACACTAGTGAAAACAATGTTGGTCGTGTAAAAAAGTATTACGTCTTTTGATAATAATTTATGCAAATAAAAACCCTGTTTGGGTGTGCATTTGACTTAAAATATTTAGCATTTTTAATATTTTATATGTTATATTTTAATGAATATGACTAGTTTTCCTTAATACCCATTAGACTATCTAATGATAAATCAAAATTGCTAATAATTTATTACCTCTGTAAAACTTGCATATTAGGACTTCATTAGAAAAGAGTTAATCATTTGTGTTTTCCTCATAATTAATTTTAGTTTGTATTTTCTCCGAAATGCTTTTGGAATGAGAACTGATCTCATCTGAAGAAGCGCGTATTTTTAACGGAGGCGTGCGGCGTCTGAGAGCAAGTGGGTGAGGTGGGGGTTCGAGGGTGGATGTGGGCGTCGGCAGCGGAGTGGAAGTGCAGCTGGGGCGCGCGCCAAATCCTCGGCCGCCCCGCCGCAGCCCACTCACACCGCGCACAACACTCGCCATTTGCACCTTCGCTCTCTCTCTCTCTCTCTCTCATACACACACACGCGCGCGCGAACATTTTTCTTCTCGCTTGAACTTACAATCAAAATCACCTCATTTAAAATCTTCTAAGGATGACACGAGAGTTATATAGAAAATATTATTTTGCCCTAGAGTTAAAAACGTAATGAATGTAAGTACTTTGCTTGTATATGCTCTTTACTTACACATCTTCAAATCAAATAATTTCAATTTTTATTAGATACATTTTTTCACGAATAGCACATTTTGAGTTTTACGTGTGATGTACGTCACGTATAGACGTTGCAACGTTGACTTAAAATACAATTTTAATACTGACACGGTAACCTAAGAAGGGAACTGTATCTATTTCAATTATTTCAAATAATTAAAATTTTTCTTCACTTTAAATAAAGGTAGATAAATCGAAGAGAAGGCAACTCGAAGCTAGGCCAAACAGCAGTCGTAAAATTAATGCTAATAGAAAATATAGTATCTTTGTAGTGAATATATGTATTTGGTGTGACAATTGACTGACGTTGGCTATATAGTTTTGAAGATTGAATTTCAATTCATTAATTTGATAATTTGTAGTTAATACATCCAATTATTTTATTTTTTTAACATAGTAAATTTACTGTTACATTTAGGTGTTATGTCTTGCTAACCAACATGTATTATATTTTACATCCTTCGTATTCACATTCTCGTTATAACACTGCACAGGACTTGCGCTGACACTATTGGACATGGCCGCCTCCGAAACATAACCACTATCTTCCATTAAGCCATGGCCGTATTTAGCACTTCATCTGGACACAAAACTAACCTGGAAAACCCACATAGTTATCAAAATGAAACAAGCAAGAAATAAATTATTCCTACTCCGGCCACTAATCAACAAACACAAATCCCTGTCATACACAAACAGTGCAACAATATACAAAACTATAATCAGACCACTAGTACTTTATGCATGCTCAATATGGACAAACGCAGTCCCCACAAATGTCAATAAAATTTAAGTAATGCAAAATAAATGTTTAAGATTAATCACACATGCCCCCTGGTTCATAAGTAATAAACAACTTCATTCAGAATTAAACATCAATACGATAATAAACGAAATAGCACAAATATCACACAACTTCTACCAAAACCTAACAGACATACCAGCAGCACCCCATTATAAACTACAGAAAAATCCAATCCACACCCGAATAAAAAATAGATTTCCTTTTGAAGCCTCCCTCAAAATTTTAGCCAACCATGATTCTTAACCCCGAGGTTTTCCCCTAGAGTATCCTCTTCAATATATTGTGACTGTACTTACCTCATTTCCCTAAATTAGGGATACAAATTGCTCGAGCAAGTACTGACAACATATTAAAATTTTGAAAGCAAGATATGCTTTTGTCAGAAATGATTAAAGGACAAGGGATCATTCTAGGGGGGAGCGCCTTAATCAGGAAGATGTTGGCATTGGATTTTGCTACTTTTCTCATGCAATTCATTAACCGCCAATTTACCCCTTTATAACCATTCATTTATTCACAGAAAAACAAAGACAATGAAAATATTATTGTAACAAATACATGAATCTTCATTACTGAATTGCACTGTATCAACATAAATTAACATCTTTTCTCATCAATGTTATTGGAACATATTGAACCACCTGGGAGCTCCCACACTCAAATACATAATGACATGTCAACATTCTATTACCCATTAATTCTACATTCAGTGTTGTTTTATTAGCTAACATTACACAGTTATAATCTATTTTTTCTGCTTTGTATCTTTCTGAAGGTTCATCATTATACTCTCTCCCTCATTGTATCCTCTGATCCGTACGAGTGTAATAGTTCCACCCGATTTCCACGAATATTGCAAATTTCGCTACTTATCTGATGATTCCCGTGTTCCTGACGCAGAAATACAGCCGCCTCTGCTCGTGTCCTTGACGTCGCAAAGTTGATGAGACCCTCGCTCTGCCGCCGGCGTGTTGTCCGCGTGGCTGCCGTGCCGAATCCAGTACTCCACTACTTAACCATACATTTCTAAGATCGGTGCAGGAATGCGGTATTTTTATGGTGGAGCATTGTCTCAGAGCTGTTCATTTCACCACACATAGATGGCTGATGGCCCACATGTATCCGTCCACCACATGCTTTCAATTCACTGGAGTATTTATCGTTTATAGACGTTCGGATAACAATGCCTTTAATTTAATATTTTTGTCCACTGCTCTTAGTAATCGTCTAGTCACTCATCAATAATTTCACACACATTTACTTCTCGATGCTTTACGATTGCACCCCCTTGTCTTACGCACGCCGCACAGCCCGTGCACGCCATGTGCCAGCTCTCGTCACACTCTGCTTCCGACCCGCCTCCTCTTACCGTTCGTGACTCGTTCACCGAATCGTTCCCCTGAACTATCGATTGCGGTCTCTTCTGCGCGCCCGATTTCAATTGGTGATCTCGGTTTTTCTGATTGACGGCTAAATGACCGTTAGGTCATAATATAGATTAAGTTAGCTTAGATATTTTAACTAGAATAAGTCTGAAAATACAACTGTAAAGTAATTGTACTGAATGATGTAATCCACCTAACATTAATAAATGATTGGATGGATTAAGAAATGATTGGATGAGGCCATGGATTAATAAATCCATGGCCTCTTACTTCAATTCATTCTCATTTCCTTCAGTGCTCCATCTACTATTTCCTATTCTGTTTCTTCCCTCACACTTTAACACGACAATCGCTATATAATCCATCCAGTGGTATGAGGATAGTCACGTCCATGCTGTCGCATGTTCTTGCACATCGTCCGCCAGCGCGCCGCTCTCACTAAAAGTTGCGCGAATTAATATTGTTAAACGCGAAATGGAAATAATGAGTGAAGGGAAAAAGCAGAGTCCCCTAAGATGAGAAAGGAAAACACATGCCAGTACATTTTTTTTTTATTTTGGACGAGCATACGGATTCTGAAAAAAAACTTTAATGTATATTTAAATAAAAGCTCAACATTTCACGTGGGCGGTGTCATCAGGAAGTCCGAACACGTTTACCACATAAAATTCAAAAGTGCTAATCAAAATTAATTTCATTGCTTAGCAAAAAGCGCGACGTGCTGATGTCAAAGTGAGTGGGTGGCTCGTTGTCGCATGCTGATGTCGCCCCCGCGCCGCGCTGTGAGGCGTTGCGCGGCTGCTCTGCCCGGCCAGCGTTGCCGTATTTCCTGGAAAGTGAGGATTCATCTCGATTGTCCTTAGTTTTACAGGCGTCAGGGAGAATTGTATCGTATTACGATTACAACCCATGATAAAGATATGAGAAAAACAAATATTTGGGAAAAAGTTTCGTCTGAAAAGTTAATGCATGAAAAAAATATAAAATTAGAATACCTTTACAAAAATAAGTCAGATTGCTACAAAAATCGAAGTGGTTCATTTTGTTAATCTGATCAACATTTAGAAAATATTTTAATATAGATCCAGCCAATCTAGTTAAAATATGAAAATATTACATATCAGATTATATTTTTCCAATGAAAGAATTAGAGAAAAATAGTATTATTCAATTTACAATTTTGTCAAATCGTTGTCTGATTCCTCGCAGTCTAATATTAATTCACCATTCCTCTGCTCCTTTACATCACAATATAATCAAAGTAAAACCAGCGTCGATGAAAGTTTTTCTACCTTACATTATATTCACTTTACTCTTAAGGAAAACAATTTAATATATTCTATGTACAGCCGGTTGATCCTAAAATTACTGACAATCATCACAACAACTATTACACCAATTACAATCAATGTATTGCGAAATATTTCTTAAAATGACGATTTTTATTCTTTATTTTATTCTGTAGGCTGTGCCTATAAACTCGTAACTTTGAATATTTATCGAATTTTCGTCTTAGAAAATGAGGTCATATTAGAAGCAAAATCCGTTCTCATCCTATTTATAGGTATTTTCGTATGATTGTTTCACACAAACAAACGATGTTACCACACTCTGGTCCACTACGGATTGCTACAGAATTGGTCCGCTATACTCGCGCATAATGGTTAAGAAAATTTGGCAACCTTGAATGGACTTCTGCCCGGCTCGCTTCGCCACGCCGCGCCAGCGCCCCCTCGCACATCGGGCGTTTTTTCGATGGCGGCTCGCGTGACCCGTCCGCGCGGGGGCGTGCCTGCCGCCTCCACCGCCTCTGTCGCCTCCTCGGCCACCTAATGCCCGCCGTCGATTTCGTTTTTGCTCCGGTGACTAATTACAAACTTAACGAACCCGGCCCCTGCCATTTTCTGCTCGAGTGTGCCGACGGAGTCACATCGCCTGGGTCTCTTGGTGCGTATAGTTGCGATTAATTCGGGCAAACGAATAGGAGATTTGTGTTCGACCTTGCTGCAGTGAATAAATTCCGACGTGATGGCGTCAGTTTTTTGTGGTCTTCTAAATTGTTTCTTTTAGAAAACCCTTATACATATGCTGGAGGACTCAGATGGACAATGATAATGAAATTAATAATTATTATTATTTTAATTAATTAGTATCAGAAATACAATTACATTTTTTCACATATGTAGTTCATAGAAATAAGGACGTAAAAAACTAGCATACCCTAGATCAAATAAAATTTCGGAATTATTTCTTCACTTTTGCCCTTTTGCTTCTTCGCTTTCTTCCTTTTGTTCATATTCCTTTCTGAATGTTTATTTTCCTTGTTTCGACGTTCAACAGAAAAAAACTTTTTGTACAACATTATATTATATAAATGCTACTTTTGTAAGTTTCGTATTTAGGTTATTTCATTTCAACAAGATACATTGCATCTATTAACCAATTTTAGTACTGCAACAACAAAAACCTTATCTCATTATTTGTAACTTACAATCTTGAAAGTTTAGGGATCTAGAAAAATTGGGCCTGCACCACGTTTACATGGATATTTCAAACTATTCAAGAAACAACTAAACATTTTGGAGCCGTTGTTGAGGAAATATAATATTTAATTAAACATATTTTGAAGAAAATATACATGATCTCATTTAAAGATCTAATTTGATGACAAATTTAATTAAGAAAAAATCTCAAACTTAAATAATGAAGTTGTAGAAAGACGCCAAAAAAATTGTTATTTTCAAAACGTAGAGTTTAACGAAAATAGGGCCTGCCCCATTGTTATGTGTGTACATAAATGTGAACAAAAAGTGAAGATAAAAATGACATTAGCCAGATCGATCGAGAATTACAAGTTTGGTGAAAATCCTTTGTTCGGATTACCCGTTGGAGTTATCCTAAAAGGACAGAGGGACAGACAGACGAATAGACTGACGGACCTTTCGTTATAAACCAATTTCTCGGTATCAAAGACCCACAATATGATGATTCTGACTACACAATGTGCTAGAGGAACTTATTTAGTATATGTACGTAGATAATTGTAGTTAAGAATTTTTCACTCTTTCGATATCAGGGTCTTACAAAACGCGTTTTATATCCAAAGATTCCTTGTTTTACAGAATCATTACAATAGTTTCTCTATTCTACGTAATTAATGTGCGAGAAAGTTAAACTACAAAAAAATAGCAAAGTACTTAAAGACGAATTGTACTTTGGTGTTTTTTCTATCAGCATTTTACCTTGTGTCTTCAATTGAAATGACAATTACCTTAATGCGAAAAAGAAAATGCATTTTCCCAATAATTAACTCGCATGTTCGTCTCTATTATAGAAAGGAATTGCGTAATGTAAATATAATTTCTTAATTCAATTTCTACTATAAATCCCAAAGTAAACTCTGTAGTTAGGTAAAAAAAGACGTTATCTTCCACTATTAAAAAAATGTATTTATTCTAAATGTAGATCACGCATACATGTTTCGAGGTGGATATCTCATCAGTACATTCCAAACAACGTGGTACAATGCAAGATTTATTCAATGTGCATACTACTTGGCTTGGCATACTAATGAGCTGGAGTTACGGACGTGATCTAGTGTGTGTAAGGAAAGGCTGATTTCAGCACTGAATGCTCAGGGTTTGCGTTTGGCAGTTTTTTCCAGCTTGCTAGAGAATCTTTAATTTAATCATTGATCTATTTCAGTGTGTATTCAAAATTCCTGGATTTTTCTTCTGCTTTCTTCTTCTTTTACGTTTATCATTCGAATTTCATTTACTTTTCCGAGTTACTCTCTACTACTCTTTGATTTTATTAATGCACCCCTTCTGTCAATGACCATACTGACGTTTTTATCCATTATCCACACTTCATTTGACAATTGCCACAAAATGTGACTGAAAGTATTGTAACTTTCTTTTTAGTCTTATACTTTTGGCTTAAAGACTAGAAAGTAGTACCGATGCCTTTATAGAAGATTTAAATGGTGTGGTATCATCACAGAGATGGAGTTTGATGATCTAGTGGTGAGGAAAGTTTTCCTTAGTTGATTTTTTGTCTTATACGTTTTAAAAAAAAATTCTATTTACTTTCATAGACTTCCCTATCAGATACTACAACCTATCGTTCAGGACGTATTGGCTTTTTCTGACAATTTTTTCATCTTATTCACATACAACCTATTCATCTATGATAACAATTTGAACATTTGATCACGTGTCGTCTCTGCAGATTCTTGCAGTTCAGCCTTGCAATCGGCTCCATCGATGGCTCGTGTCGCCTTTCTTCTTAGCCACGGTTTTCTCCTCGGGCCGGCGCGCCGCCGCCCGCGTCTGCCTGCCTGCCGACGCGTCTGCCGAGTGCTAAGTCCCTCGGAAAGCCGCGCGCGCCTCTAAAGCAGACGGCTGCGATTGCCGCGGTTTGATTTACCCGCCCCTCGGCCTGGCGGCGCTCGTCCCTCCGCCCCCATGGCCCCTCCCCGGCCGCAGGCTGCCCGGTGCTCACCGCCCACCCGCCCGCCAGTGCCATGCTGCTGCTGTGGCGGGTGGCAGCAGTGACCACCGTTAAAAACGTTTTTGTAGTTTTCTCAAAATTATTGTGCGAGGGTACTTAATTTCGTATGTGAAACTCAGTGGACAATTGACACAATTCTCTCTGAATAGATTCCTTGCCTAAAACTGGTCGATTTTTAATTTGTCCTATTTGTTTATTACTTCCTTTTGAAATCTCAATTTTCTTCTAACATTGAGCACTTATATGAAATTATTAGTGATGAGATATATAACCCAATCGATATTTTTTCTTCCCGAATATATTTGAGACCAAAAAATCGAAAAAAGTATTTATTGCCTTATTGCAATAATCATATTAAAAGGTTTTCACCTTGTTCTTTAAATGTAAAATAAAGAAAGAGACCTTCGTTTTAATTGTCGGCACTGGAAGACATATGCTCCACGTCTGCAAGTTTGAAGCCAGTAGTAAACGCTATCTGATATTTATCACGTTTTGTGCGTGATGTGGCCAGTACGGGTGCCGTTAATCTAGCTGTGATGGGCAGCACGCCGTACGAGACGCTTAGCCCTAGAGTGAGTTGAGGGTGCGTCAATAAAATCTGGAGTTATCGTAGTTACGTGTTGTAGTTTCTATTAATTTTGACATTACGATAATTAAATACGTGGTTCTTCAGTGAATCATTTTAATTTTTTAAGGGGTACAGAATTTCAAATTAATACCGGAAAAGCGCAAACAACTTTAACCATTTGTACGAGAGAAACATTGAAATTAAACAATGAAATTATTATTAAATAACATAGTTAAAACATTAACAACATTAAAATTAAATATTAAATTATTCAAAGATAATTAATCATTAAACAATGTATACTAGAGAAACATTATTAATTTAAACTTTAAATTTAAATATTTGAATTTATCTCAAAGAATATTCATTACTTTTGAGTATGCAGAGCAAATAGATTATTATTTTTCTTAAAAGGACGTAAAATGTTTCCCAAACGTGTTTTTGTATAGAAATTTCTTATGAATTCAATTAAACACATTTCTGCAGCTAGAGATTCAATTACCCTACCGTCTCACAGGTAAGTTACCTCTTGACCTGGCTTACATAGATTTTCCCCGTGACAGTAGTTATATTTTCGTGAATTTAAACAGTTTTTGTAGTTCTCTAATTCTGAGTGACATAAATAGTTGTATTTATGTATTTATGTAATGTAGATATGAAAATATAAAATATCTGAAACACCCTACATATAAATCAAACACCATACAAGATAAAACTAAAACACAGTGTGTGACATCATTAGAGTAAAAATATACACCGAAATCTTAAATGTTTAATGAGCCCATGAAGCAGCTCAATAGTCCGCATCATCGTCCCGCGCTTTATGCAGCTTTTTTGTTGCATAATGACACAATATACGGATACTGCTTCCACATATATTAAACTTACTCCTCTTTTACAGAAGTCTTGCACTTAACAACGTGAACTCGCGCATTAAATCACGTTTAAAGGACAAGAACACGCCGCAAACGGAGAGGGAAATGACAAACGCTCCGTTCCGCATTGAAGCGAGCAAATGAAGTGTACGTCCTCTTTTCCTTCAGACCAGCTTCTCTGCAAAGCAGCGCTATTTCTCTTGGCAACGAAGGCACTGGCGGCGAAGGCATCTTGCGCCCAGTTAACATTATGCAGCAGGAACGGCAAAAGCAGAGTAAGGGCAGTCGGCTGGGATGGGGCGGAGATGCAGTCGGCTGTGGTTGTGATGGAATAGGCAGCTTGTGAAATCGAGAGATGACTGCGACTATGAATACCGTGATGTTAGTGGTATTGTATGATGGAACTTCAAGTGTGACGCCGTGGAAACGCAACAGCAATCAGACACACGAGCTTAAGATATTTTTTTTAATCTAAGGCTTTTATCCAGTCAATAGCCGGTTACCCTTAACGCCTCGATGGGACGCATATTCGACCATACACTCGACACCAACTCACTTGCGGGCTCCCCTGATCTGGGGTCAGCAGAACGCGAGGCCCTCCGCGACAACACATACATACAAAGTCAGGGGACAAACAGCCATGCCCAAGGCGGGACTCGAACCCGCAACCCTTCGGACCGAAGCGCTGAGTCGGTACTCGCTCTTTGCCACCTCGGCCATCCAGGTCGGCGCTTAAGATATTTACAGATTTATTAATAAGTATTTACAAATAATTAGTTTGATCACTTATTTGCAGCTCTGATAGACCCTGCCCCCAATTGCAGGAGCGATCCTTAAATGATGCCTGACTCGTGGCCCTCGTCCCGCGTCCTCAGCGAGCTTACGCACACAGCGTGGAACCCCATTGACTGCAATAACCCGTGGGAAACATGTCCCACAGTGGCGTCCCAACACGTGGGTTGCCCTACGAGCAAAGCTCGTCTCCGCACCGTCCTGGGCACAAGCTTTGTGCGTTCGCAAGCGGTTTTCACTCAGCTCAAAACCCATCCCCGCGCTTTGCGCTCTCGCTTATATACCTTCCAGACCACGTGACACGCAACGTCATCTTGCTTTCGCGCGGCACTTCATGACACGTGACTGTCGTGTCGCCACGCATTTTGGGCATCCCTTTCCATGGATTTCTGGAAGTTCCCAAAATACCTCGAGGTGCCTCCGCCCCTAGCTATCGTCTATTCATCTGTACTTTCCTTTCTCTAACCAACATTCTCTGGCTGCCCTAATCCTGCGACGCGGCGCCTGCAAGGAGCCGGTCTTCCTGTTTATGTTAATATAATACGTTACACAAGTATCAAGCAAACATACAATAACGAGAACGAACTGTGTTACGAAATAACACGATTAGAATGAACCTATACTGATGCAGAAATACATCAAGACGAAATCTGTGGATCTAGAATTCTATGAAAGAGTTGGCTGAGCGGTAACAGAGTGGTAGTCATGGAATGAAGAAAACCTTACGATGATTACATGAGAATACGGGGATTACATGATAATGTGTAATACAAGTTTAAAGATATGGCTCTGTTGTGATGTTTCAGGACATTATACGTAGCTATGAGTATGCTTGGTGTTGTTTAGAAGGAAATTCGATACTCCAAAAGATAATAGAGAGCCACTGGCGTTTTATTATTTTCACTTTGTAAAATGAATATTTAATATCAAATTTAAAATACAGACAAAAATGAAATGTCTATAACTCATTAGAGCATAGCTTATTGACATTCGACGTATTAGAACTGCATAATGTGTTCACCGAGAGGTCCTGGAGTTTAAGTCCCAACGATGGCGGATTTCTTCTCTGGATACATACCAGAGACGCATTCATCCAAAGTTTGGAGAATTTCAGCGGGCGGCTGATCGGCTCTGACTGGCGGTTTTTCGTATTTTCCCCGATCATCCTTAACCTCTCGACGCCCCTTACAGACGAGAAGAGTTCGCACGAGACAACCGTTAAAGTGCGAGAGAGCATCTAAATTTGCTATCGCCGATCAAAAAACATCAGGTAACCTAATGCGGGCTAGAAATTGAAACTCATGGACCAAAAATGTGTCGTGCCTGCATTAATAACATGTTTCATTAGTTTTATTGTGTACTTTCTTATCCGAAATGTAAATGTATATGTTTGTGCTGAGGCTTGTTGAAAAGCTAGTAAGTTCATGCTTTTGAGGCGCATTCTGTGTAACATAGCCTCCTCTGTGACGTCAGACGAGTGCACAGATTCTTTGCGTGAACTTTTCATGCAGTTTCCTACATGTCGGGTGATCCGTCGGGAGATAAGAGCTTGTCCAGACTGCAACAGTTCTGCGCTGGGGGAAATGCGAGGAGGAGAAGCTCAAAAAGAGGACACGTTGGTCGGCGCGGAATCTCACGTTCCAGCAGGGAGGAACGTTGCCATCTCCTGGACATAACAAGCACCACGCTTACGGGATATTCGGTGTACCTAGTTGACGCATTCGGAAACAATGGATGTGTATTAATGCAAACACGTTTTCGACCGTGGTACATATCGTAATAGGCGCGGAGGTGGCGCGGTGAGTATAGAGGAGTAAAGACCCATTCACAATGCAATCACAAACATAAGCATAACACGTAGACATAGACATTAACTCAAGCGAAGAGTTTGCGTATTCACAATGTCGAACATAAACACAAGCAAAATAAGAGTTTCTATTGGCTATGAGACGCAGCACACGAATCGACACGAATAGTTCGCCTATTGACTTCGATACTCGATTTTGAGTTAACGAACTGTGATTGGCTCATTCCTTATGTCTGACATAAGCATAAGCACAGAAGCTTGAAGCTTGCAAGATCTTAAGTTAACGTCTTACGTGTTATGCTTATGCGAATGCATTGTGAATTAGTCAGCTCATGGACGTAGTTCTAACTTTTATGTTAACGCCATGTTTATGCTTATGTTTGCATTGTGAATGGGCCTTAATGGGGGCTAGCGATGGGGAAGGGCACGACTACCTCGCGCGGCGACTAGGGAAGCGTGTCAGCGATGCAGCGACAACTTCCGTCTCGCGGGACGGCGTGGGGGCGGGGCGCGCGGGGACACACCGCGCCGGCGGCTCTCTGGTCTCTGCGTTGCGTCTGTCGTGGCGCTCCTCGCAGCAGCTGGCTCGGTCAACGAACGCTACCGGCACTCGCAGCGCTGCGCTGCATGCGACGCAGCCACAAAGGCGGACGGTATCCTGTCTCTAAAACTTCTACCCGTCGTGTACCGTCCCAGGCACACCTCTGCCTACGGATGATCCTGAAATAATCGCAATGTTTCTTAGCGTATTAAATTGGTGTTATAATAATATCCATTTCTTCAATGTGACCCTACATACCCTTTGTTGTCCCAGATCCCAATCTACAACTACTATTCTGCAAACCTAATCTAATGCTTATTCACTTTATTGGTTTAAGGTGGGTATTTTTAGTATACTATATTTTTACGAAACAAAATAATTTTCCATTCCAAAATCACTTTGTTAGCTCATTCTTATCACCAGTATTGAAAGACAACAAAATACAGGTCAGGCATTACATTTGTTACTGCCTAGACTTCAAAGGTTTTCCTTTATTTTGTCGATAAAATTAGGATTTTGCAGACTGATAGTCGCCGGAATATATTTACGCGGAACTTAAGAAGAGGAAAAGAGATCCATGGAGACGCTGGGTAGGCGTGTCTGAGATAGGGATGCAGAACGCTTGCTTTCACGCTCCTTGCTCTTTACTCTTCGCACTTTCGACGTCTCGAATTTCGGTGTTTTAAATCGCTCATGGGCTCTGCCCACATCTCATGGGCGCCCCGAAGCCCCGGCGACTAGGCACCAGGTGGCTGCGCACTTCCATCACATGTGCGTGTCGGGGACGCCGCATGCACCAGCTGCCCAGCCACGTGCACCAACGTCTTCTCCCGTTCAAGCCTCAGAACTGCTCCGCACCTGCTGCCCTTTCGGAAGATGCAGTACCAATTGTCACCGTTCATACGTCATACGAGTAATATGCCCAAAACTAGAATTACGGTGAGGTGTTTCTATCTTCGTCTTAGTACGCCATTATTTACTAATTGTTTTGACTTATTCAACTACAGCTTTCCATTCTTTTCTGTTGTTTACTGTAGCTAACTAGTTTCTAATCTTCACTATCATACGATCATTATTTTATATTCTTATAGCTTGTATTTTACCGTGTTTATAAATATTTTTAGTTTTCCGTTTTAAAAATAAGAAAATGCTACGAGTATTTGTGAATCTCTCTCAAACTTAATTCAAGATTACTTGTGAATTTCCCTCTCATCGCCGAGGATATTGAATCCTAGTTTATCCCAATCTTTTCGATTTATTTTCTCTTCATCTGTCCTTCCTTAACTCATTGTTTCTCGATATTCTCTCGTTCTCTTTTACATCTCTAAATCTCCTACGGTTTTTTCTTACATTATTTTTATTTCTTGTTTATTGATCAATAAATTTTCTTGCCAAACTCTCTCCCTCTCCTCTGTTCTCCCTCTCTTTCGTATTTTGCTCTTTCATGTCGGATGGTTGGGGTCATTCATTTCTTCTTTTTGTTTCCGTTCTCGGCATCCTTGCATCTGCCCCTGGCATCGTCGCCCCTTCAAGAGAAACTTTGGACCCATGCGGTGCACGCCCTCCCTGCTCTCTGCACGCGCGCGCGTGCGCATGTGTGTGCGCGGCCGCTGAATAATTACGCGAGCGTATTAGGGCTGAGGGCCGCCCGCCCGCGGGCTCTTGGTGGGGCTCAGCTGCCGGCACTCTCCGGAAGCAGCAGCGCCTCGGCCCCTGGTCGACATTTAGTCAATCGATTCGACAACGACCTAATTGAACAAAAAAGTTTCTTGTAATGGCATAAATGAATCGAAAAACTAAAACTATGTTCGAAATTAGTGTTTAACTTCAAGTGCGATTTTACACTTCTAAGACAAT
This sequence comes from Teleogryllus occipitalis, assembly GCA_011170035.1. Taxonomy (NCBI): domain Eukaryota; kingdom Metazoa; phylum Arthropoda; class Insecta; order Orthoptera; family Gryllidae; genus Teleogryllus; species Teleogryllus occipitalis. The sequence goes on along the minus strand of BLKR01000210.1, from coordinate 163,988 downwards.
TATTTCGACATTGTTTTATTTAAGATTTTCCATATGTTAACCATTGTTTAATTTTTTTTCTTTATATAATTTATTTTTTCATGAAACAAAGTTAAATTAGAATTCCTTATAAAATTGTCTTCTATTCTTTATGCAATCTTGAGTCGTGAATGTTTTAATGAATTAAGTTACTATTTCAATAAATAATTCTTGAACAAAAAAGTAGTATGTTATAAAAAATACTACATTACTGATATTTTAACCACGAATAAATAATAACGAGGTAAATGGTAAATATTTGTCACTACATTTTATAAACCTTCAACGAAATACTGAATCTCTATAACGATTTATCATAAATGATATTTATCGAATTTATTTTAAAAGTTCATCAGTATTATTAATTTTCAATGAAGAAATTGAGAGAAAACTGTGCTGTCTCATGTGAAAGTTGTCTATGATTTCGTTAGATATCCACAAGCTGGAAAATCCAAAAACATCTATATTACCTACAGTCACTTCCAAAACTATTTGAACACCCGGGATATTCCTTTCGCCTTCCTTTGACTCCAGTCTTCTCCTCTATTAGAAAAAATGTTTGGGCGTCCCCCTTGATTCTGTTTTCCTTATTGAACCCTTATATAATGTCACTCATCGTACTCTTCATCATTAACATTTGAGCAACTTTTCGGCAGCTCTTACCTTTCATATGGTAATATACAACCAGCTGACGTTGTTAGAAAGTATTATTTCGTGTTCTATGCGACTCATGTTACTCCTTTGCAGTGGTTTTCACGATTCGAATACTTCAATGACGAGAGCAAACTGTCGCTGGCTCATGGATGAACTTCAGCGTTCGATGTCCGTTGATTTCAACGCTATTTCTGTATTTAGATGACAGATATTTCCGTTCAGTCACGCTCTATGCGATTACTTTTGAGGCCCACTCATTTGTATAAATGATGATTAAAAGGTCATTTTACTTCGTAGAGTTACTTCTTTAAGAAGCCGTTTTCGTTATTTTCGTGGCTAACTCTGATTTACCAAAATTTTGCTGAATTAAAATATAATAATGATTTGTGTAAAAAATTTGGACAAAAGTTCTTGAACTTAGAGGTATCCTAATAGTTTTGTGAATGAATGTATGTCAAATACACGCAGAAATTGACGAAAAACGTACGTAGTCTCCGGCCTGGTGAGAAATTTCTGTGGAGTTGCTAGATACTCAGGGACTTGACAAAAAAAAATAAAGAAACAGAGTCTATTTTGTTTGAAAAATGCAAATATTGGACGATATTAATCTGCAATTGATCATACCTGCAGTTACGACTAAATTATCCTTTGCGCGTCACTGCTTACAACTTAGCTGACGTCATGCGACAAGTTTCAGTATTCAGCAAAGAAGTTTCAGTATTCAAGAATGGCGTTTTAGAACAGCCACAGAACATTTCCAGGACCCCGTTTTCCACCAAAATTCCACAGCAACATTTTTGCTGCTGCAACTGCTAGTGTACTATATTACTAATTTACCACGCACGCAAAAATTGAAAGAAAACTTTGCAGCCTCCAGCCAAAGAATAAGTAACTATGGTTTTGTCACATACGGAGGAACTTGCTGCGGAGGACTAACAAATGCAAATATTCGATTATGTTGTTCCGTGTATTCTCATAGTCACTGCGGACGTAGTGCGACAGCAAGGCTCCAAGAAAGAGGCCGCCCGAAATTAAATATTTGTGATTTATGTATTGCTTTATACATCAGCAATAACCTACTTTCTGGTTTTGCATTGAATGGGATTCTGTACTAAAACGAGATAAGTCCTCATTGCATTTTATTTTTCCATGTGATTATTTTCTTTTCTTCTAATTTACTAATATATTATTTTTATTCAGTGACTCAGTGCTTTACTTCACCAGAACATCGTCATTTGTTTAAAAAATATCAGACTAATGTTACACACGCTTACATTATTATTATGGTATAAACGATAAAATTATCGGACCACTAATTCAACCACAAATTGAATCATTTCGAATATAACTGAATTACCGTCTAATTGTTAAAACTTGCGTAGTTTGTTGAAGAATTTGCGCGATTGCTTCATTCCATCCCGATTCGTCATGTGCAGCTCAATGAAAGCAGCGGTCGGGAGAATGCGGCGCCACTTGAGGGCGCGCGCGGCGTGGTGCGGCGTGGTGCGGCGCACCGCGTGAGCGCGGCGACGAGCGCTCGTCGCCGACAACGACCCCGGAAGCCTAGGCTCCCTCCAATCTCCGGCGGCGGCGGTGGCGAAGACGCTGCTGGAGGCGGGGCTCGCGTGGGCGGTAGAAACGGTGGGGTTGACGTCGGCGGGAACTCGTGCGTGCGTTTGGGAGAGGTGGTGATGGGGTAGGCGAAAGATTGCAGTCAGGGGTTGACAATGAGATAGTAGTGTACGAGTGGACGGTGGTAATGATATTCTTAGCAGGGGGATTAGTACAATGCCGAATTGAGTAAATCCGTCCTACCACAAGCAAAGATTTATTAGTGGGGTGGTGATCACTAACATCGAATTAAGAAAGAAAATTAGCGGCAAAGAGTGAAATGAAAGGTGTAGAAATATTTTATAATCATAGTGAACGCATTTATTCAATATTTGTCGATAATAGAAAAACTGATATGAAAATACTTGTACTGCAGGGTTGGAGTCTTTAGGCAAAATGGATGTAATGATATTTTCGTTATGAAGCGTAGCAGTTACGTCGATATTTGTGTAGACTCTACAGTGGTATTGCTAATGGTTGTGGTAACAGTAGGCATAGGAGAGAGGTATGGCAGGAAGGTCTTTTGGATGTGACAAGGGCGATAGTATTGGCAAGAAAAATGAGAGGCGAAGGGCGCGTAGCTGAGGCGCGCGGAGGCGGCGCGTGGCCAGCGCTGCTTGGGCGGGAGGTGCCTTCCCGCGGGGTCCTGTGGGTGGGAGAGGGGGTGGGGAAGTGGGAGGGGGAGCACGGGGCGGAGTGCACGGGGCGCGGGGCGCGCGGCGCGCTCGCTGCATACGGGATCGCCCGGCTGAGCGCCTCGGAGCGACCTCCCCACTTGCACACGCAGCCTCTACTTCGCTACCTTCCATGCTCTCTTCATCTCTCCTCCTCTAGCTCTTTGCTATGGCTCTTTCTCCTTTGCAGTTGCTTTATTTATTCACTTTTGTACCTTCGAGTTGCTTATTTTTTTTATTTTTTGTTTTAATTCGTAGCAGCTCCTTGTTTAATGATGATCTTATTTAACTTTTTTATTTTCTCTTACAATACCTTACACTCCCAGTTTGTTTAATCTTTCATAAATATTATCTTTTCTCACACATTTTCTCATCCGCTTGTTTGTTTCTACATTTTCGAGAATTTATTACATTGAATTTCTATGTATTGCTCATTGGTTTCGTCGACCTCATAATTCGAGGATTCCCGTTTCCAGCTTTTAGATAGGTGCTTTTCTTCTTTAAAAGCAGTCAGCACTTTTTCACTCTGCCACACTTTCTTGTTGACAGCTTCTGCTTCTGCATCACGCATGCCTCTGTCTGCGTGACTCAGCTTGACCAAAAATAATCCAGACAGCCGCAGTTCCATTTTTTTTACCCTGGCTCTCCTCCCTCCTCCTGAGCGCATATTAAGATTAGTATTTTTTACGTATTACTTAAATATATAAACAATAAACACCTCTACTAAATCTTTTGTTTTACCTTTGTCAAATTCCCTCTCCTGTTGTTCTTTAAAACCATTCATGGTAGCGTACAGCAAGCTATCCCCTATAATTATCTTCACTTCACAATCCACATAATATTGCAATCAGGGACCGAATACCGAAATAATAGCGGTAAAGGTATTTATACCGGTATGGAAATACCTTTACCTCTATTGTACCTTTATTCAAAATGCCTTTAAAAATACCGGTACAAGACTCAAATACCGGTATTTTTAGATATATTTTACCTTTATCCGACGTTTATATCGGTAAAAGACCTCTATTTAAAGGTATTATACCGGTATTCTCTCATCAAAAATACCAGTATTTTCATAAGAAAATAGTTCAGTTAGCAGAGTTTCTGACCGGGAGGTCCTAGGGTTCGAGTCCCGGGTGGCGGATTTTCGACAATAGGCATATTCTAGATAGGTCGAGTTCTGCCTTTGACTGAGAATGAATTCTAGAGGTCGAGTTTCCTCAACGGTAGTTTCCTATGGTTTCTCCCGTCAGTACCTTGACATAGAGAGCATTTTTTGATAACTGGGTTCCTCACTCATATGCAAAGCGTCCAGTGCTTGAAAACTTTCCTCTTTCGCTCTAAAACACTTCCACCGCAGCGTTAGAACAACTATCCTAGCGGGCCCGCAACATGAACCGAAACTTCCTCCGTCAAATATCTTTAGGAATGCGGTTGCATCCGCTCGACCGAGGAGAGGAAGGGCCACGCCGTCTCAGGACGTCATCCCGCACGCGGAAATGTGCGCCATGACGTCTCCAGATGGCATCCCGCAGGTTCAAGTTAAAAGCCCCGGTACGTCTATGGACGGCATCCCATGTTGAAGGACAAAAGCAAGAGATTCTGGTGGCTTCCGACCATTTTGAGGTCTAAATACCAACTAAAGTAATTCTTATTCCTTGTGAACGCTCAGTACTTTGTCATGAGTTCAGTAATTTTTTTTTCGAGTGGTGTTTCCAATGAAAATAAGGGAAGAAAAAATACAAATATTATTCATAAATTTTATAAGTATATTAATTCAAAGAACATCTCACAGTGCTTCCTCGTAAGGAAACCTGAAATATTTTTTAAAAATATGTCAAAAATATTTTTTTTATAAAAGGAGGAAAAATGAAGGCACTCTTTTTCACCAAACGTGTCAATTAAAGGCGGTCATTTGACGAATATTCTCTCTCGTTCTCGTAAGCGAGAAAGGCTGAACGAGAATGCGGCCCACGAGAATCTCTCGCAACAAGAACGCATTCTCTAGAGCGAGAAGACTCGATAATCTCGTAGCCAGGGCCTACGGCGCGGCGCATAAGTTGACAGCCTCTCCACGTGCGAAATACGAAGATAGGCTTAGGTCATCTCTCAGGTCAGATGGGAGATAGCTCGATGAAGGTCACTAAGAAAAGGTTCTTTTCATTGGAATCAATGATTATTCTTTCGTATTTCAAATTTTACGAAGTTTAAATTATGTGAGGTTTTCATTTCCATACAAAGTATACAAAACGTAAACACCCGGACACAAAACATTTACAATAATAAGAAAAGACTTTAATACAGTTGTTGCTGGGAGTCATCTCCTTTTATTTTTTATTAATTAATTAATTGATTTATTGTTTATTTTTCTTGTGTACGACGATATGTCGACTTTATTATTATGAAAGTAAAAGGAAACGTTTCATTATTACGGTAGAGAGCAATTATTGTATTTATTTTAAATCAATTAATTAGGAAGAAATCCTTGCTCCACACCAAGCAGTTTTGATCAGGAGTCTCTTCCTATCTTCGGCCGGCTTAGACTGCTTACGAGAATACTCTGTCCCTACGAGATACGAGAATCGTAATCTCGTTGCCTCCCGCAGAGAAAGAGATTCTCTTTCGCCAGTGTACTCCCTTGGCCTTAGCTGGGCGCTTCCCCCTCCACGACCCTTCTCCCTTCTTCGGCCAACGAGAATGATTCACAGTTCGAGACGAGAGAGACTGAATGCAGTTTTCTCCGTCTCTAGTGCCAATAGATTTGTACGAAATTGTTTAAGTTGGGATATTCTTACCTTAATAATAAATAAATTATATCCTTTTTTAATAAAATACACACACACACACACACACACACACGCATATATATATATATATATATATATATATATATATATATATATATATATATATATATACAAAATAATAATTTAAACAATAAAGAACAATTATGAAATGATATTTAATTAATAAACATTTTGTGAGTTATTATGAACTAAAGTAACTTATTTTGTCAACATATACGGGTATTTTTACCGGTATTTAATACCTTTTCGGTCCCTGATTGCAATTACAGAAAAAAAAATCTTTCTGTTCTACTGTCGTCATCTTCATAAACCTCATAGGCAATGCCTGAAAGATATAATTTTAAAGACACTTGGTTTTATAGATGAATTATCTTTTTCTTATTAAATTTGCAGCATTATTGTTTTTATTTGATGCGTTTCTCCTATTACCCAGGCTTCGTTCTCTGATTCGTCCGCGTCCACCGTCCGCCCGCCCGCCCCAGTCGCCTCCATCCCTCTCCGTCGCCGCCGCAGCGCCCCCGCGTCGGCGTTATCTGATGGTGGGCGCAGAGCACCACGCTACTGGTCGATGGCGGCGGAAGCAGCGACGTGACGGTAGCGAGGACGATGACGCGGACGCAGGGAATTTCCGGTACTCGCGAAGCCGCTCACCGCCCCCGTCGCAGCGTTGGAGGGATAATTTCACTGCCGTGCCGGGTGCACCTCGGCGACGGAGCCCTGGGCTGGCTTGCCGCCGACGTTGGCGACGTTCTGCGTGACGAGAAAATGGTCGGATGTCTACGGGCCTTATCGGTGCCCACGCCGGTTTAGCGGTGGGGGCGTGGCCGACTGCGGCGCCACGATGTCTGTCTGGGTCGTTGGCGCCGCTGACGGCCGCGCTGTAGGAGGTGTAGGTCTGTCCGCTGGCATCGTCGCTTCCTTGGCCCTCTCCACAGTCACCGCTGTCGCGACACACCTCGCCCGTTGTAAGATCTCGAGTATTGTGTACGTAACATGACGTATGTATTTGTGGTCGGTTATTGCTCACCTCATCACTGCTTTCATAATAAATGATCACGTATGTATGATGATGTAAAATAGTTGTGTAGAATATCAAATAAGTGACCACCATAATCGTAAAATCTAAAATAGCAGCAATCCATTTCCTCTCAGACCAATTGTAGTTTCAACACACCAAATAAGACATTTTAAATACCGTGTGGCCCACCTAAGATGTTCCCTTCAATTTTCTCCTGAACCGTTGCAGATACTGAGATCCGGTTTTCACTAAAACTACTATATGCAAGGGGCACATATGGTCATGCATAATATTATTCTATTGAATTTTTTATTGCAGAGATATTGACCCAACTTCGATTTTTTAAATGGTACCCTATAGATTTTTTTAGCTCATCATAACAAGCGTGAAGAGACGAGTTCATAAATATGCATATCGCCATATGTTACATAACAAAATTTTTGAGAAATTAAGAGTTTTAAAGACGCACGCCGACTGCTGGTTTCCGTAATCTGAACGAGAAATTCCGGGTGATATGCAGCGAGGCCATTCCCTTCCGTTGCGTCGACCCTGCGGTAAAGGTTTTCAGTCTTTCAAAGAGTAAACGTTTTGTCTCTGACAGCACACACATTTATTAATTCAGAACATGTTCACTCTCCAATCTTCCCTTGCTTTCTCTACGGTTAATAATTCAAATATTTTCTCAAATCTTGTAGTATTTCATTAATTAAAAAATAGTACCTTGTGGCGTACAGATTTACTCAGAACATGGCTATGGGTGAATACATTGTCTCCAGGACTGAGAGGGTGTAGTCTTAAAGAGCAAATCGCGGGTTTTCGTGAGCTCCTTTGCACATTGCATCACTACATTTAAATGCAATAAAAAATTCAATAGAATAATATTATGCATGACCATATGTGCCCCTTGCATATAGTAGTTTTAGTGAAAACCGCATCTCAGTATCTGCAACGGTTCAGGAGAAAATTGAAGGGAACACCTTAGGTGGGCCACACGGTATATTAAATAGTCAGAGTAATTTCTTTCTACCCCTTCAACACCCTATGTTCATGACCGTCATTGCATTTCGTTCCCCTGAAATACATTTTTCTAATGCATTCCATAGCAATATCTTTTAACATCCGCTTCATTTTTTCGGCACTGTCATCGTAGCACGACTGTCGTCTTGCAGGCCTTTTCACAGTGTTCGGTCGCAGCCGCCACCGTCGCTGACCCGTCTCTGCCCCAGCCATCACCGCCACTGACAGCGCCGCCTACTCCACCCCTGCCCCTTCCTCCCTTCTCGCTCCTGCTGCCACGAGCCTCCCCACCCCACTCTCCTGCCCCACCCCGTCCTCAATCCCTGCCACCCTCCCCGCCCCGACCGCTACCACCTTCTCGCCACCAATTCCGCTGCCGGCGTCGATTTTCCTGTCACCCCCGACGTTGATGCCGCCGCCGCTGCCTCTGTCGCCGCGACCTTTGCTGGTGCCACCGCCACCGCCGTCGCCACTGCCAGCGCCACTACCGTTCCTGCTCCGTGCGGCTGGCGATAGCATCACCAGATGGCGTACGTAATTGCGGCGGGGCGGCTCGGCTCGGCTGCACAGTGCGCGCCCCGCACTGCGTCCTCCGTGCCGGCAGCCTCTTATCGCCGTGGAATACTAAACACCAGGCTGCCCCCGCTAATGAATCACGAACTGACGCCTCGTTATTAATATTATTAGAATTTTCCTCCACGCTGGGCCGCGCGGCACCGCTCTGCAGGCCTTGTCACGGGCGTTCGCGAAATGTGTGATGGCACAGAGCGCTGGTCGAGGAAGAGCGGAAATATGTAATCACCGAGATATAGTTTGCCAGTTTTTCTTTTTGCAAGAGAGGGAGAGAGAGAGAGAGACAAATTGATGATATTCGGGTTTAAATTTCTGATTCAGTTTCACAAGGACTTATGTATTTTCCCTTTTAAATGACTAATGAATAATAAATTTGTCTGTGAAGGGATTTGAAAAGTACAAACTATGTAAACTACTCGTACTTGTTAGGAACATAAAGAATTTGATAATTATTTTACCTATATGCTATAAATTAATATCTTATATTGATAAAAATATCATTGCTGTATACTGCGATTATAAACTGAAGTGAACGTTTGAAAGCGTATATTCATCTTGCATTTCGTAAATTTCTGTTTGTTCAGTATCTGAATTACGAGAATTTGTTATATTACATCGATGTTTTATCTAGCTGTTTCTTTTCAAAATAAAACGAATGAAAGCGTACTATTGTAGTGTGTTGTACGGATGTTCCACTCCTACTAAGTAGATTTAGTTTTTTTGAGAATGACAACAAATTTTACAATCAGTTTTCTCAATTTGGCTTCTTATTCGCATTCTCTCCCCCACTGTGGATCCCGCTCCGTCTGTTCTGTACTTTTTCTTCCCACAAGTGTCTTCTTCACTCAGCTTCTTAAAACTTAATAATCCTCTTCATTTCCTCCTCGAAACGTCCCTGTGCGTTTGCCTTCTTCCCGCGCTTAATACGTTTGACGTCATCAACTTAACACTCGACGCTTTTCACTTTACTGCTGGCTCTGCAGCTTTTTCACTTCTAGAAGTGAAACAGGATAATTGAGAGCGAGACGTCAACGGCGGGCGGCGCGCCAGGCGAGGCGGAGACCCGGGTTGCGAGGTACGCTGCCAATAGCGACAGGAGTAGAGATGTGTAACAATGTGTTGTCGAGGCTGGAGGAAGATGAACGGATACGAAAGAAATTAGAAAATGTGGACATAATTGTACACGGGCAATTGCAGAATTTACCTCATCTCTGAAGGTTGGGCATTGGAAATATTGTGTATGGCAAAGGATTGAATAGGTGAACTTGTGTTTCTTTTAAAATGTTTATGCCATTTTCCGACTCCGACAAACGCCATTAGAGCGGTATATCATCACCTATCGTTTAATGTCGTTTTGACGAATTATGAAAGAGATTGTTTTCCAAATGATTTTCAGGAATGTCATTGAGTAAATAGCATTGAATGAATATGTTGCATTTTCTGAATTTTCGAAGATTGCAAAATTTGCAAATAATTCCAGAAAATATATGCTGTTGTAGCACCGCTAGTTTAGTTTTTTTTTGTTGATAGTATAAATGAAAAAGAAACAAAAATCATCGTTATGTACGTAGTGCTCCTAGAACCTTTGACCGACTAGCCTTACCACATTTCATTAGACACCTATGCCCTTTCACAAACATCGAAATTTCGTTTATCAGCTTCAATAGCTGTCATTGCAGACTGTTGGGCGCACACGCGAACATACAGGACCCAATATTCGCCGTTAACTAGACCGAGCATCAAAATAATTTTAGCAGAGCAAGCAAGCCGCGAAAAGGGGCCATGGTGACTGCAGGGCATGGCCGCGCTCGCGGCAGCGCCGATGTTATCTGTAGGCGAATTAATATAACCACACACACACGCGACCTGGCAGTGGCGACCCATCGTCGCCAGTGCCTGCGCCCGCGCCCGGCCATCCGCTGCCCCGCTCTTTTCCTCTCCCACTCGCTCGACTCGCCCGCGCACCAATCAGCTCCTCTTGCTCTCATGCCCTCTCTCGCTCGCCCACCAGGTCGGCCACTTGAACGGGCACTTGTACAACTAATAGCCCATTCGCTCTTTCTCCCGTAATTGCGTCAGTCGTAGGTGAACGCGCTGGCCCCCTTCCACTCTTGCACCTAACTGTTAGGTTACTTAAGTTTTCTACTTCATCGTTTATCTTATGTCCCCTTTCAATATCCCATTTTATAGTTTCTAATATATATTTTTATATTTTTGTCATTTTCTATCATTTTTTTATGAAACTACTCGCAGTACTTTGTTTGGGACGAAAACTTGTCGTTATTACTAATTTCCAATGTACGCAGAAATTGAAAGAAAACGATGAAGCTTCCAGCCTTGTAAGAGCCCTCTGTGTTTTTGTTAGATACTCAGGAACTCGGAGTAAATCCAATATCAATGAAACAATTTCGATTTTGACTAAAAAATGCAAATATTTCGTTGTGTGATTCCGCCTATTCTCCTACTGCGCATAGGAACTGAATTATTTTGCACAGTACGTCACTGCATACGTCTCAGCTGACATCATGCGACTGCAAAGTTTTAGTGAAGAGAATATTTTTGATACGAAGAACTGTTGTACATTGTGTCCGTATAAACTGCTTTACATAACTGAATACTCTTGCTGTCATTCGTGAATACTCTTGCTGTCCTTGAGCAGTGTGCCTGCATCTTTTTGGAATAATAATTTTGTGTGACTTTGTTTAGCAACGTGGTTGCTGAAAGTGATCAGTAGTAATATCTCATCTGCTTTTCGTGATTTTTTGAGCCTTCTTTCTACAAAGTGTGATTATTTTTGTCGAGAGAGCTCTTACCGGAAGAGTTCTGTCCCTAATTCTCACTGCTACAATTCTCCCTTCTCGTGCCCCAATACACACCTAAAGACTCAATTAATACATTCCGTTCACCTGCAAAGCAGCCGCGCATTTGCATTTTCAGTTTCATTGTTTTATTTTATGTGTTTTGTTATATACATGTTGCAAATTCTGAACAATTAAAAAAAAGATTGATCAAAGTCGAACTAAATATTCACAATCAATGTACAACTATCATTGAAGTATATGGTGTTAATGACAACGCTTTAAGTGAAGAAAAAGATGCTTTCTTTAGTGAGCTTGGTGATATTATAGAAGAAGTGAGCAAGCAAGTTGAACTAATTGTTATTGGAGATGTAAATTGTAGAGTTGGTCACCACGAAAAAGAGGTAGTTGGCCCCTTTGGAGAAGATGTGGTAAACGACAATGGCAACAGACTTATTGATCTATGTAGGGAGCAAGAATGTGTTGTAACAAATACTATGTTTCAACATAAGGGCATACATAAATTTATATGGGAAGATCCCACAAGACAACGTAAGTCTATTATAGATTTCATTATAATGAGGAGGATAAGACAAACATTATTAAAGGGTGTGCGGGTTTATAGACAATCTGAATGTGCCAGCAACCATCACATTGTAGTGAGAAAGCTATATTATACAAATGTAAAGAAAATCGCTCCAAAAATAGACAACGAGCTTATAGAGATCAAGGAATCGACATTCAAGACAGACCTCTTGAATCAGTATAGTGTCATAATCCTCAACCAAAACAGACTGAGAAACAAATTAAATTTGGAAATGGATGGCAATCCCACAGAAATGTATCAACACTTGAAGGAGAGTGTTTTGGAAGCAGCTAAGGAAGCCCTTGGGGAAGAAGAAAGAAAAAGGAAATGTACGGAAAAGTTTTCTGAGAATTTAGAAGAAATTATTCAAGAGAAGAAGAAGAAGAAGGCATATATGAAATGGTTAAATGATAAAACACCAGAGTCAAGAGAGAAATATGTTCTGATTCGACAAAAAGTTAAAACAGGTGTAAAAATGGAAAGAAACATGAACATTGGGACAGATTATGTACATACATCGATGGAACTGTAGGATACAATAAATCATCAGAAGCCTGGAAAATTATAAATAAAATTAGAAGAAATAATGAGTGTAAAAGCATAGTACAAAGTATCCCCTCTCAAAAATGGATACACCACTACTCAATGCTTCTACAAGAAAACAGTCCAGAATGTGAAGGAGAAGAAATAAGAGATGTGGAGGAAAGCAATTTTGAAATAACTAAGGATGATATTAAGAAGGTACTATGCAAAGCAAAAACCAATAAAGCCCCAGGACCTGGAAATATAAGATTGGAGCTCCTGAAATATGGTGGAGATGTGGTTGCTAAATACCTAAAAAATGTCCAATAAGATAGAACTAGGAGAGGATCCACCTGTAGAATGGAAGATATCCTACATCTCTTCTATATTTAAAATAGGAGACAATCAATCATGTGCTAATTAAAGGGGAATAAATGTGATACCGTCAACAGCAAGATTGTTTTCTAGTATTCTAAGTAAAAAATTGAAGATAAACCTGTATTGAGTGAAGAGCAGAGTGGTTTTAGACGAGGACGATCATGCCTAGATAACATTCACTGTATCAGACAAGTTATAGAGAAACATAAAAGCAGAAATATGAATATTTATGTAACCTTTATAGACCTTCAGAAAGCATACGATAGTGTCCCAAGAAAAAAGATATGGGAAGCAATGAGAAAGGTTGATATAAAAGAAAAGTGGTTCAATCTGGTTAAAAAACTTTCAAAACCACCGAAGCCCAAATAAAAATTGGAGATAAGTTAACGGGAAGCTTTCTGATAAACAAGGGTCTAAAACAAGGATGTGGGTTATCTCCTATTTTGTTCAATATCTACCTAGAACAAATCCTCTGTAGCTGGTACAGAAAATGCTCTGGCATTGGAATAAAAATTGGAGACGACACCTTTCACTCCCTTCTATCTGCTGACGACCAGGTAATCTTTGCCCATGATGAAGAGGATACGGTATGCATGCTAAGAAAGCTAATAGAAGAATATAATAAATGGGGATTAGAAATAAATTTTAATAAAATAGAATGTATGTGTATTGGACAACAATAACAGATATAGACGTGAATGGTAACAAAATTAAAAGCAGTAACACCTTCAAATATCTTGGATCTTTAATAAACAACTCGGGTACATGTGCCGCAGATATAAACTCGAGAATAATTTCGAGGAAGAAAGCAACCAAAGCTTTACATGGCATATTATGGAATAACAATATCCGCCAAGATGTCAAAAGAAGGATATTCCATTGTGTAGTAGAAAATATAGTACTATATAGAGCGGAAATGTGGTCACAAACACAAAAAATAAGAGATAAGATAAGGACAGTGGAAATGGACTACGTGAGACGATGCCTACAACTTAATCGCAGGGACAGATTGCGAAATGAAGAAATATGGAGAAGGATGAACATAATTTGTTCTATTACGAAGACCTTGGAAAATAGAGCACTACAGTGGTATGGACATGTTCAGAGAATATCAGAAAACAGATGGCCACACAAGATCTTAAAATGGCAACCATCTGAGAGGCGAAAAAGAGGAAGACCAGTTTTAGAATGGGAAAAATACATCGAGGAAGCTATGAAGGATAGAGGCCTCAAACCACGAGATTGGGAGGATGTTGAGAGTTGTGGGGGGTGAAAACGGTAAGCTCCTAAGGGAAAAAGGCCGAAGAAGAAGAAGATTCTTTGTGTTATCCTTTTTTATTCAATTACCCCAGTTTCAAACATTCTTCTGTTTTTCGCATTTCTACCAATAAACTACTTAACAAATTCATTCCTCACACCTAAACTTCATTTAATTTTCTGATTCTTTTAAATTCTTCTCCATGCTTTTTCTTTTTGTTAGATTTGTAAATTATCCAAACATTGCGTTTATTGAGATACTTCTCTTAACCATCCTCCGAAACATGAACTCCATCAAATTTCATTCTTCATATATTCGCTTGCTCTCCATTTCACCTTCAACTAAACCTCCACTTTTTTCTCGGTGGCCATTCCTCTCACTTGATTTTAATACCTAATATAGAGGTAAGGTCCAAAAAATATTTTTGACAATCACCTTCTTTTAATATATTTTATTTCATTAAATATTTAACATGACATTTCGGAGGAATTTTTGTCTCCTTCTTCAGATACATTCATAATTCTAACCTTAAAGAAGAAAATAAATTATCGGTGTCATGATCTGCTAGTGGAGCAGATATCATTAGAGATTCAATATTCGATCATGAGTAGATCGTCACTTTGTTCTTTCCAACCTGGACGAGGGTGAGGGTCGAGCGGGGCACTAATACTTAATAGAATGACAATATATATCTTGCAAAATATGTAATAATAAATAACTTGATTTTACATTATTTTCCACAGTCGCTCTCTATCATGTTCCTGTTGTTCTCTCATTCTCCTCGCCCGCCCTTGTCCTCACTTTCCCTGTCCGGTTCGGCCCGCCCTGGCTGCCCGCTGGCCGACCTGCTGCGCGCGCGTGCGGTCTTCCTGTTAATCTGGCGGCTTTCTGCGAGGCCGTTACCGCGTCGTATTGTGCAATTACGCCGCCAGCCACCTTCCTCCTGCGCGCACCGCCGCCGCTCGCGCCACCGCAGTCGAGACGCGATGTTTTCGTCACGCTTGATTAATTTTCGCGGCGCGCCGCCGCACTTCGTGACCTGTTGGAGGTTGGGAAGGGATTCGAGGAACTGTCGGTGATAGTTGGAGAAAAGTTGTTTTGTTCGTAATCATTTTTGAAATTCTTGTTCTCATTTGCTAATTTGAAAAGTAGTTTAATTCCTCTGGATGTGTTAATTGATTTAATTTTATAATTAATTTAAAGCATTACTTGAATCCACTTCTCTTACTGTGTATTTTAGGTATTTGCTCTTTTCGTGTTTATTTGTCTGTACTATTCTACTCACTTACGTTGTCAATTATACGAGTCTTCTCTATATCCAATCTGTCGTATTCTTTTTGTCTTTAATATTTGCATTCTTGAACATGACTGCTCTCATCGTCTTTCTGTTCATTCAAATCATCTTAAGCTCCTCGTCTCCCTCAGTTTGATTCTCTTAAACTTTACCTGAAGATTCCCAAGTTTTCAGTATCAATATATTCTTTCTACTGATACCACCTAACCTTGTACATTGTCTCGACTTTTGGTTCGGTCTCCAACCGTACATGTCTCTGGCATGCGTGCTTGTAGGACTCTCGCGGCAAGGGCAACGGTGGCGTTTGGAAATGCGGATATCCGAATGGCAGGCGAATGAGCTCGTCGCCCAGCTGCAGCGCGCAGCGTCAGGTGATGGTCGTTACGTGTATTAGCTCGCTATGCTAATGGAGAACCTAAATGTGGATGCAGCAGTGAATTATGATGTTCAAAGGAAAGTGTTGACGGCCATAGCAGCGTTCTCGCTGCCGAAATAGCTCCGGGAACATGGAGTGTGGTTGTCATACTAGTAGTAAATCGTAATTAATAGCCCATAAAATATGGAATCTATTGCTTTTGATTTTTGGACGTATAGATTCATGTTGTTTTCTTCTACTCTATTAAGAGATTTTCATGATATAATTTTGGGTCTACAAACTACTTAAATACCCATTGAAAACCAGTGAATTTATTGATTGTATAAATTTTAGTTTATTAGTTGTGCAATTTATTTTAGTATAATTATATTTTAGTATGGTTTATCAACCAATTGTACTTTCCCTTTCTTCAAAGTACCTGAAAGGCCCGTTTTCATGTTAAGGGCTTATGGGTTCATTTAGAGCAACGTTATTGCAAGGAAGTCCGAACGAACCAATTAAACGATCAATTGTAATATTGCCTGAGGAATTTTTAGATTACTATCGATTACTTGTCTTAAAGCTGTGGTAATCATCCCTCCTCGATACAATATTTCCCAATAATTAACAGTGTTTAAAGACCACCTTACTAATTTCAAACACTCATTATTGACGACCATTATTTTGAAAATTAGCTCAGGTATCATTTTATAAGTTCTTTAATGGCTTGATAGTTGAAAACAATTTAATTTGTAAAACAGCTGGGGAGGAAAAGCCTTCTTATTTAGATAACATTTGTGAACGTGTCACCGTGTCATCAAATAAAAAATGAGATAAAAACCCCAAAACATACTATAAATGTACCGTTTGTAATAGAATTCATATTCATCTTACACTTCAAGGACGTTTTGATTAATGATTTGTTTTTGATCTCAACAAATGCATTTTATTAGATATCCTTTTTAATGTTTACCCTTGTTATTTTATACCTGATCTCTTGGCAGAGGAAATTAGTGCACATTTCAATGAAGAATTTCACGTAATCGTGGAATTTTTCATTTTCATTTTCCAGCCTCGTATGTATGCTGCTTTAAAAGGAGTAAAAGCACTGTAACGCGCATGGTTCATTCCTAAAATCGCGATTTTGTGATTTCAACTCATCATTCCCACCGCCAAACGACGTGCGACCTGTTTCTCTCGTTTGTGGAGCGATTATCGCTAGCGAACTTGAAAGATTTGCTACCAAAACTGCAACATCGCGCTGCGACCAATCCAGTTGGTTCGCCGCGGGCGCGGGGGCGCGGGCGGGGAGACCAGCACTTTGATTACGCGGCCATTATGCTACAATTGGTAATATCCGATAGCTTATTCATATTGCATTTGTGGTTTGTTAATACATCGACTACGGCGATCCGGTCGGTCGGACGACCGCTTGGGTTGGTTGGTCTGCTTCCGAGAGGGAGGAGAGAGTAGGGGGTGGGGGGTGGAGGCAGCGGCGGCGGCGCTGGCAGCGAGGGCGGCGCGCGCAGCGTGGTGTCGTACTAACAAACGAGGAAGCAGCTTTTCGAAATATATGCATAGCGCACGTAATTTTGCATATAAATTGGTGGGGAGGGACGCGAGTGTGGGGGCGGCAGCGCGGGGTGCGAGGGTGGGGAAGAGATGGGTGGGGACATGGAAGGGAAAGGGGAAAGAGCCGGGCTGGTCGCGAATAGAGAGGGTTGCGGTCGCCTGCATGGAATGGGGCCTTTTGATTAAAACGTGCTACTACTTTTTCTCCCTGCTTGCTTTTGTTCGGAGCACATTTAATCCGTAAATTTGCCAATACGTTATTGGAAGTAGCTATTCAGAAGATTCTGTGGGTTCTGTTTTTGAGCGCGTGTTTCTACTGTTTTTGAGCGCTGCTTCTGCGCATTGTGATTGTTCTAGAGGATAACCAAATGAAGTTCTACGATTGTAAGCGTCTCAAAATGTGATTTCTAAGAAAATGGGGAATGTTATATTAAGGGACCGAATACCGAAATAATAGTGGTAAAGGTATTTATACCGGTATAGAAATACCTTTACCTCTATTATAACTTTATTCAAAATACCTTAAGAAATACCGGTATCTTTAGAGGTATTTTACCTCTATCCGATGTCTATACCGGTAAAATACCTCTATTTAAAGGTCTTATACCGGTATTCTCTCATCGAAATACCGGTATTTTCATATGAAAATACCGGTATTTCAGTAGAATCATACAATTATATGGGGGACATTCATTGTGAGTTTTTCCGCTGAGATAGTTCAGAGGAACAACTATTTACACGGCAGAGTTTCTGACCGGGAGGTCCTATGGTTCGAGTCCCGCGGGTGGCGGATTTTCGACAATAGGCATATTCTAGCTAGGTCGAGTTCTGCCGTTGACGGGAATGAATTCTAGAGGTCAAGTTTCCTGAACGGTAGTTTTCTATGGTTTCTCCGGTCAGTACCTTGACATAGAGAGTAGCTTTTGATAACTGGGTTCCTCACTCATATGCAAAGCGCCCAGTGCTTGAAAACTTTCATCTTTCGCTCTAAAACACTTCCGCCGCAGCGTTAGAACAACTGTCCTGGCGGGCCCGCAACAAGAACGGAAACTTCCTTCGTCAAATATCTTTAGGAATGCGGTTGCATCCGCTCGACCGAGGAGAGGAAGGGCCACGCCGTCTCAGGACGTCATCCCGCACGCGAAAATGTGCGCCATGACGTCTCCAGATGACATCCCGCAGGTTCAAGTTAAAAGCGTTATAAGTATGATAGTTCAAAGAACACCTCGCAGTGCTTCCTCGTAAGGAAGCCTGAAATATTTTTTAAAAACATGTCAAAAATATTTTTTTTATAAAAGGAGAAAAAATGAAGACGCTCTTTTTTCACCAAACGTGTCAATTAAAGGCGGTCATTTGCCGAATATTCTTTCTCGTTCTCATAAGCGAGAAAGGCTGAACGAAAATGCGGCCCACGAGAATCTCTCGCAACAAGAACGCATTCTCGAGAGCGAGAAGACTCGATAATCTCGTAGCCAGGGCCTACGGCGCGGCGCATAAGTTGACAGCCTCTCCACGTGCGAAATACGAAGATAGGCTTAGGTCATCTCTCAGGTCAGATGGGGGATAGCTCGATGAAGGACACTAAGAAAAGGTTCTCTTCATTGGAATCAATGATTGTTCTTTCATATTTCAAATTTTACGAAGTTTAAATTATGTGAGGTTTTCATTTCCATACAAAGAATGCAAAACGTAAACACCCGGACACAAAACATTTACAATAATAAGAATAGACTTTAATACAGTTGTTGCTGGGAGTCATTCCCTTTTATTATTAATTAATTAATTAATTAATTAATTGTTTACTTTTCTTGTGTACGACGATATGTCGACTTCATTATTATGAAAGTAAAAGGAAACGTTTCATTATTACGGTAGAGAGCAATTATTGTATTTATTTTAAATCAATTAATTAGGAAGAAATCCTTGCTCCACACTAAGCAGTTTTGATCAGGAGTCTCTTCCTATCTTCGGCCGGCTTGAACGGCTTACGAGAATACTCTGTCCCTATGAGAATCGTAGTCTCGTTACCTCCCACAGAGAAAGAGATTCTCTTTCGCCAGTGTACTTCCTTGGCCTTACTACCCTTACAACACACACACACACACACACACACACACACACACACACACATATATATATATATATATATATATATATATATATATATATATATATATATATATATTGAGACGAGCTCGAATATACGCCCTGGTAACGGACCGGACCATATATAAAAATTCCCAAAATACCGTCTTCGGCAGTTCGCTAATTTGAACGCGGCGCGAGAACCCCGTCACTGTCTGACGTCGGCCGCGGCCGCGTCGAGCGAAACGCTTGTCCACGAATAAGAAATTGAAAGATAAGCTTGGGAACGAGATCTTGTGATTGGCCGGTATCCGAAAAACGAGGGAAGCCAACGGCAAGAAATTTTTTTCCGTTGAAAGTTGAAGGGGTCTCAGAAAAATCTCGGAGGAGGACGGATCGCTGCGGAACGCGTCTCACAAATCACGTAAAAACCGATATAAGTGACGGTTAGTGAAGAGAAACCGGTCGCGAGTCGCTAGCAGTGAACTTCACGCGAGATTGTTTCATCCGAATACGGGAAGAGAACGAACATTGTACTCGTTTTTTGTTGATAACTCACAACGGAAAAGAAACGTGTATCAGTGGGAGCGAATTATGTGAATTCAGTGAGGGCTGAATCGGACTCTTTTCCGGCGTACGTCGAACAATTTTCTGCATCGCCGCTACGTCACATCACCGAAGCAAGGAGCCAAGGCGATAACCATTCCTGAAAACACCGCCAGAGAAGCATTTGTGTTGGGGAAGGAAGACGGGCACAGAGGCGAGGCCGAGGCACTTATCGGCCGAGAAAATTGGTACGGAACGCAGCGGAAGGAGGGGCGGAGGATCGTGGAGGCAGGCTACCCCGACGCGTCGCCAGCACGAGCCGTGCAGCGACACCGAGAGCCCCGGAGGTCGCGTAGGGCGCGATCGACGCACGTCCCCAAACGCCGAGGCGCCAAGGCGCCGCTCGCAGCACTCGACTAGGCCAGTTCACGTAAAACCCCATTGGAGAAGCGTGAGTACCCGTGCGACAGAACGGTCGCAGAAACGAAGATGTAATCGAACAATGTTAAACCACACTATTCTTTTAAAAGCTTTTCAAATATTACGCATTTCAAGCCACATTTGTGAAAACTCCACACTATTCTTTTAAAATCTTTTCAAATATTACGCATTTCAAGCCACATTTGTGAATGCTGGCGTGTGGAACTCTTGAATGAATAGTAAAATTAACATTGGCCTGTACTGAGTTTGGTGGTTGAAGTGTATCGTGAATTAATAACCACTTTTAAGACACGAAAGAAATTTAGCGCAGGGAATTTAAAACTTTGTGTTCTTTGTGTCCTTAAGACGAAGGTATTCCTACACCAACTGGTGCATGAATTACAAATTATTTAATGAAGGATGAAATAAGGTGATTTGTTTTTATAAGAGGTAGCGATAACTGCTTCGAATATGCATTTCCGAGCACGAAGGTTGTGTTCTAAATGTGAATATTTGTGAAGGGTTTTTGTTGAATTTGTGTGTGTTTTTTTTGTTTCTTGATTTTAGAATATACCGCCTTGTATACTAGACACACAAGTGTTTTTGAGTGCAAGCTGGCCCGTATTCCCTGCCCATATGCATTTTCAGATTTTAGCTTCATCCAGGCAAACGATTTGAAACAACACGAGAGGTCTGACGTCGGAACGGCAGTGTACTGTCGAACGACGCCGGTAACGCCCACGCGGTCTTACACATCCTTAGGGCTAACGACTGCTTCTCGCAACCGAGTTGTATTATGCACGGCGCGTCGGAGGGAAGGCCACGACGTGTGTTCCGTCGCAATATATATATATATATATATATATATATATATATATATACAAAATAATAATTTAAACAATAAATAACAATTATGAAATGATATTTAATTAATAAACATTTTGTGAGATATTATGAACTAAAGTGACTTATTTTGTCAACATTTATGGTTGGTAAGCTATGTTTTTTTATTGAAAATACCGGTATAATACTTTTATGGACGTCCGGTCTGGACACCGGTATAGACGTCGTATAAAGATATTTTACCGGTATAAAAGAATAAAGATATTTAAAAAAGGTATGGAACAATACCGGTATTTTACCGGTATTTTACCGGTATTTTACCGGTATTTTTACCGGTATTCAATACCTTTTCGGTCCCTGGTTATATTAATAAATCTTGTAGTTCCTTTTAATCATTGAAATGTTAAAACTATGTTTTTATTTAAAGGGAGATGACTTCTTTAGAAGTTTTATTCGATGTCTTTTAAGAGGAAAACGTCTTTATCTCATGTAATTGTTTTAAATTTCCATATTACATAAGGAGTCATATCTCGAACAACTTAAAAAATCGGAGTTCTTTTAACACGTAGATTATCCAACGATTTTAATGCCATCTCACTTTTTAACTTTCGCTAATGAGTAATCGAAGGAAAGAGAGCGCGGCGGGTATAATTACTGCGCGAAGTCGCTAATTTCGTTAATGATCGCGCGCTTCCAGCGCCGCCGGCAGAGCGCAGAGCGAGCGCGGGGCGAGCAGGCAGCGCCACCGCTCTCGCCGCCACTTCCACCGCCGTGTTTACCGGGCCCCTCCTTGTTTGCCGGCGTCTTTGACGAGTTCGTCCCGGACGACAACGCTAATACGTCCCTTGGCTACGCGGTCACAGAGGCCGTAAATGCTGTTTGTCTGAGCCTCGTAAAACTCATTCGCAAAGTAACGTCTCGGTTCATCTTTCGTAGCGTCGCATCGCCAGACGGATAGATGGACGGTCGGACAGACGGACAAATATGCGAACAAAGGAAAATGTGTGTACATGTGGTAGACGTTCGGACACGGGACAAATGGAAGAAACGATAACTTAGGGTGGGCTGGGTCGTGGAATGCAGTGCGCAAATTGAGTACTGGAAAATACCTGTTTGATGTTGCATAAAAATGAGGACGAACACTGTAAAACATACCTTGATTAGGAAAGGCGGCGTGGCGAAACGACGGGATCGTGAAAAGGGTGTGAAGTTATTTTTCGGGTAACGTGTGCTGTAATGGGAGCTCTGGTCTCCAGTACGTTTTCCATTAATCCTCATTATCAGATAAAAGTGTTCTAGCTCCGTGTTTGAAATGTCGATTCTATCGTTTATGCCAAACGAAGGGGAAGATATTCTGTGCGGTACGGGAAGTATTCACAAGATGAGTACCGTTGAGTACGATGTGCACTCGTGTCGAGAGAAATCGATAAGTGTGGCAGCGCCAATTTGCCAGGCTAGAGTAATAGAGATGACAAAAGAGTCTGACTAGGTGAGCCCCGACGTCGTGGAGGGCCCCGCCCTCGCGTGGAGTCAGGTCGTGCGCAGACGCATTCGCCCTGCCGGAGGAAGCAGGAGGCCCTGAAAGCACGTCATCGCCGATGCCATCGTCCCGGTCGGTGCCCACGCCTCGGCCCGCGCCGCCGCGCGACCACTTACGCGATTGCATTACCTCCGACGCAGCGCCGCCGGTGGAGGTTGCCGATACTGCGGAAGGAATGGCGGCGGAGGCGGAAGAGGTGACGGTAGTAGATGCGGAGGAGGTGTACGTGAAGGCTGGGAGGGGCCGGGAGGAGGAGGCTAGACAGCGGCCACAGTGGCAGCGAAGTGGCCGGGAGGGAGGGTGGGCAGCAAGTGAAAGGCGGGGCCGGCGCGCGTCGACAGGTTGCATCATTGCCGGTGCGTGCACGTCAGCGCCGATGCCCGCTACCGCTACCTTCGGTCCGCTCAATGGTGACGTCCGCCCCTCCCTCCTCAGCCACCGAGTTGCGCCTGTCGTCGGCAATGCGCTGCGGTCGTTCTGCTAATGACAGGCTTGCTTTGCGTCAGACGGCTGCGAACGTACGAGACGAGAAAGTATTTTCAACGAATATCAAGTGAAGCTTGCAAATGAATAGAATTCTGAATTACAATTTATTTTTTCTACTCCCATTGTATAATTCTGTCATTTGATGGCTGCAACCCGTTGCATAATGTTATTCATTACGATACAGATTCATATAATTTGGATAACTTACTATCGATAATTACTCCCAAATATTTCATTTTGTATTCCCGTTGTATTTCCTTTAACTCAGTTGTGAATAATTTAGTTTATCTTACTTCTATGTTTCTTCCACTATATAAAATCATAAATTTAGTTATTGCAACATTCATTATTAATTTATTTACCCTTAACCATTCTTGTATTGCAATAAATACACTCTGCAATATAAATTCAATTTTCGCTTCTGTTTCTCCAATTACATGCAATAACGTGTCATCAGAAAATAATTTCATTTTACAATTATCCCCAAAAAGGTGTATTATATACTTGATTAAATAATTATTGTAAATTATAAACAATATTCGACACAAAAGTGACCCTTGAGGAACACGTACGTCTACACTAATTTCATCTGAGATAATATTATTATATTATACTTTTTGCTTTCTCTTGTTAAGATATGAAATAAACCACTTTTTAACGACACCTTTGATTCCGTTATTTGTATATTTTCTCAATAAGTATTGTCCTATCAATAGTTTCGATTGCCCTCTTGAGATTCAAAAAGATTGCTTTCTCTCCTGCATCAATATTAACCTTCCATTCGTCTAAAACTGCTTGTATCGCAGTTTCACATGATTGTTTTTCTCTGAAGCCTGATTGTTCATTTCCTATAATTTTATTTGTTTCAATATACTTATTTAACTGTTACTTTACTATTTCTTCTAATATTTTTTCATATATGAGTAGCTTATTTTTTGGCCTAAATTTAGCAGCTCTCATTGTATTTGTCACTTTTGGAATTGTTATTACTGTGGAAGTTTTCCATATCTCTGGAATAATCCCTTTTTCTAGGGAATTATTTATTATTTTCCATAATATTGCTTCTAATATTTCATAATTCTCTTTTAATATTTTTGTCGTAATACCCTCGTCTGTTCCTTTTTTATTTGGTAATCCATAGATAATTCTAATCAATTCTTCCTTTTTTTTCAATTTAAATTTATAATATTCACCGTCACACCATCTTTCATCTTGCTTGTAAATATTTTGACTCCTTGCGTTAGCATTTTGTACTAATCTTTTAATGCTACTTACAAAATATTTATTGAATTTGTTAGCTATATCTTCTTTACTAATTTCATCAAATATAATATCTTTAGTCATTATGTCACAGATTTTATCTTCTGTTAATTTCTTAATTACCTTTCGTAATTCTTTACTATTGTTTCTGTGTTCTTCAGTAATATTGTTATAATATTCTAATTTCTTTTTCTTAACTAGTTTAACTACATTGTTTCTTATGTTCTGGTACTCTTCCCACTTGTCTGGTTCTCTCGTTATTTTAACTCTTTTGTATACTTCATCTCTCTTTTTGAACAGCATTTTAATTTCTTCGCAATACCATTTTCTTTCATTCTATTCTGCGTGCACCTTCAGCGTTTTAAATGGAGCCACCTCATACAGGGCTTTTGCAACGGCTTTTACGAATTCTTCGCTTAACTCGTTATTATTTTCACTTTTTAATTGTCTAAGATTAAATTCTAATATTTCTCCAAACTGATCATCTTTAAAATTTCTATAGTCCTTTTATGTATTTTAATCTTTTCTCTTCGATTTGTACCTTTTTCTTTTATATCTGATTTCACCACTACCCAGGCATGATCGGTTACTTTTGGTGTGTCTTGTACTTCTACATTAATGGTTACATTTGAGAATACTAGGTCAATGATTGTCTGACTATTACTGACCACTCTAGTTGGCTCTTTTACCAATTAGTTTAGTTCCAATGTTTTAAAATTATTTACTAACTTCTTCTTGGCGTAACTTTTTCTCGGTACGTTTATATTAAAATCCCTCATTATTATGAATCATTAATTGTCATTATTTCTTCAACTTTGTTTGTAGCATAATCAATATATTCGCTATCAGATGCATTTGGAGAGTGATAGACAGCAACTACTGATCCTCTGTATTCTTTACAAAAAAACATTTAACATAACTATCCAGCAATTATTTTCTATATATTCTATTTTAACATTCTTTATTTTAATGTCCATTCTCACGGATATTATTACTCCCCAGTTCTTCGATTCTGTGAGTTATATCTAATACATCTATAGCCTTGTATTCTAACTTCCCAATCTCTATATCGTTATATTTAATGAGGAAATACATTCTTCACCTTTTGTCTTAGCTCTGATCACATGCGATTAGTTGTTGCAAAAAAAATTAAAAATGAATCTTAGTTCATATAAAAGTTAATTAAATAGCTATGGAGGTTTAAAAATTGAAGTTCAAAATATATAAAATTGTAAAACATCGATACAAATTTTAGTTTAAGTTGTCTTTAAAAGAGTGTGTAAAAATATTTATATTATAATTTTATTGATATAGTCTGTATTAAATTTAATATAGTAAATTAAAATAGTTCAAAGGAAATTCGACATCCTTATTCACTCTATTCG
This sequence comes from Teleogryllus occipitalis, assembly GCA_011170035.1. Taxonomy (NCBI): domain Eukaryota; kingdom Metazoa; phylum Arthropoda; class Insecta; order Orthoptera; family Gryllidae; genus Teleogryllus; species Teleogryllus occipitalis. The sequence goes on along the minus strand of BLKR01000210.1, from coordinate 138,288 downwards.
TCTCATGTGGCACTGCTTCAACCTAACCAACAATTTCAAAGGGCAGAGAACCATTGAGGTTCTCCCCGGATGTTCACTCCGGGGGGGAATGGAGTCGTTGGCAGCGATGCGGATGGCCGTGCGTCCAGTGACCTCAGCCGCCGCCCACCTCCTCCTCCGTTTGGACAGAGCGCGGCGGCCGCTCCTCCCTCAGGGTCACGTGTTCGCTTGGTCACGTGCCGCTCGGTAGGGAGGCTATTTTCAGGACTCATTTATAAAAAAGGGTGCGTGACTTTTTCGCGTAAATAGAGATTTAGTATGACAAGTAGAGAAAGGAGGCTCGGGGGGGTCAGCGCTCCTCACGCGATCCCCACCGCCGTGTATTTACGTCGCCTGTAAACACTCGCTCATTACGACCTGGGAGGCAACCTTTCGCGTCGCTTTGACCGACGTCATATTCATTGATGCGTTGCCGGTAGCCATGTACTCTAAAATTGTCATTAAAAATTGGAAACAACGACCTCGCTGGAACGATACGGAAAATAGCTTGGACCTTGCGCAATGATGACTCGCAAAATCGTGAAGCTTTTCAGCTTTATTAATAAGGTAGCTGTATATACATATTCAAAAATCTGCTATTCAACTTATTAATATCTACTATATAATATTAATGCTAATATCAAAATATTTTAAAGTTCTGTTAGGCAAATAACCCTAAAACACAGTTTCCTTCGTTTCCCTTGCTACATTGAGTAGGTAGAGTCCCTTGCTTTACTTAAGGAACTTTAATGTAGCTCTTCTCCATTGAACGACACACAGATCTATCTTCTCTATTTTTGTGTTAAGTAAATAATAAATAAATTTCCTTACATTACTTAATATAAAATATTTTCTCTAATCATTTTAGGGTATTTTGATTTTACTTTTTTGTTCATTATTTTCTAATCTTTATTAAACATAATTGCTTAGTATTTCGAATTTATCGCATGTAAGAACGAATCAAGAGCTGCGTTTCTTTTACATTGTAGGCCACATACAAGTTACATTGTATTTACTATAAATGTACAAAGACCCATGTAAAAAAATTGTAAATGTACAAACCATTATAAATTCGTTTCACTAGGGAGGATTGTATTCATCACCATTTTTGAATGTTCTCTCTTCTTTTTGACGCTTCGCAAAACCCTCAAAAAATAATGATAAATTCATCACAGTTATCCTATACTTATTACCAGGGCTTGATTTGTGGCCAAACGCGACGGAACACCGTTCCGGTACCTCAGGAATAATTTTTAAATTAAATTAAAAATATATAACTATTTCTTTTTAAATTCATAATTAATTTGGGGAGCGTTCTGGGACTTACAATTTTAGAAGTCAAGTACTGCTAATTATTATACTTATTTAACATTGTCAACTGCAATTATATGCAGTAATGTAATACGGTCAACAAATAATAACAATCAAATAAAGAATTTATTATTTTTTATGAGACTGTGGTGTTATGAATTCCCTTCGAGAATATCATCGCTTCAAACGTTTGCAGAGCATCTATTTCTTAACTGGCAATTTTTTACCCCACTTCAATTTAAGTGACAACGGAAGTTATTAAGGTTTACTGGTCATCATATTTTTGCAATAATGTAGATGCAGGTATCAGGTTGATATACATTACTAGGTACTGTTTTGTTCACACAACTCGTCAAAAGTTATATGCAATGAAAATATTCGTGTTAGGTCTTTGAACAACGAAATGATTTTGCATCTAATGGATAGCTCAGTTTTAAGAGCAAACAATATTTTCTAGAAAGTGTCAAAGTAAAAATTAGTTTAAACAAATATTTGATTCTGCATAAAATATATTGCTGTCTATAAATCATCTGACGGGTGAAAGAGTGAATAGATTCACCAAAATCGTTTGACTATAACCGCCCACATATAAACCTTTTTTTTAAAGTTGTTCTAAATTGTAATGTTTGTACTATCCTCTCCCATAAACGCTTCTCAGTAAAAACTAATGCCTTTTAATTTGTTCTTTCGATTACCTGTATTAAACATCTAATACCCTGCGTGAACTATACATATTCGATTTATTTGACCTTAAATTTATTTATGAATATCTTTTCATAAACAACATCCGCATCAATGAGTATACGACCATTTGCGATGCTATTTCGAGTGAATTAATTTTGTTGAAACTTAAAGATATTCTGATAAAAGCAAATTATCAAAAGCTCGCGAACTGAAAAAAAATGGTTTACACTAATCCTTGACTCGAATATATTTGCTGAAGCGCAACCCAGGGATAAATTTTCGAATTTCGCAAGCTGTATGTTAAACAAGGTACACACGTGCATTTGCTTTGTTCAACTCTCGGCTTCATTACCGATCATAACGAGGGCAGTGCATTGTGAGTGCGGACGATAGCCACACGATACGCGGACGTGGCGTCGTCGCTCGTTCAGTTCGCGTATTCGGGCTTATTAAAACATAATACCCCGATTATGGTCAAACTTCGAACTGATCAGGGAAGCAGGAATATAGAATCAACATATACTCATCCCATTACCTTTTTTTTAATATGAAATCATTTAGTTGACTATGTTTTCTGCGAATTATTCACTCTGAATTTCTGTTTCGTGAACAGTGCGCATTACAGAAATGGGTTAGTGGATCTTTTAACCTTCTGCAGCCAGGGCCTTTGGCTTCAGTCCCATCTCTTCATGTAGTTACGCACGATTGTTAGTCTTGAAAAGTGATACTTCTAGTTATATGTTGGTCATGAATTTGAAATGTCACTTGGACAATACCTAGGTAATTTCAGATGAGGTTTTATTTTCATTAAAAGTAATGACTTAAAACAATCTGATATATCTTGCAATGCTTCTTAATAAATATTCAAAATTATCGTTCACTGCACTGACTTAAAAATCGATTTCGATAATCACATTCCTTAAATCTACAAGAAAAAATTCATATATTCGAGTGCATGAGTTTGTATGTATTATATATGAAGTATGTATGTTTGAACGTATGTATAAATGTATGTATTCATTCCTGCATGCATGTATGCCTGCATTCATGTATGTACGTGTGTGCGCTCGTTGAAATATACTCGTGTAAATTGATAATTAGCATGTGCTAAACACATTTCAAAAATAATACTTTGATGAAAAATATGTTATGTTCTTCACCTCTTTCACGAATGTCGCAAACGGTGACTTCCATTTGATTCAGACCAGTACTTCGTGCTTCTTGCGTTCAATAATTGGTCTATGAAGGAATGACAAGTTCATTTTTAATTTCGAAAATCAAACTAGAAAATTTCCGTTCTACACACCAAGACGATTTGTGAAGAATCGACGTTCTAATTATTACGGTGATGCTGTTTTTTGAGACACCCAGCTTTTTCAGAAAGACTGCGTGAGTGAACGCAAGCAGAGGCTGTGCCACTCTTTCACTCGCGTAGGCCTCCCGGCAAAGTACACGCCACACGCACTCGCGGCACTTGCTGAGAGGGAGGAGGCGGAGTGAGTGCGACGATGGCGACCATGACAAGGACTACGGAGATGGTAACAGTGGCGGTGATGGCGGCGGTGGCGGTGGCGGTGCGGCCGTAGTGGTGCCGCGGTACGTCAACGGCCTCCGCTTCACACACAGCGTCTTCCTACTAATAATTCTCGTCTCTTTCTCCTTCGATGGCTCGTTCGCACAGCCTTTCGACAGCGCTTTGTCTGCCGGTGTTCTACCACTTCTACTGCCGCTGCCGACGCGCGGCGCGCAGCAGGTCTGTCATAGTGTGAAAAGTGCTACGATGTTGGCGGAGGTGCGTGAATACTACGGAATTCGATCTTTGCCTACGCGTGACGTGGCCGAATGATAGTTGTTGGAAGCAGTTCCTTGACAATCAGTAAAGCTCCGATGACGTCATGAACAGAACTTAAATGATTATTTAAGCTTAGTATTAATTTAAATTGAGGAAAAGTTTTGTTGTTAATGTTATCTTATAGTTTAATATCTGGCTGTAACTTCGACTTTTTAAGAACATATTAATGAAACAAAGTTTGAAAGAGACACTATTACTGTAGCGTCACGTTGGCGGCCGTGGGTGGGAGGAGGAGTGGAAGTATTGCATACTTGCGGGCTGAATAGCTGGGCGCCCCGGCGTTGGAATATATTTAAACCAAGTGGACGCCAGCTTGACCTGGAAGGTCACGTGGTAGACGCGAGCCTCCCTCCTACCCCAAGGACGGCCACGTGACGGCTACACTCTAGGTATAAAATCGAGCCGACGAGCTCACACGGATTTTCTTTCTGGAAACCTCGCGCGATGCGCAAAACTTTACGCCCAGGCTGGAGCGTGTCGTGCCTATTGCACGGGTAACGAGGTCACGGTAGTGGCGCGGGAGAAGCGTCAATGGAGGCGGGGCCTCCCTAGCTATGTGGGGTATCCTCAGGGAAATACTCAAAAGTGTGTAGTTTCGGTGCAGAATTTATTTATTGTACATACGTGTAAATAAACTTGTACATGCTGGTAAATGTCTGTATGTTTTTCTCCATGACGCCGCAATTACAATGATAACCTATTACTATAAATGTTTGCCTATTTAATTTACTGGTATAGAGACATACAAGTTCATGAATTCAATTTGTTTGTACAATTAGTATTACAAATAAATTTCATACAACATTCATTCAACATTATCCTATAATAATGTGATGAATGAAAGGTCGTCTGCAGTTGATAGTATCTGCAATCGTTTAGAAATGGAAGTTGATTTTGTTAACTATTCTCTTCAGTGAAAACCTCACGTCCAAACTATAAAATGGCAACGATAAAATATTTTGATAGCTACAGTACTCTTTAAACAAATTAATCAATAATTGATTTGTTATCTTTGAATTGTTTGTTTCAATTACTGAAATTATTGATTGATAGTTCAGTTATGGAATAAATAATATGCAATGCACCACGTTCAAAAAGAATTGCTTTTCTCGGTCAACTCTAAATCCAGCTATTACACTAGCTATGTTTAGAAGTTTTATTTTAGATAACAACGCTATAGATTATTTCTGGATACATAGAAAACGTGCGCTTTGATTCCTTAAACACAGTCGATTTTACAAGAATCCTCGTGGACGAGAACAAGGAGGTGCGCGTTCTTTTCGTAGCATCGGCTGAATATGGCCCCTTCCGCCTCATCTCCCTGCGCTGACGCCTCCCGCCGCAACTCGCAGAAGTCCGGGTGCCGGCGGCTGGCGGAGGGGCCGTGAGGCTGACGAGGGGCAGGGCGGGGAAAGGGTATGGCGGGTGCGAGGCACGCGCGGGGCGTGCGCGGGGCGAATGCGGGGAGGGTGAGCCCGGGCCGCGCTGATCCCCGCAGAATTTGTTTGCCGCGAGGTGCAGCTTGCCGTGCGCCCCGAGGCACGACTTGCGCTGTGTAAATATTGGTTCAAAATATAACCGGTATTGTGAATGGTACTGCGCAGTCAGCACTCGGCGCCGCAACCGCTGCCGCCCCCGCGCGCGCTCGCTCCATCCCAGGCTCTCTGTAGACCTGCCGTCGCCTCGCCGGGCATGCACGCGGCAGTGGCGGTGACTAGAGACCCATCGCAACAGCTCTAGTCAACGCGATCACACATGCCATTGGACGTAATCTCTCCGATTGCATCCATGTAGTTATGCTCCTTGGATCCTTGTAGCTCATGCTAGAAATGCTAACGTGATTGGGAATACTTTCCCATATGGATGTTCTCATTACCTGATATATGATCTGATTACATTACTAGATCTACCGTGGATGATTATTCATGTATATGGTTTACTCAGAGTGATTCAGAATCCTGTTGTCCACATAACGGTTACCTGACATTTTGAAAGAATTCTCAAAATATACTCTGGTGTTTGGCACAATATTAATTTCGGTTCTTGAAGACTGCAAATGTTACTAATTCGATTAATTAATTGTTCGTACATCTTCATCTCGCTGTCTCCGATATGTTCGATTTCTCCTCCAGTTTAGGAATTGTTTTAAACTGTCAGTCAATTCCTTTACCGTTGTATTCTGCGTACAGCACTCCTCTCGCCGTCGAACTCTTGCAACCATAGCCGCTTTTACCGTTTCCACAAAAACCATCACCTCTCTCCGCAAACAGAATACGCGTCAGCACGCCAGGCCCAGGAAGTGAGAGGGGCGCGGACGAGCACGCACCTTTAAAATTCGCTGCGTCCCCTTGGCTGCGCGCCGCAGTTTCACCCGCTTTAGAAAATGCGTTTGCGAGACGCATTACGCAGATTTAGTGGACAATCGCTCTCTAGACAAATAAGCGCTGGCGCCGCTAGCTCGTGCGCTCGCGCTTGCGCACGCGCCCAGGGCGGGCAATGGGAAGTGCTCGCGCTCGCACGCGCCGCCGCAGGTAGACAGCCGCACATTGCCACGTCTCTAGCCGCTTATATATTCCGCCTTTATGTGTAGTTGGACGCGGTTACCTTTCTCGGAAAACGACAGCTTGACCTTATTCACGGTAATAACGTTTACGTTGTCTCGGGTCGTTTCCCTTCTTTGCGAGGAGCCCGTAAAGAAGCAAATCACGGGCGGCCGCATAAAGAAACGGAAGTTGTGGTTCATCTGATATATGCCGATTATTCAGCCCATTGAGTTGATTGAACATTTGCCCAAAAGTGCGAGGTTGGCGAGCGGGTTTGTTAGTGCCGCTCGTTTCCCACAGCGGTATTCATGTCTTGTCGGTGGAATGAAAGCAGAAACACGCGTAATGCCTCGGTCGTAATCCAGTTTCGCGCGATAACGCTCGCCGATTTGCAGCTTCGGGCACGAGCTCGTCTCGATTTGCGAGAATCGAGCGTGCTTCTGACGAGCGGCAGCGGCGCTGGCGGCAGCAGAGGCGTCGCAGGCTGCGGAGGTTGGCACCGCCGACGGCCCGGCGACGCGCCGGCGTCTGCTGCTATAAAGTCTTTGTATGCTTGTAACCGGGGCCGGCGGGGTCTGCGCGGGGCGGAGCAGGGCAGGGCAGGCCAGGGCAGGGCGGGTGTTCAGACGCTCGGGGCTGATGTCCTCTTCCCCCTGCCCTCCCTTGGCACGGCTTGCCCTCCACCGCACCTCCCCGCCTCCGCCACCGCCCCACGACCCCTTCGGGGCTGCCCCTGCCGCGGCGCCGCCCGGCCCCGCCCGGCCCCGCCCCCGCACGGAGTGAAGGGCGGGTGGGAGAAAGTCGTAAATGCACCTAAGAGAGGATCCGGTGATTTCAACGCGAAACATATAAAGGCGTAGCGTAAAAGCAAGCATGCCACCACCACCATAGCCGACTCTACCTTCTTCGCCACAGCTACCACTATCGCCAGGCTGCACCTCCACTTCCAATTCTCGCTTCTCCACTCACCTCAACTCCCTTTCCAGCTTCTAACCCCTCACCGCGCCCAGCGAGGTTGTCCTGATACTCTGAATAGCGAAACAAAAGAGAATCACACCCGTCCCGCAGAAACTTTACGCGCGCGTTTCGGGGAACCAAAATCTCCGATAAACCTTCAGATTTTCTTGTATATAACGCTTCTCATGATAACGTCGTTACATTATTCACTCGTAAACAGAGCGCTGTAAACACGATAAAAATCATGAAGAACGAGACGGAATCCGGTGTAGAAACCGGAGGTAAAACCGTTGGGAGGCTTAAGACTATAGAGAGGTCGCAGAGTTGGTAGAACCAGAGAAAGATTACAGAAATTTCATTGTTAATGTTATTTATTGAACGTACGTGAATTATAGGTCCCAAACGGGGTTGCAATATTTTAAAGTGCGGCGAGCATCTATAAGATTGTGTACGATAACGATTTGCTCACACGAACCTGGTATAAATACGCGGGAGTTGCTCGCTAGGACTCGTGCAGATAGTAAGGCTTTCGAGCAAACTCCAGGGAAATTGTGGAGTGCCCTTCGGTGCTTTTTACGACGATTTCCGGACGTTAAATTGCTCTTTCCACTCTCGAAGTCTTACATCTTTTTTCCATATGCTAGTTATTTATGGCTGCCCTTCGAAAGCTTCTTGAAGTGAGGTTTGCAGCAAGTACGAACTACGGTGGAAATATCCTGCTCTCTTAATGGGAAAATTTCTTTGAAATGAATGAAAATGATTTTGAAACGATAATATATGTATAAAGTAATAGACAATTTTTACTAACATAATAATGACAACAAATTCATATTCTTATGAAGTTCCGTTAATGAAAATTAAAATAGCAAGGAATGTGACAAGGTACATTTACAACTAATGGAATATTCTAACATAATATGTTTGGAAATAAAAATCAAATTAAACTTTCTAAAACACACTCTTTAAAAGCATGGTTTTCCTAATAAAATATTAATTTCAGATTCAAAACCCTTAGAGTATTGTATAACTTCCTCATTGCTGTTGTAAGTATGTAACCACTCCACATTTGTACGCTCTATTAACCTCTTTACAACCCTATTATCTTTTACAAACTCTTTACTGTTTTCGCAAGTCACATAATTTGAAAATATTTTAATAATAATAGTAATAATTAAAATAATATCAGCAACAAAGTGGTTTGCGACACTCCTATGTAAAAATTTCTATTTAATTTCAATTTGCCCAACTCGTGTGAGTTGAAGCCGCCTTCGTGGCGTGGGTGGTAGCGGTGGGGAGGGCGACAGCCGCTCAGTCGCCGTCCCAGGCCGCGCCCGATAATATTGTTCAGCTAAATGCCTCGAGCACCGCTGCGGAACACTAATAACGCTTTATAGGAGCGCCCTGCCGGATAAACGAACAAATTTATTCATTTAAGTTGTGTGGTTCCAAGCGGCGCTTTAACGTTCTTGCTCGTATATCATGGGCGCGTGCGCGGGGCGGGGCGGGGCGGGGCGGGGCAGGGCGGGGTTGGCCCGGTGTGGCGTGGCGTGGGCGTGGGAGTGACAGCGCTGGGAGGGCGATGCAAATACTTAAAAGCGTCGGGGACGACGTTTCTGAGTGGTATCAAACTTCATTCACTTCGTAGCAAACGTTGTGATACTCCAGCAGGTTTTGTTTAGATTACTGTGCATTTTAGGCACCGCATAGGTTAGCATGATGTTAGCCACAGATATACTTCAAAATTGTATATTTTGACTTAAATAGACATGACAAAAATTTTGTAATAGAATTTTAGTAATTACTTTTTCTCAAGGCGTGCTTTAGGGGTATCACTGGTTTATTTTGCGTCTAATTTAATTCTAAATTTAAAAGATAAGACACTAATTTGTGATGTATACATCACAAAATAAACCAGTAATACACCTAAAGCAGGCCTTGAGAAAGTTCTGGAAGCGATGATTGTCATGAAAGTAAAGGTGAATAGTTTGTTCCACAATTTAATGTGAATAGAGATTGTATAAAATATTCAATCTGAATTTCTAGGATAATTCTTTTATAATGTTCTCATTATGTATATTTGAGTACTTTGAGTACCATTAAAATAAATTTGAAACTAGTGATGACAATTTTGGATACCAATTATCATAGTGTCATTCAATATTTACGCCAACATTCAATGTTTATATACATGATATATTCGATTCAATAAAGTAACTAAATGCTATTCAGCGAAATTAAGACTGACAGTTTTATTTTTATTTTATTCGTTTGATTAATATTTTTTGCACTGTCATATTAATGCAATATGAATGTACTTTTCACCAATAATCTGTACTTATCCATACAAGTTTACCAAACCTCGACTCGAAATTGACAATTTTTATTTCACAAAATATACATTCTTAAGATTTAAACATTAGTTTTTGTCATACTTCACTTTCTATTTTGCAGTCCAGTAATGGTCTCTTTCCTTCTTTATGGTGTTCTATTCTTCGACCTATCATGGTTCCAGGCCACCAATTTCATTCTTATGCTTGAGGATTTTAGCTTAATACATATTCTTGCTTAAAACCGAGGTGTATTGGATGGAGGTCCATACGGTAACATAATATTATTAATCAAATACGAAGATCAATCTAAAGAAACACATTAAAAATGAACAATTTTTATGGCTCAAAAGTGTTAAAATGGTTGTAATAAAATTTGCTGAAATGAAATTAAATGAAATGTAGATTACACTGCTTTTTTAACATTCATTTACGTTTTAATGAACAATTTTAGATTATGTTAATTTATATTTTGACAACAAACATGTTGAATATCAGCGGAACCGCTTGGGTGGAAAATCATAAAATTATTATTTGCAATGATTTATTAACCATTCGATGAATATTTTTTATAGTATAATTCTAAGAATTTGGCCACACGAATTTTTTGACCGACAGATTTATACAAAATATTCTATTATTAATTTATTTACATATATACAGTGAACATACAGATTTTGTTAGGAAATTTCTGATCGACGTTTCGGGAAACTAATTTTTCCCCATCCTCAGGCAAGACAATTTAAAACAAACAAAACATCAAAATGAAACCAAAGTATTATAAATAAATATTTGCAACAGGGCGTGCTAACGCACGTCTGGCATGGTAGTTACAACATGTAACACTCCACACACCTTCCCAATGTCATTTTCTGCATGTGATCTTTTTTATAGACTAGTTCTTTGATGTCAGTTACAAAATATCAAATTACTATTTCATTCTTAATGTGTAGCATACTCTCGTTCATGTAATAACTCTCGTTCATGTCTCCACTTTTAGCTGATGAACTTTCTCTTATATTCCGCACACAGTAACGAAGTCTTATTGAATTCGAGTTTATTTTCAGACCTCAATATTGCTAACCAGTCTGTTTATTTGTGATAGTCATTTGGATTCAGAAATCAATCAACAGATTACAATACAAAATTAACGTGTCATACAACTGATGACGGGAGTTTGAAACTCGTTTTATTAACTAGAATGAGCATTTGGGCGGCTCTCTGGCAGTCGCCCGTCGTTCGCTAGCAAATGTTTCTCTGCAGCGCCGACAGGCTCATCCGCTTGTCAGTCCGCCGGCCGCCCTTCCTTCGGCCTCATTCCCTCATCCGTTCATTCGCGCATCTATGTACTCTGTACGTTGATTTGTTTTCGTTTCCATTCTCTTCAACATCCAGTAGAGTGAGATACCTACTAAACAGCCTGAGAGTATACTGGATCAGCACAGTAAATAGAAAGTTCTTGTTATTACTTCTGTGTCATTCTCTTACAGGTGGTTGCATGTTTTATTTTAGACATACTCTGTGTGAAGTGTGTCACTCAACGTCAAACGTTCTTATTCTTACGCTCGTTTTTCATGATCTGGAGTTCGTTTGTTATAGAGTCCTTAGTCTTTCCCTTAGTTCCTTTGTCAGGCTCTTTATTCGTACCTGGGGACCACATAAAACAACATTTTAGAGGGCCCAATAGAGGGCTCCTTTTCTACGTCTTGCTTTCCGAGTGGATGGTCCGTGGTGTAAAAAGGCATTTCGAGACATTCCACCCGCAACAACCACGAGGCCATCGAACCGTCAACCAGATTGTTTTGCCAAGGTCGCGTGAAACGATTGTGAACGGTTATCCCCACAGGTGTGGAGGTGTGGGATCAGGGCCAATTAGACGGGAATGAAACACTGAAGCCGGTCGTGAAAACGTACATTATTTTATGAATTCTTTTTGTTTTCTCGCCTTAATTCGTAAGAAGAAAAATACTGCAATCGTGCGTAGGAAAACGCCGAGTATTCTTCATAAAAATTCTAATTACTGGGCTCTAATGACGAAAAGATGATAAAACTTGTTCCTATGTGTAGTAAATTTCTTTCTCTAACACCAATAATCTTAAAAGGGGAAGGTCCTGGAAGAATGTATATTGTAGGAAACGCAATACAGCGGTAAAAATCATGAATCAATCCTGGATCAAAGTTCTTTTACTAAGCCAGCAAGAATAAAGCGTCATGTCGAGATCAAGAATTTCATAAAGAAGAAAATACTCTGAAAGTCGGACAGCGTGGTGTCCATGGAAGCCCCTTTCTCTGTTGCTGGAAGGGTTAGACTCCAACCTGACATGATAATTAAAAGCTGAGAAGGTGTCGACGTGGACGACGTGTCAGTCCGCCAAGAGAATGGGTCTAGGCTTCAGAAAGCAGGGGAGGAAAATATAAAATACCATCCAGTCATTCCTCTGGAATACCAACTGCATGGAGTGCCCGACGCCAAAGATCTGCCAGAAGTGATTGGAACCTCTGGGTCTATGCCAATATCCACAGTCAGTGTCCTCAAGACGTTGGGGATTCCGTCTCGAGCTGATCTACTGACCAGCTCGTTAAGCTCTACACCCAATTTATAAAGTACAATAAAGCAATTTAGAAATCCTGTTAGTAGGTGCAGAAAAGGAACTTGTTCGTCCCCTAAGGAAGTCTAGGGAACCCAGAGAATCCTAAAATGCCTAAGAATTACTTAGTTAAGTAGTTACGTGTTTAACCCATTTCTTCCCAAGCATTGAAATACATAATTCATTTTTAAAATTTCACATACATATTGATAATATTGCCACAAAGATTGCAAAAACAGTTTTCTAATTATTTCTTTATTCTTGGGCTTAGCGGGATGGAACGTTGAGTTTTCCGGAAAGAAACAGTATATACCTTTTTTCTAAGAATTTCTTAATAATAATAATAGAAATAAGAATTTCTTTTTTCTAAGTATTTTTGACAAGGACTTTACACTAATTACATTATTATACCAAAAAATGAATTTATGCATGAAAATGTGAAAAGCAGTTGGAATGAAATGGTATTTGACTTTTTTTTTCATTTAAAAAGTGTCTGACTCTTGCAAACTCTATATCTTTTGCGTGCATTCTTTTTGTCACGAATATGATCAATTTGGTCTTTCTTGACAGCCTCAGATAAAATAATGTTCTTACTACTGTGTCCCGAGTTGCAATTTTGTGTGCGAGACGTTCCTGCAGTGTTCAGATATTCATTGGCCTTCTCTCTTCGGAGAAGAGAAATCACTACTTCAGACCAGAAATCAATATGATTTACAGGGTTTTATTGGGTGGTCGAACATTGTTGTGTTTTTTCTTGACGGTGGTACAGTTTTGTGCTGACAAGTGGCTCCAGAGTTCCAAAGATTTTTCCCATTGTGATAACAGAATTATCATGCCATCTAACAATCAATTTGCTTCTCCATAACATTTTGCTTCTACATAACATTGGCAAATTCACCTTTTCTTTTCTTTATCCATTTCTTTGGATGTTCGAAGTGGACAGTTTGATGTTCTGTTTTCTCTCAGAGCTCCAGTTGCAAAAAATCCTATTTCTGAGAACGTGACGAGAAGAGTGACTGGTAAAGAAGTTGTCGAAGAACATCAAGTGGCATTCTAGGTTTTTAACTATTTTTGTCAAACTGCATACAACTTTTTCACCTAACCTCAAACACTCATTTTTCGTCTTTGGTGCTCCATCATGTGCATCAAACTGATACAAAAATGACCAATGCAAAAAAGTAAATACTCTTATTTCTTTGGACACCCTTCTTCTTACAATGATAAACCAAGAACTTTCACACTTCGCGATCACTACCGTAGAACTCGTATGTGTCAAAGGACTGTAAAAGGGTACTAGTCCCATTTTCGATGAGCTCTCTTAATTTTAGAAAATTACAAAAACTTTATATTGCAAGACCATAAATAAGATCATAAATTTTATGATAAAGATTTGTGTCTAAAATGGAATGTTCGAAAAAAGTAGGTATTTAATAAAAGCCATGCCAAATTTTGTGATAATAATAATAGTTTTTGAGTAATTTTTTCTTGAAATTAATTCAATTAAAGCAAAATAATTCAATTAATTATTTCACGTACTGAAGCTCAGGCCTGTTCTTCCGCTTGACCAAATTCTGCTAGTTCCTTTAAACGTTTGGCAGAGAAAAATATCATCCGGGCGACGAAACTGGCGATTTTAACTTTGCTCGGAGCCTTTTTTATGCTTGAGGATCTTCCACATACTGTTAATCTACATCATGGGACAGCCGGCTTTACTTCCCCTCCAAAAGAAGCCGTACGAAGAATTTTTTCGCGTTTAAATTCTAGAGCTTTGATCAGTTTTGAATCCGCTAACTTGGGTATAACAATCCGATACGCTGACCGTCACACCATCAAAGCCACAAACACCATCAAAATCACCAAATTAATGCTATTTATAAAAAACAAAACATTTTCTCTACGAACTCTCCAATTTTTATTTTTTATTTTTTAAGGGGCGTTTACATGTAGAGACAGTCTTCTAACTTTTCTGAAATTAGGAGATAAACTCTCTTAGATGCCTTTACACGAATGGAAATATCTCCCGAAACGCGAGTCTCCTAACTCCCGGGAGAGTAGTTTCCTGAGATCTCTCCGAAAAAGTATCTCCTTGCTGTTTACACTTGATACAAATATCTCTAGATGTTCTTTGGCGCCTCCATGTTGAATAAGTGGCCGATGATCAGCGGCGATCAGTTTGAGGTTAGAATGTAACAGATCTTGCATATGCCTGTACTGCTTTAATAATTTTGATGAAGCGGAGAAAAAGAAAGAGACAAGTGTGAGTGATTCTTTTTACAGAGAAGAGCTGAGTATTTATTAAACTTTGATGGAGGAATTGCAGGACGAGAATCTTGAAAAAAATATTTATTTACTACCTGTTCAATTGCATTGCAATTTTTGGGGTTAATAAAATAAAACAAGTTTTAATGGAGGACTAAAAATAACTATTGGAAACCGTGATAGTATTCGAGAAAATAGTTTTGACCTAATGTAAAGTTTTGGAAAATGGATAAGTTGATAATTTGTTATAGAATCTTTTTGTGAAGTTAGGTATAAACGATTTGAAAGAATCAATTTTAAATTATCTGTAAATTTGTTTATTGATATAAACTAGGGAGTATGTAAATTTTTGGAAAGAATTTATTTTGAATTATTTGAAATTTGTTGAATTTGGTAGGAGAGGCATTACACCATAGCAGGTGTATGAAAGAGATCGCTTTATGATAGCTTTATATAACAAAATTCCACAATTAATTCGTAACTTCGACTTATTTATTAAAGGAATGTATATAATTAATATAATAACTATTATTATTATTATTATTATTATTATTATTATTATTATTATTAAAAAGGATATAAAGGAAGAGGATTTGCGTACGAAAAATTCGCAGGTGTAACTAAAGAAGGATTTGATTTATTAGGAAAAATATCTCAAGAAATTAAAAAGTAAGATACCGTCATGAGGAAATATATTTCTTGGGGATAGATACGCTATGTTTTTTGGACACAGGAGATACATACACTTCTTTGTCATTTTTTTAATAATTCAGAATAGGAAAAGAACGAAATATTCAAGTTACCCGCAGGTGGAAATAGCATTTTTGCAGTGGGTGAAGTGTGCTAGGGACAACAACATTCCAATTCAGGGTTTATTCATTAAGGAAAAGGCAAGAATTAGGAATTATGTACTTTCAAGGTTCAGCTATTACAGGTTGTCTGAAAAACTTCAAACCCCGGAATAAAATTGTGCAGAAGATTATATCTTGCGAGAGTGCAAGTGTGTTTATGAAAGGCTGAAATCTATCAACGCAATATCCTACCTGGATTGCTAGAGAACCACAAACCAGAAGATATGTTTAATTCTGATGAAACCAGACTATTTTTCAAATTCTTGCCAGAGAAATATTATCGTTTAAGGGTGAAAATTGTCAAGGTGGTAAGATAAGTAAATATAGGATAAAAGTGAGTGTTTCAGTGAAACGATAGGAAGTGTAAAGTCGAAGCACTTGGTGATCGGTAAATTACCAAAGCCTAGACACTTTTCAGGAGTGAAATCCCTGTCTGTAGAATACAAACATTACAAAAAGTCGACAATAGCAAGTTATGTTTTTGAATCTTGGTTAAGGAATGTGGCAAAAACTTCCAGGAAGAGAATAGGAAAATCATAATTTTGTTCGACAATTGTGCTCCCCCCCCCCAATACATCGACAACATAAAAACAGTTCGACTTTCCACCAAATATGGCTTTTCAACTTCAGCATATGGATCAGGGTGTAATTAAAAACCTGAAACATTTCTACAGAAAAAGATGCCTCTAAAGAGAACTGAAAAATTTTGAATCATGCAACTAGGTAACTGATTTAAAATTACTTGACGCTATGCAGTTGTTGCAAAAGTCATGGTCAGATGTGATATAAAAAACAATCGCAAACCGTTTCCGAAAAGCTGTATTCTGTCAACGTGACCTGCAGTGTGAGGAAGAGCAGGACATGAACATTTCTGTCCCAGGTGAGTGACAGGAATTTACAAATTTGGTAACGGGCAAAGACGACTCGACGTTTTCATTGAATGTCGATGCAGAACTTACCGTATCAGACCATCCTATAAAATAGGAAATTTTAGATTCCATAGTGGAAACAGTACAAAAGGACTCGGCAGAGGAAGGTGAAATAGGAGAGGCACATGATTCTAAACCATCTTGTGCCCCAAAGTCTCTGAAGGGATTACACATGTTTTGGCGGAATTTTTAGGGACACATTTCAGTTGGTCATATTTTTAGTGCAGTGAATTTACTGGAAAATTTTGTGAAACAAAGACTAATGCAAAACCAGAAACAGAAAAAATTACTGACATTTTTATTTTCTAAATTCAAAACAGCAAAACTAGGTAGGGCTAATTTAAACAAAGTTAAGTTGATTGATTATCTCTACGATTTGTTTCACAATATTTTGTATCTGAGAATAAATGTTTATTATATAACAAATGAACATCAATTTGATGATTTAACGATAATATTTAACTTGTATGTTTAACACAGTTCATATTTTTAAAGAAAGCTTTATTTTGATATCTTGAATTTTTGATAAGTCGAAGAAATATTTCACTCCGTAGACGCTTTGAGATATCGAGGTTCGACTGTATATTGAAATTAATGTAATTTCCAATAAGATTCTATAGTCAACTATTTCTGTTGAAGATTGAAATTTAGAAAGGTTCCAATGTTAATTCTGGTAGATAAATTATGCTTGTAATGTCGTGCAATAAATCAATATAAATTAATCACATAATAATATAATAATTGAAGAAAGGAAGGGTCGATAGCATACTTTTACAGCAATGAATGAATATTGGTCGTCTAATTGAATAGTAATCGTTGCCAATTATTATCACATATTTAGTTACAAAAAAGCCCATGATAATGAGAGACAACTATTTACAAAATTTACAAGAGAAGAAAAATAGTTGTAGCTACTACTCGGACGCATTCAGCGCCTTACCAACAAAGTCGAAATCAGAATGATGTGAGATCATTTCACTGTTTTAGACATGACGGCAACCACTTACAAAAACAACTTTAGAGAGAAGGCTAACATATCTCTACACAATGTTACATCATGAACACACTGCAACTCATGACCAAGTGCTTCCTCCCAAGGTCAAGCTCAAAGTGAGCTGGCCGACCGAAGAATAATGTTTAAGTTACCGTTTGCCTAATGACTTCAAGAACTGATGATAGATTAAACTAGAAATGTCTGTATTGGAATTATGAAAATGTGAAATCGTCATGTAATTAATTTAATAGTTGCCCCTCAGAGTTTAAAAATCTTGAAAAAGCAATTTTTTTAAAAAAAAAGTTGTAATTTTTTATAAATTTAGGAAACTGATTGGCTGATGCTGTCTTTATGTGTTGCTTTCGGATGGCGAGTCTTGTAGACGTGAATGCGCCCTGCGTCAAATTAAGCCTGCATAAACACTCGATCATGACGTCAGACATTTGTGGAATGTATTCATATTATGCCCATACAATATTTATGTGTAATGTTCCCTCATTGTCAATTGTTTAAAGTAATTTTTTATCATACAAAATCGATCCAATGTCTGAATTTGAAAAGCCACAAAATATATAATATAATGAGAAAAAAATGTGTTCCACATTCTACTATCAAGTTATATTGACGCTATTTATTTTCGCTCACTATTGGTTACAATATTTTTGATTATTAATTTCCCTAGATGTCAATACTGCTGAGCCTGTGAAGTGCTAGTTGCCACTCCATCCGTGTCCATCACTACAGCCACCCTTTGTGTGCCATCGTCACTGCGGGTGTGGTCGCATCGCCGCGCCCTGAAACGGGCTTTGCTGCGCCGCGCTCGCATGTATCAGGTGGCGCTGGAAGTGCGGTAATTGCGCGGGAGGCTTACAGAGGGTCGGGCAGCCGCGCCGGCTGGCGTCCCGTCGATAGTTAGCGTCGAAAGCTCACGCGTTATAACATATTCCCTTTTCAAAAAGGGCGTGTGTTGGCGCGAGTAGGCGGCGTCGGAAGGGCGGCTGGAGGGCGGGGCCGGGAGGCAGCGGGCCGGCTGCGGGGGCGGCGGCGACCGGGGCCTGCAGATTAGTCGTTTTGTATAGGTGCATCCGAGCGTCATTGCTCTCGGAGCTGGGGCTTTTGTGAATCCTCGCCAGCCGCGCGGACGCTGCGTATCTGCAGACATGAAAGAGGAGCAGCCTGGCGACGCCACCCGCCCCGCTGCACCTTCTCTGCCGCCTTCGCTCTCGCCCCGCCGTCGTCACCAGCCCCATTGCCTGCATTTCTAACTTCGGCATCCATCTTTGCTCCCTCAACCTCTCCACCTTCACTACTTCCTTCTCTCTTCTACCACTACCGATTATCTTCCCCCTCTCCCTTTCCTGCCTGCCAAACGGCCACTCCTCTAACTTTCATACTTCCACACCGCCCCTCTTTTCACGGCTCTCTTTTATCCTCTTCTACAGTGCACTCACATATGGATCTTTAGCTTACGCGTCGTACAGCAACTTAATATATTCCCTCCAACGCATCATACACTTCCTGTATTCTCCTTTACTTTCTTCGTCTCATAATCCGCATAATAATCCGCATAATTGTTAACGATACATTCCCTTTTTAATTATCCTTCTCAATTTTCTCCGCTCTGCTTTTTCTTCCACCGTTCTAATCTTCACTGTTCCGGCCCAAAGCTACAGGCCACACTCCAACCCATCACCGTCACTACTTGAGTTTTGCCGCCGTCGCCATCCAACGATAATTATATTATGAAGGCAGCGCGCTAACTGCATCGCAGCTTCTGTGTAAATGCGGAGTTTCTGCTGATAGGTTGCGCTGCCGACTGCGGAAAAACAAAGAAGACTAGAGGTGCTACAGAATGGCACAGACTTTCTCGTAGTAACGTTTTCTAACTTCATTGGTGTGGCCTGGTAATGTACTACAGTCTTGCCTTTCCTTCTGGACTGCTGCCATCTATCGCCGCCCAAAGTACATTTCAAAAAAATTACTCAATATTTCAGTTTCCAAATAATAGAACCGAAATATTATTTTAAGAATATTAAAAAAGACTAAGACCTTGTCTAAAATAGCAATTTTCATTGAAAAGCTTGAAGCCGTTTTCATGAAAATGGCGATTAAGCATTACTGTAAATGCGAAATTTGAAGCTCTTTTTCACAGGAATCTATTGAGTTTTCGAAAAACTTTATTTGAAGTAATTTGAAGAAACTCTACCCAAAAATGTAATAATGTATACAAAACTATGGAAATGTGCTTATTAAGTTCATGTACATTTTTTTGAAAATTTTAGTATTTGCGCAAGAGAGTGCAATACTTTCAATTTTAAACTATTAAACTACAACTACTACAATTACTACACAATTTTAGCTAGACTTCTACAATTTTATACTACTAAAATTGTCAAAAAAGTGTGTATGAACTTAATAAAAGAACTATTTATGGGCAACAAATGTGAATTGAAGGAAAAATACGAGTCTTCAATTTTACTGTTGTAGGAAGACACCGAAAAAAATTAAAACTATTGCAATTTCTAAAATTCAGAGTCAACCGTGAATATCGGAACTACGCCACCTTTATAAGTGTATTTTACTCTATTCTTAGAAGAAATTAAAAGAAAAAATTTGAAGCCGTCTTGAAGAAATTTTTAGGCGATTTCTTCACATTATTTTATTAATGCGTACATGTGCTTTAAATAATGTAAAATAAAGTTTCTCGAAAACGCAATCAGTTTTTTGCAAAAATGAGCTCAAAATTCCGCCTTTTCAGACCTTTTCAGGTTCAATCGCTTAAACGCTATTTTTTCGAAAACTGCTCGAGATTGTTTCTTCAAATTTTTCCAATTTATAGTGCTAATTGGACTGTTTAATATGACGTAAAATTCATTTTGGTGTATTCATTGCTTTTTGAAAAATTATACAAATGTATTTTTTAAATATCTCTCACGCCGTTAATATGCACATTTCCATCGTATTTACAGTAACGCTTATTGCCGTTTTCTTAAAGACTGCTTCAAAGTTTTGAATGAAAATTGCTATTTAGGACAACGTCTTAGTCTTGTTTAATATTCTTAAAATAATATTTCGGTTCTACTATTTGGAAGCAGAAATGTTGAGTAAAGTTTTAAAAAATGTACTTTGGGTGGCGATAGATGGCAGCAGCCCAGAAGGAAAGGCAAGACTGTACAGTACCAGTTCACACCAAGGAAGTTAGAAAACGTTATTACGAGAAAGTCTGTGCCATTCTGTATCACCTCTAGTTTATTGTTGTAATAGGAATCGACACATCATTCTGGCATAGAAAAGTTATGTAAACAAAAATGTGTAATAACAAATGCGTATATGTCAAAAAAATTCACCATTGATTCATCTTTTTCTTACTTTTCCTTTTTTATTGTTTCTCTCTTCCCTTCCTTCTCAGATTGTTTTTATTAAAAACAAAAGCATTCAAACTTATTTGCATCCTATTTTTCTAAATGAAACGATAACTATCATTTCAACTTCTGCATATTTAATATAACTTGAAGAATTCTAAGCTTCCCGTTGTACTTTCCCTAGATGTACTTTGGTTGTACACATTGTTTCCAATTTTACTGCACTTCCGCTTTATATTTCGCCGTTTGTTTCTACAAAACTCGTTGCACTCTTATTTACTGCAGATATATAAATTTATTTGGAATTTCTCTACAAGCTCGAGTACTCAGTCTACGGAAAAAAATACGTGGTAACTGTTTCATGTAGAGTGCCGGCGAAAACAGTTGTCCACGTCCACCACTGGCACGAAATGTCTGCCCGTTACGCGACTCGAACCCGGTTCCTTACTCTTTCTGTTAGCCAAGTCGTTTCTACGTAGTTGTCCTGGCAACTCCTTAGTCGATGGTGTTTTTCTTATCTCGATGAAGGTATCATGAAAGATTTTAGAATTAACGTAGAATTATATTTTATCGTAGATATTGTACGTTAGAGATTTCATGTCACATGAATGCTAGGTGAACCAGTGGGATCATTGCGTACTTAAGAAAAAGTTTTAAAAATGAAAATATTTTCATATTGAAACCGAATTTTAAATGGCCAGGCTCTGGACGTTCGTTATATCATAAGTGACACTGTCCATGGGTAATCATTATAATATTGTTGTTAATAAGTGTTCATTAACAAACAGAAACAAAGCCCTGTTCTATCAAATTACGCAAAACATCAAATAGTCAATTGGATCTTACATAAATGTCGATATTTTTCACAATTGTACCGCTCGTGCTAGTTGAATTACGCAGAAGAACAATACCTACAAGATGCAGTGGTAAGTCTAGAAAAGTTTCATTTTGTACACTACTGGCTATCTCAGAAAATTCGGGTTTTAAGGGGTTAGAAGAGTTTTAGAACTCCACACACTGGATCAGCGTAATGTTGTTGAGTATGCTTGTTGACTGGATTGTGGGTAGAATCAACAAAATTCTACATTTTCACAATAAGTTTTTATATGTTGCGTCGTGGATACAAGCACATTTTAACGAGCGGCCGCGTGACGTAGAGGAAACGTTAGGCGTCCACGTGCTAGCCTTTGTTGTAGAGAGAGCGGATGTGACGCTGGGGGAAAAGCCAGGAGGCGGCGTGGAAGGGGTGCAGACCACCTGTGCCGGGCGCGACGACGCTTTGATCTCTTTCGCATCGAGTCTTCTAGGAGTGCGCATCTGGCCGGGAGCCGGTCGGCGAAAGCCTGGATGGGTGCGGGTCGCGAGCGTGGCGGATAGGGCCGGCAATGTGTTTGCCTTAAGGACAGGGAGATACAAGGACGAGTCCGTAAGGAGGATGCGGCGCTTCACGCCATATAATGTAAGTGACATTCGAGCGTAGTGGTGTGACAGCGACAGATTACTCTGAGTAGTAGGATCTTTTTACGTTAATTTAATTGTGTAAATAAGGTTGTTTCGGTGGTGGAATTTAGTAAATAAACCAGCAATTATTTAACCCACTCTCGTCTGTGTATTATTGCAACCGCATGATGCCACATATGTATCCCTAGGGGGAAATTAGCCGAAGCAATTTTTCATAGATTTGCGTCGATGGCTATAAAATGATGAAAATGGCCTATAAATCGTACAAAACCGTCATCTTTCCTTTTGTATTATGTAACAGAAAACCTGATGAATTGACATCATTCGTTCCATCTTTGGTTTCTTTCTAGAAAAAAAATCTGGTAATTTATTTACATATTGCTTATTTAATATGTGCTTTAAAAAGTTTTAGATACGTATATTTTACATTTTACAACATTAATCTCTCTTTCATCTCTTATTAAACCTAAATATATAGTTTTTATCAATATATTGTGCAAATTTGGGTGAATTTCGTACTGAAAAACTGATATGTTATTTGCCAAAGCGTTTCTTTTTCTAAAAACTCCCAAGTCTGCCATTTATCTACATCACCTCTATTTCCTTCATTCGGCATTCTCCTGTTATAAAACTGGTGTTGAATACATGATTGAAATGATCGTTTATATACTTTTTATAAAAGTTGGGTTATCCATTGCCTAGAAAGTAGCACCTTTTCTTAGAAACTAATTTTACATTCTGACTTCATCTTTTTTTGCCCCCTTTGATATGGAATTATTAAATTTATGTTTTAATTTTTACTTTTATACTTGCTCATTAAATATAGGTCTTAAGAAGAGATTTATTTTCAAAGTTATTTAAAAATTACAATATATTGTGATTTAAATTTTAAAATAAATATTCCGAAATACTAGCACCATAATTGAAGGGCTGGGAACAATTTATTTTTATTTTTCTTCAGTCTGAAATTAAATTATAGGGTAAAATCATATCATAGATCATATCATACATATTAACTACAGGGAATCTGTGACAATATTTATCTGTTTTACTCTGACATATGTAATCAAGCTTTACGTTTACTTAAGAAACACAAATTGAAAGTTTGAGGGCTGTAACATGGTACAATATCAATATTTGACAAAACGTGACATTGTATTCTCTCATCCCAAGCTCTTCAATAAAAAAATCAAAAACAGAATTTTGAATTTAAAATTTGATTTAATTTATATCACTAGTAATCGATATTTAATTCCGTGGAATACAGCTGATTACTTTAAAATTATCTCAGTAAGAACTCTTGTCTTATTCTACGAGATGAATAAATAGCATTGTTCTTTCGCACAAACTAAGAAGATTAAATTATCTGCTCACCCAACCCAGAAGTAAAGAGAAGACGACAAAATCTAGTCGCTGTATTCGTAGAGCGAAGGCGTCAGTGCGAGGCCCACAGACTTA
Source organism: Teleogryllus occipitalis (assembly GCA_011170035.1). Taxonomy (NCBI): domain Eukaryota; kingdom Metazoa; phylum Arthropoda; class Insecta; order Orthoptera; family Gryllidae; genus Teleogryllus; species Teleogryllus occipitalis. The sequence continues at coordinate 114,694 of BLKR01000210.1, read as the reverse complement.
AACACAAGGGCCTCGGGCGACCGTCGGGAAGCTCTTTGACGCAACTTTCGCTGTATTTGAAGTTAGGAAGTTCGTTTCACGACCTCAATAGTTCCCGAGGAGAGGGCTCTAGTGATGTGTCTCGCATTTCTTTGCCATAATCTCGCACGTAGGCCGCAGTCTTGGAGCCGGGAACTCGCCTTCCACCCCACATTCACTTCGATCCAACCATCGTTTTTCTGGCTATTGCGATCCTGCCCCCTGTTCTGCTTCTCTGCCTTTACTGTGTACATTGTTCTCCGCTCGGTATTTATGTCTCACACACATTTATGTATATTCTATTCTATCTATTCTATTTAATCTATCTATTCTACTTAATAGTAACATTTTATATTTATTCTATTTCACTCGTATTTTCTCTTCCACTTTCACCGCGTTTGATTCTCACCTTTTCGTTCTCCCTCGTATTCTTTACTTCTTGCTGCACAACATCAACTTTCTCTATCCCCTTCTCTGTATTCCTGCTTCAGACTTAATCTCGCCTCTATCTTAACCAAGCTCTCGCAACACACAACCCGCCTTGATTCCTTCGCCCTCTCTCCGCCTGCATCCATTTCCCCGACCCCGTTCCGTCCCTTGCCATTCCCCTCTCCACCATCGCCCTCTCTGCTGGAGCAGCGGCGCTGTTTAAATATTCATTAAATCAAACTGGTGCCTTTGTACGCTCATACTGGCGGTCCTTGCCATGTATTAACCACCATCCCCTCCGCCGTGAAACAATATAGAAGATTCCTGCACGCTCCCTCCTTCTTCTTCCCCGCCCTCTCCGTCCCATCTTGCCCGCTCCGTGCGCGTCCCCGCCCCCGCTCCACCCCCACTCCCCGCCGGAGCACTCGCAGGGCGCCACAAAGGGAATATTTAATAATTTTCCTCTGACTCGTCGTAACTTGGGCTCGCTCGGCTTAGAAGAAGTAGAAGAAAAGTTTGGTTTGAGAAAAAATGGAAAGAAACAAGAGTAAAAAACAATTTGAAACACATACAAAATTAAATAAGTTTTTCCTGAAGTGTCCTCTATGGAAAATTTAAAAAATAGTTTCAGTAAAGAAATGGGTTGTGGTGATTGTAAAGTATATGTAAAATTGTTGAAGAGTAATTGTTACTAGTAGTTTACTCGGCTCACTTGATGACCATTGTGAAATGATATTAATAAAATAAAATTTGTACTATTTTACATTAAAATTGGTTTTAAGTTGTAAATAATTATTTGTTCTGGAAACCTGATATACATTGGGGTCTCGCTTTTAGCATTTATTGAATTAAATAATATTTTAAATGTTTTATCTATTATATTATCGAGTTCATAAGTGAACATGTTAGTTTATATTCTTTTTGCTTTAATGACGAATAATGCTTTTGTAATAAAATATGTGTAGACATTCATCATTGCAAAGTTAATTAAATTAATTAAATGTCGAAATGAGGCACTACCAAACATTACGTTAAAGAAAACACTAATGCATTGTATATGAACCATTTAGTCAAAATTTTAAAAGATGTTTCTACTTTTAAAATAAATTGTTAACTGGATTAATAATTGACAATATTAAGCAAAACTAGAAAACTTTGCAACTTGGCATAGGAAATTTACGTGCACGCTAATGCATTGTATATGTCATTAGCTTCGTGGGGTGCTCATGTCAATATCGGCTGCGATGTAAATGTGCGATGTAAGACTTGAAAGTTTTGAAAAACATCTTAAATTTCTTGATGAAATATTTCGGTTTATTTTATAATTTCTAGATGTACTAAAACAATAATAACATCGCAGTGTTCATTTGTATTACGTAACTACATTTAGAGAAGAACCTTAATAGCAAATCAAGTAACATTTAAATTAATATTTATATTTTTGATCGCTGAGACAATAGTAACATTTCTTGAATTAAAGCATGATTAAAGGAAAAACGCAAGAAAAGGAAAAAGTAGTGAAATGAAAATGAAACATTGAAAGGAAGGAACATTGAAAATGATGTGTATAAATCAAAAAGTGATAAGGGATAAAAAGTGAAGAATGAAAAGATGCATCCAGCAGAACACAAGTGAGAGAACCCAGAAAAGGCCAAAAAGAAACTGGGAGAGGCGCGTGTGTGGAGAAAGAAGGCGCTGGCGGGCGCTCAGCTCATGAGCGGCGTGGCGTGGCGTGGCGTGGCGTGGCGTGGCGTGGCGTGGCGTGGCGCGTGCGGAAACGTTCGCTTCCTGAACCCTTTGAAGCCTCTGTGCCTTTGAAAGGGCGATCGGGTGGCAATAGGAAAATCTCGCGCGGATCCGGCGAGCTCCCGAGGCGTGGCGCAGTGGAGGGGAGCTCGGGGGCGGGGCCGGGAGGATCCGATATCCGTGTTGTCACGTCCTGCCCGGTGTGTCGTTTGTCCCCACGCCCCGATCGCCCCCTACCCCCTGCCACCCCACGGCGACCTACCCCCGGCACCCGGTGTCCCAAGCCCCCCATTCCCCACAATCTTCTCCCTTTCCCCGCCTCTCGGCATGCGCCTCCGCCCTCGCCGCTCCCGCAGAAACCCTTCAAAGTGCCCCTTCTGAAAACATTCTCGGAGGAATCCAATTTAACTTGCAGGCTGCCGAATGCAAGGGGGCAACTTCGCCTTCACCTGCGACGCCCCGCGGGCGGAGATTGGTCCTCGGGTCGCCGTCGTGCCCCTCGTTGCCTCCCAGGCCCCCTGACCACCCTGCCATCCTCACCGCACCGCACCTTGCCGCCGCCTCTTACCTCGAGTTGCCCCGGCGCGCCGCGCCGCGCCGCGCCGCGCCGCGCCGCGCGCGCCTGCTCTCTGGACTTTGCTACTTGGAAATGTTTACGAGCAGCTCCTCCAACTTGTAACTACTATTATAGTCACCTTGAGGGAAAACGAACCGACGTCACTCCAAGGCGCTTAAATAATTAAAAGATCTGGATGGAGATAAAAGGGAACGCGTGCGAGTAGTAGGCAAGAGGGTGCATGCACGCACGTCGCCTGGCATGGGCCAACTGGCACGACAACTGACTTCCCCAACTCCGCCGCCGAGCCGCGCGGAGCGGGCGACACTTGCCCGTTTTGGAGCGGGGATTAGTGCACCTTTCACGAGCTTTTTTCCAGAGAAATGGAAGAGCAAGAATCTTGTTCCCTTGATTAATGACGTGAAAAATCAACATAATATCCGCGGTTACCGTCAGCCCTTTTGCCTACATTCAACGTCAAAAAGTATTTATTTGGGGAAAATGTTGGGTACATGAAAATTGAGAATTGGTAAAAATAGGACAGTGGTCGCATAAACATTACAAAAACACACACACTTCCCCCTCACTACTACTTTTTGTTATAAACCAATAAGAGAGCAAAGCTAAATCTGTCCACTCGTGACATTTTGTGGGATAAGTGATGCATTTGATGAAATACGCAAAGAATATATTACTGGTAATATTAGCATTCAGACAGTAAACAAAAGAACACAATATGCGAACAAGTATTTGTAATATCACAATTTATTACTTTGCAGTTTGCAATATGTTACGAACCAACTTATAAATAAGCCGTATATGTTCATTGTCGACCTATTAGATAAACATATAGCTCCCCAAACTCTAAAGCTTTTACAGAGCCCGTTGTATTTTGCGGTTTAATTATAAATTCGCCGGGGTGTAAAACTTCCGTAGTCTGTGTTATATAATGAATTTTGTATCCATGACCTTTGGCTTGTAGTGATATTATTGATGGAAATGTCCTGTACGTATATAGCACCCGCGTTGTTCGTATTCTCATAAATATTTTATGAATCAACGAGTTCCGCAAATATTTGCTGCTTTGTTTGCGTGTATGCCAAGCGAGAAATCGAACGAGTGCATGTTGGAGAAATGAAAATTTTCCAGGCTCGTAGAAAAGGTAAAAATTCATTGGCAGAGTGACTTTTGTTCATTTTATTAGGAACTTTGTAAAATTAGTAACAAAGTTGAATTAAAAATATAATTATAATGAATAATCTCGTTAATGTATAGGCGGATCATATGTTGTAAGCATTCACTCTGAGCTTATTATGTTTGAAAACTAAAGAGATGTAAGAGCCTGAAATTCTGACTGTCAATAAGTACTAATTGGTAAGTTCAAATTGTAACAACTTCAATGTGAAAATGGATAGTGTGCATATTTTGATCCACATATTGATTAATTTAAAGTTGTTTATTTTTTGATAATACATTCATCATTAAGGCGACAAAAGTACTATGGTTAAGCCAATAAAGATATTACGAATATTTCCATTATTAAGAATTTAGTGAAATTAAATATTTGCCTTAAAATTTAAATCTGAAGATTCAAATAGTGTTTGAATGGTAAGCAGTTTGGTAAGCTACCAGGTGATAACGAAGGATGAATTCCGTCCGAGATCGCCACGGCACTACTGCCTTAGCGACCTTAGATCTCAGCTATCCAGATTGGCGTATTCATTATTATTATTATTATTATTATTATTATTATTATTATTATTATTATTATTATTCATTTTTCAACTTTTATTTATCTTTTAACTATTTATAGTTGAAATGTTGGGAACAAGTTTCTGGACCTCAAGAAAATGTGCGCAGATGATACTTCTCCCCCATAAGTCACAGTTTTTTTTATGTTTTTGACTAAATAAATCAAATCAAAGAAAAGGTGAAATCGTTCAATATTGTTCAATTTGTCTTTTATGTTCGACCACACAGGGAAACACTTTTTCCCCTGGGAGATTCAATGAATAAAAAATCTTTCCCACGCTTCGACAAGAACTGCGCATGTTAACATATTATTCCAGGACGATGACAATATTTTCGTCACATTTTTCATGCGATTCATCGAGATCAGCAGGCGACGACGGGCGAGGCTTGTCGCGGCCACGTCATTTATCTCCATTCATCAGGCGCCACCCCTGCTGGTTGCGTTGCCTCCCCCGCCGCCCCTCTCCACCAACGATCCACTGCCGCCGCCTGAGTCCAAGCAACGGCCGCGCAGCCGTGCATGCCCCCCCCCCCGCGGCTGCGTGCAGCCACACCGCCGCGCCGTTTCCGCCGTCACTACCCCAGCCACTTTCGCTCGCTCCTCCGCGCTCCTTCGCAAGCGTTCAATAGTGCTGTCGATTTTTTCGCCAAAGGTATGATAATTTGATAGTTTCCAAGTTCTTTTACAATAATATCTGCCCTATACATATCCAAACACGGCAACCAGATTGCTTAATGTGCATATGGGTCAAGCCGCCATGATTGTTATAGATGATGTTTTCACGACGGATGAATCTGATGAGAATGTTAATAGGATTCATAATAACCACTCCTCAAGATCGGAAAATAGCAGAATCTACTAATTCTCTTCGATCAGCGGTTCAGTGTTCGTGTACATGGATAATGTGTGCAGCAACCGTGATCTGCTCATATGTTACAAAGACTAAAGACTATTTTTATACCATGAATTTTTTTCCACGTCACGCACACTAGTAGACGCGCAATCGTCTCGTCATTAATATAATTGATTCGAATTCAACGGTTTCAGTGCCATCGTATCTTCCACCATCATTGCTTCCACCGCCGGCCTTACAACTCACCAGGACTGACAATGTCATATACATGAGTCTTTACAGCAAAAAACTCTCTAGATTGTACAGCAATATTGGTTTTATACCAATTACCAATTTTCAAACTAGTGACTCAGGTTATATTATTATCTGCGCTTCATTCGTAGCTTGATAAATTTTATTAAAAAATTTCAACATGCTATAATAAAAATTTCTTTAGAACTGAATATTTGTATAAAATTATTGTATAGTTAAGTGATTCACACAAAAAATAAATAATCTTTTAATTATTCAGTTTTTAAAAATATCTATGTATGATCCGACTCAAAATAAAGACCCTATATTTTATGATTTTTGTGATTTTTCAGTTTAGCTTTTTATATCTTTGAACTACACGAATATTCATCGTTTGATCTGTGTATTCTTATCTCTTCTGTTAATGCTCTTTCATGTCTCCAGCCATCTCCGCTGACGCAGTATGCACAGTCAGCCGTCTCCGAGTCACTTTCCACCCCTTCGAGTGCCTCACATGAGAATACCCGCCCCTTGAAATCTCCGCTCTCCTTCCCACCCTCGCCCCTGCCTGCGTCTCTGTCCCTTCCCAACCCGTGCCTGGGCCGTTCCCGCCTTCCCGCTTCGCCTTGTCAATATTTGTGCGAGTCGAAAATTCATAACGGAATACGCGTCGCATATTATGACGAGGTGCGCTCGCGGAGTTGGGTTCCCGTTCAGAGGAGGCACGGGCGTGTGACGGGCCTCAAGAGTTGCAAGTCCCCTAGAAAGTGAAAATTCTATGCGGACGTCACAACTCAAGGCACTTACAACCGACATTTCTTCTTCGTGATTTAACTACATTTTAATACAAAATTAAGCTACATTTATACTTACACTCAAGTATTTACATAACAGTTTTTCTAAAAACTGCAACCCCTTAACTACCGACATTTCGGAGATCTGTTGTCTCCATCTTCAGACGTAAAATAACCTAAAAATTATTAACATACCACTACAAAGCATCTCAAAACCAATGTGAATATATAAAAATAAAGTACACTACTAACATTTATACAAGAGGTACGTAACTCCTATTAGTGACAAACTTCTAAAACTTTACAAACACTTATAAATTATTTACAAGAGTTTGCATTATACTGTCATAAAACAAATGTAAGTAGTGTACTTTTTTTATATATTCACGTTAGTTTTGAGTTGCTTTGTAATGTTGTATGTTATTGGTTTTTAGGTTGATTTAATTCCTGAAGATGGAGACAACAGATATCCGAAACGTCGGTAGTTAAGGAATTTGTTGCAGTTTTTACAAAGACTGTTATGTAAATAGTGAAGTGCATGTGTAAATGTAGTTGTCTTTAATACATTAAAGCTTAATTTTGTATCAAACAGATGCAAAAAAATAGACAACTCGTGTACCTTATAAAATCAATTACCTACGTTTTATTATGATTTCACTAGCCTGCACTGAAGACATTTTTATTTGTAGTTTCTTTTTTCTGTAATTCTTACGCTCCTTTCTCTAATTTATTTGTTAAACATAATTTCATGAATTAATTTTCAATAGTATTTTTAGTATTACTACTATTTTCGTAGTATGAATGTTAATGCATTCGTATAACGATTGAACTTGTTACTATCTGTAAGTCGATCACTGCGTTATCGTGCAAATTCCCTTTGAAAACGCAGACATTTTTGGAACACAACCTCTCAGTACCAGCTACCTCTAAGATGATGATAATGTTGGTGATGATGATGATGATGATAATAATAATAATAATAATAATAATAATAATAATAATAATAATAATATTTTAATAAAAATACCGTACCACAGACGACAAAGCGATATAAGATTAAATAACAGTCAGTAAGACTAAACAAACCCGGAAGCTTGGTATACTCTGCATTCTGTATTTCCATTCTGTATTTTGTTGAAAACTGGAGCATCCGATAACTCGTTCATTTCGCGGCTAGATGCACGAAGTCGCAATACACCGGAGTAGGTGAGAAAAATCTCTTCTGCTCGCATTTTCTAAAAACTCCCGAGTCCCCGAAGTGGGCTCTGAAGACACCCGTGGGGCATTACCAACGTTACTCTCGCCGGGACTGATGGGCCTAAAAAGTCTTAAAAAAAGGACCAGAGATAGTTTGTTTACTTCCATCAATGCCTATGACGACACTCCCTTGTCTGCAACGTCCACCGCAGCCGTGAACTCAGATTTTTGGCTGCATTTTAGAATTGCCTTGCCTTGCATTGTTATAAATCTCGTTGTTTTCACGTGCTTTTCAGAAATATTTGAACATTTTGAAAAAACGTTCCATTGGATAACTTTTAATCTCATACATTTCTAATCTAACACTGTAAATTTTCTTTCGAATCTCATACATTTCTTTCAAAATGTCTTTGTTTTGACCACGTTATATTTTCCAACATAAAAACAATACTAAGGGAGGAGGGAAAGATATGTTGGTTTTTCGTGCGGCTCTTTACTATTTATTGAACTTTCATCAATAATTTTTTTGGTCTACAGGAAAACATCATTATGTTGTTTAGAAACTAAAATATATACAAGGAAACGCGAATGATCATCACGACGTCATGTAATATTCTGATCTAACATTGTACTTAATGTACAATGCATCATCATTTTTTCGAACAAATTACATCCAATCTGCACAGTAACTTGTCTGTACCGACGGGAAATTATGAAAAAAATGATCGTGTAAAACAGATTTAAGACAATTTTCCTAGACAGGAAGCTATAGGAATAATAAGGCACTTCCGACCATAAAAAATACCCATTCCAGATATAACCGTGCTCACATGTGAAAGATAAAAACCTAATATCACATCCTCCGCGTGTTGTTTTGGGAAAGGCGTTAAAAAGTGGTCGCCGTCGAGAGTTCATTCATCCCAAAGTCTCTGTTGCATTCAGGTAAGCAAGAACAGTGATTGTGAACAGACCTTCCCTAACAAACTTTGCAACATTGGGCTACATCGTAACTGGTTGTGTACTATGTATGAAGCTTTTCACCTCTATGGTGTAATATTGGTGTTCATCGTCTAGTGAACAGTTTTATTGCGTGATAGGCAACACATTAATTTAATTTAGAGATATTTATTTGAGTAATCCAATTCTGATGGCTTTGGAATGAAAGTCAAAGACACTGATAGTGAAAACCTGATACCATGTTTGTTAGTCTTTCGCCGCCGAAGTTTGTATGCTCTAGGCTGTCCGGGCCGAGCCGCGTCTGTGCCGCGAGCACCATACCTCATGTCGAAAACAGTTAAAATGTTCAATAAATTTAAGGGAAGATAAATCAACTAATATTTTCACTTTCTATATAGAAGAGTTCTCACGTCTTCAAAACAAAAATCTATGTCCTCAAATGTATCTTACAACAGGGTTCTACTTTAATGTAATTGGAACTCTACTGCCCAAAAGCCAATGTTTCTTTTGGATTAATACAAAATATCATAATTATGTTCTTCCAAATCCATTCCAATTGTTTATGCAAATTATGTTATAATTAAAATAGTGCATTTACTTGAATACAAACTTAATTCTGTTTCTCTTTTTGTTCTAGGTGAGTATGCAGAAAAAATATCATGCGGCATATACCTTATTATGAGGGTGAGGGTAAGTTCTTACTTAAACGGCAATAATTTTGTGCTCCCAACTGGTAATTTTATCAGGTAATTTTATCAGGCCTTTGGTCTTGGAATGTGTATTGATATACTCAACGTGAGTTAAAAATTCATTACTGTTTATCTCACATCTAAAATTACTGACAGTAATTTAATTTGGGTTTCGCTGATGAATTTTCTCAATATGTTGATTCTTGGCACTCGTATTTTTTGAGAAATCTTGGATTGGAGAAATTCGATAACATTGCAGCTATAGGAGCTTCATGATGTTCTCCAATTTTTCGACATACGGCTGAAGAAGTTGAGGGGGTAGAGAAAGCGGTGAGGGAAACTCTGGGAGTTATTAATAATCGATATATATCGATTCAATTCCCCCGGCCCGCGTCCTCGACAGGCAAGCTTCCACTTTGCTGACGGTTCCGGGAATTGATATCGGCCTCGGCTGTGACATTAATAATCGAGAAATGTAGTATCGACTGGCGCCGACTCGCTTGAGCCGCGCCGGAAGGAAGGCTGGCGCGCCTTTGCAGTCGTCGCGGCTGCGACTCCAGACCCTGTAGCCGTACTTCGCTCTGAGCGTGGTATCACAGCCATGTAGCCTTAGACTGCGGATGGTTGCTACAGAAGGAAAGTCGAAACCATTGAACCCAAAAATATTCGTCTAGAATTTTTTTCCCAAAATTCACCGATATGATAATTAAATTAGCGAGAAAACAATAATCTATTGCAAATAAGAAATAAAAACGGGGATGAAAAAAAAATACCAACTCAAATGTTGAAACCAATTACACTCTCTGCAATGTAATTAAATAACAATAATTAGGAAGAGCAGAGAAAATGATTTTTAAAGGATACTTCAATAGGCTTTCATCAAACTGCTCATGTTCAATGAAACATATTCATAATATTATGAAAGCGTTGTATTAGAATGGGATAGCGTACAGCTATTTGCGAACTTGGGTTTTCTAAGTAGAGTGATAAGTTGACTTTCAGTAAAAAAACATGCGCTACTGCACGAAGATATGCGTTGTTTTCAAAAATGTGAAAAAATCAGTAATTGTCCAATTTATATTATTAGTCATAAATGACGAAATTTATTGCAAATAATTGCGTGGTTGCTTGAATGTTTATTTAACAAGTGATTGTAACCTTTAAAAATGAAAAAAACTTCTTGAATGAGTTTTGTTTTGCAATTTTTTATTTGATCCACGTGTAGGTACCCAAATTATATAGAATAAACGAATAATACTAAATTCAGGATAACAGAGGTATCAACAATAAGTAGTATATACAATATGAATTTTAATGAAAGACAAACTGAATCTGTCTCCGTACTTCGTATGACACACAATATAGCGCCATTGTAGGACCTACCACGTGTTTAATCTGTAATACATGGAGCCACTGATGATGGGATGAAGTCCTAAAATACGTATGACTGAATTTTCTGTATATTAAAATTCATATTGTATCTACTATTAGTGGTTGATACTTCTACTATCCTGAATTTTTATAATCATGGAGTACCACAATATTTCTGCTGCCACTACATAATAATAATAATAATAATAATAATAATAATAATAATAATAATAATAATAATAATAATAATAGTAGTAATAATAATAATAATAATAATAATAACAGTCATAGCAAAGACAATAGTAATTAAAATAATATTTGCGAGACATTGTAGAAGACGAATCATTTAAACGTGTTACTGAAAGTAGTGATCATGATACATGTCATTTTAATGAAAGGGAAATTGTCACATTGTAAAACAATGGTGACCTATCCGACGAAGCCAGAAGCCCGGGGCCACACGGACGAGAGCAGCGTGGCTGTGGGGGTCGTAGAGCGTCGCGGCTCGGGGCGTCCACCTGGCCGGCGGCGGCGCCTTCTGCGGCCTCTACCTCTAACTAATTCATGCGGCATCTTGTCAGAGGTTATCCTGCGGCGGCGCCGGCTTCGGCGGCCATACTTGCTAATATAGCCGTAGTTCCCAGAAGCTTCAAGTCTTACGGGCTGCGCCTCGCCACCGCTGCAGCCATGGGAACGCGCGGGGCGACCGCGAGTCGGCCACGGGAGCCCGAGGCGAACGCGAAAATCGGCGGGGAAAGAGGAGGGAAGAGGGCGGAAGAGAGGACGCTGCGGGTCGCCGCGCGGATCTCCCTAAGGGGACGAGGGCGCCTGTGACGCCAGCGCGGCGCGGAGAGGCGACCTCTGAAAGCCACCGGAGCGTAGGATAGCTCGTGTGTGCCCGCGTCTTCAAACACCCTGCGCCTTCGCCGTGCGCGGACACACACACACACACACACACACACACACACATTCGTGAGCTCTCTGTCTCGCCGGCACACGTGACGGCCGTTGGGTCCCACCGGCGGACGGACGCGCGCGCGCGCGCGCGTGCGCGGTAAACGCACGCGTGCACCGATGTGACGGTGGGGTGGGGGTTGCCGTGGCCCAGAGGGAGGTGGTGACGAAGGCGCGAGAGGGGGAGGTGGCGAGCGTAAACCCACGTGCGAGCGCTGGGGGGGGGGGGTATTGACGGTGGAGGAAGTGGCGAAAGTAAAGAGGTGGCGTATCGATAGGTTGGTGGTGGAGGAGGAGAGGATGTCTCATGAAATATACAGCGCGTCTAATGCAATACGGATCAAGTCAACAGATCGTCCGTGCGTACTTGTACACTCTTCAACCTAGTGGATTACCGAGAATGCGTTGAGCTTACTGCCATATCTATTCTTGCCATTGGGCTTGATTTACTTATTTTGCTTAAGGCTCGTTCATTATTATGTTTAATTGGGGGGATATATTAGTCAATAGAACTATGCAGAATGATGTAATGAAAACTTTAAGAGGAAAAACAAACTAAAACAAAAAAAAGGAGTTAAGAACATAGTGCTTGTTTGTTGCAGCCATGCGCAGGAACCGAAATGTTCATTTTTCTAAATTCTTTGCATTTTTAAAATACTCTTTATTTTTTGGTCGCATGAACTGCAAGGTCATTACCGACCATATATACAATTCTTGACAATGCATCAAATAGTTTTTTATCCTTTAGAAATTTGAAGACATATGTGTGAGATGTTTCAGTAAATAATTTGGAAAGACAATATGAAAGTGAATGTGATATACGTATGTCTGGATACATTGGGCAATCTATTAAAATCTTTGTATCATGGTCCCTCATGCTTCATGGTTGCTAGAGTTCCCTTTGAAAAAATTCGATATTTTAAAATGTTATCCAATGTTTTCTATGTTATCAAAACTGAACGTTGAGAAAAAAGGGCCGTGTTTGCAGGTATGAGCTTCTATTTTATTGCTTCAAAACATTCTTTTTCCTTTCCTTATCACTGTTGCATCGAATCCTTGACTGAAACTGTTTCATTTTCATTTTCGATATCACGTTCTAAAAAAATGCTCAATATCTTAAAGTTTCATCCGTGTATGTATGAAAATTCATGTAAGAAGATATTGATTTCTATAAATTTGAATGGTTTACGCATAACACATTTCTGAGTTAACATAAAAAATTACCGAACCAGTAATACAAATCTCGTTCGGAAGACCTTTACAGTGAGTAAGCTTTCGGTGTTCCCCGTTAGTACAAAAGCTGTTCATCTCTCTTGTGTGTACGCGCGAAGCCTGCAAATGCGCTTTCTGCACTCAGCATATCACACTACATGAAGTCCGGGCGCCCGCTGACGTCAGCTGCGCCGGCTGCATTGAGCGCTTTCTGGCTGCGGTGCCAGAAGCCGTTAGCGACTATACTCGCCTCGCCTCGCTGCCTGCTCCACCTTCCCACAAATCGCAGGTGCCACCCGGGGACTCTGGCGCGACGCGGGGCTGCGGGGGCGGGCAGACCCGGGGGTAGGGCAGGAGGGGCGGGGACGTGGAGGTGGGCGGGCGCCGCGGCTCCGTGGCCGGTCGCCTGCGCCGCGGGCGGCCCTGGGTCCCGTAATCAAATATTAAGTTTAGGACCGCCGTCAATAGTATTTTGGCTAAAGCAAAGAGAGGGCGGAGGGCGGGTGGGCAAACAAGCGGGCCACAGGACGTCAATCAATGCTCCTGTGGCGACACGGCCGCTGTGCCCTTCCCCTTCGTTCTTGACCCCGCCGCCCTCATCCCCCTCGGTTGGGAGAAGCCTCTCTTTCTTCTCAGAACAGGAGGTTGTTGGTTGGCGGGTCGCAACGGACTGTCTCAAATCATCACTAAAGAAAACGTGCGAATGTGATCATCGACTTTCCTCTTGCTACTTGCTACTTTACGATGACAACCAAGAGAATACAAATTATTGCATATCAATAGATTTTGTCTAAGTTGCATAGGCAAGTGGTGTCCAGTTGTATTTGAGTACATAAACTACTCTCCCCTCATATTTATTATTTTCTCATTGTTAGTTTCTCGTGGTGAAGGTTATAATAATAATAATAATAATAATAATAATAATAATAATAATAATAATAATAATAATAATAATAATAATAATAATAATAATAATAATTATTATTATTATTATTATTATTATTATTATTATTATTTTGTTGTTGTTGTTGTTTAAAGCGGAAGAATAAATCAGAATCCAAACCAGTGAATCTCAAAACTACCCAGGATAATAATAAATGGCGTACTTCTCAAAAACATGGACAAGCTGATACATTTTTTCTACATTTCTACCAAAGTTCAAATACTCGTAAAGTCACGATAAATCTCGAAATTCATGTAAAGCCACGATAGGTATCACTGACAAATCTGTAACACCAAACACAAGTACCAAGTAGTACGAACACTCATCAAAATATGTTACTACTTTTGGCCTATGGAATACCTTGTGTGACAAATTCATTCCGATCGTACAATAGAAGCAAACAAACTGGATATCTTAATTATGAATTTCAAGAACAAATCGTGTCTACTTGTTCATTTATAATGTGCGAGGTCAAATCGACTTCAACCTGATGTGGGGGCATAAAAACTGTGTGATAGTTATCGGAGTTTCGGGATTTGCAAAACTTCGCAAAATTAATGAAACAATTTGTTTAAACTACCAGGTTGTTCAAAAGGCTAGGAAATGTAAGATATTGCCTTATTGGGAACACCCCACATTTTGTGTGAGTTGTCGGAAACCAATCACTAAATTTGCTCCTTGCTGCTTGCAATCTGTGGTGGATTTTATATCCATTTAACCAAATCTAACATTTTTAGTCGTAAATTTAGAAAGTAATGATAATAATAATAATAATAATAATAATAATAATAATAATAATAATAATAATAATAATAATAATAATGATAATAATAATAACTAGCGAGAACCCGTCAAAATTTGACGGTGACATCTGAGATAAATGTAAAATACTGTACCCAGACTAATGTTCACAATATATTGCATTGTTTGGATCTTGAGGGTATAATGAAGATATTCTGTGATGAGGAGTTCCCAAAATTTTGAACACATATGACCCATGACCAGGTGGCAATGTAATATCGGTAAAAAAATATAGCACTATTATACTGAAGGACATTATTTCTAAAGTTTTTTGATGTGTCATCATCTCCTATAATCAACTGTCTGATTTCTTCTGGCTTCTTGCTCGAAGGTATACTTATTTGAACATTTAAGCAACACACAGTAAATCGTTTGCAGAATTTCTCTCACATGGAAAGTACAAAGCAGAACAAAACTGACATTTCATAGACAATGACCCAATAGAAAACGAAATGACCTCACTATCACGACACCTACGCTGACTTTCTCTTTCCCTGCGTCCAGTTAATGTACGTTTGCGTCCTTTGGGGCGCGTGGACAACGATTCGGAATTCGACATAACCTGTAAACAACTTCACTAAAGTACAACCGAGCAAAACCCACTGTGCGAATGTTCACTACAAAATACACCACAGAAGCAAATACACGCAAACTGTCAACACCACAATGCCATTATTACACTGAAATAAAACCTTGACGAATTGTAAACAAATCTCAACAATCAAAACAAAACATCAAGCAGCATGGTCTCATATCTATGGACTCATGTATATCGATTTTGAAACTGCCACCTTTTGAAAGAAAACAATTGACTATTGATAAGCGTACTATTAAAGAATGATTTAATTAATTAATTTACACCGTAAATGTTGGTGAATCAACACAAACAATATCTGATAACACATCTAGGGATCAGATTATTTCATTTAAAAGAAAAAATACAACAATCGGTTCAGTATAAGGTCTAAAGGAAGCCATGTCAGAATACCTTTTTTTATATATAGATAATAATAATAATAATAATAATAATAATAATAGTAATAATAATAAACTTTAAATATAAATTCATTGATACAAGTAGGGAAACTACATGAACTTCAAATGACTCTAACCGAATAAAACATACAATTATTGGCACTTCAAGAAACACTGTAGATGAAAACACAATGGATTTTGGTAATTTTAGACTCTTTAAGAGTAAAACAGAAAAATGTATTTTTAAAAACACTCCATACTTAGGGATGGCTTTTGCTTACTGCAAAAGCCATTCCTAAGTGTGGTGTGTTTGAACTCCATAACTACTGGCAACCCTATTAACAATCGATTAATGAAACTCGCACTAAAATGCGCAAATCAAACATACACCCTTTTTAATGTGAAGTACAGGGCACACATGCCTATTGATGAAGAAAATAAAAAGGATCCGAAAAAAGTAAATGAATCCTGGTAAAATTAGAAGAAATAGCATGTGAAAATTCTCTGAGGTGATTTTAATGCACAAGTACGCAAACAAAGAACATACCGGAAGACAAATGGAGAATACCCATCACACAAATGGACTAATGGAAATGGACAAAGATTAGTAAATGTTTGCAGTTTAATTATGTCAACACATTTTAAAAAGGAACCTTCTTATCAAAAGACACGGAGAATACCGAATTCATATATTGGTGAGTTTGAAATTGACCGTATAGCAATCTCCTTTCCAAACCACAGCGAAATTGTGAATGTTCAAGTCAGGAAAGGTGCAAACATAGTTTCGGATCATTACTTGACCAGAATAAAACTTAAACTGAAGCTTAAAAGATTCATCAAAAAGAAACCTGCAATCCCGAAATTTGACGTTAGCAAAAATCATCTCCTTTTAGAGAGAAATTAGAACAAATTCAATCAAAGGACTGGCAACAGCTGAAAAGTAAGTTTACTAAAATCACCCTTGATGGAATGAGGAGTGCGTACAAGCAATGAAAGCACACCTCCAAGCATATACTAATTGGAATAGTGCTAAAACAGAAGAAAAATTCCAGACATTTTTGACAACCAGGAGAGAGACAGCTAAATTAATTACAAATTAAAAGGAGATGTGAAAGAGATCAGCTTCTAGAAATTGAAAAAGATTTTACAAGAAACAATACAAGGAACTTCTATATATTTTTAAAACTAAACTTGCAGGATATCAACCACAGAACCTATGCTTCAAAAAAGGAAATGGAGATTTGGAATTAAATAATGAATTAATTTTGAGGAGCTTGCAAAATATTTTTAAAATCTCCTAAACAGTGTAGAACCATCACAAAGATTCCCCAGACAAGAACCTGTAGAAACAAATTCAAACTCCACACCACCCGATGAAACTTAAAAACAACAAAGCATCTGGTGAAGATGAAATAGTAGTAGAAATAATTAAAATCAGCAGGACAAATCACAATAAAAAATATCACTAAAGTTATGCAAGATATATGGCAATCAGAAAAAAATACAGACGAATGGGAAACTGAATTAATTCATCCATTACATAAAAAAGGAAATAGAACACACGTCAATAATTATAGAGGAATTTTATTACTATCAGTTCCCTACAAAATCGTATCCTTATGTCTTCTTCACGGAGTACAGCAATTAGAACCACACTAGGGAATACCAGGCAGGCTTCAGACTAGGTCGATCATGTCTTGAACAAACCTTAAATCTGAAACTTATCCTAGGGCATCAGCGAATAGATAACAGAAATCTAGTATGCACATTCATTGTTTTCAAATAGCATTTGATTCGGTTGATTGGGAATAATTATTCCAAATATTAAGGGAACAAGGATTATATTTTTAAACTCTTGCACTAATAAACGAAACCCTAACAAGCACACAGACAAACGTTAAATTTATGGGATGTATTTCTAAAACATTTGAAATCAAAACAGGGGTAAGGCAAGGCGATGGACTCTCACACTGCTATTTAATTATATTCTTGAGAAAGTAATTACAGAATGGGGTAAACAAAAAATAATCCTCAAAATTGCACAACCAAGCACGTTAGGGAGAGGAAAAATAGCGATAAACTGTTTACCATTTGCAGATTTGGTAATTCTGATACATATATTCAAACAGCACAAAAAGAGATTGAGCTCCTTAAAGAATCTTCAGAGAGAGTTAGTCTTCAGATATCATTTAAAAAACTGAATTTATTACTTGTACCAAAGACACACCTATGTTCATGGAAACCAAACATGGCAAAATTAAGTCACACAATTCAAATACCCGAGGGAAATAATTTAGGAAAATGGAATTGAAACTAAGGCCAGTGAATCTAGATGTAGGAAAATTCTTCGTGCAAAATTCACAGACGAGCAGTACACACTCAAAAGCAAAAAGGAAATCAGACAATATATGACTATTCAGAGTGATATCAGAAAAAGAAGACAACATTTTTATGGCCACATCAAAAGAATCCTAATCGTCTTACAAAACAAATAGTTTAATTTTATGAGAATAGAAGTAAAGCAGCCACCGACACTGCAAAATAGTTCAACGAAATTAAAAAGGACCTTAAATTATCTGGGATCACAGAAGAAGACATTCAAAACAGGAACACATTTAGATCTAAAGTAGTCACAGCAGATTGATTTGGAAGATGTACCAAGTGTAGAACAGGAAAACCTTGGACCAAAGAGAAAAAAGTGCACAGCCAAAGGATGAAAGAAGTCTAAGAACCTCTACCTAATAAAGATGGAAAGTACTGAAATCGGTCCAATCAGTTAGGAACGTTTACAATACCTACTTACAGATACAATTTTGCATTACCAGTTCACTAAAATACCAATAATTTGCTTTTTACAAGACTAAAGCTCGTTGTACACTAGTAAAACGTTTCCGTTATATCTTCCAGCAATTTTTTTCTGCTTCTTAGAAACACCATTACACTAATGAGGGCAAAGCAATGAGGTATGTTGTTGAAAAGTGTTTGGCGGCAAGATATTTGCTAGTTGTTTTTCTTTAGGACTCTTTTGTAGCCGGATCGGTGACGTCACTAGGGAAATTGCACGAATACTACCGGAAGGCGGAAGATACGAATCATGTCCGTACTTGTACTAAATGATATGAAGTAGCGCCGAAGGTTCGTGAGCACGACATATTAATAATTGAAAATATGAAAATATTTATTATCAATAGAACAAAAGATCTCCTTCATTAGCCTAAGAAATCATATACAAAAAATTTTTTATCAGTTAAGTTTTGAGCACAAATACTTACATGAATTACGTAAATATGCAAATTCGATTTTCGGATTAACTCTTGTTTACGTATTATCACAAAAGCGTCCGTATCATTACTCATTTAGTGAATTTAGAATATATTCTAGTACATGTGTTGTGTACATGTGTTAAAACCTTTCTGCTCATTATTTTTTTTACAAAAACGCTCCTTACATTGCAATGTGTGTGTTAACTCCTTATATTCTGATCTTGTGGCCATGGTCACCATTGGCCTCTTGCAGCAATTTCTTTGTCTGAATATAATTCTATTGTGCTTCCAGCAACAGCCGGCAATATCTTTCCGAGGACGGAAATACACTAGTTCGTATTATGCGCAGACTATTTTGCAAGAAATGTTTCCAGCATCAGAAAAACGGTGTTTAATCAACTTTTCTTGTCAAATAATGCCGCTCGCCATTTTCACGCAAGTGCAAAGCCAGACAAGACAAGAAAAAGTTTCTCTCACATTTCTTGGTTGTCCCTTAAATATACAAACCACACTCTCAAGCTCTTTCCCTGCTCTAAAATAAAAAAATTAAATCGTATGTTTTAAAATTATTAGTAAACAAAAATGTGTTTATTGATTTGTTGGTTCATTGTAAGTAGGTAACATCATTACTTGTCATACAAATTGTAACTCTAAATTTGTTCCGAATATGTTTTTTTAATATAAAAATTTCTCGCCAAAATGTCAATGAAACAACGGATAATTTAGCAAATCATGCAATGGAATTGTGGAGACTCAGGTGGACGCCGCCGTGAACGTGATGAATGGGAAGAGAAACTTGCAAGAGGGAGAGGACCGAGCCGGAGCAGCCGCGTGGACCTGCCCGGCGCCTGTGCGCGCCCGCACTCGCAATTTACCACTCTCGCTTGCAACGGCGGTGGCGGCAGAGCCGGCGGCGGGGCAAGCGGGGGCGGGGGCGGCGGGGGCGGCGGGGGCGGCGGGGGCGGCGGGGGCGGCGGGGGCGGCGGGGGCGGCGGGGGCGGCGGGGGCGGCGGGGGCGGCGGAGGCGGCGGAGGCGGCGGAGGCGGCGGAGGCGGCGGAGGCGGCGGAGGCGGCGGAGGCGGCGGGGGCGGCGGGGGCGGCGGGGGCGGCGGGGTCGGCGGGGAGGCGGGGCGCGCGGGGGCAGGGAAGGGGTAGGGGCGGCAGCAATCTCGGTGCGCGCCGAGACCCCTTGAATGTGGAATTCCTGAGGCGACCAACAAAACTGCGCCTCGGTGCTCGCGGTGCTGGTGGACGAATGCAGTTGCGGTGGCGGCGGTAGCGGTGCCAGCTTCGGCGTCGGTGGAGGCTGCAGCTGCCTTAGTGGCTGAGGAGATTCCAATAACGAAAGCTGAGGGGCAGTTTTGTAATGGGAGCGAGTAAGAAGGCAGTTCAAGATAAGAAGCGGAGATGGCAATGTCGGTACCGATAGTAGCGGCAGTAGCAGCCGAGTGGGTCTACTGGTAGAGGCAAGTGACGCCAGCTCAGATAATGTTCGGAAACTTGTGTCAGCTGTAGGAACGGGTGAGACGATAGCGCTGACGATGGAAGCCGTTGTAACTGAGGTAGAAATGTTAAAGAAGTGACGAATTGAAGGAACAGCGCTTGTAACTGTAGCCCTTACGGAGGAGGTGGTAACGATGACAAGCGAAAAGCGGTGGTCTGGATGGAGCTTTTGCTGTGATGCATGAGGTGGTTGAGATCACTGACCTTAAGTGGCGTGTGGGAGTTGTGGCTTCTGAGACGGCTGTCTGCTGTGGTAGCTGTGGCTTCTGTGACGACTGTGTTTGCTTTGGCGGCTGTGGTGTTTGTGGTGGCTGTTGTGGCGACGGTGGTGGGGCGGCGGAGAGGTTGCGTAGGGTGTAGGATGATGTTGGCGGCGCGGTTGCGAAGGCTCGGCGCTTGGTTTTGGGCTCAGCTTTGGTTTTGGATCGGGAGGAGGGAGGCAGCAGAAGGGGCGCCTCAACGCGCACCTTGCATGAGCAGAGGCGATTACCAGCGATTCTCCTGGCCCTTACCTGCCGCCAGATCTCGCCGCCGCAACTTGCGCCATTACGTCATCTTCGATTCAATCCAGGCTACTCCGTGTCCCCTCCCGACATACCTGACGGTGACCCCGCCCAACTTCACCCGGCCACATTCAGATCCTATGAATAAGTTGCAGTTCCTTGCAATCCCAGCTTGTTCCATCTCGTGTTTCCGTAGAGCTAATATTTATTTGTTGTAACTAAATTCCAATTCTTGACCTTCGTATTTCCCTTTCTACCTACCATTAATGTTTCATGTACCTTTGAAGGTTTGTCTTATTGGATATTGGTACTATATTTTTAGTTTCTTTTTTTTAGTTTTTTCTTACATTTCGCAACTCCATGTATTTAATACACTGTTGTTGCAATTATTAAGAAGGGTCAAAAATATCGAATAGCTAATAAATCAACAAAATAAAATTTGTATCTTTTATTAGTCATTTCTGGGATCGATAATCTATTTTGTGTAATTATTCGTTACTTTCTCGTGTACATACGTATATACGGGACTAATATACGAAGTATAGGGAAAGTTCTGTAATGCTGCGGAAAATCGATTTCGAGATTTCAACGGAAATACACGTTTTGAGGTCCACTGATACCGAAAAACTAGTTTTTTCAAAACGTTCATCCGTCCGTCCGTCTGTCTGTCCGTTATTCCGTCCGTCTGTCTGTCTGTCGTATGCGAACAAATCTAGCACCTAAACTACACGATCTTTTCGAAATTGAAGAAATCCCTGTCCATCTGGCTCTAGTTGAAGTTATGAAATTTTGAAAAATTTGGGTGTACTTTACATTAAGTCCCCCAGATATTTTCAAAATTTTCTTAAAAATTGCCCCAGATATTTTCTTTAAATTTCTTGTAAGAATAGAGTAAAATACATTTATAAAGGTGGCGTAGGTCCAATTTTCACGGTTAACTCTGAATTTTCGAAAATAGCAAACGTTTGAATTTTGTGGGGTCATGCTACAACTATAAAATTGAAGACGCAGATTTTTCCTTCAAATGAAATTTGTTGTCCATAAATAGTTCTTTAATTAGGGTCAGGTACACTCTTTTAAAAATTTTAGTAGTTTTTGTGCAATAGAGCGTGAAATATTTGAAATTTAAAAGAATCACAAAACATGATTTTCTCAAAATGCAAATTTTTTCTTTAAATTTTTGGTAGCGTTAGTGCCCAATCCACTCTATCCGATGACAAACGTCATATTGCTCTATTTCTTTGTGTTTTTTTTTCAAAAAATTACATTTTGTGACTTGTCTCTCACGTCGGTAATATTTACCTTAGAAGCAATTTATTAACACTGTTAGATTTATGAGTACATGCGCTTTAAATAACGTCAAATAAAGTTTCTCGAAAACTCAGCAGTATTCTGTAAAAATGAATAAATAGTTCAATTGAAAAAATCAAAGATGATTAAATTTCTCGAAAACTAAAACTAATATAGAGAATTCCTCTACCAGCATGATTCTGCATTGTTCAGGGAAAACTGCAACTTGATACCCTGAACCGTTTAGAAGTTATGGGGGTGGTCCATATTTGGTTGGACACCCGGTACCATATAAAAAATAGAAACCCTATGTAGCATGATCGATGATAAATGAAAGCGATTGCAGTGTACTAAGCGAATGAATAAGGATGACGAAATACGTCTCGTAGTGTAAACCTCGAAATGTTTACTTTTCATTGCGTCAAATTCGGGTAGCTATATTTTCTTAATTAAACCCCAAAATATTCAAACAGTTACTTCAAATTAAATAAAACTACAATTTTATTGACAATAATACTAACCTGATATGACTTTCTACAAACAATTATAAGGAGATGTGAACTTTTTCGTTCTAAATTTTCATCCTAAATCGTTACTTTATTTTTAACGATTATGTTAATGTTTGCTACTCAGAGACACGGAGCACGCTCGAAAGAACATAATAAGTAAACAAAATTGAGCATATTATGAGTATTATGTCGTAGTAGCTTCATTGTTGAAATGATGACTGATTCTTTCATATGAGATTTTCTGTGTTTCATGAAGATGACCTCGGCGTATACGTATTTCGAAGACGTGTAAACGTCCATGATTTTGACGCGATAAGCGATGACCTCAAACAATCCACTTATATTCAGAGGGTAGGGTTGAAAAGCATTGGCGTGTTAGTGTCGAATGGAAAAGAATATTTCTAGGAATTGTTCTGAACTTGGAATAATTGAGTTTTAAAAACATGTTTATTTGAAAACTTCGCACCTTCATTGAAGTTTACTTAACTGCATACGTAAGTTCACATTCCTTCAATAAAAAATGTCCATAAATAAACATATGTCAATACTATATTATAATAGTATTATTACTTTTCCGCATATTCCATGCAGATGCTATATACTTGTAAAGGCAGCAGACTTACTGGTTAGAATGAAATTGTGAATGTTATAACAATGTATTTCGTATTTGAAACGGGTGAATACTGAGGAGCCGGAAGCTTGAATGTCTATATTTACACGTGAAGCCAATTAATGCAAAATTATTGTTTTCTTGTATATTTAATTTGAAAAATTTTCCACAATTTTATATGTAAAGAATTGGCTTCCTAAGAAGGTGGATAAAGGCTTTCTCGAGGGAAAGCGAGTGTTACGATTTACGCTTACAAGCTCAGCCTATTTCGCCTTGAAACGTGTGGAGGAAGGACGCAATTTTCACCGGGAGATATTTCTGGAAGCCAATTGATGACTCTTTCTTGCTCCCAAGTTGAAGATTGTTCGGCATCCGACTCGAGTAGTATTTTAAAATGTATGCTGTAATTGTTAAACAAATGGAACTTAAAGTATTTAGAATAAAATGAAAAATTAAGGAGCTGAAATCCAGGAATATCTAACCAGCAACAATTTTCGTGGCAATTAATGCAAGCGTTGTGGCCGCTTGTCCCCTCCACCCCGTTAGGAACTTCAAATGTATTTGCCGGAGAAACTAAGCGAGCCGTTGCAAAACGGCTTATAGAAAAGCTTAACGTGGGAACTGCCAAAAAATAGTTGTCATGACATGCTAATTTCTTATAAACAATTACGTATCTCGAAAACGAAAGGAAGCGCTAATCGGATTGCGGAATTTTACATCTCGTTTAAAGGCAATTTTAAGAAAGCAATGTATTGTTTGAAAAATTTATAAACAATTCCAAATTTTGGAATTCTAAAGTGGGAAGGGTTTTCTAATGTCCCAGAACTGAAAACTGCGAATTAACAATTTTATAAACAATTCCTAAATGTGCGCTATTCCTGCCGGGGAGTGTCCCCAAATCGTCCCTGATTTGATGATAGCAAAATAACAGTTTTGACAGGAGATGCATATTAATTGCTTAATATCTCGTTTAATTGTTACTGTAATGATAAATATACAGTTGATCTTTGAATTTTACTTTCTTTTATTGAAATGTTTCCCTAGCAGTCCTAACGATTCGAGAAAGACAGTATTTTGCATTTTTGCAAATGTAATATACATATAAACAATTGAAAATATGTAATTATAATTGTTTTTCTTATCGCAAAATTCTGTAGTAAACTGGTCATTTGATAAAGTTCATAAATTGCGTTTGGACAAGAATATTGGAATTTAAATGTGTATAAGAACGTAATTGTTGTAAAATTAGTGTTATTTTATCTGATATCAATGTAATTTCTTCAAAAAGAATTGTGTTAACAGTGGTTAAGTGCTATGTGTTCATATATATTTCAATGAATTTACTTCCATGTTCATACAAGTGTTTCTTCCATGTATTTTTTATTTGAAAATACTTCCACATCTGAACTAGCGGCGCCCGCCATTTAGTACGACGTAATTTTGTTAGGGCACTCCCCCCTGCGTTGAGATTGGCTACGATGGTTTGTGAGGCTCCGCCTGCGACATTTCGTCATGACAAGGGCTGGCCAAGCCGTGCAAAAGCTGAATTTAGCCGCAGACAGACGCGATCAATTTATGTTTCCAATACTGTACTTTCGGTGACGATAGATCGCAGGTGGCCAGAGAATGGAGGAAAATCTTACAGCCAGCCCACGCCAAGGAAACTAGAAATAATTGCTACGAGAGAGTCTGTGCCATTCTGTAGCACATCTAGTTTTACTTGATATTACTTTATATTTTATTATTTGTGGTAATTAATTTCGATCGTTCCTTTGTTCCCTGCTTTTTCTTGTAATTGTCACCCTGACATTTTATGTTTCGTAGTGTTTATTAGAATGCCACAGTATATACGTACATATCCAATTCATAGATTATCTATTCGTGAAACGTGTCCAATTCTTTGTCCTTCTCCTTCGTTCTCCTATCCCAACGCGAATGAGTACCTAGCTCAGAATCGTAAGGAGGTGGATACACACAGCATGTAACTTCGCACATCGCCCCTTGCTTCTGTCCCTGGCCCTGCTGCTCTTTCCGCGCTTCTCTCCTCTCTTTCAACCCCTCACGCCTCGTCCCGCTTCGCTTTCTCGCTTCCTTTCGGCTTGCACGGCCTTTCAGCTGTTTGCTCGCCCGCGCGCTACCTGACGCGCCACCGCTAGTCTTCTGCCAAACTGCTATTAGCGCAGACGGCGAGGGCGACTGCCGAAGGATGCACCGCGAGTGCGGCGTCCGACCGGGTTGGGGATCCACTGTGACTAATCTTCCGCCGCGCCACCTCCCGCCCGCGCCGCCGCGCCGCGCCGCGCCGCAGTGCTCCGTAGGGGTCGAGAGAGCGAACGCCTTCTGGTCTGTGACGCGGGTTTCGTGACCCTGCACAGTTTCGGTTCGCCGCACTCAAATGTTCTCTTCGAGAGACCGCGCCGTTGCCCAGTGATAGCGGGAGGGAAGGATCCTTCAGTAAAACTCCAGTAACGTAATATTTACGTGGAAATGTCTACAGAGAGCTGAAGTTTACGTTTTCTGCTCTAAGCTCTTTCTTTGTCTTTAGAATATTACATCATTTATACATTATAGTATTATTATTTCGATAATATACATGTTATATATCTACAATGGTTTCCTACGTTTTGAGACAAAAATGGATAAAAATCAACTTTTAACGTTTTATGAATTGACACTTTATTTATAATAAGAAATTTGGAATTTTTAGCTTAATTTTTGGCATTTTTTATTGTACTTCTCTTTTCAATTCAAATGTATACACAATCACTTTTCATTTCTCATATAGGCGGTCCTATTTTTATACATTTTAAAATTTTCCTTTCCTTAACGTCAGTAGGATTTTCCTTGACATCTATATAAAATAAAAAAGGAATACCTTATCACTTCACCCAACAATACTCTATTTCAATGCTCTATAATTTATTTTTCCTGCCAATTATTCAGCTCGTCCTAACACGTGCATACATTTTCAACTTTAACTAGCTTATTCCTCACCAATTAATCAGTAGCTACACGTAGCCAATTCATTTTCAATTGTTTTGGATTAACATACATTTAATATAATCAGCAATACATACTGTTTATTACTTCTGTTCCTTTCAAACCTTCTTCAGAATCGTATGACTTGTCTTTTCTTGTCCCTCTTTTCATCTTCCTCTATCCATGCCTATATCCACTGGTCCTCTCTTACCCAGCTCCCGTCTGCGTTACGTCCTCCGATCCCCATTCCAACCACTCTCCCCTTCACCAACTCCCTTCTGTCCCACCTGCTCCACCGCCCTCCCTCTCTTGCCCGTCTTTCTCTTTATTCCTCTCCCGCCCTCTCCCTCGTGGTAGACCCACTACCATAGACTAAAGAGTAATTCTTTACTCTACTCTTTACTCTTCTTTACTCCACTACATTGCGGCCGGACTCAATGCCTAGCGCACCGCTGCGCATTGTATCCCCCTCGCGCGTTATTCCCCATCTACTCTTCCCTACCCAGTCTAGTCCTATCCTCCCTCCCACAGAGCCCGTCAGGGTTTTCCGATAAGCTCGTTTCTGCGCTTTGTATAAGTGGGTAGGTCCTATGCATTTTTGTTAATTTCAAAAAACCTGGTATTTTAAAATGCAAATGCCTCTACCACCAGTGTTCACATAATACCATTAAATCCCTTTTTTGTTCGGTGGGACGAGAGGCATAAAATATAACCAATAATGTGCGCATACACTTCGCTCTTTTCAGATTGCATTTAAAATATGCTAAAATTTTAATCCTCTGGTCAACATCAAAGCACATCCATGAATAAATAAAGAGCTATTAAATATGGAAATAGATACATATATTGATGTGTAGTAATTTTTGCAACATCGATTTTATAAGTAGACATTTTGGTGGAGTTCCGATATTCGTGTTTAGTCCCTGCACCAAAGTTCAAAGGCTAAAGTAATGCGAATACACCACTGCTTCTATCATGGAAATTGTTGAAGGAGATTGCTCTACTTCAACTCTCATTTTCTGGCTCTCTTCTGTGTCCGTTGTTTTTTTAAACAATGGCCATGCATTTATTTTAAAAAGCAGATACATAAACTTTCTACTAGATAGTTACTTAGAATTGTTACTTTTAGAGAATGTAAGAAATGTGAAGTTGTCTTTATTCTCATTTGAGCATTGTGTATGAGTTTAAGTAGTAGTCACAATGATCTGATAATGTTTAACGTTTTTTATTTAGCTTCACTATTAAACCAACTATATTGTTATTTTATTACGTATTATTATTATTATTATTATTATTATTATTGTTGTTATTATTATTATAAACTAAAATGCTAATTAAGTGTTCGAGGAACAGTGATAAGGTGTGCATTATTTAATGGAAACTGGCAACAATAAAGACCAATTGTATGCAAATCATCTCACTGGACATGGGCAACTCCGCATAAAACAAAATCTGAAATATTTATTATATTTGTCATCTTCACGTAGATCGTCCGTAGAGCGACCGTCCATACATCCGAATGTCTATTTAGTAACTGTCCGGACTAACTATTTAGACCAATTTAGAGATTAGGACTGTCCGGAATCTATTTAGTACAAAATGTGTATAATTTATTCATTTGTACTTTGTACTATCATTTTTTATTTAATACGAAAAGATAGCACAACTACAAATGAAATAACACATATTTCGAAAGATTGGGCAATTAATATGCAAAGATTAGATAGTGAAGAGGACAGTGAATGAGTAAAACTAGATGGAACGTTACAGCCAAAATTATAACCGAAAATACTTTAATGAGTAGAAATGTATGTTCAGTCATTCGAAATTCATGTATCCCGTTTGTTAATTCAGCTTCTACGTCTTCCATTTCAAATACTGCTATGGAATCCCAAGACATGGAAAACTCAATACTTTAATAATTGTTTTTTTATAAATATATATTCTTGTACGTCGTTTTGTTTTAATTGTTTTTTTAAGTTTTGTTACCATAAATTGAAATAATGTTGAAATAAGTTTCTGCGTTAAATTGATATATTTTCCTTGGATATGTTATTCCAGGAGGCAGTGATAACTCGGGGCCGAAGAACGCGGTTTGACATAATCCAGTAACAGTTTTTAGCAATATTTCTCTTTTTTCCTAATTCGTGTGATTTTAATTATCCATTTTCGCACTTCTCGTGATATTAATTATGAAAATACCCACCGGAAGCGCCACGCTAAGCTAGTAAGTAAGAGAGCGGAAACACTACGATTTAGGGTTTCATTACATTTTAAATAGGCGTACAAGCAATTGAATAAGAAAGGATGTTCAGATAGACATAGCACTTTGATTCTTGAACTCTTCTTAAATATATATATATATATATATATATATATATATATATATATATATATATATATATATATATATATATATATAAAGGCAAACGGTAAAATCTGTTTTGACGTTAACCGATAAAACGTCTTTTCAATTAAAATGTGAACTTTATGAAGTTTTCATGCCCATAAATAAATGAAAATCTCATATCTTCTGTCTTCTCTTAAAATAAAAGTAAAAGTTCGAAGTTACATATAAATTAAATGTAAAATTTACCAACTCCAAAAGTCATTTATTCCTAGGTATTAACGTTTTGAAATAATGTTAATCCTTGTACACGAGTCACGTACATTCTGGGAAAATTAAAAAAGCAATGTCCAAACATACGGAAAACAATATGAAAAACGATCCATCTCCTCTTGCGCGCGCAGAAATTAACGCGCGGAGCAGCCGGAAAGTGATTAGCATCCAGAAGCTCCCTTGAAAACTTGTTTGGAAGCCATGGGACCAGATGTCGCACTGGTTTATCGAACGTTCCTGGCGACTGTTTCAATTGATTGATTTTATGTTATTAAATGCTATCGCCGAGAGAAAAACGCAACCAGAGCTAATTTTTGACGCGACATGCATCCTCGCAACATCACGTCCGTGTTAATTTTACCATACCATTAATCAAGAGCAAAATGTCGCGTCCATCATGATCTACTTAAATTGATTCCTCCCGTCACTTATTGTTCGCCAAATTACAAATTATTTTTAATAACAACGATCGCTGGTATTATGTAATCACTCACACGCCCCTCAAACTTGGCTAAAAAACGCGACGAGTGGGCACAGTGGTGGCGGCGGCGGCAGCAGCGGCGCGGCTGGCGGCGCATTGCGGAACTTTTTGTGGGTCGAGAGCGCATGCGCAGCTCGTCACGTGTCGCCTCGGAGGCGCCGGGCCCGCGGGCCTTATCTACGCTGACAGGCGGCCCCGGACGCGGCAATTTAATTGACGACTTTTTAATGAATCATTTTAACAATGTTACATCTCGCTCCTCCAACGGGTAACAGCCGTTCTTACCCCCGACTGATGGACATTTGCGGGGGCGGATTGGGGGCGTGGAGGGGGCGGGACAGGCGGGCTGAGGCGCGCCGGGCAGGCGGGCAAGTGCGGAACAAGGCGTCGTACGTACGTTTTTAACTTTTTCGGACGTGGGTTTTCAACTCGGAAAATGCAGAGAATTAATTTTTTCCCGAACAGTATGCCAAGTTGAGAGGCCTACGAGGCCTATTGATTGTCGAAAATGTTGAAGTTTTTCACTGAAGAATAACATTGTACGTATGCATTTCTTTTGTAGAGGACACATGTTTTATGATTGAAAGAAGCATTATATTATTTGTCTTAAAAAAGAGTTAACTGGAAAACAGTAACATATCTACTCTACTTTTATTGTAATTCTCAGTTCATTGTGCTTTTTCAGACTTTTCACGCTGTGAATAATTCTGAAGTTATATTTGTAGCCACCAGTGTGATTACGTTCTTTTGGTGATGAAACGTGTTACGTTTGAAAATGTTGGGGTCCGTTATTACACGTAGGGCATAAAGTTGTCGAATATAACATACGAGCTCTTTTCTTCTCATTCAGAGTTCTGTTTGTTTTCCTTTCTAGAAGTGGGCTATTAATGTCAATAAAAGAGTCTTTATTTCTCATATCAGTTCTCGTTCTCGTGTACGTATGCACAAGTAGAACAAATGAAGATGAAAAACCGTATTTTAGAATGAACGTCAATGCACATACCCTCAACACAACATAATTTAAGTTTATTAAATATTCACGCGTGTAACATAGTTATTTTTAAAACGCTTTGAAGAAATGGCATCATAGTGAAATAAGAGAAAAATGGAAAGTATAATGTATTTTCCGACAGATTTCAGCAGCTGAATAAGATCATCTGAAAGTTCCTGGAAAAATAATTATCTGACATTTTCTAAACGGCGAGACATAATAGAACATCACGATATTGTTGTCTTAAAAACACTGATTGTGAGAATTCTGATGAGGTGTTGTTGACATTATTAAAGGATGAAATATGGGAAGTCATCTTTGTGAACTTAGATTTACTCAGACAGTCGGCTTTTTTATATTTTGTATTTATTTTGTACATTTCTAGACTAATGATGACGGCAAAGCCGTCGTAAGCCGACTCTCTGAATAAGTCGAAGTTGAGAAAGGTGACTTCAACTATTTCATCCATAAATACTTACGTTCAGATACGCGCTGAAGGGTAGACTTATTAGTACAATATCGTCGGAAAGAAGACGAGTGTTCATGTTTTGTTCTGATTGATTGATTGATTTATGTTTCCG
The DNA here is from genome assembly GCA_011170035.1 of Teleogryllus occipitalis. Classification (NCBI taxonomy): domain Eukaryota; kingdom Metazoa; phylum Arthropoda; class Insecta; order Orthoptera; family Gryllidae; genus Teleogryllus; species Teleogryllus occipitalis. Next base: position 83,885 of record BLKR01000210.1, on the reverse strand, counting down.
GGCGCGTCAACTACTCTGATCATTAGTCCCGTTAGTGTAGTACATGTTTTTTCTCGGGAGATGGCGGTGATCGTCCCCCTCCCAGGATGGCGAGATCCGGCGCCGACCTACCGTCGGCTAGTGGGGTTTCCCCCTAACCAGGACTCTCCCACCAGCGGGGCACCGCCCCAGCCGGGACAATCTGTAAGCTCCCGACCGGTCTCCCGGGATATGTGGTAGTGTAGTGTATGTTAGTGTAAGTGTGTGTGTAAGGGGGAGAGGATAGGACAAGGAATGGGAAGGACAGATAACGCGCGGTCCGTGGCCCGTTTGATAGGTACTGCTCCGGCATTCGCCTGGTGTTGATCGGAGAAAAAACGGAAAACTACCGATCAGAGCAACCGGCCGCTAGAATTCTCCTCCAGACAGCGACTGAATTCGACCTAGCTGAAAAGCCAGTGTCGAAAATCCTGCCGCCGTCAGGACTCGAACCTAGGACCACCCGGTCAGAGGCGCTGTTTTGTTCTGAAAGCGATGTTTCGTTATCCAATGAGCTTTATGAGGCCTGCTTCCAAGTCCCAACATAAACAAGCTTCAAAAGGAGCTCTCGCTAACAGCTGAAAGCGGTTGGAAACGGATCGAAACACGGGATGCGCTGGCCGCGAGCGCAGACATCAATAAACGGAATGAGCGGCGCGGCGCGACGGAGGCGTCTTGGTGGTGGCGCGCAAGACGGGGGCGCGGCGGGGCAGTGCGCCGTGCCGTGATGGATGGGCTGATAATGGCGTGATGAGGTCCGCATATGGGCGCCCCCTGTCGCAATCCAGATACCAACTCGGGCATTCGGGCGGAGACGCGCTGATTGCCGAGGGTCTCCTCCCTTCCCTCCCTCCCCTCTCACCGCCCTGCGAAGGGCAGCTTCCACCACGCGGAGAGCGCAGGTTGGACACTTGCTTCAAGTGGTGCGCCCATTTCATGCACGCCGAAGATAATAGTGAAAATCATGGAATTTTTCATTTTCCCGTTGGTTAGATGCTCAAACCAAAGTAAGAGAAACGTTTAGAAATGAAAATGTTAAATTTGTGGTCTGGTTTTATTTTGTGGCCTATGTTTGTATACTACTTGACAAACTACTTGCCACCATCTTCTTAAACGAAAGACTTTTTTTTTTAAAAAAAAAGGAAATTCGATGAATACTCTTAGAAAGTGTCATGTTTGAGAATTATAAAGGTCCCAGGCCTTCGTTTCCTTTGATGTAGAATCAGCTGAGGAATTTATTACGGTTCGATATTTCATCCTAAAGGGAAGAGCAAATTAAACTGCAAGCGTTGAACATTTGGTCATGGCAGCGTGAGGATATTATTTATAATAATTTTTAGCACCGTCAAGAGTTTTTACAATTGGGCAGTACTAACGATACAATTAATTTCTCTATTAACTCTCCTCATTCTTTGAATTGTATATTTTCCCTGCGTAATTACGGGTCATTCATCTTCAGAATTCATCTGGCCATGACACAACAGAATTTTCTGCGGGATGTGGGCCGCCTCGAGATGAATAATCGGAACTTGTTTCTCTGCCTAAATATTCTGCGGTTCCTTAGAATCCTGAAGGGAAGTTTGTGAAACAATTTAAAGAATACTTTCTTTCAATTGGAGATGTTGATTAAAATTCTGTTATTGCTACTAATTCTGAAGAAATTCTGATTTTTTTCTCATAAGAAAATTAGTTTTCCATGAGAAGCCTAAATATATTTTTCTACCAGGAAAAGGAAAAAAATAAGGCTTTATTTTCAAGGACTTTAAATGCTTTAAATTTCAAGGAACTTTTTTCTTCTCAAGTAAAACGATTGTGATACGTTTGAAATAAGAGGTATTGTTCATTCGCAGGTAATGTACACGAATTCAGTAGTCTTTCTTTTTATATTCGTGAATGATTCTCAATCGTAGCGACATTATTAAAACTAATACTAATAAAATAATGTTGAGCAATGATACATTCTGTATTTTATTGAGAAACACGATAAAAAGATCGCGCTCTTAAAATATTACAATCCTCATGTTCTATTATTATTATTATTATTATTATTATTATTATTATTATTATTATTATTATTATTATTATTATTATTATTATTATTATCTCTTTATTCACTGCTTTCTGGGATTACAGTAATCACACAGATACACAACAAAGCATGATACGTATTACTTAAAAAATAATGAATAGCGCTTACAGTATTTACACTTTATTTATAAAAATTAAGATCTTTAAATTTTACAAACAAATTTCTAACAAGTGTTTTATACGTTTGAACCCATAATTCTTCTAACCAAAGAACATGTATTAATATGACCGCTTTCTTCATGTTTATCAGAATATTTTTCTTTATATCAAGTTCTTCCACTGACTTTATAGTGACTTTTGGTACGATACCAGTACCTGAAATTACAATAGGGATTGTCTTCGCATTTTCGAAGGACCATTCCTCCTTCACGACTTGGACTAATTCTCTGTATTTTCCCAGCTTCGTCTGGTAGGTTGTCATGATGTTGTCAACAACCGCGAAGTCCACAAAGAACACTTTCTTGGATACCCTGTCCCAGATAGTGATGTCAGGTCTGTTGTGATGGACGGTTTTGTCTGTCAGGATGCTTCTGTCCCAGTACAATTTGTAGGCCGTATTTTCTAGGACCATTTGAGGATGATACTTATAATATGGTGTTAGCTCGTGCAGAAGACCGTATTTCTCAGCAAGTCTGGCGTGGATAATACGTCTAATGTTGTCATGCCTGATTTTATATTCAGAGGGAGCCAGGACACTACAGCCAGTTAGTTAATATATGCTGGATTGTTTCAGATCTTTGGTGACATATTCTGCAATTATCATCTACTACTGAAGGGTGTTTAACTATGTGCTTGAGATATTTTTTGTTGGTATTACTTTGTCTTGAATTGCGATAATGAGGCCCTCAGTCTCAGGGTATAAACACTTTACATTGAGCCACTTGTACGACATGACTACGTCTACATTTTCATTAGCTATTGCTGCGGGGTATGCACCGTGGAGTGCCTTCTGCTTCCATTTGACCATTTCTGTTTCCAGAGTGGACTGTTGCTAGTTCATGTCGTTTCTGAGGCTGAGAGATGTAAGATTATCAGCTTGTTTTACCACCTCGTGTAGTTGCGAGATCTGAGCTTTCTTTCCGAAATACTCTCTCAGAATAGTAATCTGCCTGATGTGTAGATTTGAAAGGTTTACCATGCTTCGTCCCTCTCTTTTCCTCGGTAACGTAACCCTTTGAGTACAGCTCCTGGGATGGTGGTATCTAAAGCGAGTCATTTGTACTCACACAGATCTTTCTATAGCGTCGATATCTGTCTTAGTCCATTTCACCACACCCATAGAGTATGTGAATACTGGTATGGTGTAGGTGTTAATTGCAGGAGTAAGGTTTTCTGAGTTGAGATTGGTCTTCAGAACTGCTTTTAGTCTGCGTTCAAACTCTGCTTTCAGTTTCTCTTTTATTTTTGTGTGAGGTATAGTTAGGCTTTGCTGAATTCAAAGATATTTGTAAAATTCATTCGTGTTTACGGCTGTTATAGTCTCTTTGGTTACTGTCTCGTATTCAATGTCAGTTGTGAGCTTTCCATTTCTCACACTTGCGATCTTACATTTATCTATTCCAAGTTGCATCCCTATGTCATTAGAAAACATTTCAGTGATTTCTGCATTTCTCATTTCAGTTCTTCCATTCCACGTTTTGATCAAGAGTACAGTTTGATATCATCCATATAAACAAGATGAGTTACTTCATATTTTTTAATTCCTTTTAGTTCGAATCCTGCCCCATTCTTGGCCTGCAAAGTTGATAATGGATTCATTGCTTTTTATTATTATTATCTCTTTATTCAGTTTCCTGGTATTGTACAATCACACAGATATCAATCAGAGCATGATTACTTAATGATGTAGAAACACATACAATAGAACATTAAAAATATTACTATCAAATAAAATTATATAATGGATGTAAAATATCAAACAGACCATTATTACTTAATTATCAATTATAGAAAATTATTATATATTTTTACATGTATCACCCGTGTATTTTCTGACCAGAGAGCAGGTATTGATCAGTACCGATTTCTGAATATTAATCATTATATTTTTGTTGATGTTCAGACCCTCCAATGCCTCGATGGTGACATTCGGGACGACGCCGATGGCTGACAATACTATGGGTATAATCTTGGCAAGTGTTAGAGCCCATTCCACTCTCACAGTTTGGGCCAGTTCTCTATATTTGCCCAACTTCGTCTGGTATGTTGTCATGATGTTGTTGGTGTTTACGACGGCGAAGTCTATAAACCAGATCTTTTTAGCTTTCTTGTCCCAGATGGTAATATCCGGCCTATTGTGATGGACTGTTATGTCCGTTAGAATGCTGCGGTCCCAATATAGTTTGTAGATCTCATTCTCTAGGACCGTTTGTGGTTGGTACTGGTAGTATGGTGTATTATCTGACAGGAGACGGCGAGTCTGGCGTGGATAATTCGTCCCACGTTGTCATGCCTCAATTTATATTCAGTAGGTGCTAACATACTGCAGTCTGCTAATATGTGCTGTATTGTTTCGGGACCTTGGCCACATATTCAACAGCCATTGTTTACCACTTCAGGATCTTTTATGATGTATTTTTGGTAGTTCTTTTGTTGCTATTACTTGATCCTGTATAGCTATAATAAGCTCTTCACTCTCTGGGTGTAAGTACCCTAACGTGAGCCATTTGTACGACATATCCGCGTCTACAGTTTGATTGGCTATTGCTGCTGGGTACACACCGTGGAGTGACTTCTGCTTCCATTTGTTTATTTCGTCGTCCCATGAAGATGGTTGCAGATTTATGTCGTGACCAAGGTCCAGAGGGGTGTAATTAGCATCTGCTTGTTGAACTACATCATGAAGTTGCGATGTCATGGCTTTATTTCTGAAATAATCTCTCAAGGACTTAATTTGTCTAATATGCAGATTTGAGAGATTTATAATACCTCTACTCCCTTTCTTTCTCGGCAGTGTGTACAGCCTCTGGGATGGTGGTACCTGAAACGTGTCAACTGTACTCTGATCGATCTTTCGATGGTCTCGATGTCTGTCTTGGTCCATTTAATGATGCCCATAGAGTATGTAAGCGCTGGTATTACAAAGGTGTTGATGGCGGCTGTGAGATTTTTTGAGTTGAGAGAGGACTTCAATATCGCTTTCAGTGGACGTTAAAACACTATTTTCAGTTCTTCTTTAATTTGTGTGTGGGCTATTGTTAGATTTTGTTGCATCCCAAGGTATTAGTAAAAGTCATTTATGTTTATTGCTGTTATGGTCTCCTTAGATATGGTCTCATATTTAACATTGCCTATGAGTTTGCCCTTTTTTATGCTTTGGATTTTTCATTTCTCAGTTCCCAGTTGCATTCTCATATCGGTAGAGAATTTCTCAGTGATTTCCAATAGTTTTCTCAGTCCACGTTCCGAACATGAGTATAATTTGACATCATCCATGTATGCGAGATGTGTAATTTTACATTTTCCCAAACCTTTTAATTCGAACCCAGATTCGCTTTTGTCGAAAGTGGGTTCATTGCAAGGCAGAACCAGTAGGGGCTGAAACTGTCGCCTTGGAAAATGTCACATTTGATATCCAATGTGTTTGTAATAATCCTTTCCGAATTTGAGATAATTATATTTATTATTATTATTATTATTATTATTATTATTATTATTATTATTATTATTGTTTTTACTTTCTCATCTTATTGGTACATTTGAATGAATTGCACAGATATACATAATCAGAGCACAATACATCTATTTTTTAAAAATAATTTATAATACATTGTTTCCCATGAATTTCCGTACTATCCTTGTTGTTGAAATAACAACAGCCTTCTGCATGGGTTTGTACAGGTCTTCATTCAAACCCAGTTGCTTAAGGCCCCCAATCAGACTCCTAGGGATGACTCCGGTGCTGGAAACAATTATCGGGATAATGTTGACTCTTTTCATATTCCACTGTTTCTCAACGGGTTCAACAAGATTTGCATATTTACTGATTTTTCAGTGTATTTGCTTTGAATGTTACCAGTATTTGGGACAGAAACATCAATAAGCATGACATGTTTCTCACACTTGTTAATCACAACCAAATCCGGTCTGTTGTGAATCACTGTCTGGTCCGTTAAGATAGTTCTATCCCAATACAAGCGCCACTCTTCGTTCTCCAGTACACTCATAGGTTGGTACTTAAAATACGGTACCTTATCTTCAGTCAGAAGACTACATTTTTGAGCCAACGCTTGATGTAAAATTTTGGCCACCGAATCATGTCGCTGTTTATATTCGGTGCCTACCAAATGTGTACAACCCGAGGTAACATGTTGAATTGGTTCCACTGTTGGACAACCATAACGACATAACTCATTCTGCACATTGCTATCTCTAACATTTCGCTTCAAATAGTTACGCGTTGGAATAACATGATCCTGAATAGCCAACATAAACCCTTCAGTTTCTGGAAAGATCTGTCCTGATATAAGCCAGTAGTTCGATGCTTTCAAATCGACATGTTCTTGGCTCATCTCATGTGGATGTCTTCCATGAAGAGCTTTGGCCCTCCATAAATCTTTTTGGCCGTCATTGCACGAGAAGTCCGCAACATCCTGTCTCGACAGCTCTATCGGAGTATAGACATCTGCTTCACAAATTGCTTTATGCAGTTTTGATGTATTTGCCGCAGAGTGGAAATACATTCTCATGCTCTTCACTTGCCGACAAAGTTGGTTTCCAATGTCTGTGAGTCCTCTTCCACCCATATTTCTCGGAAGTGTTATACGTTCGACTGCAGATTTTGGATGGTGCATGCGTGCTTTCGTCATTAAAACTCTCATTTTCCGTTGTAAGTTCTCAATGTCAGTTTTGCACCACTTAATAATGCCAAATGAGTAGTTTAAGACTGGGACAGCATAGGTGTTAATAGCTTTTATGATATTTCTTCCATTCAACTTTGTTTTCAGGAGCTTTCGGGTTCTTCGGAAGAATTCCTCTGCAAGTTCATCTTTCATTTTACATTGGTCAATGTGCCTTGCCTTTCTCACTCCCAGGTATCTGTACGTTTCCTCAGCAGACATCGCTTGTATCGATTGTTTATTTTCAAGTTCAAAGGCTCCCTCTTGGAGCTTTCCTTTTACAATATTCAATGTACGACATTTTTCCTGGCCAAACTCCATTTTAATACTTTTTGAAAATGATTCCACAATACTCAATAGTTGTTCAAGTTGAGATTTTGTCGAAGCATATATCTTCAAATCATCCATATATAAAAGGTGATTTATGCGATACATCATTCTTGCTCCCAATTTAATTCCAAATCCACATTTAGTGGAATTCAAGAGATTAGATAGCGGATTCATACAGATGACAAACCAGAGGGGACTTAGTGAGTCTCCCTGAAAAATACCTCTTCGCACATTGATTGTATCAGTTTGGATGTTGTCAACAGGAGTACTTAAGATAATTTTTGTTCGCCATTTCGACATAACGTGTTCCAAGAAGGAGACAACTTTTGTATCAACCTCATAGATCTTAAGTATTTCTATCAGCCAGGTATGTGGTACAGAATCAAAGGCTTTTTTGTAATCAATATACGCCATGAACAAGTTGCGATGTTTTGCATATGCTTGACCACACACTACTGAATCTATGATTAATTGTTCTTTGCAACCCATGGAGCCTTTGCTACAGCCTTTCTGTTGAACTGCAATAATATCGTTGTCTCTACAGTGGGTGTATATCCGTTGTGAAAGGCACGATGTAATGATTTTATACATCGTTGGCAAGCAAGAAATAGGGCGATATTTTGTTGGATCTTCTTGTTTTTGTGGGTCTTTGGATATGGGTTCAATGGCGGAGGGCTGTTTTCGTTTGAACGAAAACAGCTTTCTGCCATTGAATTTAGTGTGTTCACGTTCCAAATAAATGTACTAATAATGCGCGATATAATATTTATTTTGTATTGTATATTTTTTATTGCAACAATATATTGTAACTGTCAATTACAGTAAATTAGTAGTAGACAGTCATACAAATTTCTGAACTATAACTATTGTAATATATAGTAACAATATGTATAAACATTTTTAAATATAAAATGAAATAAAAATTGTCTAACACAAAGAAATGGAATTTCATTATAATAATATGAACATATCACCTCTAATGTAAATATTACCGACGGGGAGACAAGTCAAAAAAATAACATTTTGTAAATTTTGAAAAACCAGAAAAATAGTGCAATATGGCGTTTCTGTCATCGTATGGGGCTCGATTGGCACTAACCCTACAAAAAATTGGAAAAAAAATTGGAGCCGTTTTTGAGAAAATCTGGTTATTGTTGTTTTCAAAGTTGCAAATTTTGCACGCACAGTTGCACGAAAACTACTAAAATTTTCAAACAAATGTACTTGACCTTAATGAAAAAACTAATTATGACTAACAAATTTCATATGGAGGAAAAATCTGTCTTCAATTTTATAGTTGTATGAAGACGCCGAAAAAAATTGAAACGTTTGCAATTTTCGAAAATTCGGAGTTAACCCCGAAAATAGGACCTCTGTCACCTTTGTATGTGTATTTACTCTATTCACACAAGAAATTTAAAGAAAAAAATTGAAGCCGTTTTTGAGAAAATTTTGAAAATGTCCGGGGGTCTTCATGTAAAGTTTCCCCCAAATTTTAAAGAATGTTTTTTCAAAATTTCAAAGCTTCAACTAGAGCCAGATCGACAGGGGATTCTTCAACTTAGAAAAGATCGCATGGATGGTTTAGGCGCTAGTTGTGTTCATAGACGGACAGACAGACAGACTGACAGACAGGCTTCAGAATCAACAGATAATTTCTCTCCATACATCTCTAGTTGCAACGTTTGTTGTCCTCTGTACACTGGGAAGATTTCTATTGTAAATAAGATTCCTTTTTCTTTTTCACTATTTCCTTTACTTCTTCTGTGAACCATGGCGTTTTATATTTACGTGAAGGAATACATTTAACTTTTCTTTTACCTAACGATTCTTCAGCAGCTAATATAATATTACATGCATCTTCCACTTTTTCTTCCTCCTTTATATATGCATTTTCGATTAGATTATTAAGTCTAGCTATGTACAATTGTTTCGTACTTTCATTTTCCAGAGATTCTATATTAAGCTTTTCCTTCCATTCAATATTTGTCACCTTTTTAATTGGGAGGTTCATCCTTATTTTACATAATAGCAGTGACTGGTCACTATTAACAGAGTTTAATGATCTTGTAAAATTTCTGACAGTGTTAACTGTCGATTAGTTATCACTAGACATCGGATGTTTAGGGAAATGCCTATTTTTTCTAGAGAACTTATTTAAAGACTGATAAAATATATATATATATATATATATATATATATATATATATATATATATATATATATATATATATATATATATGCTTTTCAATTTTATATTGTACAATACAATAAAAAATAAACTATTTAAGTTGTAGCCTTTTTCAATGTAATTAAAAACTGTTATTCTTTCTTACATATTGTAATGATTAGAGCCCGGAAGTTCAGGCATTTATTTCGGCTGAAATAGGCAGGCAAAAAGGCATTTATTTTTACGAAAATAGGCACTAAAAAAGGCATTTATTCTAGCTATGGCAGGGTACAGAAAATCATGTAAAATCTAACAAATGATAATAGAAAAGGAAATGAAGTGAAAAGAATTTTGTTATGATTCAAATGAATAAGTTTTTATATAAATACTGAATCACACATAAACATTTACATGGAAACTTGATCTTTGTTTTCTTGGTTGCACATAACTACTAAATATTTCTTCAGATTTTCTACATTTAAACTTAACCGTCTGTCCGAAAGAATATTCTTCACAGCCGAAAATGACCTTTCAACTTCAACAGAAGAAATGGGAGCATTAATAAAGCAGGCTATTGAATTTGGAGTCATATCAATATCAACTCCAGGTACACCGCTCAGAACACTGTAAATTGTTTTCAGTTTTTCCAAATCCTCATTCGCGCTAACGACACTTTTGCACTTTTGTGCTACAGCTAAACCTTTTTCTCCAGGCACCTGCATTAAACTCTCTAATGTTTCTTGAAAGACTTTCATGGCTGACACAAGATTTTCGCCCCTTTTTTTCAGATTTGCAATTATCTGAGGCAACTTTCCATAATGTGCGAGGATAAACGCAAGTTCACTGTTTAGTTCTGCATTACTAAAAAGCTTCTTCACTTCACGTACTGATGCAGCTTCATTTTCTGGTAGAACCTTAAATACGTCGCGGATTTTGTCTAGATGATTTGCGTAATACGCAGCAGCGGATATCCAGGTTCCCCATCTAGTCAATATCGGCTGTGGAGGAAGAGCTAATCTTGGCGCTTCTTGTCTGAAAATCCGGGTACGGGAAGGATATTTCAAGAACACTTTTTTGGTATTCGAAATCAACTTGTCTACCGTAGGATGCAAAGATCTTATCTCTTCAGCAATCCTGTGAAGTCCGTGGATTAAACACGTCACATGAAGCATTTTCGGGAAGAGTACTTTCAGTGCTCCGGCTGCCTTCTTCATGTACGGGGCAGCGTCAGTGATGAAAAGTAGAACATTATCATGGCGTATGCCTTCAGGCCACAGAAGTAGTAAGGAATTTGTAAATAATTGAGCAATTGTTGTACCATTCGCTTTCTCCAATTCTTCAGATGTAAAAAGAAAAGTTGAGAACTCACAGTAAGTCGGTTCCATAGTTCCAATGACGACATTACCTAGATAGCGTCCTGTTGCGTCCGTAGTTTCATCAATGGAAATCCAAATGTTTTTATTGCCAATTGCTTCACGAATTCTATTTAAAGTTTCTTCATAGCAGATGGTCAGATAGGTTTTCCTTAACGTAGATTCTGATGGTACCATTTCTTTCGAATATTTTTCTAAAAAGTGTCTGAGCGTCTGGTTTTCCAATTTTCAAAAAGGAATACCAGCGTCCATGAATGCCTTGCACAGATGGAGAGAAAACTGGGACTGTCTACTGGATGTTGCGTCCACCGCCGAAATTAACTGTTGTTCCTTTTTTCCTCTCTTCTTCGCGATTGCAGATTTATGTTTTGTTGTTGCCATATACTGAGAAATGTAGTACTTCTTTTCATGGTTGACAGTTTTTTCGCACAATTTGCAAAACAGAATAGCACCATCGGTGGAAAATACATCTTCGCCAAATTCACGCACATAGCGATGCAACTTACTACTTAACGGCACGCTCAATTTCAGCATTATTAATACGATGTTTTTTAACACAATGTTATTTCTACAAAGGAACAGAGCGAGCTGAAATATTCTCTTTTGAGTCTTCAAATGGCACCAGTGAAAACACTGATCTTACTTTCGTTCTTCGAACTCGCGTAATCGCCATTCAGCCGGGCCGTATCGCATGTCATATAGGACCTCCTAGGCGCTCTGCTTTAGAAGTGTGGGATGGAATCCCTCGTGGCAAAAGGAAGCCTGTGGGCGTCAGTGAAAGAAATCGAAGGTTCCTAGCGGGTATCGTCTCGCTTTCTCACAGCGGCTTTTAACACTTCCTGACCCTAGAGCCCGAGTTCAACACTTCCTTTTTGATACCATGCCTCCGCTTGCAGAGATAGACAAAACACGACGATGACCACGTATTGTTCTGGCTTGCAGACCGATAGAAAACGATATAACACATGGCTTCCAATACTATAGAAATCGGTGCCAGGGTGAAAAGAGAAAAAAATTAAGCAAATAGCAAAAAATGACGAAAAAGGCAAAAGGCAAAATACCTAAAATAGGCATCAGAAGCTAAAATAGGCATCAGATACTAAAATAGGCAAAACAAGGCAAAATGAAAATCTTCTAAAATGATTCCGTAAGCACATATAAGTGACTTCTATTGTTAAAAGTGTTAAAATCGTAATAATAACAAAAAGGTATTTTGCCAAACTTCCGGGCTCTACTCATCATCAATGAAATTTCATTGCAAAATTGTATGCATTGTTAGTAATTGCATTGTTAATACATATTTGTAAACAATATGAATAATTATATTTAAAGCATTTTTTAGATTGGCGAACATTTCAACGAAATTTCGTGAATTCCTAAATGCTTGAAAATAAGTACTTCTAAAATTCAATTATTGAAGCGTCTTAAAATATAACAAAGATACGTACTTGGTAAAACGAGTTGTTATTACTAAAAGAAAACAAAAAGAAACATATAAAAACAATTCAAAGAGATTTAACGTTCGTGTTAACAGTTTAGTAATTATCAATGCCGTAGCGTTTCCCAGTGAAAATACTTAGAACGCACTTGGTGGTCAAGTTATATTACCTTTCCAACACAGACTACATTTCAGTTTAATTCCCACAAATATCAATCGTTGAAAAAGTTTAGCCATTATAAAATTCACCTTAGGAAAATATCAAATAATCAATGTTAATGATCACCAGCTGAACATTGGTTTACTATTTGGATGTTTTCAACATCTTAAAAACGCATGTTTTTTCAGGTTATTTTAAAACCAATTCAATAAATATAAGCATTTATTCACATTATTATTTGTAAAACACTGAAATATCTAAGATGTTATTTGATTCATGTCTTCATTGGAGGTCTGAGATAAAAAAAAACAGATTAGCAGAGAAAATTGAAGTAATTGTGAGAGATTGATGAAATTGAATGATCAAATGAAAAACAAGGTTTCTGGCTTCATACAATGCTACCTTGTTTAAAAAACATGTAATTACATGTGATAAATATATTTAAAATGTAAATTAATGAAAATTTTGAAAAGTAAAATGATCAATAAAACTTTGATTCATCAGCAAATATTATATTATTAAATTCTCTTTCGTGATTCATTCGCTCCTGGGTGAAACACGTAGTAAACGTGATTCGTATCAATCTACATTCATTCAATTATTTCGTTTCCTTTGAATGCCATCATACCTGCTTTTTCCTTTCTCAATCATACGAATGTAAGTATTGTAAATATGCACCGAAAACGCGAATTTTCGACAAAAGCTCTTATTGTTGGGCCCTGGTAACGAAAAAAAGATAAATCCTCTTCCTATATATAGTAAATTACTTCTTCTAATCACGAGGCGTAGCCAGAATCCATGTTTTGTGGGTCCCTGTTGCCGAAAAATCGATTGACGGCAAAACGCCTATCTCAATGTTGTAAACGCTAGTGCTTGAACCGTTCAGCCGATTTTCTCTAAAATAGATATTCCTCCATCCTTCTGAATGAACTCGGGAGTTTCGGAGTTTCAAAGGGATATTTTAATTTTTAAAAGTAATTTATATGAAGCCCCAACATGTTAAGCTTCGGCCGCAAAACCACTTGTTTTCCGTGTGCTCTTATCTCCGCAGTTCCTGAATCCAAGGCAGAACACCTAAATTACTTTCCGTGAAATAATCTACTCAGTGTGGCACAGTTCAAAATATCAAAATCATGTTGAAGATCTAGTTTGCCAGAATAATACAAAACCTGCTCTAGCGTTGCTAGGATTTGAATTCTAATTTGCAGTTCTGGCTTGACCGCACTACGCTACCACAAACATTTCTCATCATGCTGTCCAGGCGAAATTACAATAATAATAATAATAACGTGGTATTCATTGCATTTAGTTTTTTATTAGAGAAATGTACTTCAAACAGACAAAGATATTAAATTCACAATAAGAATGCAAAGGAATAAAACACGCGCAACTACATAGCTCATTTTAGTTAGAAATATTTTCAATCAAGAGCTGAGTTCTATAGAAAATAGCATGCATTACACTACCATACATGCCGGGATACCGGTCGGGATCTTAGAGCTTGTTCTGGTTGGGGCGATGCCCCGCTGGTGGGAGATACCTGGTTGGGGAAAACTCCGCTCGCCGACGGTAGGTCGGCGCTGGATGTTGCCATCCACTGGGTGAAGAAGATCACCGCCACATCCCGACGAAAAAACATGCACTACACTTATGGAACTAATGACCTCAGTAGTTGACGAGCCCGATATCACGAACGACTATCTAAATTCATTAAAATAACAGCTAAATTTGACTTAAATACAAAGTTTCATAAATAAAATTTAACAAGACAAAATTGTGAATGATTTGCATTACCATGATAGGTTTTCTTAAATAATAATTGATTAATATATGATTAATTATTTAATTTAATTATTAATATGCATCGATTAATGGTTCCGAATTAATCGATTAATCTTATATAATCGATTTATTTTCCGTTTTAAATAATGAGTAAAATCGTCGAAATATGATCCACAAATTTGTTAAAATAGACCTGGCGTCGAAATAACCAACCCTCCCTCTCCTCTCGCACCTTGCGAAATCAGTGGTCAAGAAAACGTGCGCGGATAATACTGCTCCCCCTTCCGCTCCGACTGCTGGTGGTAGCTATTTGCGTCTGATCCGGCTTGTTGATGAATCCTCCCCTACATTTTTCGACTCAGAGACGTGCATGGCGAGAACAATAAATATTATAGATTGAGTCAACTGAAAATGAAACAACTTATTTACAAGAAAGAAAAATGTGTGTTTATGGTAAGATTCAAAAGCTTTGATTCTTGCATTAAAATTAAATTTTAATTACTGGACGAAAAATACTGCATTGTCGCACCAGAAATACAAATTGTGGTAAAATACAATTCCCCCTTCTGGTTTGTACTCAAGATCTTACAATAGCATCGTCAAAGAGAATTCTAAAAAACCGTTTACCCACCAGATCCAGACCATGGTAATGTTGGAACATCAGCCGTTTGAGCGACAATGCTAGAGGCAATTTTATCTCCGAGTGCCCACATTGCTTTAGCAGGAGGCCCCATAAAAATAATACCATGTTCGTTTAAACTATTTGGAAGGACTGGATTCTCTGATGCGTGGCCCCAGCCAGCCCATACAGCCTGTACAGAATAAAAACAATTACATTGATATTCACATCGATATCGGTATAGGATAGGATAGTACGAGTAAACACTTACCTGCACCTGAAATTCAATTGCTATTTGCACAATAACATCAACATTCGCATAATTTTTATAATTTGGACCCCCAGGTACAGGTGCACAATAATCGGCCAATTTAATGTACTCAGCATTTGCTAAAAAAAAAAGAGACACGTTTGAAGTATAGTAATCAATACTAGTTACGTTTGATGCCGAAAACTTACTGCATCCAGAAGAAATAGACAAAAAAGTTAATTTCTTCAGAAATGTGAGGCATGCCATAGTGGAAAGATATGGGTGGGGTACTCATAGAGGAGGGATACAATGTGCTCTATGGGGGTACTCCGGCGCACCGATTTTTGCTCATTCTTCGCAGCACCAGTTCGCGTTATGAACCACGTGATCACAGTACGGGCACTTCGTTTGAAATGTCAGACCAGACGATGGCCGCCATGTTGCATGCAGAACGAGAAGTTTGAGAAACATTTTGAAAGTAGCACAAAGTGACAATTTTCAACGGTAACCAACCAAAAATACGATGGTGTACAAGAAGCAGGATTTAAAAGCAATGCTTCATAAATATGTGCCAATGTCTGGTAAAGATGTGATAAGCCCGTCCTCCCAGGTGTACCAACATTGGCATATTTTAAACATTACGCAGGGGATCCGTGATTGACCGATGAAAAGTTCGAGCAAGAATAGCCGCCCAATTTGATGAAACCATAGTTGTTAGGGGCGATTATGAGTTCACAAACAAAAAATGTATTCGTGATGTGTATTTAAAACGCCAATGGCTGTATATTTGAAATGCCCCAAAATATGCATTTTTTTTGTCTAGCAGTGTTACAAAACAATATTTCAAAACAAATAATTTAATCCAACGAATTCGAAGAGAAAGAATTGTTTCAAAAGAATTATTATTATTATTATTATTATTATTATTATTATTATTATTATTATTATTATTATTATTATTGCGTATTCTGCAAGACCATGAACCCCCCTTATCGTAGACAATTTTTAGAGGACCGATATTCGCGTTGCAGTTACTGACATTTCAAAGTTCCTCATATTGGAAGTTATCTTCCGGAATGTGATGAGCGCGATAATTTATGAAACTTTTTTTTATTACATTAAACATTTTTCCATGTTTGTGAAAATAAGTCTCGAAGATCCCATTTCTCCGAGCGCCAAAAAGGTGTATGAGTTGTATTTTGAATCAAACGTAGATGGGGGTGTTAGTCACCACAGAACTGTTGCTATTGTTGCTCCCGCTGAGTCTGGTTGCATGTAACCCATCTATTTATGCCATTTGCCGTACCACCATGGGTGGAACCCGGAGACATTACAAATTGCAACTTTTGTTTAACGAAAGTAACAGGATCTCAAGTAAAGCAAAACACACAGTTTCTTAACCAAATTTGGAATCTGCAATGCCCCCAGTTTCGCATTCTGATTCTCTCCCAGTTCCAAAATCACCAACGGAATATGGACAATGAAAGATGTGACAGACGAGCTAGTGACAAACCATCAAATCACGAAGATGATCTTGACTACACTCCATCTGCAGCACGGCCACAACCATAGCCATTGTCGCAAGCAGAATTGAACGATCTTGTAAGAGATCTAAATCCTTCAAAGAGGCAATCAGAATTACTTACGTCTCGTCTTCAAGAAAAGAACCTAGTACAGCCAAACTCTAATGTTAAAAAAAAGACCGCTTGGTCTTTTCTCTTAATAACAGTTTGGTACACTGAAGTGACATAAATGAACTGTTTATACAATTTGAAAAGATTCACAGTCGGGAAGAATGGCGCCTATTTATAGATTCCTCAAAGTCATTCTCTTACATAACGGAAACTAGAAACCTTCCCTACCAGTGGCTCTTTCCGTTCAGATAAAGAAAACCTACGAGAACATGAAGCTACTTCTGAAGTAAATTGGCTATTCGAATCACAAATGGAAAATCTGTGATCTCAAAGTTCTTGGACTTCTTCTAGGAATGCAGACTGGTTACACAAAATATTATTGATCTCTGTTTCTTGTGCCACTGGGTTACTAAGGCAAAGAAAAATAATAATGTAGTCAAAGAGTAGCCTTTGAGAGAAATTTTCAATCCTGGTGAAAAAAATGTGTTGCGCGAATCCCTTCTTGACAAAGACAGTGTGCTGTTACTACTACTCTATCTGAAATTGGGCTTTGTGAAGAATTTTGTGAAACCAATGTACAAAGATTGCCAGGGTTTTCAATTATTACTACCTAAATTTCCTGCGATTAGTACTGCAAAAATTAAAGAAGGAATTTTCATTTTCCTCAGATCTGTAACCTGATGAAAGACTTTTGAACAGTTGCGGGCAGATACTGAGAAGGCAGCTTGGCTTGCATTGAAAGATATATGCGACAATGTCTTGGGAAACGTAATGTCTGAGAATTACAGGCAACTGACGGAACACATGCTGGACTGTTACAAGGCTATGGGGTGCAACAGGTGTCTGAAATTACATTTCCTTCATTCCCATTTGGATTTCTTCCCATCTATCCTTGGAGATGTGAGTGAGGACCATGGTGAGCGATTTTACCAAGAAATCGCTGCCATAGAAAGACGATATAAGGGAAGATGGTCACCAAATCTTTTGGCGGATTACCTCTGGACACTCCTACAAAAATCCCCATCCACCTAAAAATAGAAAGTTTCAAGGAAAAGTTTCGAACTTGTGAGTACATTTCAAGTTTTATTCACCTTTCTCGTACATTTTAATTTTGTTTTGTAATTCAAACAATTAATTATACAAATAATTTTATACAATTTTAGTAATACAAATAATGTTTGTTACATGATCTGTAGATTAATACACTATAGATACCTCCTGTACAACAGTACATTGGGTCGTTTCCAAGTTTCTCGAGACGTATCTTTTTCAGAAAAACTGACACGTGATGGAATATTTCTAATTTCATTTTTGCAATTAGTGTATGCGATTTAGTAAAGAACACATACTTTCATTCCGCGACAAGACACAAAGTTCAAATTTGTTGCACTGTTATTATGAATTTGAATAAATGGTATAACAGCAAAACCCTATGTCCTTTATTTTTATTTTCTTCTTTACGTTCGATAAACATGATTATAAAAATATTACTTATACGTGACCAAACCATAAAATGTAACTTACTCTAATTAAAAATGGAAACAGGATAGGAAAATATCATCTGTTTTATCATATTTATAACATCAATATTTTAAACTTCGATAATTTTGTCGGTGTTTTTTCATCAATATCGAAAACCTTTTGGTGATGTATCGAAATATCACTTCGATGCCATCACTACCCACATAACCACCCATATTCTCTAGGAAATTTCATTTTTTCAATCAAATGCTGTTTTTTTGATGATTTTACATTTTCAATAAAAGTTTCAAGTCACGGAGCTGGCTTTTTAGGCGTCTTAATATTTTTTAATAGGGAAAGACCAAAAGGATTTTTTTTAATCTACTGAATTCATTGTCTAATACGAGGGATATGTAAAACGTCTAATCTTCACTAAAACTAAGGATAAAAACTACACAGAAACTCACGCACACAACAGGCAAGGATTCTTACGTCGTTTCGAAAGATTTGTCAGTTTCAGTTTACAGACATTGACAGCAGGAGCGTCAACGACAACAATACAATAATGAAACCAGCGGCGGCTGGTGCCCCAACAAACTGGAGGTTGCAGCTCCATCAAATGACGAAAATGTAATTTTCAAAATTCAGAATCTTAATATGATGTTTCTTATATTAATAAAATGTAAGTAATTTATGTAAATTAATTAAAAATTAGTTCAATAAAAGTTTATATTGAAACATTCCTTACATAATATTATTCGTTGTGTCTACTTTAAGTATATTTATCTCCCACGCACCTGGTTCTGGCTTTGATTTCCAATGGGCTGAGTGCCATTTGTATTAGTTATGCATTGAGACAATTGAAGGTAATGTAATTCATACAAAACAAACAAGTGGTGCTACATAATAACACAGACTTTCTCATAGTAAAGTTTTCTAATTTCCTTGGTGTGGGCCACCCTTTACGGTCTGGCCCCTTCCTCTCGCAGACTGCCATCTCTCGCCGCCCAAAATAAATTTATTGAAGTTTTCTCAATTCTTCGGTTTTCTAATGGTAGATACGAAATGTTACTTTTAAAATATAAAAGAAGAGTAAAACTTCATCCAATATGGAAATGTTCGTTGAAAATTTGGAGTCGTTTTCAACAAAATATCGTTTAAGCTCCCGTGTAAATGCGTATTATGAAACTCTTTTTCAAAGGAATCTTTTGATTTCGAAAAAAATAATTTAAAGTCATTTGAAGCACTTTCATTCACAAATGCAACAATGTTTAGAAATTTCTGGAAATGTGCATAATAACGGCGAGAGGGGTATTTTAAAAAAATTGTGTAATTTTTGAAAAAACAAA
The DNA here is from genome assembly GCA_011170035.1 of Teleogryllus occipitalis. Classification (NCBI taxonomy): domain Eukaryota; kingdom Metazoa; phylum Arthropoda; class Insecta; order Orthoptera; family Gryllidae; genus Teleogryllus; species Teleogryllus occipitalis. The sequence continues at coordinate 64,375 of BLKR01000210.1, read as the reverse complement.
AAATACCCCAAAATACACTCTGTCATATTAAGCAGTGCAATTAGCAGTGGCCTAGCGTGACTCGCGTGTTTGGGGATAGTCAACAATAACGCGACTTGAAGACATCATGATCTTCAATGTTCTCGACAATCAATTTTATGGAAACAAATGTTACAATACTTCAACAAATTTGTGTGAGGAGACTTCTTGAAAGCAAATGATGCAATGGCTCGGCTTTAATTCTCATACTCGCTAGGCAATCACTTGTGAATTTACATACATCAGACTAAAATAATATTTAATACATTGAAATAAGAATTCAACGTCTTAGATATTAAGAATTAGAGGGCAAGGACTATTTCTACTGTTGTGGCCGTGACCAATCTGAGAGAAAGAAAAATATTTCAGGTGGTTGTCAGTGACAACCACGTGTGCTGCGCTCTTGTGTCCAAACGAGCAACTTGCCCATAAGTAAAGACCGGATTTTCGTGCAGTAAAACTCGCAAACACATTCAATAAAAAGATCAAAACTTTGCAAAACGGTGTTATGTAGGCTAAAAACTCCAAATAATCCACTTATCTACTTATTTTATATTTTGAATCTGATATTTACGGTTAATTAAATATGATTTTAGTGTTTTAATATAATTAAGTTTGTACATATTGTTTAAACAAACCATATTTGAAATTTTGTATATTCGCCCACCAATTTAAATTAGCATAAAAATATACAAAAGTAATACAAAAATTGAAAAATACAAATATAAATTTACCTTCAGAACAAAAAAGAATTAAGATACAGAAGAAATGTTCTTAATTGTTTTCGTTATAATTTACAATTGAATATATTTCCAAATTATTTTCTGAGAAATTATTGTCTTCTATTTACTAATATATGTTTCAGACGGGAAAAACTTCGTTCTAGTTAAACTTGCCTGTGTGCCAAACCTCACTCTGACGTAAGTGTACACCATGGTTTCCACGTAGCTGTAAGTGGTCAAAAACTGAGTTCATTCTCTCTCGTACTTCGCATTGCAACGTCTGTTCCGAGAAATTCGATGAATTTGAAGCACAGTGCGCTTGCCACTAAGCTTCACACACGCACATAAAGTCAAATGTGACTCGCGCATGCAGTCTCGTATTGGTAAGATCAGTGAAGACTGTCAAAACGGATATACAATATGGCCCGATTGGGCCCGAACATTTAGTTGAGCGGCCGCTACCAACGAACTAGGGCCGCGGACCTAGTTCGTGGTAATATCGCATTTCCCTGCTGCAATAACTTACAAATTTTAATCAAACAATAATCTTATTAGACGGCACTCGGGTTTCTCAGATCACCCAAATGTAGTGTTGGGTTACGTCATAAAAACAGTTTTCTTAATTGAAACGTTTAAAAAAGATAAATTGAAACAAGTTGACAATATTAAAAATATATTTTATGCAATAAAACAATGAATCTTGCAAATTCGTCCAGTAAAATCCTAAAATGCGCAATTTTCAGGCAGCATTACCTAAAACGTGCAATATCATGCAGTAACCCCCAAAACGTGCAAAATAAGATAAGTACTAAAATGACGTCCGTTTCATGCTTCAAATTTCTGTCAAAGTTTCATCTAGTTTCAAGTTAGCAAAGAAAATATGCAGTTGCACGAGAATCCGGTCTTTACTCATAAGCCTCTATCTCAGGGTTGCCAGATTGGGGAATTTTGTTCCTAAAATGTTTGTTTTTTTCGTTCTGGAGAAAGAATGGGGCGGAATACAAATGGGTGGAGAAATGTTTGGGGATTTTTTGGGGAAATTTTCATTCGATGTCAAGATAGAAATATTAATCTCTTAGTTATTACGAACAAAAAAGAAACATTATACTTTATTCTCTCTCATTTTTATGCATCAAAAAGAGAGATACAAACGACAAGCTTAGAGAAAAAACATGAGAAAAACAAAGACAGTTAGAGGCTTCGAGCAGCTTTGAGGACAATAATTAGTTGTTTTGAATTATTTGAATTTTAGGGGATAGAAAATGAAATAGTCAGGGACAGCTCATGTGTGAGTCCATAATTAAGAGAATATTTTTCGTTTTAAAGTTGGGGAATTTTGTTTCATTGGAGAGGTTATTTGGGGATATTCTGTAGTAGTGATGGTGAAAGAGCTCGGAACAGATCTGGCAACATTGCTCTTTCCATGGCCGGTATGCTCGCGTAAGACTTTACGTGTAAAGTCGACCGTGGTAAGACACTGAAATCTATGTGACAGAAGTGAAGAGGGGAGGGGGAACCTCGCTGTCTGTGCATGCGTCAATGCCCGTCGCAATTCGCGGCAGACGCTAGAAGGATTTTAGCGTCCAAGCAATCAGAGGCCAGCTTCTAACAACGCGTCGAATTCAACCACAGGAAATCACTTTAAAACTAAAACAAAACTTTTACGCTCACTTGCAAGATTATCATTGCAATATTTAGGGTTCATTGAGTAATATTTCGCGTGAGGGATGCTCAGCATTTTAGCGTCTCCTGATGCTGTGCAATTGGCAATTAGCACCATCCGTAAGAAAATTTGAAGAAAAAAATTAGAGTCGTTTTTGAGAAAATGGCGTTTAAGCGTTTCTAAAAATGCGTAATTTTGAGCTCGTTGTCACAGAAAAGGTTTGAGTTTTCGAGAAACATTATAAGACATCATTTGAAGCACGTGTACTCACAAATGCAGTTAAGTAAACAAATCGCCGCCAATATAAATATTAACGACGTGAGAGGATAGAAAAAAATACATGTTTTTGTAATATTTGAAAATAACAACAACAAACTGTTTGCGCAAAATAGCGTTTACGTCATATCATAGTGTACATTTAGCACTATCTCAATCAAAAGTTAAAAGAAAAATTTGGAGCCTTTTTAAGTAAATCTTGTTTTTGTAATTTTTTTTGCACGCAATATTGTGCGAAAAGTACTAAAAGTTTCAAAACATTTATATGCCATGTACTGAACTTATTGAAAGAACTAAATAAGAAGAACAAATTTCATCTGAAGGAAAAATCTCTATCTTCAATTATGTAGTTGTACGAAGAGGCTAAAATAAATTCAAGCTTTTGAAATTTTCGAAAACTCAGAAATAACAGTGAAAATCGGAAATGCGCCACCCTTATAATTGTATTCTACTTTATTCTTATAAGAAATTTAAAGAAAAAAAATTGGAGCCATTTTTGAGAAAATTTTCAAAATTTCCCAGGGGCTTCACGTAAAATGACCTCCCCCAAACAAATAATACATAATATCAGTTTCAAATTCAAGGGGACGCGATGTCAGCCAGATCGATTGGGGAATATCAATTTTGGAGAAAAATGGCTGAACGGTTTAGCCGATAGCATTGTACACAGACGTACGAGCAGACAGACGTTTTGCCGCCAATTGATTTTTCGGTATCAAGGACCCACAAAACATGGATTCTGGCTACACCACGTGTTAGAGGGTTAAATTGAGCAACTACATTTATCCACTTTTTCGTTATCAGAGCCCAATAATAATTTTTTTCTGCCGAAAATTCGTTGCTTTTTACGCACAGCATTATATAACTTTCTCTTTACTGCGTAAGCGGTAGCGAGAAAGAAAAAATTGGTTTCGAAAATACTGAGATCTATTCCAGAACATTGCAACAAACACTGTTGTTTCGACACGTGTTACACAAATAAAATTATTTTATTTCAAAATTTTCTGTTCAGTAACTGAAAGGCATTTTTTTATTTCTTGTATACGTACGTATTGTTACGTACGTTATGTTGTATGTGATATTCTCCGTGACAGATATTATTTTAACAAAAACGTTTATTTTGTTTCTTAAAGGCACGCTACAAATATTTGATTTATATACAGTTAATCTTCACTTGATTATTTCTTGATACGGCACAGTTTCTCTTTATTATTTCACTACACTTCTCTTGATTATTTATTCTCACAGTTCAATTCTTTTGCACTGACGCCCAGCCCTAAGCACTGACCACCGTCCGACGCACTGACCACTGGCTGATGCTCTGACCACAGTCCACTGCACTAACCACCGTCCGACGCACTGACCACAGTTCACGGCGCTGGCCACGGTTCACGTGACTGAGCACAATCCACTGCACTGCTATTCACACACTTCGATGCACAATTCACAGCTCAGTTTCCATCTCACACTGACTGGCGGCCGCCGGCCGCGGCGTATTTATACTCGGCTGGCGCGCGCTTAGAATTTTCTGGAACTTGCGATAAACATCGCAAATACACCGGAACCATGTACACGGAACCATATAGTTCGGGGGTGCCGGCAGATGTCACCGTCCGCGCATACCCCGTAACCGTCTAGTTCGGGAAGGCGCCGGCAGATGACGCAATATTCGTTACAGTATATACGGAGTAATAATATACGTAGTACAGAGAGTTATGTAATGCTGTCCGAAAAAACGCGAATTTTCGGCAGAAAAAAATTCATTGCCCGGCCCTGATAATGAAAAAATTGATAAATGTAGTTGCTGGATTAAGAGAAAAAAATCCTCTAACACGTGGTGTTTCCAGAATCACCGTTTTTTGGGTCCTTGATGTGGAAAAACCAATCCTTCCGTCTGTGAACACGACTAGCGCCTAAACCATGCACAGGATTTTTACAAAAGGAGAAACCCTGTGCATCTGGCTCCAATCGAAGCTTTGAGATTTTGAAAAACATTCTTTATAATTTGGGGTACTTTACAAGAAGCCCAACGAACATTTTCAAAATTTTCTCAAAAACGACTCCAATTTTTTTCTTTAAATTTATTGTAAGAATAAAGCACACTTATAAAAAGGTCCAATTTTCACGATTAATTCTGAATTTTCGAAAATTTCACAATTTTGAATTTTCGGCGGCGTCTTCCTTCAATCACAAAATTGAAGATGTTTTCCCTTCAAATGGAATTTGTTGCCCATATTTACTTCTTTCATTAAGGTCAGGTACATTTTTTGGAAATTTTCGTAGTTTTATCGCAAAATGGCGTGCCATATTTGCCATTTAAAAAAATACAAAAACAAGATTTTCTCAAAAACGGCTACAAATTTTTTCTTTAAACTTTGGTAAGAATAGTGCTAAATTCACTCTATAAGATGACATAAACACCATCTTGCTCTATTCTTTTGCTTTTTCAAAATTTACAATGTAAATTTTTTGTCTCGTCTCTCACGTCGCTCATATTTATATTAGCGGCACTTTGTTCACGTTATTGTATTTATGTGTACATGCTCTTTTAATAATGTCATATAAAATTTCTGGGAAACTGAACAGTTTTTTGTGAAAGAGAGCTCAAAATTCTGCATTTTCAAAAACGCTCAAATGCCATTTTCTCAAAAATGGCTTTAAACTTTTTCTTCAAGATTTTCCAACAAAATTTTGGCATAAATGGCAAATTTTGTATCTTCTTTTTTCATTCAATGATTTCACTTTATTTCTGACATTATCAATTATAAACTCGTAGATTAGCGCGACCTGTTCATCACTATCACGAACTATACGCAAAACATCGAATAGACATTCATTTTTGAAGTGGTGCATATCTAAAGAAAACAATAATTTGTCAAGAGTTGCACTTTTTGCAGTTGGAACTTGTTGGACCGTAATTTACAATAATCTGCTAATAGAATAGGTCGTGACCCAAACTCAATTCAAATTTTGAGTTTACCGATAATAGAACTACAATTAACAGCAATGGATAATATACCAAATTTTACGATCTCTCAATGGAATTGCGCTTTGAAACTAAATTGCTATGAATATACATTCCTGGAGGATAACAAAATGACTACTTTCAAGTAAAAAAGTATAAACTTGCACACCAGCACACTTTTCAATTGCACCTTGGTTTGACGGCTTACACTTCGACGCGGAGACCGAACGGTGACGTACCAACTTCACGTGAGCCTCGCGTCAACAATAAACGAAGTGGGTGCAAAACAATTAACTTGGAAGTGTTTACTCTAGTTGAATGTGGCGTCGCCGACGCTGGAAACTATTTTGAAAGTATTTTCATGAGTTGAAAATTTCTTCTTTCTTTGTTCAAATATGTTCTTCCAGTATCTGGCACTGAGTTTACCAATGAATCGAAGTAGCTGTTAATGTTACACTTCCGTTCAAAAATTCCTAACACCCAATGGCCTTGTATATTACTTCCATACGGGATATAAAATGGTAATATTATAATTTCAAAATCATAATGGCCGTAAAAAATACTTGCAGGAATGAATAATGCGAATAGTTAGAATTTAGCACAGTTGTATATTTTTACGTTTTGTTTTCTCATATGAACATGAATTATCACCTGTAACCTGTTCTTCTGTATTATTCTCTCTGTCTATCATTCTCAAATAGTGCGGAAAATTCTGACGCGACAGCTTTTACAACTACATTGTATTCCCCCTGAGTTGCTTAACACATCCACATTTTTGTCCCCTAATATTTTAAGATTTAAAAACTCTACAAACTCAGTCTGATTTGTGTACTGAAGGCGAGCATGTATAACCATCAAAATGTTGCTATTTTGTACGTTTATGTGAATAAGGCAGGGTTGGCAAAATACTTTAATTTAGTATTTAAAAACTTCAACAAAATACTTCGAACATAAGTATTTAAATACATACTCAAAAGGTTTCGAATAGCTAAATACATAGTCTTTAAAATACTTCAATTACTCAAAATCCAGTAAATACAAGAATTTTTATTGTTTTTTTATTGCAACAATTTATTGTAATTGTCAATTACAATAAATTACTAATTGACAGTCATACATTTCTGAACAAAAACTCATAAGTCTAACTCAAATAAGGAGAATTCCCTTTTAAAGCGACTAGTTTTTCAAACAAATTATCAGACAATAAACCCCTTCTTGGCTAATGGATAAAACTCGCAAAGGAAAATGGTCGTTCAACTGGCGCGGATGAACGTAAACTAGTGTGACAAGTAGAGCTCGGACATTTAGGCACTAGAAGGGTAAAAAATAGGCAGACAAATAGGCACTAAAAACTTAAAAATAGGCATTATAGTTGACAATAGGTAGGCACTTAGGAAGTAAAAACTTAACTAGAGGTGCTGCAGAATGGCACACACTTTCTCGTAGTTAAGTTTTCTAATTTCCTTAGTCGGAGCTGGTACTGTACAGTCTTGTCCCTCCTTTTTAACTGCTTCCATCTATTGCGGCCCAAAGAAAATTTTTTTGAAATTTTCGATACTTTTCGGTTTCCAAATAGTAGAACCTAAATTATATTTTAAGAATATTAAAGAAGGTTATAACGTCGTCCTAAATATCAATTTTCATTGGAAAATTTGAAGCCGCTTTTAAGAAAATGGCGATTAAGCATTTCTGTATACACGAGATTTGAATCTTTTTCACAGGAATCTATTGAGTTTTCAAAAACCTTCATTTGAATTACTTCTACTAACAAATGCAATAATTTATACAAATTGATGGAAATGTGCAAATTAGTAAAGTGAGAGATTTAAAAAAAAATCATTTGTGTAATTTTTGAAAAATTAAAGAATACACCAAAATGAATTTTACGTCATATTAAACTGTACAACTAGCACTATTCATTGGAAAAATTTGAAGAAAAAATTTGGAGCCATTTTTGAGAAAATGACGTTTGAGCGTTTCTGAAAATGCGGAATTTAGAGCTCATTTTTACAGAAAACAGTTATTTTCGAGAAACTTTATTTGACATTATTTAAAGCACATGTACTCATAAATCTAACAAAGTTAAGAAATTACCTCGTTTGGTACTATCCCTACCAAAAATTTAAAGAAAAAATTTGGAGCCGTTTATGTGAAAATCTTGTTTTTATTTTTTAAAATTGCAAATATTGCATGCACTATTGCACGAGAACTACTAAAATTTTCAAAAAAATCTACATGACCTTAATAAAAGAGATATTTATGAACAACAAATATCATTTGTAGGAAAAATCTGAATCATCAATTTTATAGTTGTAGGTAGACGCCGGAAAAAAAATCAAACTTTTGCAATTTTCGAAAATTCAGAATTAACTGTGGAAATTGGACCTTTACCACTTTTATAAGCGTATTTTACTCTGTTCTTACAAGAAATTTAAAGAAAAAATTTGGAGCCGATTTTGAGAAAATTTTGAAAATGTCAGTGGGGCTTCATGTCAAGTACCCCAAAAATTTTAAAGAATGTTTTTCAAAATTTCAAAGCTTCACGTAGAGCCAGATGGACAGGGGTTTCTTCACTTTGGAAAAGATCGTACGTGTGGTTTAGGTGCTAATTTGTTCACATACGACATGGACGGACGGACGGACGTTTAGAAAAAAAAACAACTCTTTTTCGGTATCAGGGGCCCCCAAAACGTGAATTTCCGTTGAAATCTCGAAATCGATTTTCCGCAGCATTACATAGCTTTCTCTATACTGCGTATATTACTCCCGTATATACGTATGTATACGAGAAAGTAAAAATAGGCAGGGAAATGGGCATTATGGTTAAATAACATTAAAATGTATACTAAACCGTACTACATAAAATATAAACACAAGTCTCTAAAAACCAAATGGCATTTCTTCGCTTGTCGAAACATATCGCGGAGTTAGATAATATTTACTAAGAGATGACTCGTGTGGAATTTTATACTTTGAATATTTTGTTAGTTAAACTGGTTAAATGTTGGGTTTTCAAGTTTTGTTTGTGGCATGGCACAAGTCAATGTTGAAATTCTTTCTTGTTATCTTTTGACTGCACTAGCTGAAGAAGGTATATACTTTTTCTCCCTTCTTTCGCATTTTTTGCATGAGTTGCAGTGTTTTTATGATGTAAGAAATATATTTTTGCACATTTCACTACCTTTTCACAAAACTGGCAAAAAAAAAAAAAAAAAAAATTACGTTTCCAGTCCGCCGTGAATCTTTTCCATATATCTACTCTTTTAGCAATACACTTCTTGAAATTTTGTCTTTTGGCATTGTAGCAAGCACGCTTAACATGCACAGAAAATTTACTGATCTGGCATGCACCAAACTTCGAAACCAATACAAAATTATCGAAGAAAACTCTGCCTATCTTATGTAATTCTACTAAGCGAAAGACACCGGGAGCGCTATTTTTGAAGTTCTTGGTATGGAACAGATAGCTCCCTAATCATTGCGAAGATCGGATACACGAGAGCAATTTCCTGTTCTCTGGAGCGCCCTGATGGGCTTCGGCGAAGTAGATAAGGTAACCCGCACGGTGTCAAATTCTCATACGTCTCTGACAATGAGAGGTGTCCCTGTTCGACGTGTTACAGGCAAGAACACGCAGGGATAGAGCTTCTCGATTGGAGGATGGCCTGGCAGATTTTACGGTGTTGTTACTTGTTTGGTAAAAAAACTACCCATCAGTGATTTATCAAAAATTGATTGTAGAAAATAAAATATAGAGAACAAAAAAGATTAAAAATGCAAAAAATTTAATTTAGGCACTTACAGACTCTTAAAACTCGATTAGGCAATTCTCTAAAATAGGCATTTATAGGCATTATAAAACCGTCGCAAACGCAATTTTTTAGCTAAACATTGATAAGGGGTAAGTAGCCTAAAAATATATTTAAAAAAAATAGGCAAAAGGGCATTGTCCGGACTAGTTATAAGGAATAAACACATTTTTTTGTTGTCGGATAACTATACATAATTTTTAATGATTTAGATTTATAATATACAAATGAAGAGAATTCAAAGTCAACAGCTGAAAGGAACTTTTCTTTTTGTTTCAATGAGTTTCATTCGCTATCAGAATTAAACAAAAAGAAACTATCCTCGTTATCCTTATTATCTTCATCTGTATTTGAAGTATTTTCTTTTTCAAATACATCTCTAAAATACATGTCCAAAAAACTCAAAAATACAGTTATTCAAATACAAAATGTATTTAAAATACGTATTTCGAATACAAATATTTAAATACTGTCCAACCCTAGAATAACGTGAATAAATTTTTAATCACATTAAATTGAAAATCGATCTTTCTAAAGAAATTACTCTTAATTACTCTATACATGTTTTTATCACTCTTAAGAAATTTATTTTCTCTAATGTTGTACTAACATTTCTGGTTTTCTTCTTATTTAGTTCATATTCTTCAAATTCAATATTCCAAGGGAATTTGGAAATTTATTATAAAAACTACTCATGAAATACTTCGAATCTTACAAATTATGCCGAGCGATTTTCATTTCATATGGCGGGTTTGTAAACAGTCAGGGTGTAACCTCATGAAAAAAAATATAATGCCGTGGACGGAAAATAACCACGGGTAACTGGAGTTTAATCAACACCACCTACATAGATCTATTTTGGTGGCGTTAATTTTTTCGGCGTACTCACTAAGAACGCAGCGCCAAAACATGCCAAAACACGTTTTTGGAAATTTCTTTGAATCTTCTGGTCGTATCCGAAAACAATCAGTTCCCCATCAGGAGATCGAGACGCGTCGAATGCCAGCTCATAAGCCTCGATTGGCGCACGGGAAGTGGTCTAGCCATGAGTGACTGAACCGCAGATCCGCACGTCTGCACACTCGGAAGTTACTTCAGTACTGTATAGAGATAATAACTATACTTATTTTACGTTGAATATATGATCACAAACGTGTGCATTTTTGTACAAATTTTAGAGAAATGAAAAAATAGCGTCTTTTTAAAGCTGTAGATAGCCTGGTAATTGATTTCGAAAAAAAAAAAAAAAAATGTTTCGTACAAAAGTTGTACGCATTTGTACCCTCATTAGAATCGAATTTAATTATTTTTCTTCAGAACTTATGGTTAAATAGTCATAGAGAAAAACTAAATACAAAGTCAGAAAAATAACATTTTTCTGTCCTCCCGGATTTAGAACAGGGTCTAGGAGGTCGAAAACTTTGATGTATTAACTAGAGCTTGGGTACATACAACATATCCAATGAAAAAGATTTTATGACCATTTTCCAGGGAACCTCCCTCTTATTCAGTATCTACCGACTGGACTGTATGTTAATTCGTGAAAATTTAAAAATACGAAATTTGAATTCGCGCAGTTCGTGTCGGAACGTCATAACAGTTGCGTCTGCGTCGCACAGCAGCTTGCGACGCATTTAGCAGTGATTGCCACGTTAACCACAATAATAATTATTACTTTCTGGTATACATACGTATATACGGGAGTAATATACGAAGTATAGAGAAAGTTATGTAATGCTGCAGAAAATCGATTTCGAGATTTCAACGGAAATTCACATTTTGGGGTCATGGATATTCAATTCAAGAGGTGAAGAGAACACTACGCCCAAACAACACCGCATGCAGTCCCCCCGAAGAAACCAAATACAAGATGTCACTGCCGTATATCAAAAACATCACGGACCGCATTGGCAAGATTCTGAAACAACACAATATTAAAACCATGTTCACCCCCACCACTCAGCTTCGCAATCTATTCAGATCAGTCAAGGGCCACAGGGACCCGCTAATGACAGCAGGCGTCTACAGGATACATTGTTCCTGCGGCTCAGTGTACATAGGTACTACACAATGTTCTGTCAACACGCGTCTAACAGAACACAAACGGAATTGCTGCTTAGGATACACAGACAAATCTGCGGTGGCTGAGCATGCCCTCTCGGGAAGAGAACACGACATCCTGATTGAGGACACCGAAATACTATCTACCACCAAGCACTACTACGCCAGGTTACAACGGGAAGCTATTGAGATTTCCAAACATTCCAATAACTTCAACAGGAAAGAAGGTCTCAAACTCAATTCTATCTGGTATCCCGTACTCCGCAACACCAAAACAAAACCATATAAGGACAGAGTTTCCCAAACTATCCACAACGCAATCGACAGCCAACCAGGAGCCAGCCCGCGAACCATCGACCAATCGCAAGCTAGCGCGCGAAATCTCCACAGTATCGCTCCTCTCACGACGACTATAAAACCCCCCGCCACGCAGAACGAGATGCGTAGCGATGCTTATTTCACAAGCGAAGCGAACTGTCAACGGCAAACTGCCTCACGAAGTCGGCCCGGTGGTCGAGATCGCTAAGGCAGTAGTGTCGTAGTGATCTCGGACCGAAGGGTTGCGGGTTCGAGTCCCGCCTCGGACATGGTTGTATTTGTGTTCGTATTGTGTCCTTATCATGGGTGTATTTGTGTTCGTATCATCACCATATCGTTTCATCTTCATAGTACCATACCGTTAACACCAACAGTGGTCGCTAATGACCTAGATGTTGATGCGACCTTAAATAACCAATTAAAAAAAACTACCTCACGCACTATAAAGCAATTATTAGGCCGCAAATGGACTACGCATGCCCTAGCTGGGCAATTGCAGCAGAAAGTTATTTAAATAAACTGCAAGTAGTTCAGATTGAATGCCTAAGGGCCGCACTCTGCGCCCCCAGGTACACTCTTATAAAAGATTTACATCGCGATACTTCAATGCCACTGCTCATAGATCACTTTAAAAGCATTACCACTAAATTCATTAAAAATGCAGCTGACTCGGAAAATATTCTCATTTCAGAGGTCGCGTCATTCGAACCCGATAAAAGGGCGAAGTATAACCGACCTAAGCAGTTCCTGGAGTAAGAGAAATCTGAAACAGCGAAATAAGACTTAAAACATAAGCTTTGAATCACTGCACACTCAATGCGCGCGCCAGTTGGCTTATATCTTTCTGATCTGTTCTTTTTTTTATGTTGCAGGATTGCCTATAGATGCCCGTAAGGATAGGAATGGCCGCACCGCAGTGGCGTGAACGTACATTGCACTTTCGTGCGTTCACAAAACTGAACAAATTGGCTCTCGCGCGGTGCGTATATTCGCCCCTACGACGTGCCGAGGCGGGAGTGCCTCAAGGGAGCGTTCTCTCTCCTACTCTCTTCGACTTATACGTGAATGACGCGCCGCTTCCTGCTGATAAAAGGACTGGTATTCAACGCTGCGGGCTCCTGATGTTCGCGGATGATTTTGCGTATTACGCGAAATCGGCGAACGGAAGGCAGTCAATTAAATACTCAAGCGATTGTCTCGCCGCCCTTCCCGAATGGCTGCGTCGGAAACGACTCGCTCTTAACCTAGGGAAATGTGTGACCGTCAACTTCACTCGTAGGAGGGCAGACCCTAATGAAACAGTGAGCTTGGTGAGCGCGCGTCTCCCATGGCAGAGTGAAGCGAGATATTTGGGAGTGCTACTTGACAGTGGTCTTCGCTGGCATGCGCACGCTCGATATCTCGCGGCCAAGATAAAAAACCGCACTTTTCGTTTGAAACCTCTTCTCCGTTCTCGTGATCTTTCCATTTCCTGAAAGCGGCGCATACTCACCGCGTGCGTGCGCCCCTTGTGGGCGTATGCATGCGAGGTAATCGCGGCCGCTCCTCCTTCGCAGGTCGCAGAGAACAGAGCGGCGCGCCTCGCGGCGTGCCTGCATCTTTCCAACTCTAGACCTGACCGCCCTCCCCGAAATGCTGACGTGTTCAGAGTTCTGGGCGTGCGCAATCAGTTCCCGGCGGAGCTGCAGAAGTGGGCAGAGACGGCGCTCGCGAGGGCGCTGAGGCCGTCCGCTCCGCGCATCCTGCGCGAGACTGGCGTAACGGCGAACAGCGGCGTGCACAGGGCCTTCCAGAGAAGAAAGGGTCCAAAGCACGTCGCCTTCACCTTCCGCGCACTTCCCCCGCACAAGCTCTCTGAGCTGTGCATCGCGGGGGAGCAGATAGTGCGAGGGAGGCGGTCGCCGCTCCCAGATGCCGGAATCCAGATGCCGCTCCCAGATGCCGAAATGCCCAGATTGCCAACATGGATTTAGAAAATCAAAATCAACGGAAACAGCTATATTTTCTTTTCTTAAAGATGTCGCCTCATCATTAGATCAAAACGAGGCACCTATTGGATTATTTTTAGATCTCTCAAAAGCTTTTGACATCATTGATAATGACATTTTACTTTCAAAATTACCTTCATATGGAATCCGTGGTATTGCTCTAGATTGGTTATGTTCGTACCTTAAACAACGATCTCAGAAAGCTGAAATACCTTACTGGAATGATGGAACATTACGTACGCACCTTTCCGACTCTTTGCCCGTTGCATGTGGAGTTCCTCAAGGATCGATTTTAGGCCCTATTCTGTTTCTACTTTACGTAAACGATATGCCCTCGACGATTCGAAACGGAAGAACGGTTCTCTTTACGGATGATACGAACATCCTTTGCAATAAAGAAACCGTAAATAGTACAATATCAGATGTTTCAAATTGATTCCGAAATAACAAATTAATAGTAAACGAAAAGAAAACGGTTTTAATGCAGTTTTCCATTTCAAATAAACAATTCTGTGCTCCATTGAAAATGAACAGTGTACCATTGACTCATGTTAATGCAACAAAATTTTTAGGTCTCTCAATTGTCAAACCTTAAATGGAACGTCCATTTAAATGAATTGAACACAAAATTAAGTTCATTATGCTACGCGTTCAGAATTCTTGCAAATTCAGTCAGCCTTCACACTGCTCGTTGTGTATACTTCGCGAATGTTCATTCCCGCCTGAGATATGGCATAATATTCTGGGGAAATACATCTTATAGCTCCCAGACTTTTAGATTACAAAAACGAATTGTACGAATATTAACCAAATCCCACCCACGTGATTCATGTAAGCCTCTCTTCATTAATCTAGGAATTCTACCATTACCGTGTCTTATTATTTACGAATCAGTGGTTTTTGTAAAAAATGACTTGCTTAAGGGCGGGAATATATTTTCAGAAAATGCCGAAGTCTATTACTATAACACTCGACGTAAAAATCATATTCATCAGGTGACAGTATCAACAGCTCATTACAAAAAATTCACATACAATACATGTACATTATTTTACAACACTTTGCCAGATGACATTAAACGATTAAATTCAATAGAAAAGTTTAAATCCCAAGTGAAATCGTTTCTGCTGCATAACTGTTTCTATACAATTAGAGACTATACTGAGCATCACAAGAAAAGTAACATTAATTTTAACAATGATACATAATGCATTAATTACCATTTGGACTGTATAAATGAGTATAAACAACCTGTAACAACTATTGTAACACAGCTTCCGGTCAATGACCCCCATCTCGATCAGGTTTTTCGTCCAGTTTCCCTGATCCATTGAGCAAATGCTGAGATGGCCCCTTGTTTTGCTTCTGGACATAAATGTAACTTCATTTTCTGTGCACGTCTTCTAGAATTCAGTGGGAAATACAATTATTCAAATTATCGTTTCCATGTTGTCGCGGCAGGAAGTAATAAGAGCCAAAATTTATTGCTTGTTTATCCTTGAAAATAGATTTTATTACATGGGAGTTTTTTTCTCCCTTTCAAAATTCAAAATTTATTGCTTATTTATCCTTGAAAATCGATTTTATTACATGGGAGTTTTTTTGTTTTTTTTTCTCCCTTTCAAAATTCAAAATTTATTGCTTATTTATCCTTGAAAATCGATTTTATTACATGGGAGTTTTTTTGTTTTTTTTTCTCCCTTTCAAAATTCAAAACTTAAGTAGTATATGATTTAGTGTAGGGATCACAGAATTTTGAAAATGTGCACACAATTCACTTTTCCCCATAGCCCGTCATACGCAGTTTTTAACTGTTTTTTGACGTAAATAAATAAATAAATAAATAAATCCGCGTGGGACGCGGAAACGCGCCCCGCCGGGCCTGGGCTGCCTGATGAAGACGTGGCGGCGCCACGGACGCTTGAGTGAAGTCGGCGCCGTGACGATTAAAGTGATGTAAATAGTAAAGTGTATATAGTGTAGTGAGGTATGAATGAGCGAATGAATGTGATTGTAAATATAGTTTTAAGTATAAATGTGAGAGTGAATAAAAAAGAAGAAATAAGAACAATATCAAGAACTTTCAATCTCTAAATTCAATAATTTTTTTCTATTAAAAACAATTTGCCCAAGGAGGCTTGATGTTTAGTTTTTAAGTTAGAAATAAGTTAGATTAATTAGTTTATTTAAGATATAGCCCTCCCCAATCTCCAAAAGCATCAATGCTGGAGAATATGTATACCCAATATTGAATAAATTCCCGCCTCTCCAGTGTAACTGGAGACGGGGAAATTGAAAAAAAAAAATGCCAACTGGACCACGGCCTACCAGCCCGGAAAATTTCTCTTATATTGTCTACGGCCGTGAAAGCCTACGATGCTATCTCCCACGCTGTTAATATGCACATTTCCATCGATTTGTATACATCATTATATTTGTGAATGGAAGTGCTTGAAAGGACTACAAATTAAGTTTTTCGAAAACTCACCAGATTCCTGTGAAAAGGAGCTTCAAATTTCGCATTTACAGCAATGCTTAATCGACATATTCTTAAAAACGGCTTCAAAATTTTCAATGAAAATGTCTCTTTTGGACGACGTTTTACTCTTCTTTAATATTCTTGAGGTCATATTTCGTTTCTACTACTAAGAAACCGAAATGTTCAGAAAATGTCAAGACAATGTACTTACGGTGACGATAGATGGCAGCTGGCCAGAGAATGGAGCAAGACCTTAAAGCCAGTCCACACCAAGATAATTAGAAACAATTGCTACGAGAAAGTCCATGCTATTCTGTAGCACCTCTAGTTATTTTCTTTTGCTTCGTACGTTTACAGCTGGGTTTTCTAAGAGAAGAAATAGAGTGACGGAACTGGAATCGTCTTGACATAAGTAACAAAATACTTTGTGTTGTTGCATTACTATGTACTATCGTTTTGGAGTCGATTCTGAGCCAAAATGTAATATTACATCTTTCATAAATGAACTCTCTATGTACTATGTTAAGTAAACACAAATTTAACTGTTTTCCTCATGCATTGTTGATAATTGGCACTACTATTAAGAGATACACTTGTGAAGTTGGTATTTTCCCGTTAGTTCTCCGAGTCGAAGTGCAAGCCGTCAAAACAAGATGACGTTGAAAATTGTGCTGTGTTTGCCTGTTTATATATTTTTCTTTGAAATCGCGCATTTTATTATGTATTTTTCATAACAATTACCGATCTAGTCAAATTATTACGCTCAGCATAATCATCACTCAGTTTTCAAAGAATTTTATTTATTAAGCAACAATACACCGTGAACCGTGAATGTACATAACCTACTTAATTATAATGAGTTCTCTTACACATTTACAAATTTAAATTAAACAGGTGTAATACAGTGTAGTATGAACTAATTTGTTTTTCAAGAACAATCACAAAAATTAGTGTTTAGAATGGCACCCGTTATTTTATCAAGTTGTCTTTATAACAATATTCAAAACCGGCGCCAAGGCAACTGTAACGCACCGCGTACCAGAGATAACAGGGGAAAACTACGGCTGCGAAGATGTGTAAGGTCAAATAGAGATGCAACTGTAGAGCAACTGACCATCCAGATGAACTGGGGGCTACCATCAGGATTCACCGAACGTTGCTGCGTATTAGCCTCCGCAGCAGGCGCCTGGTTCATGCACCCAAGTCGACTATTTTCTTTGGCGACGAACGCTGGAATTTGCACATCAATACCGCAACTGGACGTCCACTGAGTGGCGACAGGTGGCCTTTTCAGACGAATCACATTTCCTGCTCCATTAGACAGATGTTCATTGACATGTACGGCGTGAAACGCCTGAACACAAACACCACCAACAATAGCAGGACAGGTCCAGGTCGGATGAGGGAGCGTGATAGCGTAGGGAATGTTTTCATGGCATTCCCTGGGTGATCTTGTCATTCTGGAAGGCACAATAGATCATCACAAGTATGCAGCCATGCTTAGGGACCATGCCCCCCCCCTAGTTGCAGATGGCTTTTCCTCAACAAGACAGCATCTACCAGCAGGATGAGTTTACAGTGCTCCCCTGCAACCAAACTTCTCCGATTTAAATCCAATCGAGAATATGTGGGACCATCTCGATCAGGCTGTTCGCGCCCTGGGTTCGCAACCGAGGAACCTTGTGCAGCTGGCCATGGCACTGTAGCCGGCATAGCTCTACATCCCTGTCGGTACCATCCACAACGTAATTAGAGAGTTTTTGCACATGGACGCTAAAACGATAAGCGGGCTCGGCTATTGTCACGTGACGCTCCGGACACCAATGATAGTCTCTGTAGCAAACAACCGTTAACCTGGCACCGTTCGATGAGGCTCCATAACGTGTACTGAATCGGTTGCTGGTTATACTTGTTTTGGGTACTTATAAGTACCTTTAGTGTACTATAGTACACTAAGAACGCGGGCGAAGGCTGACTGCGGTTCCCACTTTATGCGAGGATGGAAGCCAGATTGGTGGAATATTGAAATTCTTGTGATTTGGCAAACGGGGAAGTCTTTTAAAATGCAATTCAACGTTCCCAATTTCACACACTCTACAAATCCAGGTCGATTTCGTTCTCAAATTTCGGGCAGAATTGCACTTTTTACATCGTTAATATCAATGTTCCCAAGTACACATGCTTCAATTAATTCTTCCGAAGCAGAGAACAACACATTCAAAGACGGAACACAAGTGAAAACCTGTCCACACTTTGCAATCGCTTCTCGGTGATTTTCCCGGAAACAAATGATTACGATGTAAATGCGTTGAGCAAAAACTCTCTCTTTGAGCTTCACACAAGATTAGGCATTACGTTATTTATAACTGTTAACGTTAGCCGTTTCGTTGAAGCGCAAAAACTCTCTATTGACTATCTTCCTGCACATCTCGCAACGGTCAGAACTGCAAATGGGGGGTTATTAAGGATTTTGACGGGTGTATATTTACATTAATGTGACTGGGCTGTGTATTTTTGTGTTAAAAATATAACGGTGGTAAACGTCTAGTAACTTACATTTTATCATTTTCTTACTGAAAATTACACAAGTATCAGTTACGCGCAGTGGCGGTCAGTGCTTAGGTTGCACAACCCCCAGATAATTGAAAAAGATCTTATATCGTAGGAATATACATTTTCTTTTTAATGACTTTCAATATTCCAGATATTGGAGCTATAACGATGCATATGAAATCATTTTGAAACCAAAGAACGTCCAATTGGCGGTTTATCCGGCGTCTGGTGACTCCCAAGTATTGCACCACGCTCTTGGCTCTATTACTGGGTTTACTGAATTTACTCTGGCCCTTCGCTTTTACACGGGTGAACATACAGCCTTTGAAGACGCAACAAAGTGGGAGGGGGTTCTTCACTGAGGAGCGCTGCGCGACGATCGAGGCACTCCGTGGGAAATACGAAGATTCTGTCTTCGTCTGACTCTAGATGCCATTTAATTTTATGAAATTCATGTGTTACTGAAAGTAAACAAGTTCATTCAACTATTGTCGGTATTTAAAGCATTATATTTGGAGAATTTGTTATCTTTTGATATTAGGTTTATTAATTCAAAATTGTAGGATGTTATGGGGAAGAATGTATCAACACAAATGGAGAAGAATTGCGAGAATTTGCCACCTACAACAATCTGAAAAATACCAACACGTTCTTTAGGAAAAAAGACATAAGTACACCTGGAGCGCACGAGGTAGCAGATCACTTATTATGTTAAAGTGAACAGAAAAATTGCGTCCCAAATATCTGATACGAGAGTCTTCCGTGGTAGTGATGTACATTCAAATCACTTTCTAGTAATAACAACAATATCCTTATTAGTTAAATGCAGAAAAAAACGAATAAATAAAACACCGTACAAAAATGAAGAAACATTTAAAATCCACTTATTAAACGAAGATAGTATAAAGAATTTATACCATGAACGATTAAAGGTTATTCAAGTCAGATCCCAACACAAGTTGATGTAGATGAAGAATTGAATAATGTAAGAAATATAATAAAGAAAGCAGCTAATGAGGTCTTGGGTACAAAAAGTAAAAATTTCCGAAGAAAAGAACTGAACATATGGCCACCAGAAATCGCCCAAGCCATTAATGATAAGAAACACGCTTACAATAAAATGTTGCAAAATAATACAGAAGAAACCAGAGGGCCATATAAACAAATAAGGAACTACGCCAAGGCGCTTATAAGAAAAGCCCATCAAGAATCGTGGGAACGATTTGTTAGTAATATTGAGAACGATGTGCACGGACGACAAACCGTAGCTTACAAAGTAATGAGGCATCTAAATAGCGACACAAAGGATACTGCAGAACTAAACATAATCAAAGAGAAAGAAGTGACTACGAAATCTATAACGTAGATCCACTGACATGGAATGAATTAGTTGACTCGCTAAAGAAGCTAATACCTTGCTAAATTCGGTATACAAGATATATACTAAAATTATTAATAGCAGAATTACAACTCTTCTAGACAATATATTGTTAGAAGAACAAAGTGGATTTAGACAAGGAATATCGTGTATAGATGATGTATTCTCCATGAATGTGCTTATACAGAAGAGTGTAGAATTTAATCCGGAATCACATATCATTTTCATAATTATGAGAAAGCATTCGACATGATGCATCGATACACGATATGGAAGATAATGAATAAAAGAGGCATTCCACTCCATTTAATTGAAGTAATCAAATCCCTATACCACAGCACTATAAATGTGTTGGATTTAAATGGAAAATTATCCGAAGAATTTAAAATTAATCGAGGTGTTGGACAAGGATGTAGCCTATCACCAAGTTTATTTAATATTTATATAGACGACGTTCTGAGAGAATGGAAACAGTGTATTACTGATGGCATTGAAATAAACTCCGAAACAACTCTAAATACACTTTTATTTGCAGACGATCAGATAATTATCCAAGAAAGTGAGGATCAGTTACAGAAGGCTGTCTATAAATTAAATAACATATGTGAACAATATAACTTGAGAATCTCAACTCAAAAAACCAAAGTAATGGTATTAAGAGACAAACATCCTATACGAAGTAAAATAATAAAATTAGAGAACAAGTTAGCCATTTTAGATATTTAGGATGTGATATTACTTTTGAATTCAACAAAGATACTTCAATAAAAACCCAAAAATTCCAAAACATTTGCAGTACAATAATAAAATACCTGAGAAAGAAAACAAGAAAGGAAACACAACTTAAATTTTATAAAACAATAGCTATCCCCATACTTCTTTATGGATGCGAGACATAGACCTTGAAAAAGAAACATTTTACCAGAATTCAGACGTCTGAGATGAGGTTCTTGAGACAAGTAAAAGGCTGCACTTTATTAGACAAAATAAAAAGTGAGGCAATCAGAGAAGAATTAGAAATACTCCCATTAATAAATAAAGTACAAGATTACAGAACCCGATGGTCACAACATCTACACAGAATGAATAGTGACCGCATCCCAAAACAAATATATCACTACAGACCTCATGGTAAAAGGGATGTCGGCCGTCCAAGAGTAAGATGGCATGCTGCAGACGAAACAGGAGTCTCTCCTAAACCCTGAAGAGATGATGATGATGATGAATAACGTACATTTGATGAGTTTTTTGTGTAAAGTTGGCCGTTCTGGATGGAAGTCCCTTTGTGTATCGCGGAAGCCAGTTTGTCAGCAAGTGGCCAGCAGTTTACGAGCGTTCTTATGAATACGAATGTGTGTAGAAGATCTTTCATTATTGCAATATATACCAGGAAAGTGAAGTTTTCGAAATAAAATAATTTATTTGTAAAAAAAGTGTCCAAACAATATCATATACAACACTGGATCTCAAAGCCAGAATTACGTGCGCGGGAGGTCAGTATACCTGGCACGGACTCTACGCATCAAAAATATGAGTATGTAAGTTTCAATAAGAGATTTTTTATTCAACTTAGTTTTAATTAATTTATATGATTTGCTTACATTTTATTATAGTATATTGTGCTCTGAATTTTAGAAATTACATTTCCGTCATTCAATGGAGCTGCAACCTCCAGTTTGTTCGGGCACCAGCCACTATTGGTTACACGTAACATAAGATAAAACATTCAACCCCTAAAAATCTACGCCTTCCTAGCCTCTTAGCTTTTAGATGGATAAAAGTCTTCTCATTTCAGCGCTTGGATGCCCAAAGTTTACTACAGACGAAGTCTGAGGTATGATATGCATTACGTCTCTCTCTCTCTCTGTGCGTGAGGATAAATTTTTCATTAGAACCAGTTAACGCTTGTGGTACACATGCACAAGGTTTTATTTTTTACCTAATTTCAGAGGCGGCTTGTAAGGTAGTGCCAGTGTGCAATGGTACCACCAACTAAGAAGGAAATATTTTTTTTTCTTTATAGTAATCCATTTAAACGAGCGCTTGGTCATTCGATGCTCTATCAATACCCTCTTCAAATGCACAGGGCGCAGAGCTATCTGTCGGCCTCCGAAACCTTTGAGCCACCTACGGACACCGTCTCAGCCCATTTAACGCTGTATAATGAACAACGCTATGAAAGTTTGTATGCCTCTCTTATGGATGAGACGATGCCAGAATCGAACTGACACAGTACTTCACGTTATGTTTGATAGAGTGCACCAATGGCACTATCTTCATCGAGCAGATTATCTCTCGTACAGAATGACCCCGATGCCCTGATGTTATGCACATGGAAAGACGGCGTACGCAAAGGTACCGTAGGAGGAAGGCTTCCCTTCTTTTACCCGCACCCACCTTCAGCAAACTCAGGAAGATGTGACCTCTTGAAATTACTATGGGCGCTCTGGTTTTCTCAGTATTTTTATTTGTTCTTATTATTTTTAGTTTGTTTTCATTTTAATCTTCATTATAACTTGATAAACAATGTCACTGTAAAATTAAATTTTGGTCTTGAATTTTATTTTAGAAATTATTAAATATGTTTTCAAACAGCATTGACGTATAAAAACAGATGAATTTATTAACATCGATGTCACATCACTAACTGGCACCATCAATAGAATCCCGTACCGGTCGCAACAGACTAATTTTTATGATTCGGATTTTGTCCTTTATTAAATGTTTACTTGATTCGGTTTATCTTTTCTAATTCCTTCCTAGAACATGTACCACCATTCAAATGTTTTCAGATTTCTGTTGTAACCACGATCCTGGTTAACTATGCAGTGCACATCGAGTTCCGTATCGAAGGCAATACCATATCAGTAAAAAACTACAATATTTCTTTCTACCTTTGATGGTAGGAGGGCGCCGTTTGATCTTTAAGGCGAGGGCGACACGTCCCCCTGTCGTCCGGGCCCTGGAAGTCTCCAAGAAGCATCAAAAAATTAAAACCCGACAGTCGTTATTAAATTGTGTTGCCATTGGAACGACATCTGGCGGTACAATGTTGGCCGTGGGTACATTTCGATAGTTTTTGCGGCGCGCAAATCAATTTTGGAATTTCGGTGAGACAAGGACATTGAATTTAAAAAATACAACAACACCGAGTAAGCTTTCCCCAATTGATTTTGTTTAACCGCTCGGAACAATAAAATACATTATTGCCTAATTCTTGCATGGCGATCTCTTTCCATATCTTGGATGACTTTGTGACCCTTTTAAATGAATTACAACAAATATATAAGGCTACAAAACATTTTTGACAAAGCTATTGGAGATCTGAGATATCGGCATAAAAACATTAGATATTTATTACATGAAGATATAATTTATATTTAATACAGGAACATGCAACTGAAATGCAATTATTTTGATGACTTTTCATTAAAAGACTTCTAGGGACACAATAGGCGAAATCTTCATACACATTGTTGGATTCGTAGAATGTGTGCCAAAGCAACTATAACAAATATCAGAGGAACTAAACGCGGAGAGCGAACTCACTTTATCGCCCCCAGTTTGAGAACACATGACCAAAAATTACAGAAATTTTGAAATGAAAACTACCTTAAATTTAGTAACAAAGGCATTGAATTGTATTCTACTATTCAGTTTAATGGATTTTGTTTTCATTGATAAGATTCGTAGAGTATTTCGTACTATTCATAGCAAATAACGGAGGTATAATTTGTCGTTCGCCGAAGATTCGGGTCGCGTCACCCGGGGAGACGAGGGCTCGCTCGCTCAGCGATGTGCTGATTCACCTTACGTGCTGACATATGGGAACTATCGCTGCGCTTAACTTACCTTAAAGATGATGCTGAAATGGTGACCTTCAGCTCGAATATATTTTTGGCATCTCCAGAACAAATTCTGATTGTTTTTGATGAAGCGTGTTTTCATCAGAGTGGATACGCCAACAGCCCAAACAACCACTATTGGATTACAGAAAACCCTCACCTTCTTCACGGAGAACCACTTCATGACGTAAAGATCGGAGTGTTGTCTGCGTTGAATTCCACAAGAATTGAGACATTTTTTCAACGCCATCGTTTATATCGATGTTTACATAAATCAGATATTGACATTATTCTTCGAACAACTGACACTATAAGAAAGGATGTGGCTACTTTCAACAAGAAACGGCAACTGCTCACACTGCTGTTCAATTCACGAACTTTTTAAATAGTGTACAGTGATGATCGAATAACTAGTCGTGGGTAATGGTCCCCTAGACCACCTGATCTGATCCCTTGTGACTTTTTCCTTTGAGGGTATTACTTGAAAGATCAGGTGTATGCATAAAACTCGCATTCGGAAGAGCTCTGGCGCTCTATTCAAGAGAAAATTTCAATTCCTCGAGACTTACTTCAAAGGGTAAATCAGAACATGTTCCGGAGGTGCATGTCAAAAATGCATTGCAAAAATGAATATCACTTTCAGTCTCTTCAAGATAAGTTAGTGCATAGTTCCGGTACGTCAGCACTTCACTGGGCGAGCGAGCCCTCGACTCCCCGGACGACACGGCCCGAATCTTCGGCGAACGATAAAATGTACATCCGGTATTGAAGCAAGCCTGAAACTGACGGCTCTGACAGTGTAAAAAACCTCTCAACACACAGAAATTCAGCAAAAATAACGCAGTACTATTTTTTAAATGAATTATAACTAGTTTCGTCGATATCTAAAAAGTTTCCATAACATTAACGATTCTTCAATGATTTCGAATTCTTCCAGTTTTTCAGAAAATGACCACCCTGCTCAATGACATACACAGCTTGAATACTGTGAGATGATTCCATAAACAAACCCTCGCAAACATTCCAAAAATAGTCAATGCCCCTTGGTATGTATCCAACGACACACAACTGCGAATTGAGTCAATTACCTAGCAATCACATCCTCCCTCCTGTCCAAATTCTTAGCCAAACTTCAAAATATCCCTGGCGCCAATCACTTCAACCTAAGGAAAACCAGTGTCACTATGACAAGAATCAAATCCTGTATCCAAAAGATCTTTTGTGGCCCCCATAACTGAAAGAATTAGTAACAGTGCCTCAACTTTTTTCTTTCGCTTCCTTCATGATCAAAATAATATTCATTTTAGAGGTTCCCAGAGGGGATGTCCTTAATCAAAAACAGGGTTAATGGAAATTAATTCCAGACGCTCTACTCTTCACTCATTATGCATCCTCAAATAGTTCTAAATGTACAGTAGTTCTACTCACCTGTTAAGTGGCAAATTCATTGATAGGGTTTAATAATATTTTTTTTATAAAAGCTTCGACTGACCATGCATTTTTAAAAAATATTAAAATTCTTGAAATATGGTAAATGAGTAAAATAATGATGCATGAAGAAAAATGTGCAGAATAATTAACAATTTTCACAAATTTGATGCTCATTGAGAAAATATGCAAAATTTGCATCATCAAATTATGTTTAAATAAACGTAAAATTGAGTATTTCATGCACATAGGCAAGTGAGAATACTTTGGACTTCAGGTGAAAAATATGCATTTGCATTGAAATCTAGACATCACACAATTACAGTGAAACCCCTTTTTTACGCCACTCTAGGAACTGGTAAAAATAGTGTAAAATCGAGGAAATTATTTTTTTGCACATATTTTGTTCTAAAACACAGAGCAATTTTAAAAGTAATAAATAATACTTTAAAACTTCAATTGAAAAGAAATGAATAGAAACTAATGGTGCTAAAATAGCACGTTCTTTCTCACCTGTACTTTCACGCAAAATTACATGAAAAGTACTAAAATTTTCGAAAAATTGTGCTGCCCATATTTCAAAATATATTTTTAAGGAACAGATTTATTAAGGGGAAAAATCTGTATCTTCATAATTGTAGTTGTAGGAAGATGCTTAAAAAAGTTTGAACTTTTGCAATTTCCCAAAAACCAGTTTTCAACGATAATACACCATTCTCTTTAAAGTCCTTCACACTATCCAACAACAAAATTTAATCGAAAATGATGGAGTCATTTTTTTTGTTTGAAAATGTCCAAGTGGCTTCATTTAAGTACCCCCCAATAGTTACAATACTGGTTTCAAATTCGAGGAGCTGCGTCATCAGCCAGATCGATAGAGGAATATCAGTTTTGGAGCAAATTGGCTGAACGATTTAGCTAGTTATTCACAGACGGACAGAATGGTCAATCGATTTTTCGATATCAAGGACCCTCAAAACGGATTCTAGCTACACCACGTGTTAGAAGATTTCCCCCCGCTACTGGATTTATTCACTTTTTCAGTACCAGAGTCGGGCAATAAGACTTTTTTCTGCCGAAAATTCACCGCTTTTTCTGCAGTATTACATAAATTTCTCTGTACTGCGTAAGTGGTAGCAAGAAAGTAAAAGCCAGCAACTATCACTGATGACAAACTAACTTAACAAACACACAGGAAATGAAACATGTGGGCGTAGTCCTGGAAAATTACTCAACCAACCAATTCAGAACATTTACCAAGATAAACTCTGATTTGTAAATATCAAAAAACATTACATTTGTATTCCCACAACCCTTCCTGAAACTGACACTGTCATTGTCGACTTTTCTTTCAGAATGTCCGTCTAAATTAAGTTTCCTGTCGTGCAAAAATCTTAGTATCGGGGTTTTAACATACAGCAGGACTTCACAAAATCAGAAGCAAAATCGAGGAAAGTTGTACATGACTTATATGGATGTTTTGCCGGCACTACTCATTTATATGTCGTAAATTCTGGGAAAACGTAAAATCGAGGATCGTAAAATCGAAGTTTCACTGTATATAAGAAACCATCACAGGCATGGGCTCACTTCAATTGCGCAAAGTTTTCAAATTGTAAAATGTTTTATGGCAATGCATGCATATTTGATCAGCCTGACAACATAATGGCTTATTTAGAAAGACCAGCTGCATTCAGAAGTTTTTGCAACATTCTCTTCCATTATGTAACTGTAAATATCTCAACCTTAGAATACATGAACATCAGATCATATCACAACCAGCTTATTCCATCATTTACAAATTTTCTCGTGTGTATGTGTGTGTGTGCTAAATTTAGAGGTCCTTAATCTTTGCCATCCATCCTTTGTAGGTGGAACTTTTTTTTAAATTTATTTATTTAACATAGTATTATTTTAAATATACCTTTTATATCTTCTGGTGTAACCATCACAACAAATTTTACTGCATTCTTATCTTTAAAGGTTATATAGCACCACTGTTGAATTGAACGGATACATTTGACTGCTGCTATTCCATTATTTGCAATTAGAACCTGTAAATCGACAGGTCTATAATAAAACCACATTTCTAGAATGTACAGAAATTCTAAAAATAATTTGTAACCTACTTTTTGAATAGGTTTTAAGCCTCCAGAATCGATAACAAACTTTTCCACCACTTCACTGGCATTCATTTCCATGGCTATTTTAGATCTTCACCAAAATCAAGAAGAAAAACAACAGACATTAGTAACAGATTCTTATTCTAATCCATCTTGATTAAAATCTTCTCACTTCTATTAACTATACTTAACAGCATCTGCTATTTATCATGCTCAGCAGCTAAATATATAAGTTTGTATGCATCATTCTTCTCTTTAGATACTTACTGTCTCAACTGGAGTTTAGTATGGATACACAGTTGATGAACTAAAAGCTGTAACTGACAGATAATGGTAGGAGTAGAATGACCTTCTGGTCACCACAATTGCATACTAAATACAATGAATATGTATGAGGCATTGTCGTACTGTTTTCATTCCACGAAAACCTATCTAATTATAATCTCAATTGGCAAAAAAACAAGTGTCAGCCTAAATGCATTAATAGTCGCATACCAAGGGCGGAAGGAAACAATGGGGGATGGGGGGGGCGGCAATGACACACCTGTGTCATTTCATCTTTTACAACTTTTAGAATTACCTTAGTGACACTTGCCTAAGTGAACCTTTCAGAACCCTTAGTGATACTTCCCTCTTTCAAAGTTTATTTATTTTACATCAAAAACAGTTAAATCTGTGACATGCTAAGAGGAGAAGCTTATTGGGTGCCCTTCACCATACACCACACAAAAAAGCTACACAGAAAAACTGTTTTCTTAGTCAGGCTTGCCCCTAAAAATACATATAATTTAGTTTTGGTATCTGTTGATGTAGATAATAGTTCTGAAATCAGAGGAACATTGTAAGGACAGCACGTACAGAAAATATTTAAAATATATATGGCCCTTCCCATACCTCAAAATAATTAAAACAAGTAGTAAAATATTGACGCGTATTGGTAAATACAAACCTTAAAAGTAATTAAATGTAAAAAAATATCCTTCACTTATATTGCAATTTATTATGGAGTTTGGTATTGACATCTCCCCACTCCCCTCCATACACACACACTCACGCACGTGTTCACTGGGTACTGGAATGCCAGTGGTATGCGACTGTTAAAGGAGGCTCTACAGCAATGAAATTCACAAAACAGATCACTTAACAGGGCTCATGGTAGTAATTTTATTTCATAAGTTCCAATCAACACACTAATTTTCAGAAATTTGATTCAGAAACATATACAGAATTTCTTTTTATACAATTTTAGGCATGACTATAATTCCAAACAATTGCATTCTCAGTCAAACCAACAGGCATCCTAGTATCTCCCTGCATTAAAAGCAATTTTCACAAACTAGGTTATATACTGCTCAAACACAATTAGTTTTCATGTGATGCAGTCAATTTTTTTGTAAGGAGGCAAGAGATACTTGAACAAGAATGCATACAAATAACGACAACAGACAGATATTATATCAGCCAGTTATCTGTCTAATTAAAAAAAGAGAGAAAAATTATCTCCTTTACAAGGAAAATAGGCATTATTGAAAAAACTTATTTAATGTGGGGAAGTCTCGTATGGAATTTTTGTTTATTGCATCTATGGCTAACTACACAAAACAGCTTACAAAGTACCAAGAATTGAAGGCATTACACCATCATCCATGTTGCTTACGTTGTTGTTGTTGGTGGTTTTTTTGTTGTTTTTTTTTTGTCCTTTTGCGATTCATCCAAACATTTTCTTGGAAACAAACACATCCACATAATTGTAAAACTTGGATTCTGGACCACGGAAAGATTAACGACAAAAATAATATACTTAAAAAACTTCAACCATACATCTTGGAGAGTAAATCCCACCACTGATGCATGTATACAAAAAACACACGCTTCTATTATCCAGCGGGGATAGAGGATAGATGAAAATCCAGAAAGATATTCTTCCACATAAGCTCCTGAATCAAGAGTTCATTTCACTTCTTAACAAGTTCTTCAATGCGCCTCTTTTTATTTATTCTTTTACTAATGACTACTAAAAGTTTCACTTTGATGCTTTACTTCATCATTGTAGACATACATGACAGTGAAATTCCCATTTGCAATTCAACAGTAAGAGACCAACAGTAAGTTGCATTTAAATACTGTGCAAAGACATGAAAGCAATATTTGGTAAGTGAAATAATTATTTTTATTTTTCCACTTTTAGTCCCTTATAATATAATTTCATTACCAACACCACTTTGTTTTTGTTGATACATTAAATCTCATCATGGTACGTCACAACAGTACAGATGTTACATGCAAATCTGGACATTTCCTTCATCTGGTCCTCTGTTCTTTCCGTGCTATGTGCCTTCAGAGCTTGCATTTTACACACCACAAACACCACTTAAATAACGATGAAATAAATCATTTGCATTAATATTGCCCTTGGCAGTGATCATTCCAAACACAAAAAATCAACAAAAACAAAATTGCTGTTTCTCTCTTCTTACTCCTATTAAGTCATATCATGATGAGTCATTGGAAGTCAACAGACAGCTCCATTTCTATTTCTTGGATATGCTCTTCTAAAAAAACCAGCCCAAATCGACATCACCTGACACTGATCAAGTTCTTGGGGAGCACAAAGTCTTGCTTCATGATTTTTTGAAACAATTTTTTGCACACTTCACATTGCTTCACAATTCATTATTTTTTTTTTTTTTAATAATTGGAATTATATGCAGGGCATTTTCATAACTCAACACTTTCACATGGCAATACTACGAAAGACAGGGTAGAACAGTCTAGGTTGCAATGAATAATAATGCGAGTCACCAATAGAGCTATCATTAGATCAAACACAAGGAAAGCAATGCAATGTCCATTCCATCAATTTGTTGCAATCCTTTAGAAAAATAAATACAAATCAGTATATCTAATGATTAGAAATTATTAGGGGGTGAAAACTGACAGAATACGGCATATTTTGCAAAGCTCTTCTGTGCTACAATTCACTTCTTTTTTTCTCAAAGGCAGAAGCAACATCCCCTTTCTTATGAAGCAGTTGAAGCTTAACGTGTACTATTCCCACAGTTTGAATTAGTCTCTTCACATTCATGTGTACATTGTGAATGTGATTATATATATGGAGATATATATATATGTATAAGTATATTGGGGCAACAAATGAGTTTTCCTCTTCCATTTTTCTTCAGGATACTGCATCAACTTCTAACTACATGTATCACACGCATAGTGGGTATGCTATGATGGAAAAACAAATAATAGGATCAACAACTGGTACCAACACTACTCTGCTGCAGGAGCAGCACTCTCTTCTTTGCCATTCTCTGCTGGGGAAATTTTATGTTCTGGTTGGGAAGCTACACTTGTCACAGGCTTGCTACTTCCTGGAGCTGTGTTGCTGCTTCCTGAGACAGTTACATTTTCAGTGATCTTGTTTTCTCCTGCAGTTTCAGGTTTTCCATCTGTTACACTTTCCATCTTCACATTACTCCCTACAAAAGGCAAAAAAGCTTATGTCAAAATTACAATAATTATGTTAACAGCCTATACTCAGGAAATGTTACAATAAAAAATAATTCTGAAATTACATTTACAAATAAATAAAGTAAAATTTCCATTAAAATGTGAACTTGTTTTCAAACAGAAAAATTATATATTATATCCTGATTGAATCTACTAATCTCACATAATTTATAATAATACGCACAAGATCTTATAAACAATTTGTTAATAATAAAGCCTGTAAGTGCCTCTAAAAAATAGGTATATAACAATTACATTCATGATTACAATATATTGTAAGAACATTACATGATTCACTATTGGTATTTTAACTTCCTTCAGGTGGAATAAATAGCACTGATGTATTCAATAATTTTAATTATATTTCATTTTAAATTTTCGATGTCAGATTGACTTGTTCAGAAAAACAACCTCAATATTCAAATGGCACTACAAATCGAATATTTAAAATATAACAATGATTTGTGGTTTCAATTAAAAACCTCTCGGTGTTCTACAGCTGTTAAATATACTTTATCTCCCTCACACAAGACATATGCCAACGTACCATGACTGTAATATGGCTGGTTGTTGCCCGGTTTATTTACATTAGCTGGTTGCCGTGATGGCTGCTGATGTTGAGGTCTATGTCGTCCTCCCATTGCATTGCCACCTTGCGTGCCACCACCTTGGAATGACACGGGCCTCTGAATAGGCGGTGGGTAGCGCTGAGTTGTAGGGGGAACTCCACTCCGTACAGTGATGCTCATTGGCCGCACACTTTGTGGAAAAGCCTTTAAACAAAACAGCATTCAGTGGTCTACATGCAAAAAGTCATCACACTATAGCATTGTAATGAAAAAGAAGTCCCAACATGAGTAATCAAATCACTCACATTTCAAACTTGTTTTCATTGAAATCCAGGGGGCTAATCTATCTTATTGAGAGTTTTGCACTTTCTTATAAAGTACACGAGATGTCTTTACTCTGTGATTATTATCAAGATGCATTACTGCAATAACAGCAAGTTCTGCTACTTTGAAACTGTTAACTTAAACTTTAAACACACTGATTGGACTTTTTGAAGAACTATTTAATAGAAATAAGTACTTCAGAGGTCTTTAGATTTTTGGATTCTTGTTTTGACTGGTCTGAATTTATACTTTTATCAATGAGTGGCGATTGTTTCTTGTGACATTCATCAAAGTGCAATTGTTATTTTTGACCTGTGGCCTGCCAGAATCCTGAAGTTATGTCAGTCAACTGTAGCATTTGTAACGACTTTTATGGCGATGGATATAAAGATTATTTGATTTCTGAACAATTTATTTTTATGGTGTGGATTGTTAGCTCTAAGACCAACCATCTTCATGCTGGGGCCGGTTTAGATATTTTGGGAGACTCTTCAAATTATATTAAAATCAAGATATATCCCCAAAGCTGAGAAAGCAAAACTGTACAAAACAGTTATTAAACCAGTGGTTTTATATGGATGCGAAAGTTGGACACTCATAGAGAAAATGGAAAACAAATTGACAGTATGGGAAAGGAAAATTCTGAGATGGATTTATGGGCCAATTAAGCATGATAATATTTGGAGAAGTAGGACCAATTTGGAATTAAGTGCACTGTAGGGGTGCCCAAATATTGTTGTTAGTGATAAAATCAGAAGACTGGAGTGGGCTGGCCATGTCTATAGAATGGGTGACAATAGAGTACCAAAGAAGGTGTATATGGGCAGCATGGCAGGAAGAAGAGAGGAAGGCCTCCATCTCAAGTGGATTAATGCAGTAGAGGAAGACCTGAGAACATTAGCAGTGAAGAGATGGCATATGAAAACACCAGATAGATGAAATGGGCTACTGTGATGAAGGAAGCGAAGGCAAAGCTAGAAGCGCTATAATGCTAATCGAAGAAGAATAAGAATGAGAATAAGAATAAGAATAAGAATAAGAAGAAGAAGAAGAAGAAGAAGGAGAAGAAGGAGAAGAAGGAGAAGAAGAAGGAGAAGAAGAACATAAAGATTATGAATATAATGCCTTCAAAAGGGAAAATCACATACAAATCAACTGGCTTTTGAAATGAGATTGTTAGAGTTAAAAACGAAAGTTACATTTCTGTTGCATTGACTGTCAGGCACATTTAACAAAGGCAACGCTTTTCAATTCATCTCATTGGTGAATGGTGCTTGTTGATCATATGGTTGTTACGACTATAAAGTATTTGAAAAACAAAAGGTGACAGAAGAGATGGCAATTAAACTTGTGTTGATTTCT
This sequence comes from Teleogryllus occipitalis, assembly GCA_011170035.1. NCBI lineage: Eukaryota > Metazoa > Arthropoda > Insecta > Orthoptera > Gryllidae > Teleogryllus > Teleogryllus occipitalis. Next base: position 30,978 of record BLKR01000210.1, on the reverse strand, counting down.
TGCTCTTTGCAGATGTATTTAATATTGCAATGTCTTTTCAGACCAAAGTTATGTTAGACTCCAAAATGTCATTCTCAGAGTACACGGAGTACACCATAAACAAAGCAAATCAGATGTTTAAAGTTTATTGGAAGAATTTGTAATGAAATCAATTGTAAACACTTTGAAAACACACTACACTATGCTTATTAGATAAATTATGTTTTCTTCAATAGTCAGTTTGCTACTTTCTTCATTCTCAAATCAATAAACTACCTAAAATGAATTCTACAGTATCACTGCTACCCAAATGGGATTACGAGACACAGACACATTTACTAATCACAATTAGTGCAATAATAGTTATTTTATGTAAGAAGTTCTCTAGATTAGTCTTTAAGGATGAGGCCAGAAAGTTAATTATGAGGTGGAGCGATAGCAGAGCAGAGTAGTTAACCTTCCGGATGAGTTCTTAACGGCTAATAGCAGGAGTGTTACAATGTTTTTTTTATTTGTAATTATTCTAGTGATTCAAAATAAACATTTCACATTTTCTTGAGTTAAGAATTGACATTACTCTGGATGTTCTGTAGCAAAGATTGCTGGTACGGAGTACTGTTTTTAAATAACAATCCCAGTGCACGGAAGGATCAAAAGGACAAAGTTGGACAAGTTGGACACAGTAGGCAAGGGGATAAAACTGGGTCAATAGGGACAAATTAGAGAATGGAGATAATGGGATTAGGAGACAAACTGGGACAATGGGACAAAATGGTGCAAAGAGGACAAAAAGGAGCACAGGGGACACAATGGCACAGGAGGACAAATGAGAGAAGGGGGCAAAATTGGGTCGGGAGACAAAATTGCACCAGGAGCAAAATTGGGTCGGGGGACAAAATTGGACCAGGAGCAAAATTGGGGCAGGAGACATAATTGGGCCAGGAGACAAAATTGGCCAAGAAGATACAATGGGACCAAACGGACAAGGGGGACAAAAGGGATGTTTATCCAAAGATTTATGAGCACTGGTAAAATCTACACCTGAAAGTTCGCTAAAATATTTTAAAAATATTTTAACAGCTGTTGCTATGGACACGCTCTTAAAAGTGTTGTTTAGATGGTTGGTTGTTAAGGAGCTAAGTAGGTGTTTACCAACATAAATAACAAAAATCTGCTAACATCCAGTGGCGTAAAGTGGGTGTCAACCACCTGGAGCAGAGGAAAATTTCACTGCCCCTTTATTTAGGTATTGCAATTTAAATGACTCCAATATACAGTAATTCTAAAGAATTTTCAAGAAGAACAATCATTATTGTGGATTGTGCAGGTTATAAATAAAGTCATGTATATATAAATTCTGTGGTGGCAGCGGAGATTTTATGGTACTCCATGATAAACTATCTGGGGTCAGTGAGGTATCTACCACAATAGTAGGCTATATAATTTTAATATGATTACATTTAGCCAAACACGTGTTTCGGGAACACTCTTCCCATCCTCAGTGGTTCTCCAATTTTAAGTACATAAACAAATTAACACATGTATCAACATCAACCTAAATACAAAATCATATATAAACTAATGAACAATAAAATAATAATTTAAAATTAGTACTTACCCAAGTAACACAGATTAAACACACAAGTTCAAGGAGAGTCGTCAAAGCATGACGCCATTTTGTTTGTACGCTGTACGAGTGCAGACTGCGGGAAGGTGAGGGAGGAAATAAAGGATGGTAAAACTAGTCAATTAATAAATTTATGATGGGGCTGGATTTTACTATGGATTGTTCATTGAGGCATAAAAGGTTTGGATTTTGGTATAATTTTAAGATTACTAAATTTTCCAAAATATTTAATTTGGTACCTTTATTAATTGGAAATACTGAACAATACCGAACAATGCCAAATTAGTTTCATTTGATGTGAATAATTTGTTCACCAATATACCACCCTCTGAAGTACAAGATATTTACATTAAACATATTATGAATTCCAAATCCACTATTAATGTAAAAATATATTTAATTAAATGATTAGATTTATGTATTGGACATAACTATTTTAAATTTGACAACACAATTTACAAACAAACTGAAGGTTTGGCTATGGGCTCTAACATGTCTCCTTTATTTGCTGAAATTTTTATGGACCATTTTGACCATAACTTATTTAATAGTAATAATCCCTTGCTAAAGAATATCATGTATTATTTTAGATATGTTGATGACATTATTTGCCTTTGGACAGGTACAACCAGACAATTAAATTAATATTTTGATTTCCTAAATTCTTTGCATCCAAATTTAACTTTTAAAATGGAATTAGAACAGAACCATACCATAACTTTCTAGACTTAACCATTTATATAAAAAAATAATAGACAATTTTAAATTTTTTAGAAAACCCACCCAAACAGATTTAATCATATCCTACAACTCAAACCATTGTTATCAACATAAATTTGCTGTCTTCCATTCATGGATTCACAGGTTATTTTATGTCCCATGTCAATATTAGAATTTGATGAAGAAGTGACAATTTTACAAATAGGACAAAATAATGGTTATAACCCCTCCATAATTAAAAAAATTTATCAAGCAAAAAGAAATTAAATTTTTAATTAAGAAGGCCTTCCCACAAAATCTATCCACAGAAATTAAACAGTTTGTAAGCATACCATATATAGGTCCCATATCTAAAAAGATAGGAAATGTATTTAATAAATATAACTTTAAGGTAGCTTACAAAACTCACAACACACTACAAACTTTATTTCTCAACAACAAATCCCATCTACCCATGAAGGAAAAAAGTGGAGTCTACATATTAAAATGTAATAGTTGCAATTCTGCATATGTGGGACAAACAGGTAGGAAGTTTACCTGTAGGCTAGAGGAACACCTCAGATCTTGGAGACTAAAATAGGATCATTCCACATTTGCTAACCACCTTATTCAAAATAATCACTCTTTCGACCCTGATACAAATTTTAAAATTCTACATTTTGGAAATAAAGGTACCAAATTAAATATTTTGGAAAATTTAGAAATCTTAAAATTATGCAAAAATCCAAACCTTTTATGCCTCAATGAACAATCCATAGTAAAATCCAGCCCAATCATAAATTTATTAATTGATTAGTTTTACCATCCTTTATTTCCTCCCTCACCTTCTCGCAGTCTGCATTCGTACAGCGTACGAACAAAATGGCGTCGTGCTTTGACGACTCTCCATGAACTTGTGTGTTTAATCTGTGTTACTTGGGTAAGTACTAATTTTAAATTATTATTTTATTATTCATTAGTTTATATATGATTTTGTATTTAGGTTAATGTTGATACATGTGTTAATTTGTTTATGTACTTAAAATTGTAGAACCACTGAGGATGGGAAGAGTGTTCCCGAAACACGTGTTTGGTTAAATGTAATCATATTAAAATTATACAGCCTACTATTGTGGTAGATACCTCACTGATCTCAGATAGTTTATCATGTATATATAATTTACAATATAATAATCACATTTATTAGAGTTGGATTCGTAAATGATAGTGTCATAAAATGTTTCAAAATAATTACTAATAAATTAAAGCTTGATCAACAATAAGATAGTCAAATGTATACATACATAAACAATACAATTTTTCAACAAAGTTCAATAATTTAACAATCACTACATGTACTTATGAGCAACAAAATCACAGTATGGAAAATACATACATATAAACAATTAAGTTAATGTGAATTGGACGACTGACGATCCAACAATGAAACTTTCTTTGAATTCTCAAAGCATCACTAACGGACTTCCCTGAAAGGAGTTATCTGTATTGAACACAATTCTTTGTATGATAGAAGTCATTCTTACTGCATATTAGTCATAAACAAACCAAGCACCAAATAAAATACAGGGAATCCCTATAAATCAGCAATTGTCAGTCGCTACAATGAGCAATATTTCATTATTATACATTCTTTTAAAGATGTCACAGAATAAGTAATGACAGATTCTGTTCTCATTTCAATCAGTCCAAATCGCAAGTGCAACAAAAATAAGATATGAAAGGGTCCAAATTTTTATAGGGTATTATAATTATTTATTGTGAAATTTTGCCACCCCATTAAGTGCCATCACTACTGCCCCCTACTTGGCTACGCCTCTGCTAACATCCCATCACTTAAAAGTGGTTGAGGGAATTTAATGATATGTTGTTTTTATTTAAACTATCTAATGGAGTGATCAACTGTAAACTTGTATTAACACATCGCAGTCTGGTACTATAGAACGCCATCCGAACATAGTTTCCGGATATTTTCTTGAAGAGTTGCAATCAACAAGAAGAAGAAGAAGAAGTAGAACAAGAAGAACGAGAAGTAGAACAAGAAGAAGAACAAGAAGTAGAACAAGAACAACAAGAAGAAGTAGAATAAGAACAACAAGAACAAGAAGAAGAAGAAGTTAAGTTTTAAAAAATCTTAAAATTGGCTTTTAATTCACGCAGAATTATGTGAAAACTACTCATGTTTTCAAATAATAGTAGGTGACCTTATTTCAAGAGCTGTCTTTAAAGATCATGTTTTATTCATAAAAAAATCTATCTTGAATATTGCAGCTGTAGGAAGACCCTGAAAAAAAATTCGAACATTTGCTATTTTCAAAAAATCAGGGATTTCAATGAAAATGAGGACATCATTCTCTTAAGCATTCTTTATGCTATTCACAGACAAAGTTAAATAAAAAAATTTGAGGCCATTTTTTAAACATTTTCAAAATGTTGTACAGGCATATAAGGTACCCCCCTCAAAATCAATAAAAGCTTTTCTGTTGAAAATGTGCAGTTTTCTGGCATACAATTACAATACTTTCTTTTCTTACGAAGTGAGGGTAAGAAAGTAAAAATCTTGAGAGAAGGAGAATTCTCGTACGCAGTTCAGGTGTTAAGCCAATTAATTTTGAAGTTTATAGTAACAGTTAAATGCCATTTTCTTAAAAATGGCTCCACATTTTTCAATGAAAATTTCCTTATAGGACAAGGTTTTACTCTTATATAATATTCTTAAAAGTAATATTCTGGTTCTTCCGATAGGAAACTTCTGATAGAATAGGATATATAGGCAATGCCAGATCAAAGAACGCATGGAAAATAATAAAGAACCTCAGACAAAATGAAAAGAAAAATTCAGCACTACAACCTATAAGCACAGAGCAATTTAAAATATATTATGAGGAAGTTTTGAAAGAAAATAGGCCCACATTTAGTAACACATGTAACATAGAGCTCTAGGAACTGCATTATATGGAATATATTACAGTAGGAGAGACTGAAAAAACAATACAGATGTAAAAATGGAAAAGCACCCAGTCCAGGATTGGTAAACATTGAATTGTTGAAGAATGACTCAAGTTTATTATTGGATACTCTTACCAGACTGTACAATAGATGTTTAATGGGAGAAGAGTTACCAAAGGACTTCAGAAAAGGATGCATCTCTAATATCTACAAGAAAGGTGATAGGAAACTGTGTGAACTCTAGAGGTATAACTGTCCTTAGCAGCATTGCCCAAATATACGGGAAAATATTAAAAACACAACTGGAAAGAGACCTCATTGATGTTGAGAAACAGAGCGGCTTCCGAGCGGGGAGCTCATGTATTGATAACGTCTTTAGTATTAAATAGGTAATCGACAAACGTCTCTTCCATAACTTGGAGACACACCTTGTGTTTATAGATCTGCGTAAGGCCTATGACACTGTTCCATTATGTAGGCTCTGGAGGGCAATGGAGAAACAAAATGTAAAAACGCAATTGATTCGAGCCATTAAAGATTTCTACAGTGATAATACGAGTCAAATAAAAGTAGGGAGAAACGTTTCAGCACCATTTTCAATAAATAAAGGTTTACAACAGGGGTTCTGTGTAGCCCTGACTTTGTTTAAATCATATTTAAATGAAGCCCTGAGAAGATGGAGGAAGAAATTTAGTAATATGGGTATTAAAATTGGTGACTATGTTATTCTCTCTACACTTTGCAGATGATCAGGTGGTGGTCACAGAAAATGAAGACAATGCTCTATACATGCTGCGGAAATTATATGAAGAGTTCTCGGAATGGGGTTTAGAAATTAACCTTAACAAGACTGAGTTTATGATTGTAGGAGGAAGTGCTAAAGGTCTGAAACTAGATGATAGTTTGGAAGTAAAACCCTGTAAAAAATTCACATACTTGGGTGCAGAAAGAAATGCCAATGGAGGCAGTTTGCAAGATATTAGAAACAGAATTGTAAAAGGCAGAGTGGCTATAAGACAACTACATCTACTGATAGGAAAGATAAATTAAGTAAGAACTTAGTAGTTTTTGTACAATTGTGTACGATTTAAAAAAATTTCATAAACAAAATTTTCTCAAAAACCGCTCCAAATTTTTTTCTTTAAACTTTTGGTAGGGATAGTGCTAAATGTACTCTATTAGATGACATAAACGTCATTCTGTGCTATCCTTTTCTTTTTTCAAAAATTACAAGAATGTAATTTTCTTGATTAGCCTCTCACTTCGTTAATATTTATATTAGTGTCGATTTGTTCGCAGTATTGCATTTACAAGTACATGTACTTTAAATGATGTCTTATACAGTTTTTCGAAAACGCAACAGTTTTCTGTGAAAATGAGCTTGAAATTCCGCATTTTCAGAGACACTCAAACGTCATTTTCCCAAAAACAGCTCCAAATTTTTTCTTCAAACTTTTCGCATAGATAGTGTTAATTGCACTGTTTAAGATGAAATAAAATTATTTTTGTTATATTCTTTTGTTTGTTCGAAAATTACACAATGTAATTTTTTTCAAATATCTCTCATACTGTTAATATGGAAATTTCCAATGATTTGTAAACACAATTGCATTTGTAAGTTGAAGTACTTTAAATGACTTAATGAAGTTTTTCAAAACTTAAGAGATTCCTGTTAAAAGGAGCTTCAAATTTCTCATTTACAGTGACACTTAAACACCATTTTCTTAAAAACGGCGAGGACTTAGGACGAGGTTTTACTCTACTTTAATATTCTTGAAGTAATATTTCCTTTCTACTATTAGGAAACCAAAAATTTCAAAAAATGTACTTTGGGCGGCAATAGATAGTAGCTGGTAAGAGAAAGGGTCAACACCGAAAATCTAGCTCACACTAAAGACATTAGGAAACTAGAACGAGAAAGTCTATGTCATTCTGTAGCATCACTCATCATCATTGTATTATTATTATTATTATTATTATTATTATTATTATTATTATTATTATTATTATTATTATTATACAACACAGATGACATTCTAGTTCCAGACCAAGAATGTCAATATTTTTTTAAGCTTCAGAACATGAAAAAATAGGAAAATATATACCAGTTGGGTTGACGCAGTCATTCCTTGATAAGGAGTAAACTTGTGATGTGGGGGTTGTTGCTGATTTTGTTGAGAAGGCTGCTGCTGATTTGGGCTTTGTTGCTGTTGCTGCTGCTGCTGTTGTGGGCCCTGTTGTTTCGAGCTGCGAGACTTTGGAGACTGTATTTGAGGAACTGAAACCATTTTGCCTTTATCAAAATTTAAATAATTATTGAACAGCTAAGCATAGAGTGTATATAGATGAAAATATATTGATAGTGGCATTCAAGAATTAGAATGTTCTGAGTGAAAACTTTTTTAACAAACTTTTTTTGCATTTCCTCTAGTTTTTGAGATTTTAATGATTAGATTAAATACAAATTATGCCAACAGGTTAACATTAACCAATGCAAACTTCATCTCAAATTTCAGAGAAATTCAGCTTAAAGTACTGTATTGGTTAAATTGGTATTAAAAATAGATGATATACATAATACACACGATATTAATTGACATGTAAAATCTTTAATATATTTCAATTTTCATTGATTATTTATGATATTTTCTCTTCAATTAAGAGGGTAATGCCTTCAATGACCTTGCACATACTATAAAACAAATAGATTTGATAATTAATGTAATTATAAAAAATATTATTGAAGTTAATTATTGGAGCTATTTGTGGAATTAAAAAATATAACTTGTGGTAATAATTTTAATGACATATTAATGTTGTTTAATTTCTTTCAATGCCTCAAGAGGTACAACCTATATAGCTTCAGTAAACGTGGAGATCTTGATCAGTTTCTAAGCAGTGCAGATAAAATACATTCTCTGCTTATCAGAAGTAGTTGTTAATTACTATATCCTGAACATCTTTTCAGACACCATGAGGAGATTTTCAAGAATAAATTTGGATGACCTGCTTGATTTGCACGTACTATTAACTCATACCAATTCCCTCCAAACTTATTAAAAGACGACACCACCACCATATACACACGCATCATTCGCCTTTGAAAGGTTAACAGTATATTTTTGATTCCAAATGAAACATTATTCTTCTATGTTGTCTGGCATTTCAGAAATATATTAAGTTATTTTGAAACAAAATTGTACTTGCCAAATTCATTTCTCCACACGGAGAAAAATACCTTGCATGTGTTGAAATTCTCTGAATCAATTTTTAAACATTTTATATTTAGTGTGAACATCAATGTAGTTACCAAAGAGTGACACAATTGATAGTTCCAAACATATACCAAAAAGTGCTCACTAACTTTTTTTCATTGCTGATTTGATTGATTGCTATTCCAATCAATCATTTTAAGAAACTGAGATCTCAATTGGGAGCTTTTAGTACTAACCTGTTTTCAAGTCAGTGTTATCAAAGTTACAATGAACAGAAAAATCTCTTAAAGAATGCTCATGCTCAATGGACAATTAATGTTAAGACCTCCGCAAAAACATTTTAAGTGAATAAAGTGCTCTTCTCATCCAACAAGCTTGATGCATCGCTCCAGGAGAGGGGTGGAGGTGAAAATTAATTTTATTCTTTCTCGAAGAGAGGTTGACAAGTTCCTGATATTCACATTTTAAATTCTGTTTCTACAAATTCCTTTCATAAAAAGTTCAAAAGGTTTTTAATATTGTTCTCCATGAAATGCATTATTACACACTGAAACTTCCCCAGATTCCTCTTACTCGACAGAAAAAGAATGTCAGATGTCAGAGTCCCCCCCCCCCCCCCCCCCCCTTGCTTGATTGCTGTTACCAACCCTGACAGAGTGTGTATCAGCTGCTATTAAACTTCCTACAATGTAGAAGGATATTTATCACAGAGGTCTGTCATACATGTTTCACAGGAGGAAACCACACGAGAAGTGGCAAAGACCGATCCAAAGCTGCATTAAATTTCCTACCTTACGCCTAGCCCCACAGAATGAGCACAACCAGGGCTTTACACAACCCTTAATCGCCCTTAATTTAATAGTGGCATTGTACTATTCTGTCTGACATATACAGTAAAATCTGTCTAAATCAGAACCTGTACAAGCCGGAAACCTGCCTGAAAATTTCTGCAACCTGGGAGGTTAAATGGCATTTTACACAGCATAAAACGGAACCTGTCCAATGCAGAAACGGAACGGTTTCTCATGTCCTGCAAGTAAAAAAATCTTTACAAAACAGAATTCCTGTGAATTTAACGCCACTGGCAGAAAGCTGCAAGATGTTTTTAATGAAAAGAAAGCATCTGCAAGCTAGTTTTAAATTCTCATCCCTGTGACATGCAATTTAGTTGTGGCAGCCAGACATTGAAGGAGAGAGGCTTCAGCTGTCAGCGTAGAATTCAACCTTGGAATTGCTTGTCTTTCAAGGCATAGACCAGAGGTGCACAAGCACCCCGTTTGAGCCCATTCTTGAGGCACTAGAAAGTCAGCACACTGTGTGAACCAGGAAAGTTAGCATAATCCCCAACAGCTGGGGATTATGCCAACTTTACTACTCTTTAGATTTTTCTTTCACAAATAGTCAGTTGAACTGAGGGTGCAAACCGTGGCAGGTCCCGAACGAAATCGAGTAGTTGGGAATCATCACAACTGCATGGGTATTGTCAATGTTTGGTTCCACTTATATCTGTCAGCAATTTTTCTCCTGCATGAACTTACAAAAAACCAAGTCCAGAGACCAAATGACACCCTCTCATCTGCTGTCGACAATGTGAATGGCAGTGGCACGAACACACTCGCCAAACTATGTTTCTATTTTCTTTCTCATATAAATAAAATTACCAGCATTGAAACATTTTGACAATAAATGATGAATCAGATGCTGTATGGTTTTAGCCATGTAGTCTGAAAGAGAAAGGGAGGTGGCTTGAAGAGAGCTCAGAGAATCACTCACAACTACTCGTCACAATGTCCGTGACAGAACATTTTTAAGAGCTTCCAGAACTACCAATGTCTCAGTAGTGAATGATTGCCCAATTTTGAAATTATTTAGTGGCCATAATACAATGAAAACTGCATGCCACTCAGTAACTAGAGGATGAGTCATTAATGAATATGAATATGATCAGGCTAAGCTATTCTTGTATCTAATAACTGGATATACAAGGGAAAAAGTAGACTGTTTGGGAAGGTTGCAGAGTACGAGGTCAAAATTGGGACAATGCTTCCAAGGAGTAAAAAGGTTGCTGGGGGTTTCAGAGGGAAAGCAGATCGTTAGCTTAATGTTAGGTTGATAGTGAAGCACATTGAAAAGATTAGTGGTTAATGTTACAGAGCTCTTTAAAGTAAGATCTAGTTTATATGATCAAAAGATGGCAGGATTGGTCAATACAGCTGCTTTATTAAAATTCTATGTACAACAAAAACAAAAACAACAACCACCCAGGTTTTTTGTATGTCTACGTTATTGTTCATGATTCCTTTAAAGTTATCAACAGTTAATTTAACATTTTTACCAACAATATTATTTGTTTACCTTTTAAAACTGCTTTTATTGTCACTATTAAGCTAATATTCCACTGTGTTTTGGATTTATCCTTTTTTTTAATGCAATCAATTCTTCAATATTAGATCTTTACATTAGTTTATGTGAACATTTTAAAAATATTAGCAGCTTTTGCATAATTTTGAGTTACATGGTGACAAGATTCAATTTTTTTTTTAAGCAATATTCTTTCTGCTTATAGATTTTAAAATAATTTTATGGAAACTCTTCTCAAAATATTAGTAGTCATGATTTAGTTATATTGTTTGCATTTTTGAGAAATGTGCAAAGGGTTTGTAGGATAGATTGAGCAATATATATTATGTAGACGTCACTGATAATACAAGATAGTGTGATCTGTTGTAGCACCACTTGTTTAAATTTGCATTGCCATGTGTACAATTAAATTAATCAAATTAGATTTTCTACACCTATATCCAATAACTCAAATGAGAGGTTTTTCAAAGTGTAATGCCCAACGTACAACTTCGTTTCAAATAATGCAGATATTAAGTCTTACGAAGTATAATATACATTATATATATTATATATATCATTTCTGTTTCAGGTCTTCATACATTTTGGTTGGAATTGTTAAACTCAGGTGAAAATAGAAATCCAATGCACTATTGGTTTTGAAATTTCAAAATCCAAATCAAATTTCAAAAGATACAATGATGTTCAAAACTTTAAGGGCCTTCTCTTCAAATTATCATTTCTACAGACAAACTTACATCATTGGGCAAGCGAGACATCAAGATCCCCCAATATAGTTTTTAATTGAACACCTGAATGCTGGGGAATCTATGTTTAAATAACATAATGTGGTCTGTTATCTAGAATGGATAGAGGTTCTGTGAGATGGAAGGTTTGAGATACCCCGAACTTAAACTGCACAGACCCTACCCTAACAAGATTTCCCATCTTTGTTTTGGGGATGGCTCATCAGCATCAGCTAAAAGGCAATCAATCCTGCTTCCACAATATGCACCTGTGGAAATATGGATTCCAGTGAGGAGGATTCTGTTAAAGGGGTCTCAGAGTAGAGGACACTGCTGATCCATGCTCCCATAATCCATAACCGAGTGGATGAGTGCTCTATATAACCACAATAGACTAATGTGGTCAGTTCCCTACCAGGTACTGCTCAGAACACATACGATGTTTAAGGAGGAAACAACTGGTTTTCTGACTACACACATGGGCACACCACATACAAATTTTATCAAACACAAGCTCAAGGAACCAGGCATTTCAGTGAATAGGAACTGATGGCCTCAAAGGTGGAGATCTGGATTACTCGGTAAGTGCACTTGCAACTTGCAGCATACTAGTAGACTTTGTAGAGGAAAAGTTATATTGAGTGGAGACCCTCTATTTCAGTAGTGTATTAAGAACCAGTTGAGTTGACATGGCATGGCAATGATGCTGCTGGGTGCAGAAAAGACTGCAAAATCATCCACTAAGAGCAATTACTATACAGGTTCTCACATGGCCGACACTACATTATTTATGGGAACTGCTAACAGAGTGACATTCAGCACAGACCTGTGCAGGAAACCATTTCCAACAGAATAACTGCTTGGAGCTTGTCACCATACCCAAAGGATCTGTACAAAATAAAGGGTCACAGAATGTGTATGTATAAGGTGTAGGCCTTTTCTATATCAAATTGTGTGGCCACAAGGTGTTGTCTCAATGTGAATGAAGAATAGATTTATGAAATGATCTGTAACTGATTGGTGTCTTCTGAACTCTCTGGATAGAAGTGAGCAAATTTATGCATGTCAAGGTAAAGACTAAATTGCTGATTTACCAGAGAGTTCCAGCACTTTGTATAAGCAGATGGTAAGAGAGGTTGATGGCTCTATGATAACAATCAATATTTTCCTTCTTTTAGATCTGGGATGACAATGGCTTCTCGCGACAGAGCACAGACGGTGTGCTCTTCCCAGATAACATTAAAAAGTCAGAGGACAAATTGTATATCCATTTCCGTAAGATGTAGCATTCAGTTGTGTATTCATCAGGACCTGGAGTGGTTCTTTTCACAAACAGTAAGCACAGAACATTTCAGACTTACATAATGGGATGTTGTATTCCTCAGCTGCTCTGCTTGAAAAATCCAATTCACAGTTCTAAATTCTTTCTTTAATTACAAGAACATCAGGAGCATAGTTTGGTGGACATTTTTATGTAGTGAGTGGTGAGTTCCTCTATGATATAATCTAAAGATGTGATCATCTCTTCATACTTACAAAGACCTGGCACTGTGTTTGATGAATATCCTTTGTATCTTCCTCTGTACCACCTATGATGGCCCATAGCAAATGATGGAAAAGATGAATGCTCTCACTATGAATCTTTTTTTTCTTATTCTTTCTTATTAATCCTTCTAATCTTACGAATCTTTCTTACTAATCTTATTATTTACTTTCGACAAATGGTTCTTCTCGCCTTCGCTCTATACCTTTTGTATTCAATCAGATAAACCATGGTTAGAAAATGCTTGAGTTGTGCCTGTGCCTCTTTAAAGGTGCCAACAGCCCTTGAACAGTTCGAATTCCACCATGGAATTGAACAATGGAAGCACCTAGTCTATTGAAATGTGTGGCCATTCTGTCCATACCGTCGAAGTGATCATCTGAAAGGACAACATTAACTTGAAATGTTAACCCGGTCAGCATGTTACACAATCCATCGAGTGCGTCAAACAAACCCAAAACCTAGTTAATTAATGTGGATGATGGTGGGGAAATGGTTGCTTCCCTACAGGTCTTCTAATATGGTCTATATCAAAGCAGTTGCAAATGGACTGCAAAGGCCTACGTCAATACAGTGTCACATTGGTCAAATGTATTGGTTCACCTTTACTGAGAAGAACCAGATTAGGTGTCTGACTGTTTCCAAAATGACTTCCTTCTGACAAGTATGGGAAGAGCCTCAAAGCAGGCTATGAACGTTTACACCTCTACCATCAAGAATGGGGTGGGGCAGTTAGTTTATCAGGCCCAAAAAGTCATTGGCTGACAATTTGTTCTGAAAGAATGTAAATATTAAATATAGTCAGCATGGTGGAAGGGAGGTACACCTGTACACACTAGGTACCTATATCGAAAGCAGCAACACATGAATCAATGTAGTAACTCCATCAAAAGCACAGAAGCTGTCATGAACATCAACCCTACATGCAGTAAACGCACAAAAGGATTGGAAGTTTGGTGGAATTAGGCGAGTCTTTCGTTAACAGATTATCAAATGCTTATAATAGTTACAGGAGTTTTAGTTCATTTTGGGAGGAAAAGTTCCAATATATATATATGTTATATATATATTGGGAATATTCTGGGACATAGTGTGTGTAACAATATCTTTTCTTTTCCTTCTAAAGTTTTCCCTACTGTTCTTGGAAGGAATGAGTGTCAACCTCAGTTGAAGTTTCCTTAAGTCTGAAGCATAATTCTCCTGTGCACTGCTCAAGAGGCTGAAAGTTCGCTCAGAGCGAGTTTTGGAACTCAGGAGTAAGTGGTTAGGGTTCAGAAGAAGATTGGTCAATTGAAAGAGCCCAGGAAAGTATAGCCGACTGTGACCGACAGAAACCTTCATGGTTTGAGTAGTGGCTTGGATGGACTTCAAGGTCTGAGTAACGTTCTTTGTTTCTTATATTCGATGGGAAATATTTTTTGGCAGCTCCCTTTTGCTTTAACTGACTTGGTCATGTCAATGTAGAAGGAGCAAAAGGATTCTACAGTGTTCTTTGCCGGGTATTGAAGTTTGGCCTCAGGAAGTGACACTTCCAGGGACTCATACCTTCTGAATCACCTCACATCTCCAGTCGAGTGTGGATCTTTGAGAACCCAGCATGCAAATGCAAGCCAGGTAGCCAGGCTTCCTCTTTACCAGAAATTGGTAATTTTGGAACAAATAAGTACACTTTTGCTTCAGAGGAAATAATTGGAAACTTTTCTTCTTTAGGTTCTAACAGAACTTCTCGCTAAAGAGTCTGAATTAGAGAAACATAATTTTAAACACAGATTTGATATATTTAATATATTTTCTTGGTTTTGTTATCCTGATTTAATGAATAAAAAACTTATTAATAATGAGCATTAACATAAAAACAATAACAATGGGACGTCTTTGATATTGTGACAAAAGTGCTTCTGCTGTTGCCTGAAGAAGGAAAATAGATTTACTTATAATCACTTGGTAATAATCTAAAACAGCCATTAATACACAGATAATAAAATCTATTGTACCTCGCATGTATTGCGCCTTACATGTATCAATCTAGGTTGGAGCACTGCCTGGAAGCTAGCAAAACAACTCAATTTATTTGGCCTTTTATTTACATTAGAAAATAACTTGTCTGCATGGTCAGGTAAAGGTAGTTGAACCATGGCTGAAGTTGAAGAAACAGCAGTTTAATGTTTCCATTGTCTTTCTTCTTTTCTAATTTTCTTTTGTTTTTTGTTAAGATTCTACCTATGCTAGCACTGTATCCTCTTCACGCTGGCTCTCATTAGTAACAAATTCTTATCTTCTTTGATTTCATAGCTTAGAGAAAATTGGTGCAAGTTAAAAGTATGTGCAATATTGAACATGTTGTCCAAATTTATTTTCAAAAGTGTGAAGAAGAAAAAAAAATCAGCTTTTTCCTTTGTATGCTTTTGGATTATGTCAACAAATTTCTTTGTACAACTCGGAAAAGACCAAGTCTTGTCTTTTCCCAAAATATTAAAAACTTGTGAATTACTAGATTTGCAGTTTGTGTCCATTTTAATCATTACATCTCCAAACAAAAACATGCATTATTAGACAACGCATAATTCATGCAACATAACACACTATTTAAATGGTAATGGCACAGAAATAAAATCTATTTCTTTGAGAAACGGTTGTGGAGAGTGTTACCAGCAAATTGAACTACAGAGAGGAAGCATGTCATGACTCTCGCTGGCAGGCATATGTCTAGTGGCCTTGATGCATCTTATCCAATCTTGCATCTTGAAGGTCAAATTGGCAAAAGTATAAAATTCAATCATCAAGATAATTTTGGGGGTATGTTTTAAGGTAGTTTAAAAAGATTTAGCAAATATGCATTCAAAAAGTTTGGGTTAATATTTATTCTGAGACATTCTTTGTAAATTAAGATATAATTTTGCACATCACTAACATTAAATGATTAAAATAAATAGTTATTTCTTGGCAAGAAATCATAAACCTTTTGATGTCATTGTGCATTAACATTAAAATCTGGATATTCATATACTGAACCAATCATTTTAGGTTAAAAGAACACCAGCAGATTTTTCATATTGCGACAAAACAAGGTTTCCTATATCGTTTTCCTGAGAAATGCTTTGTTACTGCTCAGCAAACAAGTTGAAGTTTCTATTTTTCCAAAATACATAGAAGATTTTGCTTGTGGTAAGTCAAATTAGGCATCACAAATCAATGTTTGGAAAGTGATATTTCATAAGATAAGACAGTGACAAGATTTGAAGGCTATATTTAAGACATTCTACAGCTGTACAAGTGAAAATGGTAATGAATATTTTCTTACATTAAGAGGAAAGATGATGTTTTTTTGTTGTTTTCTCCAGAAATGACTCGACAATATTTTAAAACATAGCTAATTTATTGAAATATAGAATATCTTATCTTACCAGAAGAGAAAACAGATACTGATGCCAAAACATCTTGTTGGCTACTTGAAGGAGATTTTAACTGAGTCCGACCATTTGAACCTGCATTATGATCAGTTGGGTGCTGGCCAGATTTAAGAAATGTATGTGCAGGAAGACTTGTGCCTCTGTACTGTGGCATCTAAAATAAGAAACAAAACAATAGATATAATCTTAGGACACCAATTTTTGTTCATAACCAATTAGCCAGTAGCATTCCAGTGCATCTCAAACTCTCGTCAGTACTATGCATTAGGTAGTGAAATGGACCTCTCTTTTGAACATGGGTTTTAATAATATTTATTTAAATATATTCAGGTGATAATGTACACACACAAACCATGACAAATGATGACATACAACAAAGTTTTATAATGCTTATTTTTGCCTTTTTTAATAGCATAAATAACTTTTTTATGCCCCCGCTTTTATGTATTTTTATGTTTCAGAAAATCGGCCATGATCCAATTTGACCAATCATTACAAAATCTTCACTTCACATCTTGGTATGTGGAGAATTCCTAAAAGTATACCAACTAATTTTTCTCCATTTCCCTAATTTATAAATACCGGCCATGTTCTGAGAACAGGGTCGATTGCCGATGCACCAAGGGCAACAAAATTTTTAGTGGAAATAAATGTAAATTCTAACAAGGTTTCATGGAATTCAGGTTTCAGGTTATTGTTAGTGTTGGGAGTTCTAAACTATATGCCACACTAGTAGATATTGAGATCCCTCTCCACTGATTTTGTCTCTCAATCGTCGCAAATTTGAAATTGTGATCCTTAAAATGATACTGGTAATATGCAAATATTACTGTTTAATGCAAACTATTAAGAATAAAATGCAGTAGAGTTGTAATTATGTAAATATAGTTTTACATTAAAATGAACAAACTGGTTTTGTGCATTTAAGTTTACAAACTGTACACAAAAATGACAAACAATTTTTCATTTTATTGTATATGTAACTGATGACAGTGCCTTTTTACTTTCTATATATAGACACACATACCGACACAGACACACATGCACACGCACACACACGTACACACACACACACACAGTAATATACGTAGTATAGAGAAAGTTATGTAATGCTGTGGAAAATCAATTTTGAGATTTCAACGGAAATACACTTTTTGGGGTCCCCTAATACCGAAAAAGTGTTTTTTTCCCAAAACGACTGTCCATCCATCGGTGAACACTACTAGCGTCTATACCATGCATAGGATTTTTTCAAAATTTAAGAAACCCCTGTCCATCTGGCTCTAGTTTCTCCTTATTCTTGACATTTTCAGTGCCTAAACATCCAATGTCTATTGCTTACTAAAAAAAATAAACTATATGCCCAACTGGGATATTCCTTGCTACACTCCCCTTTAATGTAAGCAATGTTTGTTTATTTACACTAACATATAATGTTTCACCTTTTATGGCTCACTCACTAATTTTGTCTATTAATCAACAAAAGGGATTGTTGCAAGCAACAGAAAATTTATAATCGTGTGTCGACAGAATTGTCCATATGGAATTACAATGACAAAAATATTACGTAAGGAATATTTTTCTTTATTGCGTAATTGTATCATTGAAATAACAACCCAAGAAATCAAAACAGATTTGTCTTTCTGAAAAGCATTATAATTTTAGTTTCTTTACCAATACTTACAATTTCCATCGACCTTGTAATTTTTAATTCACAAAACAAAATGACAAACAAAACAAATGTTTTTCACTATTCATTCCTCTCATGCACACTGTATTACAACCCAGACACACTTTGCTTATTGCATTCACACATGACCATATTTTCCCTTATTATTCTTAAATCCATCTTAGCTTACAAAAATTACATGATGGTTTTTCACATTGGTGAAAACTAGTGACCAGCAGGAACAAAAAATGCCCCTGAACAAAACCACAAAAAATGGTTTTCCAAATTGTAGCATGGACAATAATCCTATATAACAATGCAATAAAATATTATAGTAAAAGCTGTCAAAGACAGAACCTCTACAAGACAAAGATGTCATTGCAACAGACCGATTTTATATGTGAAAATTACCTCTATGACCCAGACACCTGTCTAACGTGGAAAAGAAATGGTTTTTGGAGAATGTAAATAGGTTATTGCCAGGCTAAGGAAATTTATTTGTACATTTCCGGCACTATCTTTGGAATGGCACAGAGCTAAGTCACATCCTGAGAAAATAGAATGAACAATGAGTTATTCCCCTTATACTTGTTAACAGGGAATCTTGGTGAACATCGCGACTGTTTTGGTGCGACATTCTCATGGTTTGGTGAGAATGTCAAGGTTGCAACAAGCATGACTTCGGCCCTGTTGTCATACTCTTAACATTAGTAGCTCGCTCATTGAAATCTCAAAACTGTCCCCACGTTTCCATCAGTCAACAACGATGGAATTCCAGGAAGGTCGTTTAGTCACACTAGCAAAGCAGTTGTGGTGTTGATGAGATGTATATCACACAATTTAGTGACTGCTCAAAATATAGTGTAACAAACCTGTATGCTAGCATGTCATATTGTCTTTGAAGTGTACATGCAAAACCATTTCGCTGCAGAAGAAAATGATTGAGTTTGAAGAACACTAGAAGAAAAAACCTTCTGCAAAAGACCTAGTTGCAAAATCCGAAGTGAATAAAACTCAAATTTATGACATTTTACGAAATAATGACAAAATGCAAAACGAATGGGTAAAAAGAAAAAAATATATTGAAAATACTGTACTAACGTTATATGGTAGATTTTTGGCAACCCTTCAACTCTCTTTCTCCAATACTCACATGGATTCTATTTGGGGTATTTTTTGACCTCAAATGTTTTACACAACGGTTTGCAGGGATGTTATAGAACGATTTTCCTAAGGATGAGCCAAAGTGACAGCTAGTGCTGGCAACATAACTGAAGGTTCTGTGGTCATCATGCCCTTGAGCCCATTAGAATCCCTTCCCGCATTCGTTCGTTTGCAGTTGGCTAACTTGTAAATGGCTTCGAGTCTTCCTTTTAAGACGTCCTCCTCTGACAAAAATATAGTGCATCACGAAAAATAATTGAAATTAGGAAGTGCAGTGTTATGTGCTCTTCTGTTAAAATTCTTTTTTCCTTTATATATTACATTGAATTTATTTTTTGTGTAATAAATATTAAGTTATTTTAAAATAGATTTTTAAAATATGATGTTATTTTAAAATAGATAGAAATTTTAGATTTATTCTCAACACAAATTTTTGATTCTCACCTGGGAACTAAACCCTTGAAGACCCACAGGAGTGGCAGTTCCTGATTGGGTGCTGTAACCTTGTAAACCATAGGGAGATCCTGTTTGATGAAGTGGTTGACCAGAGGGTCCCTGCTGTAGTGTTGAATTAGTTGCCTGGTAAAAGCCTGCTTGGCCACCTAGAAAAGAAATTTCCTTTTATAAAATCTCCAAGTGATACCTACTAATGCACATATATTCAGTGAAATGGTACAGCAATTTCACTCTTTCTTAGAAGGTAACACTATTTGTCTTAGGCATTATTATTCCAACGATAGTGCAATTCTGGTCTCCAATTACAACCAAGTATTCTGTCCTGTCAACAGCTGAAATCTGTTAATCTCCAATTTTTTTGTATGTGGTATTAATAAAATTATCCTATTATTTTATTAAAGGCAATAGTAAAGTTCACTGATACACTTAAAGAAAAAAACAAATATGATTTGAAGAAAGTACCTATATTTCCAATTATTTATTAGTCAACGTTAGAAAAGGGGGCAGTTTGTTCATGCTTATTTGGTATCCTTTTGGGGCTGCAGACAATTTCTTTTAGTACTTTGATCTTTTATGTGGAAAGAAATTCAATGTGTGTGTGTTTTAACTGCATGCAGTTAGAACTTTTTAAATATTTTTTCCCCTTTCTTTTAGGCATCTCTCTTTCCTATTGGTGTGAGGAAACCACAGCTTAGTCACATCTTTCTAAACTCCCAACCCCCACTAACTTCCCCTCTCCAGATGAAGCTAGCATGTTGTCACAGGTGCAGCCAATCTGGCATTTGCCTGAATCCCATTCCTCACATGAATGCAGTCTGCAGGCCCCTATTGGATGACTGTAATTGTCACCCACGTTTAATGAAGCCTGCTGGACCGGCATTACGAGACGAGTTAACAGTTGGGAATGACGCCTTACTCAGAGCACTTGGCTCACTGATACTGGGGAGAGGGCTTTGGGGAATGGTGCTGTCTGATGCAGCACACATGTCTCGAACCCTTGTCTCAATGCTCAGACAGGACGAGTGTGGGTAGGGTTGCGTCAATTCATGGTTGCCTCATCATAAGTTGTGGCATGGTGGGCTGTTCCACCCATGCATCAGCTTACCCACTCTTGTCCTGTCTGAGTGGCATTGAGGCAAGGCAGGAAAGCAAAATATCAGAAAATATAATGCAATAAGAAAAAAATCTCCACTTTCAATATTAAGAGGGTAGAACGTATTAGAAAAATCGTTTAACTTTGTTACTGTGTAACTCAAAATCACTAATATTCTCAAAAAGTTAACATAAAATAATTTGAAAAATAGATTTCATTATAAAAAAAAAATATCTAGCTTCAATATTGAAAGTGAAGGACTTCAAAAAACTATCATTCATGTTCCTTTTGCATGTATCAACAGTCGTTAAATAATAATGGAAAAGTTGAAAATTCAAATGAGATTCAAACATCAATTTAAAAGAAGCACCAAGCCACTATTGTTGGCAAAAATGTTAAACTATCAAAAATGTTTCAGGGACACTACTTCTGGTTCATAAAATTACAAACTGTCAATTGGTGATAAATTCAAAGGAATCATGAACAAGAATTTATATTTGAAGAAAACAGAACCTTGAAATTTTTAATTCTGTAGTTCATCAAACATTTTATCTTTTGGAAAACTGCCCAGGACATTAATTAAAGATGTAAATTTGATGAGATTTCATTTACAAAAACATTATCTTAAATAATACAACTGTAGAAGAGGGTTTAAAAAATGTTTGCAATTTTCAAAAATAATTCAAGCTTTCAATGGGAACTGGACTGTGCCATTTTTATAATGGGTATATTCCTCTAATTGGGAAAAAGATCTCAGGGAAAAATTCCAGAGCTCTTTTGAAAATTTAGAAAAATGTTGGGGCCATATATAATACCTCCCAAAATCAAAATATCCTTTTTAAATCCTAGGGATAATGGCATCAGTGAGATTGAGTGGAAAATATAAATTGTATGAAAAATTCTGTGAATGATTTAGGTACTAGTGTTGTATGCAGACAAACAACAGATACTCTGAAAGAAAAGAATTATTTCTTCAAAAGCAGGAACCTCCAAAATGCATTTTTTTCATCAAATTCTCAACATTATTATTGTTGCTGCTGCTGCTATAAGACTGTTAGAATGGAAAGTCATAGAATTCATCGGTTTGCAACTACATCAGTTTGCAGAGATTTCCATTTAGCAATCAACTTTAAATAATTATTAGTTTTTCAGTATCTTCAAATTTGAAACAATCATAGGAATAACAATTGAAATGGAAACAAATGAATTAAAATACATATATTTTTAATGTTAAAATGCTTTATATTATATGTAGGACTTTTTACTGTTTTGTGAATTGAATAAGATCTTTGGCATTTTTAATAAGGTTACAATCATTTGTCCGGTTTAACACTCTATCCATTGAACATGGTCAATTAAGAAATCCATTTAATTTATGACATGGCAAGTCTCTCTCCGCATTTTATTTTGTTCTTATATGTATTGTTTGTAAAATTATGAACCCTTGATTTTAATTTAAAATAACTTGACTTATTTACAGAATATTCTACCTGAAGATGCGAACAAAGAATTTGCAAAACATTGTACATGTAATATAAAGCATTTTAACATTAAAAATAAATGCATATTTTAATTGACTATTTCCATTTCAATTGGTATTCCTATGACTATCTCAAATTTGAAGATACTAAAAAACTAATAAAATCTATCAACAGATAATCAACATGATTATTAACTGTAGAGGGAACTTTTATAAAACAACTGCATTGCCCACCCCAGTGATGTTGACAGTTTTTGAACATACTATAATCTAGATCTTACATCAAAGAACTGTGAAACATTAACAACTCATGTCTTCCAATTTTCATGACACAACCTCGAAACATTACGCCACTAATTCATTAATCACGATCATTCATGAGGCAGGATCAGGAATGAATTCTACTTTGGGGTATCCCTGTCCTGCCTACAGTGCCAGACTGCCCCAAAACCCACCCTTCCCTCTCTGGTCCTGATCCTGCCTTCCCTAACCTGCCATGTTTGCTATAATAACTATTTCAGGCAGCTGTAAACAGATGGATTGTTAGGTGCATGCAGATTAATATTTCCAACATACTCTCAGCTACAATTTTCTCATCAATTACTGAAAAGTATAATGGGGCTTTCAGAATGAAGTAACAAGCATTTGGTAGAACACTTTATGGGCTTTTGGAAATGTTCAATTCATCTCATTGGGCATTTCCTCACCATTTTTTGAGATATTCTCAAAAACCGAGAGAAGATTACAAAAGAGTGAAAAGAAAGAGAAACAGAAACAAGTCCCAAATAGTGGCTCATATAAGGGAGAAAATCAAGACTCTTAAATTTGAAGACTTCAGAGGTTTTTGTGTTTATTTAAACACTTAACTGGCAGTTCTAAGAAGAAATTCAAGATTTCTTGAATGTCTGCATAAAGATGTACATTTTATTAGAAAATTCCACAAAAGGCAAAGATTTGTGAATGAATTTTATTGATACCATACTTGCACAGAACCAGTATGCTAAGCAAGCAAAGCAGAGCTAACATAAGCAGGCCAAAGCAATTTCCCAACAGGAAGAGGGGGAAACCACTTACCATTTGCTGGTAGAAGTCAGGATCACTTCAAGATAAGTTTTTCTTCTCCCAATGTTCTTTTCCCTAGAGATTGGCTGAATTTTGTAATTCATGCAATTCTGTTTTGCTATTCTTTCACTTAGTACAGATCGCAGCATTCTCTAGAATTTTGACTTAGAATTATGTTTGCAGTATAACGACTCAACAAATCAAGATTTCATGTAATCTTGATCCACAAACATCGAACAAAATAAATATTTAGTTACGGTTATCTTATACTTAAACCACACTAAGCCAACAAAGCAACAAGCACAGCAAGTCTAAATCTGTAAAAATGTCTAGCGAATTCTATGAGTTTTCTATTCTGGGCAACTATTTAGATTCCCTGAACAGGACTTGCAAGCTCTGTTGTAAACACAAAACTTCTCAACTTATATTTTCTAATTATTACTTCCTAGAACCACAGCCAATATAAGATTGTCAAATAGTCTCGATTTTATCATGTATTATTTCTCTTTCTATTCCTTCTATTTAATTTTACATAATTTCAAGTGACTGCTCATATCTGGCCATCTGTGCTTCAGAGAAAGGTGTCCAGATCTAAATTTACAAGAAATGTAGTAAGGTTCAAAAAGGTCTTATTTTGTTGAAAATGGCTCAAAAAACAAAGGGTCCCAACAGGCTCAAACCATTTCCCTACCTGTAACCACATGTCCCTAAAACTAGAGGGCATTTAAGGACTTGAAAAAGCTAGTTTAAGGGCTTGTGATGCATTGTTTCCAAGTTATGTGCTATTGTAATGTGTTGCAATCTATGCTCTACGTCATAATCTGCAAACATCTATATTTTTCATTTGGAATTTGTTTGATGCAGGACTGAGTAGTAATTCCTTATTCACTATTTCTTATTTATTTATTATCTAGTTCAAGTTCCATTAAATGTTGAATTGGATGAATGAATTGGATCAAGTGATGATTTGTGATTTGATGAAAATTGAGTTAGATGCTGAAATGGACAGTTCAAGTACATGAAATGTAGGTGGCAAAGGGATATTAGTGCAGCTCTGCCCTGTACTGTAATCTTGAGGAAAGAAACAAATTAATAGTAAAAGAAACTCCTGTATTGTTTGGAGGTCAATAAGAACAAGTTATCACTAGTACCCCTTTTGTTTAAGCTTTTTGTTCTCAGTATGAATTTAATTAGCTCTGGTGTGTTTTTAGTCCAGTTGGCAACAACATTTCACATGGGATAAATGACATAAAATGTTTTCTTCACATGTTACATGTACCAGTTACCATGCATCAGTTACATGTACCTTGTACAGTATGTTGTATGTACCAAGGCACTAGTTAAATCAAGTTTTTAACCTGCCAGACTCTGTCTTAAGACTGGGAAGACCCGAAAACAGATTTTTTCTGATATTTTTTCGAGTTTTTCTTTATAACTCATTAACCTGAAGTCCTGAATAAAACACACTCAAATTTTAAAGAGGTTAAAATTCATGATGAAAATTTCTGGTATAGGGCTTTTGGCCTGTTCCTATGGTTTATCAATATCCCCTCAGTCGCTTCCAAGGTGTTCTTGATCTTCCCAGTGCATTCTTTATCTACCAGGGTCTCCTCTTCTTCTTGTTTTGTATTTGAGGACTTTTCTTGGGAAGCGTTCTATCTTCATTCTTCATGATATGTTCTTTGAAGTGTTTTTGGTATCTTTTCAATTCTTATATTCTCTCTCCTTGAAATCTTTTGAATTGATCTCATATCACATTCGGGCAGCTATAATCTTTTTTGTCTGATTCAGAATCCATGTTTCACAACGATTTAATAATGTGGTTTTTGCACCAATATTATGTAATTTAATTTTTGTCTCAATATTCATATTTTTTAAGTCTTTTAACGCATCCATTTATTTTATTGTACTTGGTTAATTTAGATTCTATATCTTCTCTTGTTAATGATATCTTATTCCCCAAGTAAGTTTATATTGCCAGATAGAAGTGTCTAAGGCTAGTGAAGGGCAAAGTTTCAAGAAGGCTGTTGCAAACGGTTAGGCAATGTACTAAAGGTTGATGGAATTTGTACTTGGTCCTGTGGAACTTTGATAAAACTACAAAAAATAAAAGCACAATGTTCATATTTTATGAACTATTTTTTTACTATTCATTTTCTATTTGATAATTAATTATAAGTGGGTAGAGAGGAATGCAACAGAAAAAAAATTAAAGTAGTATAACTGAAACGAAATATAATATACTAGAAGATGACATAATGTAGTACATTGAGAAACTCTTGATCTTTTTGGTTCATACGCAACAACAAATGTGTTACTTTTTACAACATAATAAGCAAAGGTTTCAAAGCCATGCTCTTGAGCAAAATTTTAATTGAAAAATGAAATCCTCTTCCCATCCGTTTAGTGAGAATTGGCATATACATGTTCAAAACTATGCTAATCTACAGCAAAGCACTTCAGTCCAGATTTTCTGCAGGATACATATCTCAATTCATCACTTGATATTATGAAGTGAGGATTCTTAAGGTGCATTTTGCATTATTTCAATCGGGTTCGTGTGTGCTAAACATCCCGCTCCAATCCTAAGGAATATTTTCTCCCCCCAAAAAAACAAACAAACAAACAAACTAGTGTGTTGTATTTGAATGATTTTTTTATGAATGGGACTTTGTCTCCATTCTTCTAGAAATCCGAGGTTCATATGAATCTGAAAACCGTGAAAGTGAAATGTGAAGTTGATGTCTTAATAAGAAATTAGTAATGTTAGCACAATCAGTAGATTCTCACTTTACTCACAAGTGTCACACTATCAGAATTTGTAGCAGTGTTTCCTGTCATGCTTTTTGTGCCAAGTTCTGTGAACAGTAAATTGCACCAAATTTTCCAGTGATCTAGTCCACTGTGCACATTACATGCAGTATGTGTACATGTATGTACATAATGATTTTGTTTGAATGTTGCCACTCCCTTATCACCTCCACCTCTATGGCTCTCTTATCCCTCATTGCAGTAATAATATACACCAAGATTTGTGGTATATATTATTATTTTCATATGTGCCGCTATCGAATGAAAAGCTGGGGAACAAGCTCGACAACAGACGATGAATGCAAATGTTCACTGAGCTCTGAGTTTTAAAGTTCTAGTTAATATTCCAAAAAATAAAATATATTAAGTTGGGTCAAATTTACTTCTTTTAAGATTCACTTCACCTAACTTAGACAAGATCTCCTCTTTGTTTCAAGGAATATGTTCTAGTCTTCAAGCAATACATTTAGAGCTATAAATTATGAAACATTGCAATATTGGAGATAAAATTAATATCTTTCAAAAATTTTAACTTGAATATGTATTTTTCAAGCTTAAGTATAAAAAGGCCTAGTTTCTGTCATCAGAAGCAATTAAGGCAATGTATCATGATTTACTATTGATGCATCAACTGAAAATGTCCAAAAAATCAGTCAAGTTGCTAGGCAAAAAAATTCAAATCCTCTCTTGTACTTAGTTTCTGAAACAGTGGCTCTAGTCTTGTTTGGTGACTGTTCAGTGACAGATGGAAGCAAAAAGTTGTTCTGGAAGCAGACAAACGTTTTACTTTTCAATGCATGTGTGAGCTACCATCCAATCAGTCAAATTCCCCCCATCCAATACACATTCCAACTTGGATCTGTCTCCTTTCAACCTCCATGTTGAAAAAATCCCTAAGAATGCTTTAGGTAACAGTGTTGTCCACAGACAGAAGAAGAAGAAGAAGTAGATAAAAAAGAAGAAGACGACAGGGGTCACAGAAAGAAGCAGCAGCAGCAGAAGAAGAAAAATAAGCAGCAAATGAAACTAGTAGCTATATCAGCATGTACTTTTTAACATCATCTGTAATTCTACTGATAGTAAACCAATTAAAAAATTAAATGACGATATTAACAAAGTTTTCAGTGACAATGATGACATTGCAAGTCAATTTAATGGCATTTTTTTGGAAATAGGGTCAGATATGGCTCAAAATTTGAATCTTCTACCAGATGGGGTTGCATTGAATTCTGATCTATCACACTCATATTCTATTTTCATTATATCTACTAGAAAGCAGAAAATGTTGAATATTATAAACACAACGTGTAATAAAAAATATCTGTTGTGGATCTGATCTGATTCTAAATCATAAAACATAACTGCCCAAATTATTTTTTTTCTAAAAATTAAATATTTTATGTTACAAATCGCCAAGAAACACCCATAAATGAAGTAAAAAATATATTTTCAAGAAAATATTTGAAAGTTTTTTGAAAAATTAGTGTCCATATGGACATGCTGGGCAGTTATGTAATGGTTTTCTACAAAATCTGGTACACGTTCAAAAATGTTTATTGGTAATAAAAAGAACAATAAATTTTATAAACATTGAATGACAACACTTATTTAAAGAAAAAGAAGAAATATAATAAAATAATTATTTGAAAAATTGAAAAGAAGTGCTGTCATTTGGGAGAATGGATAATTCAGAATATTCCAAACATAAACCTACAAACAATTTACGCACTACTGATGATTTGCTTGAACGATTTTCCCTGCATCATCTCTTCTTTTCAATTTTTTATATGTAATGCGTATAACTATTATATCTCATGACCTCTGTAACACTTGCTTTATATGTGATGTAAGGACTGGTTGATGGTGTTTCCTGCACCTTTTACTGGATTTATATACTTTGTGAAAGTGGAACAATTTTTCGAAAGTCAAGCTGTGACACTTTTACAGTCTTCTTTCTTCAGATGTCAAGCATTGTGTATTGATTCGATGATTAACCATGAAAACCATTTCTTGATTCTAATATTTATTCAGTACATGACAACGCTATAATCCATCGGACCTACACCCCCAATGTTTCTATTATTTTCAACTACTGTGCACGGCCGTTGAATTTGGATAGCCTTTTTACCTCTGCTGAATATCGTTTAACTGAGGACATAAGCTCACCACCAGCACATGTTGAAGCTACAGCAACAACAGAGTTGTCAACGCACTTGCGCTCAATAATTCCGTCATATTTACAATGTAATGCACAAAATGTCCCTTGCATCGGATACTTGTACATTACTTCCACCTTCAAAAAGTATATCCTGAACCTCTTGAACAGTAACATCCAAATTTAAGATCCTTTACAAGCCTCTGACAGAAAAATAACGATGAAAATTGAGTTAAAACGTTATTTTGGCAACAACAAAATTTGACCCCACATCTGCTCAACGAGTCCAAGTGAACATGCTGAAATATTTTTCATTATACAGAAACAACGATATCTCCAAAACTATTTTTTAAAATATGTATTCGTACATTAAAGTTTCTAAATGTATTTCATGCAATTAAACTTCAATTAAAACAGAAACAATAATATAAAACCCACTTACTCTACATCGATGTCCATGAATTTTCAGCACAAAATATTCTGTGTATTTCAGGAAGCAATTACAACAAACTGTCTTACAATATACCATTCTAACAACAATGGACATGACTTTCTTTTACAAGCCAAATGATTGCAAACTTCATTAAACTAAATATTAGCTCTATAAAAAAGGATGAAATGTTGCTAATGCGTGTTCATATGGACATGCTGGGCAGTTTTGGGTTAACAAATATTTTTAACAGAAGTATTGAGACAGACATATTTCCTAGACATTTTGAAGAAGCTGAAATTAATCTGATTTTTTAATGAGGGGATAAAGAAAGAACTACTAATTACCGACCAATTTCCCTAAATTAAAATTTTGCAAACCTTTTTGAAAAATAATTACAAGTTAGGTTTGTACAAGATAAGGACAATTTATCAATACAATACATTAAAATCTCATTTCAATTAGATTTTTACTTTCTTGTAAATATACATATACATGGAGTAACATGTGCGTTATGGAGAAAGTTATGTATTGCTGCAGAAAATCGATTTTAAGATTTCAACGGAAATACAGGTTTGGGGTCCACTGATACAGAAAAAGTGTTTTGTTCTTAAAATTTCCGTCCATCCCTCTATACATGGCTTTCCTGGAATTAGATATAATTTGTTGAAAAGTGGCATTTAAGTTCTTACAACACTGAACATTGTGATTGTCCAGAGATAAATAGTGTTTTCTTACAGAATACCCAAACATTAATCTTGATTGCAATTTAAAATGGGGTCATATTTCAAAAACTGCTAAAAAATTACAATACCTAATTTATATTTTTCATAAAATTGTCAAAAATACTTAATATTTAATAATATATTAAGCTAATGATATATTATGCATTTTTAGGGTCTATAGCTACATAGGGTATAGCTGTGTGGGGAGAAGCCTACACAAATTTTTTGACACTTTTAAGCAATACACAAAAGAGAATCATTACTATGATAAAACAAAAAAGACTGTGTAAGTCTGAAATATTGTCGGCTATTCTGGATAAATACTTCAACTTACATAATGTAGAAATAAATTTAGCAAACAGGAAAAGGGAGACAGGTGGGCTGACAAACAGGGAGAGGGAGACAGGCGGGCTGACAAACAAGGAGAGGCAGACAGGCGGGCTGACAAACAGGGAGAGGCAGACAGGCGGGCTGACAAACGGACAGGGAGACAGGCGGGCTGACAAACAGGGAGAGGGAGACAGGCCGGCAGACAAACAGGGAGAGGGAGACAGGCCGGCAGACAAACAGGGAGAGGGAGACAGGCCGGCAGACAAACAGGGAGAGGGAGACAGGCCGGCAGACAAACAGGGAGAGGGAGACAGGCAGGCAGACAAACAGGGAGAGGGAGACAGGCGGGCAGACAAACAGGGAGAGGGAGACAGGCCGGCAGACAAACAGGGAGAGGGAGACAGGCGGGCAGACAAACAGGGAGAGGGAGACAGGCGGGCAGACAAACAGGGAGAGGGAGACAGGCGGGCAGACAAACAGGGAGAGGGAGACAGGTGGGCTGACAAACAGGGAGAGGGAGAGGGAGACAGGCATGCTGACAAACGGAGAGGAGACAGGCGGGCAGACAAACAGGGAGAGGGAGACAGGCGGGCAGACAAACAGGGAGAGGGAGACAGGCGGGCAGACAAACAGGGAGAGGGAGACAGGTGGGCTGACAAACAGGGAGAGGGAGAGGGAGACAGGCATGCTGACAAACGGAGAGAGAGAGAGACAGGCATACAGAGCGGGAGATGGAGGTAGACAGTGAGACATTCAGACAGAGATAGAGATATGCAAGCAGGCATTCAGACAAGGGGATAAAGGCAGACAAGGACACAGTCAGGAAGCTATGCAGGCAGGCAGAAAGTCAGTCAGTCAGTCAGTCAGTCAGGGCAGGGCAGGGCAGGGCAGGGCAGGGCAGGGCAGGCAGGTTCAGGTCCAACAGACAAGACAGGGAGGCATGTAGGCAGCCCAATAGACAGGGAGGGAGGGAGGCAGGCAGCCCGACAGACAGACAGGGAGGGAGGGAGGGAGGGAGGGAGGCAGGCAGCCCGGCAGACAGACAGGGAGGGAGGCAGGCAGGCAGCCCGACAGACA